>OZ008340.1:4293716-4941224 GCA_963931975.1 Cataclysta lemnata | reverse complement strand
CCGAGCGGTCAGGCACCTGCCCGGATAGCAGCGGACGCGGGTTCGATTCCCGCCTCAAGATCATAATTTTTCGAAATTCTTTTTCTAACCATTAAAATCTTTGTACTAATTTTTCTAACATTTATATAATGTTAAAATTAAAAATCAAATAGTTTATAAAGCAAACCCAAGCTTAACCGAACGCACGGTATTTGTAAAAATATCTGCTTTGGAATGTTTGAAATTTATTTCTACATTGCGAGGGTACCCGTTGGCTTACAACGTGAAGTGTAAAGGTTAGAAGAATTTCGGCAAGTTAATTAGTATCTTGGGTGCCGAGCGGTCAGGCACCTGCCCGGATAGCAGCGGACGCGGGTTCGATTCCCGCCTCAAGATCATAATTTTTCGAAATTCTTTTTCTAACCATTAAAATCTTTGTACTAATTTTTCTAACATTTATATAATGTAAAATTAAAAATCAAATAGTTTATAAAGCAAACCAAGCTTAACCGAACGCACGGTATTTGTAAAAATATCTGCTTTGGAATGTTTGAAATTTATTTCTACATTGCGAGGGTAACCCGTTGGCTTACAACGTGAAGTGTAAAGGTTAGAAGAATTTCGGCAAGTTAATTAGTATCTTGGGTGGCCGAGCGGTCAGGCACCTGCCCGGATAGCAGCGGACGCGGGTTCGATTCCCGCCTCAAGATCATAATTTTTCGAAATTCTTTTTCTAACCATTAAAATCTTTGTACCTAATTTTTCTAACATTTATATAATGTTAAAATTAAAATCAAATAGTTTATAAAGCAAACCCAAGCTTAACCGAACGCACGGTATTTGTAAAAATATCTGCTTTGGAATGTTTGAAATTTATTTCTACATTGCGAGGGTACCCGTTGGCTTACAACGTGAAGTGTAAAGGTTAGAAGAATTTCGGCAAGTTAATATAGTATCTTGGGTGCCGAGCGGTCAGGCACCTGCCCGGATAGCAGCGGACGCGGGTTCGATTCCCCGCCTCAAGATCATAATTTTCGAAATTCTTTTTCTAACCATTAAAATCTTTGTACTAATTTTTCTAACATTTATATAATGTTAAAATTAAAAATCAAATAGTTTATAAAGCAAACCCAAGTTTAACCGAACGCACGGTATTTGTAAAAATATCTGCTTTGGAATGTTTGAAATTTATTTCTACATTGCGAGGGTACCCGTTGGCTTACAACGTGAAGTGTAAAGGTTAGAAGAATTTCGGCAAGTTAATTAGTATCTTGGGTGGCCGAGCGGTCAGGCACCTGCCCGGATAGCAGCGGACGCGGGTTCGATTCCCGCCTCAAGATCATAATTTTTCGAAATTCTTTTTCTAACCATTAAAATCTTTGTACTAATTTTTCTAACATTTATATAATGTTAAAATTAAAAATCAAATAGTTTATAAAGCAAACCCAAGCTTAACCGAACGCACGGTATTTGTAAAAATATCTGCTTTGGAATGTTTGAAATTTATTTCTACATTGCGAGGGTACCCGTTGGCTTACAACGTGAAGTGTAAAGGTTAGAAGAATTTCGGCAAGTTAATTAGTATCTTGGGTGGCCGAGCGGTCAGGCACCTGCCCGGATAGCAGCGGACGCGGGTTCGATTCCCGCCTCAAGATCATAATTTTTCGAAATTCTTTTTCTAACCATTAAAATCTTTGTAAAAAAAATATATTCGATTTTTTATTTTAACATTATTTAAATTCTTCCAACCTTTACACTTCACGTTGTAAGCCAACGGGGTACCCGTTGGCTTACAACGTGAATAAATTACAAACATTCCAAAGCAGATATTATTACAAATACCGTGAATTCGGTTAATATAATTAATATATTAATAAATTATTATAGAGTTTATAGGTCCAAAAATTTTCGAAAAATTATTGTTCTGATGCGAAAGCCAAGTAAGTAAGCCAACGGGGTACCCGTTGGCTTACAACGTGAATAAATTTCAAACATTCCAAAGCAGATATTATTACAAATACTGTGAATTCGGTTAATATAATTAATATATTAATAAATTATTATAGAGTTTATAGGTCCAAAAATTTTCGAAAAATTATTGTTCTGATGCGGATAGGACACGATTTTTTTACAATATAACAAGTTAATTATTTTTCATCGTCTTTTAGGTGTTTTGCATATAGTACGAGCTCCATGCTATCTGTCGCACCTCTTAAATTTCAGTTATTTGCTCAAAGTTTTTTTTTAAGAAATATGGACTTTAATACTCTTTCTATTAACAGGCATCAGTCTCACACAAACAGGCATCTATACTTATACAAATGAATGTTTATTGTATACTTGTGAACTATGTATGTTTGTAGTGAGAAAAATAAAGATATATATTATTATTATTATTCAATACAAATTAAATTAAAAAATAATGTGTCCCTATAATCAGCGAAAACCGCGGTCCCAGTGACCCCGTGGTAGCTGAGAAAACATCTGGGCTTTTTCAGCCTATAATAGGTCGATTATATTTACATGAAACAAAAGCGACTCAGATAATTCAGGGTTATAATTAAATTATGCCAATGTTACGCGTGTGTTTTCATTTAATTACAAAACAATAATGCGTCAAAAACTGAACTCGCTTTCTGACCGCTTGACCTGTACACAACTAAGTAATGCAAATACTCTTTTACATAAATGCTTCATTCAAAATATGGTAATTAGTGGTACACGTGTGGCACTGCCATACCTCGTTGTACAATAACGTGTGTTGTACAATAACATTGCATTGCTGAAGAGCAACTATTTTATCGACTGTCTGTTTTTCTTGATTCACTTGAAAATATATTCTATATGTTTTCAAGTGTTGTTGGAAAAACTACCTGTAATATCTGAAAGTTATCTAGTAGCTATAGTTAGCTGGTGCACTTTTTTAAATTGGAGACATAATTCCGTTCCACATAGATCGTCAATAGTGAGTATGACTTACACAATTGATGGTCGTGAAAATCTGATTTTAATTCAGTGATAAGCTCGTCCCCAACTAAGTTTGAGCCACCACAGTGTATAAATTGTTATTTGTGGCACTGATGGTGAACGAAAACACATCTTGCTATAAAAACAGAACATAACTTTCAGTCATATATGTACAATGTAAAGTTAACAGCACGTCAGACTACCACAAAATGGCAATTTTCTCAATCGATTTTGTGCTCTATTATTACCAAGTTAAGGTTGACAATCGATTGAAAAAATTTGACAGTTTTGGGTAGTCTGAAGTGCCGTTGAAAGAATTAAAATGACAAAGTTATGCTGAAAAGGATGATAGGGGAATGGATCGCCAATATATTGTGAGAAGGCTCTAAAAGTGTTAATTTATTTACCTCTGAAGTCGGCCGACCGACTATAAATTCTGTACCTACTTTTTTCTAGATTTTTTTATATGATAGTAACAGTACCTAAAGCTAAAATAGATAAAAACAAAAAAAAGTAAAATAAGTCTGTAATATAATATATTTGATGAGATCAAACTTATATTCTAATTAAAATCGAATTAACCATACCACATTAATCCCAATAACTAACATTATTTACCTACTTGAAGTTGTATGACTACAAACACATAATAAATATAATACCTATTCTCAATTACATCAGTTGTGTTTTATACTTTTGTACACAGGAATATTATGTTCTGATTATCATAATAATGAACAGAAGCATAAAAACTAAGCCGTTGTAGAAAGTCGCAGAGCAATGGAATTGATCAGATAATTTTCTGTAAAGCAATGACAATAAAGGTACTTACTTGAATGTTTTACTAAATATTATTACACAGTTACTGTAATTAATTGCCTGTTAGTTAATTATTCAGCTGATGATGCCTGACGATCCTGAATAATGTTCTCTCTGGTTGGTGTCAGACAGACTGGTGCTGGTGCAATCACCAAAATAGTTTGAGAAAATCTGACAGTTATTTTATTTTCGTAAATCTTACAAATATTGTAAGTATTCGAATCTGTTCAGGTAAACTCCGACTATTGTTACCTTTAAAAGGAACCATTTTTATGTTTTTCGAGAGCAATTATGTATATAGGGAGCCAAAAACCAATTTTGTATAAAAATTAATAAGTTAGGCTCAAAGTATTGAACGGTAGTCATTTTCGATTAAATAGAAGCCCGCTTGAGCGATGAATGGTGTTAGGTTAGTACAATGATCAGATTAATACATGCCATATTTATTTGAATATTTCTTTGGTCGTCCAAGAACGTCCAAAAATTTAACACCGATTATACATTTTCAGTTGCTAATAGAGTGTGATGAGAGGTTGACAAATCGTAACTACATAATTTCAAAAGCAACAATTTCATTAATTTCAGTCAAGAACGAGATCAATCAAGAACGGGAAGAAGAGTTAGGTAAATCGTAATACTACCGTTGGTTCGTTTTGAGTAGAACATTGTTCAACTAACTATTACAGCTATATCTGTATAGTAGCAGCATAGGTAGTCGCACACGCACAAATCTCTGGCTTTATTTTCAAACATTTATGTCATAATAATTAAATTTGGATCATGGCTGCTGTAACGTTGTCATTTTGTCACTTGTCAAAGTCGTCAAAGTCAAAATTGACATACTGACTGACAGTGACCATTGATTTTCATAATAATTTTGGGTTTGCAAAGAGAATTCGGCATAATTGGAGACTTATAAAAAATAATAAAAAAAGGAAAATGTTTAGACAAAAGTTGCTTGGTTTGGGTGATTATATAACCCCCAGTAGGCCTATTCCCTAACTTTTTTTGACAGTTGAAAGTGATGATCACCGAACTATTTACTAATACATTGCTGTTATCACAGGACAAGTGTCACAATAGCATTATAGTAAAGTAGTAATGGATAAGTAAATAGTTCGGTGATCATCACTTTCAACTGTCAAAAAAAGTTAGGGAATAGGCCTACAGGTGTTATAAAATTTTTTACTTTAGTTTTTCCTTGGTTTCCAGACAATAATTTTGTATTTTGACAGGTTAGGATTTTATTTAGTATTTATTCGGCGTTTAGGTTCTTTTAGGTCTTCAGTGGTCATATTCGTTGTCTAAAATTCCCTTAGAATCAATTTTTCCGAGATCGGAGAAATTGTTAATTTGTCAATGTTATCTTGGCTGTATGATACAGAATCGTTGCCCTAGTCCGGCCTAGTAGCCTTAAAAAATGTCAGGATTCGATTGTCAAACTATACGGCCAATGATGAGCGCTTATTTTGAAATTCGGAAGTGGATTTCATTCCATTTTTAAATTGTTGATGTGCAATTATGTAGAATCATTGAAAATGAGTCTTGTGATGTGTTTGATGTTGTGGTAAAAACCACTGTAAAAAGTGGTTTTGTCCACCTCATCAGGCACCATCATGAACTCTGTTACCATTCAATTCGCGCCAAGCACTCCTTAGATGCGTTAAAATGTGTGACACCCATATTTTAACGTAAAATTCATTTCATTCATACATTTCACCCACTCATTATCTCATATAACCACAGATAAAATATACACTTCAAGACTTGGCTGTATGGGCTAGACCTTTTGCCTTCCCTAAAATATAGGGAGAATTTAACAAAAAAAAATCCTAGCGAGACGCTGTAACATTTTGATGGTCTTCTCTTGGTGACATTTTCCAAATTTTATAAATATTTATATCGGAGCAATCAAGTGATTCTCCGAATAACAGCTGTTATTAAAAGGGATACATGCTGTGTCACTGACCCGAAAGGTAATAAAATATACTGAAATGTCACAATATGAAGTCTCGTCTTGTCATTTTTTCTCTGTTCTAAATTATATATGCCGTAATTGCATATAATTGGATCGGTCGATATATATATATGGAGAGTATATATATATATATATATATATATATATATATATATATATATATATATATATATATATATATACTGTCCAACTGGTTGTTTTTATTTTTATTGTCACCTCTAGGTAGAAGGGGGAAATTCTAAATTATTATATAGGTCATCATAAGCAGGTAAAATTCTAGTATTACACTGCGTTAAATAATGCTAATAATCGCGGAAGTATTTAGGACCTATTTGCGTATTGCTCGCGTAAATAATAAAATAATGTAAAATTAGATTTTATTTTGTGGTGCTGTTTACTTACACACAATTGACTGATATTGAAGAGCGTTATTCACACACTGCAATTACTCAGGTTTACTAAGTGATAAGTAGACGAAGCTATTATTATTAATTGTGACAAAAACAAGAAAAAACACCAGTAGGCCTATTCCCTAACTTTATTTGACAGTTGAAAGTGATGATCACCGAACTATTTACTAATACATTGCTGTTATCACATGACAAGTGTCACAATAGCATTATAGTAAAGTAGTAATGGATAAGTAAATAGTTCGGTGATCATCACTTTCAACTGTCAAAAAAAGTTAGGGAATAGGCCTACAGGAGGCCATACTCGCCGGGTAGATACCTTAATGATAATAAGCACTCGTGACGATTCGTGAAATACTGAAAGAATTCGGCTGTCTTAGTATAGGCGTGTAATGAGAAGAGATGACAAGCATGTGAGCAAAAGAATAATACGAATGGACGTTAGTGGTTGAAGGGGAAGAGCCTCTTCCCATTTTGTGTGAGGTCGTCCTCTTCCGAAGACGACGACACAAAATACGTTATGAGTGACAAAGAAGTGGATGATATTATGACAGTTGACCGAGTGTATCTATACTAATATTATATAAAGCAGAAGAGTTTGTTTGTTTGTTTGTATGGTTGGTTAAACGCGCTAATCTCAGAAACTACTGGTTCAAATTGAAAAATTATTTTTGTGTTTGATAGTCCATTTATTGAGGAAGGCCATAGGCTACCTAAGGTTATGTATAAGTATAAAACTAACTGCGCCGACTCCAGATAACCTGGGAACAGGCCTGGCATACATTTTTCCTGGAAAGCAATAGATACCTTGAACTTCTACCATGACCCGTTGTCAATAAACAAGAATTAGTAACTTTGTGTCCACGGTCGTAAGTACTTTTCCGTTAACATTGCATGTATAATTAAATTTGAAAGAGTTTGCTATATCCGTTACGAGAGTTTGTCATAGGTACTTGCCTTTAAACTCGGTTACAATTTATTTTGGTCTATTACAGCAATATTATTGAGTACGGTGTGACAAAGCTAATAGACTTTGTTGGTCTGAATTTTAATAATTCATCAATTAATTTAGTATAACGATAGTTTTGTTTGATCTTATCTGTCGTGTTTAATGATAATTGTTACACCGACTATCATTAGGTAAGTGTCTAAACTTCCTAAAAAAAGTTCAAATATTAATTTCAACGGATCGATCATCACTTTTTATTATTGGTATGGAATGGCGGGCAAGACAGATGCTTACTAGACTATCGAGTAGCAGGCGAGGCTGCGATATTTGCAGAGTTAAATTATAAAATTCATAAAAACTTAAAATGGGTTTTAACTTAAATAAACACCGTTTTAACTAGAATCTAGCTAGACTCTTTCATTCCTTTACATAGCTAGCACCTTTCTGGTGTGATGAACGCTATGAATAGAAGCGGAAACATACCGGCCACAGATAAACTGGGAATAGGACAGGAGGATGACGTAAGATAATTACAGGCTGTATCTACTTATTAAATAGCTAGCGATCCATATCATTGGCCTTGAGTAGGCACTGAATTTAAAGTAGAAAGAATGAGTGAAAGGAGAATGACAAAAAGGTTTTATATGTCAGAAGGAAAGGGGAAGGGAGAGGCTTAGGTGTATGATTTAGTAATCAAATGTAAAGTCTATTAAAAAGAGCCAGGTCAAGAGTACCCGAAACCGACGGGCATGCATGAGGACATTAATGAGATTGGATGAAGCGAAAAAGAAGTATGTAAGGATTGTAGCAAGTGGAAAGAAATGATCCATGCCTACCTCTGTCTGTGGGAGAATGGCGTGAATGTGTGTATGTATTTTTAAGCTATATAACTGTGGTCGCCAATTAACTTTTATATCGATTAGACGTTTTACATTTCCTTAAATTCTACTTCTTTATTTTTTTTTATTTTGGAACTTTGAATTGTGTACTTTTATACAATTTACATTACATTACAATTTAATTTAAAATTTCGAATGAGGTATAAATTGTATACTTTTTTTATACATACATACATACATAAATCACGCCTATATCCCCGTAGGGGTAGGCAGA
Organism: Cataclysta lemnata; assembly: GCA_963931975.1. NCBI lineage: Eukaryota > Metazoa > Arthropoda > Insecta > Lepidoptera > Crambidae > Cataclysta > Cataclysta lemnata. The sequence continues at coordinate 4,933,009 of OZ008340.1, read as the reverse complement.
GGTGAACTAGCACCCACGTTCGCAAATTATTTTAGGTCCCATGTAATAGGTGGCGAGCCTATTGCCATTTGTAGGGCACAAAAGTCGCAGTACCATTGCCAGGTGGTATAAGAGGAACGCTGCTGCCCATTCCTCATCTCTGATTTATCCTTAGTCGCCTTGTGCGACACCCACGGGAGAGATTTGGGGTGGTGACAATTGTATTCTACTCTGCCGTCACCACACGGCACACTTTTTTTATACCTCATACGAAATTGTAAATTAAATGGGTTAGAGCGAGACATCCCCGACACAAGTTTTATTACTTAATGGGTAGTCTCAACACATGTAATTATGATTTTGAGAAATAAAAGTATATTTATTTTTTATTTTATTTTCTACTGAGTAGTTTTTAAAACGCAGTGAAAGCAAGTACATTTTGCCAACTGTTTTTAAAACTATTGTTATAGGGTTGGAAGTTTACCAGACAACTTAACCGTGGCTTAATCGCAGTATTGTTTGAATACCGCGAAACGCTGCGGCCCATTCCTGGATGTATACTAAAACCCTTTTGTGCGTTTTCATCAACAACACCTAACTTATACTGACAGGTACATACATACATACATACATAAATCACGCCTAAACCCCCGAAGGGGTAGGCAGAGGCGAACTAGCACCCACGTTTCGCCAGTTATGTTAGTTCCCATGTAATAGGTGGCGAGCCTATTGCCATTTATCGGGCACAAAAGTCGCAATAGGTACATTGCTAGGTGGTATAAGAGTAACGCTGCTGCCCATTCCTCACCACTGATTTATCCTTAGTCGGCTTGTACGACACCCACGGGAGAGATTTGGGGTGGTGACAATTGTATTCTACTCTGCCGTCACCACACGGCTTTATACTGACAGGTCCCTAAAACTATTTATTGTATAGGTACTTAAATTAAAATAAACTTAGTATGTGCTGAAAACATAATGTTCTGTTATCGCTTATTTGTGTAAATATATCAATAATTGAATCAACGGAAGTTTTACAGTCAAACGTTGTTAGTGTAAACAGGCCGTAACTTAAAGTTTTTAAAGACTGCCGTCACCACACGGCTTTTACTATGATTAAACCGTAGAAGAAATAAATAAAATAAAAAATATCTTGGCGTAAAACGTTAGATATTATGTGACAGCACTAACAATTATTTGTGACACAGTATGTAAAAGACGATTCATCTTTTCTTGCTGGAAAAGTAAGTTTCATGTATCTAGGTTCTGTTTTTCACAAATATGTAGTGAAGTCAAGTAAGAGGACGAGACTTAGCACAACGGAACCATGCTCCGTTATGTTAGTAACTGACACACAAAATCGACATACCGGTACAAGCCTTGCGTGACATGCTATTTAGCGTGGAAAATCAAACATAGCCCTTCTCAATACCTAAAATTGACGTTTTTATAGTGCTGGGCCGAGGATATGGTTAAAATGCGTCGACAAAATTTACAAATTCTACTCGTCATGCCGCCCTCTTAACGGCAATACTTAAGTTAAATAATTAAGGAAATATAATATCAAAAAATAAATAAAACAATTATCACAATCGGCGCTGCGCTAGGTCAACTGAATTGAACTGAAAACATCAATGTAAATGTACGTCGAACTGATTGTTGGGCAATATAGCGGCGAACGGACAACAGGATTGTCGCTGATGAAAACGTATTTCGTCAGCACGCCGCATACGTTATAAATAATTTACGTGTCCATTCATAAATAAATTGTATCATTCGATCAAGTTCAATAACCTATACGCTTTTAAAGATTTTTTTATTAATATACGAATAATTTACACAAGTAAGGTACCAAACACTGAAATATCACCGTGTATGGATGGATACAAACAAACCAAGTTAAGTTTTTCAGCTGTAACGAGTAAGATTTATATTATGAACCTCGCGAAATTTTTTTTGGTCTAACAACCAAATAGGGTATAAAAACACAAATAGTTGATAAAAAATTTAAGACTACTAACTTAATATAAAAATAGTTAATAATCTATATTATTCACACGAGCACTACACATTTGAAAGAAAACAACTTTTTCGGATTAAACTCGCGTATATTTAGTTCTTTGGCATTCTTATTTTATCACTGTACAGCGGCCCAAAAAAAGTATAGTAGTATCCGTGTTTTTTATATTCCTCAATGTTCACACCTAATATTTTAAATATTCAATACACAAGTATGTATTTATTGTCTTGTTGGTGTAATAGGAATTAAGCCGCATTCTCACTATAGAATGGAACGAGTGCTGATAAGTTATCACTTGAATTAATGTGTCAACAGCCATATCTCATTTTGCTGTAATACTGTTAATATGTACACATAATATGCAGTAGGTACATTTGTGTTTAGTGCTGGTAGTGTCAGAATAATATATATTTTTTTAACACCATAAAAATTTGAATGTTTTTATTTACCACATTTTTGGATATTTGGTGAAAATTTGTGGACGGTGATTGGTTTTTAAACTTGGCTGTGTAGTGATGACAGAGTAAAAAGTACGTGAAATAATAATCACCATCACTACAATCGCGGTAGTTTGTGAAAGCGAATAAGGGATAACCATGAATTGGTAGTGGGTTTTCTTATGTTCCGTTAAGCTATGCTATCATACTTAAACCGTCGATCGATACCAATCCACAGAATCGGAGACAAACCAACAGTATCTCTCAGTGGAGTGGCCAAAGCCACTCTCAGACTCGTTTCCTATAATAATTATTGACTTGATACCCCTTCATATAATGATTATGCTTTTCATGTATGTTTAGTAGGCAGTGAATTTTGTTTTTGTTTTGATTTTTTTATGGTAGTTATTGATAACTTCATAAACTGCCGCACTCAGAGAAGTCAATTTACTTTAATGAGTATTTAATGTCAAATATTTTCATTCAAATCTAGACCATAGACCCGGCAAGAATAGCGACTAGTTTTGAATTGTCATTTTTTGACGTTAAGTACTTATTAACGTTATTTGACGTCTCTGAGTGCGGCAGTAAGAGTATGACAGCTGTCGTATCAATCACCTATATTTTACAAACTGTAGGTATTGCTCTTTTTTTATAGTAATGAAGGATGTTCCTATTAATGCTGGCTATTTAATTATCATACTTACATGTTTAATAATAATAAATAGACAAAACAACAACATCATTGTTACTGTTAAAGGTGATGTTGTTAATTATCACTTTAATATCGTATATTCATCGCATTTCAGCCCAAGGAATTAAAAGTATGAAAGTGCGTACTTAGTATATACAGAATGATTTTTTTTACTCTTTAATTAATAACTTGACTAACTGTAGGACTAACTTTGAAATCCAAAGGAAACAGGCTAAGCATAACACCATTACGATCACATCTCCGTGTACAGTCAATAGCATATCAATATCACGCTACCACCAAATATCCTATTTTATCAATCGACTTTGTTCTTTACTTCTAACAAGTTAAGGTTGATAATCGATTGAAGAAATTTTACAGTTTTGGGTAGTCTGAAGTTCCGTTATTGTACGGCAATAGAAATTAATCTCTGCAGATATATTATTGTAATGTATTTGATTATCCAACCCACCTGCAAGCTTAGCACGGAACGTGGACAAAATCTCTCTCCACCATTTGACAGTATTTTGTCTCGGGATTCAGTACGAGTTAAAGTGGAGATTTTCTCCACGTCCCGTGCTACCTGGATTAGTGGTAAGTGGAAATGAAGTTCAGTAGACTAGAGAAACGTGATTCTAGACGTAGGTAGATGTGATGTTATAGAGAGACGTTTTTTTGCGAAAATTTCACAAATCCACTGGCACTTGTTGGCAGTCCGTTAAGTGAAAAATAACCATGTGGATCGTTTAAAATCCTACGTAACATGTTAATAGGTTTCCGATTTCGATAGCGTTTTAATTGCTGCGTGTACAGTTCAAAGGCAATTTAGCGCACACACCTCGGCCGCATGCGTAGACTGATGAATAGTGTTTTTAATTTATGCCTGAAATAAATACTAACAATAAATTGACGGCCTAACGCTACCTACTTTGTTATTCGCTTCATTGTGCTCATGGCGAATGTGTACTTTTTATTATCAGAACGTGAATGTTATCAATCGTTTTAGTAAGTAGGTACCTAAGTACTTGTATCTGCTTATTTATTCGCTGTAACTTGTCACCACAGTACCTACTTAACTATCCTAAGTAGGTAACTACTTTGAGAGGGGCTAATAGCAGAAATTTAATAGTGTTCATTTATAAAATTTGTGATTATTACAGCGCAATAGTGTGACTTTATTTTTGTGGTGGTGTGGAAATTGAGCGCTGTATCAAATTGTTTAAAGTTTATTGTAATTATTATGTAGGTACTTAAATAATATAATTATAGACTACTTATCAGTTATCACTTCGTTCTCAATCAGTGTTTTATCTTATCATCAATGTCGCATAGCCAACATTTAAATATTATTATTATTTAAAATACCAAAGTGTTGGATTGTGTCGAAATAAGTCGTCAGTTTCTTATCCGTGTCCTGCAGTACGTCCGCGATAATTGATTATTGTGTATCAATTAAAAAATATCAGGTGGCAACTGTGTACCTAATGTGTAGGTATGCATTGCAATAGTATCATGAAATGAAAAAATATACATTATAGGTCCTGTCAAGAACACCTATACAAATCTCATTATCATCATCACCAGCCTTTTAATGTCCCCACTGCTGGGACACAGGCCTTCAGCCATGGAAGAATGGGCCATAACACACCACTTTTGCCCGGTGCAGGTTGGTGGGTATTAATTAACGACTGCAGATGCAGGCGGGACCAACGGCTTAACGTGCCTTCCAAAGCACGGAGCAACTTGAGATAATAAATGTTTGGTCACCCATCCAATGACTAGTCTTAGATATTGCTTAGTTTACGCAATCGCGGGCCAACCGCGCTATGTCACTACGTTAGCCAAATCTCAAATTTTTCTAATCTGTTTTTATCCTTAACCTTATTTGACGTAATATCGATTAAGAAAATTTTACTGTTGGTAGTATTTGAAGGGACCGTGTTGTTTTGGATCTATAGACATTTATTTTTAGTTGCACTGTTATAAATTAACAATGGGTCATTACAGTGACATCATTCCTAGAATGATAAGGACTCCTGTCAAAATTTTACGATTACTATATTGATTATTTATACGACCTTGAATGCTTCTTCGTGGTCGTAATTATATTATATTGTGAGATATAATTATGTGTTATTGGAGCACACATAACGCTATGTACGGCCAACGGCACTTAAGACTACCCAAAACTGTAAAGCTGTGTACTGACTGACCTACGTTACGAGGTGTAATGTAACATGTTACACAGCGAGAATTCATGCAGTCAGTAGCTACGTAGTGTTACGGGGAAACCAGCTAGCAATAGTAACGGAAATACGGTTCCTTATGCTCGATTCGAATGTTACATTATGCCTCGTGGACATTAGTCAGACATTGGTCAGTACCCAGACCCACCTTAAAATTTCTTCAATCGATTTTCAACCTTAACTTCAGTAGTACAATATTAAATTATATGTTGCATTTGTTTAGATTGCCATTGGTCGCAGCACACACGACCACCCCATCGACGTCGACCTGAGCCTTGAAGGACCATCCGCGAAAGTATCCAGAAAGCAAGCTACCATTCGCCTCCGCAACAGTGGCGACTTTTTCATGTCATCGGAAGGCAAGCGGCCTCTGTTTGTCGATGGTCGGCCTATACTTCCAGGGAACAAAGTCAAACTCGACCACAACAGTGTCATTGAGGTACTTAATATTTATTTATCTACTTGCAACAACCGTATAGTCAACAGAACGCCAGTTAACCTGGATTTTCACCCATGCCCTTTTCATAATAACTTATTTAAATGAAAGATGATTAAATTCAAGAAGTTTAGCAGTTTTGCTGACACAATGTAACGTATTCGTTATTTAAAGTGATATGAAATTTACATTTCTACATTAACATAGTAATTCATTGCTTGTTCAAGTGCTTCATTATAGTACTTGTGAGCTTGCCTTTTGCGAGCTCTTCCTTCCGTATGAAGGAGACAACATTTTTGTGAATTGTCTTGTTACATTTGCATTTCTTTATTGTCTTCCGCTGCGCTGATTTTTAATTCGTATACAATGAAATGATCCTAGCTTAATTAAAAGTGGGTCAATTAGCACTATTCTTTTTTTTTTCTTCAATTTTTTTGATTTATATTGCCGACTCACGTTTGATTAAAAAAAATATTATGGTAAAGTTGTAGGCATTCTTAAAAAAAGGTTCATAAAGTTCTTCATGTATCTTCACGGTTAAAAAAAAACTGAACTGTTGCTAAACTGTAGATAATTTTGCAGGTTGCCGGTCTGCGCTTTGTGTTCCTGATTAACCAAGATCTCATCAGCGCTATACGCCAAGAAGCTGTCAAAGTGTCAATCCCGGTTTAAAATTAAAAATTACGGATTATAATAAACGATTTTTTAAATAATACCATCTTTTATTTCAGAACACATTTATTTTGGTCAATTTAGATTGGTTTTCAAAACAAACAGGTGATCGCGAAAATGTTCTTTTAAAAACCGATTTCTCTCATTTCACACCTCTTAACTACTTAAAATATAATATAACATCCTGACTAAAACAGTGTAAATAAATACATATTATGTCTTTGATATTACGTCTATTAGGGAACACCATAACGTACGTTACTGGCATAAATAGATATGTGTTGATATTAAACGACAAAACAATTTTTATCTAAAAACTTACCACAATATCAACAAACTCCATAACCCATAAATTATAAGTGTAGAACACTAATAAATACTTAATCACAAAATATTCAATGGCCATCAAAGTGCAAGTAGGTATAATTAAAAAAAAAAGAACAACTTTTGTGTAATAAACACGCAACATACACAAAATGAATGTATTTTTAATATTTAAAATGTAAAGTACCCTTCCTCTAGGTAGGTACCGGGCGGACATTATTGACGATATTTTTAAAACACACTAGCTTAGGTACTGTTTGTATTCCTTAAAACAAGTTAACCTTACATTATGACGGGAAAACGCATCTCTTTGGCTGTTTTCTGAAGCTTATGGCAAAGATAAGTGTGTCATTAACATACGCTCGGTACAACTATGATTTTATGATATGTAAAATAATCCTATCTATCGTCGCATCAGCTTCAACTATTAAAATATCATAACTGTATATTTCCTAACGTCTATGTCCCATTCCTTTGTACATATAACATCTTTATTGGATATAACTTACCATTAAACACTTTTGCTTACATGTTAATATCTTACACTTAGGTATAATAAAATCTTTGATAAATAAACAGTCCAACAAGTAGTTCAATACCATTTTAACAAATATATACACACACGCATACGTACATTTTTTATATAAATTAGCAACTAGATATTCTATACTTATCTAAGAAGGCAACACTTGCAACATATAGCAATCGAATATAACTTTGGACTTAAAAGCATATATTTGGTATATTTAGATTTATAAACACCCTGTACATAATACAAAAATAGTATATGTTTGTATTATCAACCTCATTAGGCACATTCAGGCAATATGGAATGGCTGAAGTGTAGTCTGAGATCAGATATAAATTTACAGTTCATAAAGGTATCATCTTGTAAGTTTATTAAAGGCACACTGATAGCTCTATATTATTTACCTATTAAAATGTTACAATATACATTAATAATCTTATTTACGCCACTTGTATATATAAAGATAGATTGCCCAACAAACTATTATTTTTGAGTATTGGCTTTGGTTATTTCACGCTATAATTTTATTACCTACCTATAAACGTTCACTGCAAGTGCGACATCAACCGATCATAAACAAAAACAACAATAATAATTACAAAACTCTTCGATTGTTTTGCATACATAATATTGCAATAAGCAATATGACAATATGACAATTTATTCTAAAACTAATGTGCACTTTTGTACTTTAACTACGTTACATTAAAAGCACACCCGTATTCATACAACTTACGTGCTTATTTTATTGTGAGCAAAAGTGATCATCACCAATTTTATCCAGGCTTTCATACTGCTAAATAGACTTCTAAAAATTATAAATTATAAGGCTCTCAAGTCGCAAATTATTTCAGCTCTCCTTAGTATTTTCAACATTTCAGCACCTCTTATTAATAATGGAATGATTTCTTTTACAAAAGTTATTTTTCACTTAATTAATATGGAGATAGAAAGATTGAATCTATCAAGTTAATATTTATTTATAGCCAAGTAACAATTGTTAAACTGTACAGGCCAGGCGCTAATGGCGGAAAAATTACGTATGCTACTAGCGCTACTAAATAAACACATGATTAATAAACAGTTTCTTTTTGAGCAATATCATATTAATTTGAAATTTGCATTTCTTTCTGGGTTAATATAATATTTCATTGTCTGCAATTATGTACTGTACCTAGCTACGATTATAAAAAACAACTAAAGAGTGCATAAAATGTGCTTAAAAACCGTTCAACATTAATAAAATGGAATGCAGTAGACATTAACTATAATATGAGAATATTTAAACATATCAATAAAATTTTATAACTTTAACAAAAACAGTTCAGATCGAATTGCACTATGGAACATAATATACATAACAAATTTTTCTTTGTTATAATCTTATCACACTTGTTACGAAAAAATTTGGCTTATTTAAAATTTTATCTAGATATCAAACTAATTTGGGTAACTATAAAAAAGTCATATAATGGATAATCAAAATGTAGGAATGCTTTAAAAGAGACCAAACTTTGAGTGGAATTATATAAAATATATTAGAATTAAAACTTTAGTATACTCTCGGAGCATTAAATCAACAATTTTAGCCGGGTGGCTAAAAGACAAGTCTTCAAACAAAGTGCCTTTAATAATTATGTTTTAATCTAATTGTGTATTTCAGTTCACCCATAGAAGACTTATCTAAATTTGGATGTGATATGACAAACTTCCCATTCGGAACGGATTTGTATTTTTTAAAATTATCTGCACACACATATGAGTTTTTTCTATGATTAAAGATAGCTTTAGTTTTATTCTTGGTGGCCATTTTATCAATAAAGCAATTTTTCTCTATGAAAACCCACGGCTGCCATTTTCTGCCAGTCAAATCAGGATTGGTATGATTTTTATTAGATGCACTTGCATAATGTGAACCATTTTCGTTTTTCTTTATAACAACTTTAGGCACGGATTTCTTTGGCTTTTTATTCCGTTCTTTATGCATTTTAAATTGTATTTCGTCAATGCTTTTGAGAACATCTTCGAATTTCGGTTTTTGTTTTTTTGAAAAGTCCTTTGTCACCGTATTGGGACTGTTAGATCCAGAATTTGAAATTTTCAATTGTTTTAATTTGATAAGTTTGTGTTGCGGCAAAGTAAGCTTCACTTTTAGATCTTCCATAGGTTCCTCTATTGGAGGGATATATTTTTTAGCAGCCTTGGTAATTAAAAGTCGAGGCTTTGAAGAATTATGATTTCTATAATTTGTTTTTTCTGTAAATTTACAACTATTTCTCCCTTTCACATTAATATCAACTGCATCAGTATCATTAAGTTGTGACTTTCTGATTCCTTTATAATTAGTTATTTTAAGTAATATCGTAGAATTTTTTTCCTCGGATGTCGTAGATGAAACCTCTGGGGAACTAGATTCTCCGTCTCTATTATACAAAAAAACATTGTCAAGGCTTGATTCACACGAATTTACAGTGTCGTCCTGTGTTTTATTTAAATCTAGTTCACTACTTTCTTTACTCGTATTTTCAATATTATTTTGAATTGAGACGTGATCATTGACAACTGTGTGATTTTTGTTTGATGTTTCCGATATATCATCGGATAGAGTGTTATTAACGGTTGCTGCAGTTTCTTTGACCGATATTTCCAAATTTGGTTTAAAATTAATTTCTTTGCTAGGTTTATAAAAATAGCCATGAGATTCTCTACTTATCTGGTCCTTATCAACATTAAATTGTGGAGTTCCATGTGAAGTTTCAACTAATTCTGCTATATTATCATAAATTGTATCATCATAAATATATTGAACTTTTTCTGTGCGATAAAATTCACTAACACCGTTATCCTCAAGTTCTGAAGAATGGTCTCTTTTGGAGGGGGACGGAGGACTATTAATATAATCTTCGCTAATGTCGTCAGTAACTACTGTTTCGACACAGCCAATATCATCTACCCAGGAATGTTCGAATGATTTTTCGTCGGAAATTTCTAGAACAAATGGTTCAGAAAGCTCACAATTATCTTCTGGAGGATATAAAATAATATTCGTATCAGTATTAATATTTACTTCATGTGGTTGACTAACTTGAATATCTGTTAAGCAGGCTTCATCTATTTCCGCGTACTCGATTTTATCTTCATCGTTATTGCCTTGTGTCAGAATACAATTTTTATCAATAACTATACAGAATGACACATTGTCTTCGTTATAAATAGAAGATATAGAATTACGTCTATTATTTTGAGCAATATTAAGGTTTTCAGGGATGAAATTTGTTTTGCAAATGTTATTAAATTTATTTATTTTTCTACGTTTCCTAGACCATAACGAATTTTCATTATTAGTGTCCTCAGAAATATTGAACAATGCTGTATCCGATAGAGACCTTTTGAGTGTGCGACGTTTTTGTACTGATTCACAAACTTTTAAAGGAACTTCTTTACCTAAAATAGATGTTTCATTTTGGCAAATAACTTCAAATACTTCAGAATTATTGGAAATATGATCAATTGTGGGATTCGGGGGTTCGTTATCAATTGCACAAGTTGTCATAATAACGTTTGTATCTAATTCATTATTAATGTTTTCTGCATTATTTGAATTTTTTTTGTAACCATTATCTTCAAGATTAATTAAGTCGTTATGTATATCTTCAGGTTTATAAATGTTCACCGTCAATTCTTTGCCATCTGTAGAAATGGTATTATCTGTATCACACTGAGGCAAGTCTGGAATTATTTCAGCTATATTATTAAAATTATCAGTAATAATATTGGACCTTGAATTAGTCACAATATTAAGATACAAGTCATTATTGTTATTCTTCGTATCATTTTCTATTGTTTTGTTTACCATAAAATCAGTATCTTCGAAATTACAAATGAGTTTCTGTATCCAAGGAGAAAATAGTTTTTTCTTCAAATTACATCGTCTACTTTTGAGTAACGAATGAATAGAGCTAACCTCGTCTTCCCTTAAATTTTGTGAAACATAGTCAATGCCTCCAACCGTATTGCAGTTTAAATCTTTATCATATTCCCTATTTTTTGCCACAGCATTATCCTGATCGTCTATTTCTATCTTGTTTTTGAGCAAAACTATTACATCTTTTTCGTCATGGACAATAGACGGTTCACAATTAGATTCAATACTGGGACTTTGCTTTTCAGTATATGTAGTTTGTTGTGATGATGTCCCGTGATCAACATTAACCATGGATACTTCTGCAGTGTTTGCCTCCTCGTTTTCCATACTATCAGTTGAACATTCATTATTATCGACATCTAGGTGTGAATTTCTTTCATAGGGTTCTAATATATCTTTGCCAAGATAATCAATAATACTATTATCATCATTACACATGGCTGGGATTTTTTTATCAATAACAGTGTTGGAACAGGATTCTAGATCAGCTGAAGGTTTAGTGGAATTGCTTAAACCTGGTGAGTTCATGGCTGTTCCAAATATTTCTGTCTGCTCATATTCGGATTTCTCATAATCAGATTTGTCCCAATTACTATTCCCAGTGTCGTCTTCAACAACCGATATTAAATCTTTTTGGTTAGTATTATGAGGATCAATGCCAACAGTTTTATCATTATCTTGTTGAACTTTGTCCGAAAGAGCCGATTCGCTTATTTTGTTTATGCTAAAGTCAATAGCCATTTCGATTGGTACTTCTGCGACTTTTTCTTCAACATTACTAATATCCAGTTCAGCTGTCACTCCTAAAGAATCAAAAAGATTAAATTCAGATGTTCCATTTTGATTTCTATCCATGTTTTTAATATTATTTGAAGAACTAGGAATTTCTTCTGACGTTTTTGTATTGTCTGGATTTTTTATAATTACACTATCAGTACGCATTACTTGAGAACTTGCAACCCAGTTGGTTTCTTTTATTTCTTTTTTATTTTTGCGGTATTTACTTAGTTTAGCAAACTCCTTTTCTGGTTCTGTGATAACTATATCACTAGCTACAGTTTCTTTATTTGGATCATCTTTGGTTATAATAACAGATTCTTTATTAGCATTTATAAACTGTTGGTTCACTTCTGGAAAATTTAATTCAATGTCATTGTCAAGTCTAGGCAGAGATGCTAAGCAAACACCCGAGTTGCTTTCTAAGTCATGTAAACTATAGTTGGCTTTGTGGGAGGTTGAAGAATCAATGCATTGTGTATTTATTAATTTGCAACTTGATATTTGATTACTTTTATTTTTGTGATTTTGATTAATTTCATCACAACTTATTCCGTTATTAGGTATGTTATTAACAACTGGTGATTGGTAAGGATTTGTAACTTTTTCTATAGCTCTTTCTCCAAGAAGACTATGGACAGGAGTAGCAACTTCCACATTTAGCATTTGGGGACTGCAAGGTTTTATTTCAAAGTTGCATCCTACTTCTTTGTGAATAACTGATTGACTTATTTTAGCTTCCACATCAAGAGGAGACATTGGTCGTGATGGCATTACAGATCCTAAAGGTGATGGTTTTACTAATTGAAAATTTCTTGGTGAAGGTATTTTATGACTAATTAAATTAGAAGTTTCAATAACTTCTTCAAAATGTTTAAGTAATTCTATATTATTGCACCCTTTAATGTTATCTGGTAGTTTAGACACTTTTTGAATATGATCATATTTCCCAAGTTCTTCACTTGGTACAGGTACTGAACCCAAGACATATAGTTGTTCTTGAGTTTTTAAAGCATGTTGTTGTTTGTTGCCATCCATCTGAGGTATCATGTCTTTTGTGTTACTTGCATTTTCCTCATCCCCTTCATTCCACATTTGCAAAAACTGTCTAATGTTAATTCCCTTTTTGTCCTTTGCACTGGGATTATTTTCAGTAATTAATTTTGATTTAGTTACAGGTGAGGTTCTAACTGTATGTGGAAATTGATAATTAAATCTTCTTTGAAAATCACTTGGCACCATTCTATTTACATTTGATTCAATGCTTCTTATGCTTGCATTTGATGATTGACTGATATATCCACAATCTTCTAAGTTGCCCTGGCTTTGTAGGTTATCATTGCTTGTAATTGATTCAGATGGTGAAATAGCTATTGGGGAAAATTCTGATGATAGTTGTGGAACATGGTTTGTATTGAGCAAGGTTTGATGATCATGCCTCATGTGGGAAACATATTCATGGTTTTTTGAACTAATTGATTTTCGGTAATAAGCATGAGGAGGGAGGGGCTGCATATTCATTGCAGAATAATTAGGAATAATCACTTGACCCTTCACATGGTGGTGAGACATTTCATTAAATAGTAAGTTGTCCGATACTGTGTAACTTTTATGTCTACCATTCTCATAATCTATATAAATTTTGTTATTATCATAAGGTACTTTGTTTGAAGAAGCTGTTTTAACAGTATTGTCTGGTGGGTAAGCATATAACTTATTTTGTATATTGTTTGGTATCATTGATCCATAAGCAGGATGAATCAATTGGTTTTGGTATGGCAAGCTATAATTTATTTGTTGAGATTGTCTTTGGAACCCATCCAAGACAGGATCATTCATTCTATTTTCTAAATATTTAATTGGTACCTGAGGATATGGAGGATGAGGAGGTTTTTGCAATTCAAACTTGTGGGTTTGAAAAGGAGATGGATTAAATGGGTTAGGATAATTATTTATATAATCATACCTGGTTTGTGGATATCTATCCTTGACAGCTGGATAAGGCCTGTATCGGATGTTTCCTTGCTGGTAAAAGGGCTCAGTGTAAAGATGACCAGTGTTATCACTCAGAGCATGATGAGATCTTGATATAGGAGCTGGTCTGGATCCAGAGCATGGAGGATACTCAGGATATTGGTACATCTCTGCAGCACCATAAGGCCTTGCAGGCCTAATGTTTACACTAGAATGCCATACAGGAGGATAATTCCTGTTGCTATTGGGCACACATATTTCTGTATTTTTTTGGTTTTCACTTATAGTATTAACAGTGTAAGGCACATCACAGTACTTTGGTTCAGTGGAACCATTAAGTTTAGTATTCTTGGTCATCAATGTATTTCTATCTAAAGCAAAATCTTCATTAATAACAGAGTTGTAAGAAGGAGGCACCATTATGCGCTGCATGTTTTCTTGAAAGGTTTGTCTTGGTGATATATTTCTTATTGGACTGGGATAACTGGCCATTTTGTGGGGATATTCCGGTGGATGACGATATGCATTATCTGGAGCCCATGGTTCATAAGGACCCTTTTTGATAAAAGAATCATTGTTTGTGGACGGTGGTAACACTCTATCTGGCCCTATGACTGCACAAGGGCGAATTGTGTGAGAGTCAGTTTTAGCCAATGGATTAATCGACATTTCCTGGTAATTCTTATTGCTACCACATGGGGCTGAAGTGCCCACCCGAGAAAATAAGGATGGATCATCCTTGCTGCGTTCCACAGTTTCGATTCGTAAATCTTTAGCATCCATGGCCATCGAACTTCAAATATGTATTCCAATTAGATGTTTGCATCATCTCGGTTTTTTGGTAAATCGTATCCAGTATGGAGTAATTGAATTTCGAAGAGCAACCAGTAATTTATGCGATTATATTCCTGAAAACAAACAAAATATAAGTACTTATCCTCAGCTGTCAAAACACTGCCACATAAACGAAATATGAATAGTATTTTTATGTATCTGAATTACAAATATGAACATAATTGAAAAGTACCTTTAACATTTCTTGAACTTAGCAATACATCGATATTATTTCCTTGGATACACCGATTTATTACGTTCTCACTATCGCCCATGTACCACCTAGCTCTAGTATTTTTTTTTGTTTTTAATTGCCTGCCTTCAAATTGAATTCATCCATAGATTACGAGCTGGAGTATTGTATCTGTGCTCTTTCAAAGAGTATATAATACACTACGTTTAGTGCTCTTTCATCATGCTGACTTTTAGTTTCTACTTTTTGTTTTAATTTTCTCTTATTACGAAGATACAACATATACTAAGGATATATATGTATTATACATGTTTCTTGATTAGGTACAATTGTTTGCTGCACAGTTAATTTATTTTAAATAATTCGATAAAAACAAAGCTTTTTTCATTTCATTTCTTTATTTTAAGGAAACATACAGATACGATATACATACAGATAATTTTTTTAAGATATTACACAATCCAGCAAAGTTTCCACTGATAAGTATTACATAAATTGGCAACTAGAAAACATCAGTTCTTGAGCTTAATTAAATGTAACAAAAAATACATGTACATGAAATACTAAAAAAAATTAACGAAAATATACTTTACCGAACTATTCACTCATTGAGTGAGAAGAGTGCTTAAGCTTCGAGCACCAAAAGCAACTTTGAATTTTGTATGGAAAAAATACACGTTAGCTCTTAAGATAAAGAATAGTATTAATTATAAGTATAGTATACTGTTCTCTTAATTGTTTTATTTCAAATATAGGTATTAATACTAAACAACGTGTGATGTGGTGAACTGCTCATGAAAATAATCTACTAACATTAGTACGAGCGTAGGGACCTAAAGATATTGAGAAGAGCTGCATGGGCTCGATTCCTTTTCCTTAAGCATATTTTTTAAATATTTTGTCTCTGCCAGCCCACAGATTATACATACATTTAACGGCATAATTTTTTGCGGTGCTCTAAAATATTTCTTTAGCTGTTTGGCAAAACAAATTAAACTTTTAAATTCTTAAAACATTAAATTGTCATGAAACTGGGAAAGTATGTCTCCGTCAGTTCAATTCTTTCTGTCATATTTTTAATTTATGTTGTAAATACGATATGGACATTAGCAGAAATTTTTATTCCACCGAAGTGTAATCGTGGCGATAAATGTTTCTCATCTTATCTATCTACGAATCCAATTCAGCATCTGGTTTTGTATACTTCATTAAGAGAGCACCCTAACAGAGATGGCTCTTTTACTTCACTCTCCAAAGTTCACACTGCCATGAAATTTGACTACAGAAACCCCACCAACATGTGAGCTACTAATATATTAAAAAAATAAGCATATTATGTTTATTGGTATTTAATAATTTTTAAAACATTTTTATTCACAGTGACATTACACTCAGAATACCTCGAAAAACTCTCAATAATGGGACTTTATTTATGCATGCTGCGCTACTAGATGATAGTCGTATTTATAAAGATTTCACTGAAATATATCACACTGAAGCAGTTCATACATTGCCATTAGTAACCTATGCAGAACCCCAGGCAGCAACCTTTAATCTCCTCAAGGAAAATGTAAATAATAAAGTTTACCCATGGAATAGAATTTTTTCGCAATTTTCAAATTACAAATCATATACTTTCTTTTAGGTTGAGCTAAAAAAGAAACCAGACATAAAAGTCCAACCATTTTCTCATTTAGCTACAATTGCTCCTTTGTCTATCTTAACAGATGATTTAAAACTACCAGTAACTAAAATTCCAGAGGAGTTAGTGCCATATATTAGGTAACTATTGTGCAGTGCAAATTTGTAAACAAATGTATACAAACAACAAATGTATATGTAGAACGAGAGGATAATGTAAATTTTTTTTTATATATTTCAGGATAAGGCATGGAAAAATTTTGCCAATAATTCAGCAAAATGTGCTTAAGTTCCGTATGTCTAACTTGCAACTGCTTAATAGCAGTATGACTGAAGCCAACATCACGGTAGCTGTTGCACCAACTTCTTATGGATCATTACGTTTAGCTCTGCATGTCCGTCTAGCACTGGAACAATTACAAACTCTTGGATTTAGTAAACAAGATGTTGATGATGTTAAGGGTATATTCGCAGATACAAATCTATATTTGCTTTCAGCTACTGTCCTGATTGCAAGCTGTCATGTGAGTAGCATGAAACCTGTAATAAAATATCAATAATAATATTCATATTTTTTAATTAAGAATGTCGTAAAGGTGCAATCATTACTGTTTGATACAGTGATGGAAGAACTTTACACACTGTGCACTTTATAAAGATTTATCTGATGTAGCTATCACAATTTTTTGATGGGCTATTGTAATGCCCTATTCCTAGTGTATCTGGTGTTGAAGCAGTATGTTTTCTCTTCCATTCATATCTGACACCCACCATGAAACTATTCATTCTCTCCATCACACCTTTCCAGTGCGATGGATGATATCAGCCATGGTAATCTCCCAACTGGGCAGGTAGATGATGACTATTGAATCATAGAAAATTAACTGATTGTCATGTATAGAAAACTGATAGTGTTATATCTATGTAATTGTTTTTTACAGTTGCTGTTTGACTTCTTAGCATTCAAAAATGATGTTTCGTTCTGGAGTCATAAAAGGTCTTTAGCTGGCTTGTCTGCACGAACTATTTTCTGGAGAGCGTTTTCTCAATTCGTCATATTTTTCTATCTTTTGGAAGAGAAGACATCTCTGTTGGTCTTAGTGCCAGCTGGTATTAGCCTTATTATTGAGGTAAATCTTAATTTTGTTATTATATAATATAATATTTGTCCACATTATCATTTGAGATCTGCCATAATTCTCACACATTTTAAATATTTTAATATTTAAAGTAAATCTCGCATTAATTGCTAAGCAATTTTTGGATACTATATTGCGTTTATGATGTTGTAATTACCGACTTTACACTTATTTTGGTAACTACAAGCCACATCCACTCCAGTAACCAGGTGGGTTAAAATGGCAATGGTGTTTTTTTTATTACTACACAAATTTATAACATATTTTTATTAGTATTTTCAAGTTTTTTATAACAAATGTTTTTATTAATATATAATTATATTCCTTTATGTATCTTGTAATGTGTTCGCTTCGTTACTGTTATGTATTAGCATTAGCTCTAAACATTTAAAATAAAACAAGTTAACAGATTTAACTTTGGTGTATTATTGATGTTAATATATTTCTTTTTCTCCTCATTTCAATAACTTTACAGCTAAACGGAAATGTCAGGGTCAAAAATAAATATGTTAACATCAAACAAGCACCTGAGTTAAAACTGTTAAAGTGTTTTATTACAGATGTATAAATTAACATTGCTGTCGAACCATAATCTGCTATGTGCAAAAGTATACTTTTGAGATATTCACAAAAAATATGTTTGACAATGTTCTAGCCGCTGCCCAAGCTGCTAAGGTCAAAATGTGGGAATCTTCAAAAAGTGCACATAGTTGATTTTGGTTTGACAGTGACAATAACATGTTTTAATAGGCCACTTGTTTTGTTCAGTTATGGAAAGTGACGAAGGTGCTGCATTTGCGTGTGTCGTTCTCCGGATGGACGCCGAGGGTGTGGCGCGATCGGGCTCCCGATGCCGGTGAACAGACCACGGCCGCAGCAGACGCTGAAGCTATGCGTTACCTCAGCATGCTCTTGTACCCACTCTGTGTGGCTGGCGCTATATACTCCTTGGTGTATGAGCCTCATAAAAGGTTTGTCAACTCAACCATAACATACTACTATCAGCTTTTAGCTTAGACAGTTACGGTGCACATAACCTGCGTATATTACGTATACCGATTTTTTATTCTTCAGCTGGTACTATAAACGTTTGTATACCGAATTTTATTCTTCAGCTGGCTACTATAAACGTGTGTATACCGATTTTTATTGCTCAGCTGGTAATTAAACGTGTGTATACCGATTTTTATTGCTCAGCTGGTACTATAAACGTGAGTATACCGATTTTTATTGCTCAGCTGGTACTATAAACGTGTGTATACCGATTTTTATTGCTCAGCTGGTAATTAAACGTGTGTATACCGATTTTTATTGCTCAGCTGGTACTATAAACGTGTGTATACGGATTTTGATTGCTCAGCTGGTACTATAAACGTGTGTATACCGATTTTTATTGCTCAGCTGGTACTATAAACGTGTGTATACCAATTTTTATTGCTTAGCTGGTACTATAAACGTGTGTATGACTTTTATTCCTCAGCTGGTACTCGTGGGCGCTCCACTCGGTCGTGAACGGCGTGTACGCGTTCGGCTTCCTGTTCATGCTGCCGCAGTTGTTCGTGAACTACCGCCTGCGTTCGGTGGCGGCGCTGCCGTGGCGCGCGTTCATGTACAAGGCGTTCAACACGTTCATCGATGATGTGTTCGCGTTCATCATCACCATGCCCACCGCCCACCGGGTTGCCTGCTTCAGGGACGATCTGGTGTTCCTGGTTTATTTGTATCAGCGGTGGTGAGTAGTTGCGTGTTTTCGTTGTGTTTCTTTATTATTTTGAATAGTATACAAGGTGTAACAGAAAGGTCCAGTAACATTTAAAGGGGTTATTCAGACCATCAAACTGAACAACTTTCACTACAGGACCAAAATCGAAATCTCAGAAATAAAATCACTTCCCCATACTAAACCGAAAATCAGCTGACATCAGTTTGTATGGGGGAGTGATTATTTTTTTTAGAGTATTGTTGTTGGACTCATTGTTAAAGTTAAATATTACTACCTTTAAATATTACTGCACCTTTCTGTTACACCTTGTATATGTTACAAAAATTATCACAAAGAACATTATGGTTAGAGAAAGCTGGACAAGCTCCGACTCGGGCGCCCTGTGAGGCTCTCCGCCTGCTGTTGAGGCACCCCTCAAGGTTTGAGGATAAGGTCTTCCTTTCCCAAAAAACCTGGTAGATGCTGTAAAGGACTCTGGGCTGGGCCAAACAGCTAAGGTCCATAAAAAAAAGAATGTTGGGAGAATTAATATCTTGGTGCGGAGATTTCCTAATCACAATTTTCTTTGTGAATGTATTTTTTACTTGGCAACTAACATAGAGATAGGGATTTATGTAAGAAAACTTAACAGCACATCAGACTGGAAAACTGGAATGTCTTAATTAGATTGTCAACCTTAACTTGTTAGTTTTATCGGGGGCACAGTATGTATGTATGTAAAAGTCTCGTAATGAATGAATGTAGGTATAGAAAAGAGACGGAAAGGACCATGTCGAGAGATTGATGAACGGAGAGACTGATTGGAATGACAAAATGCCAAGTTTTGACTTAGGTTTTACAGCCCCTTTTGCACTAGACTCTTGTGTGTATTACTATCTACTGTGATGAATGTGTTTTCAGGTTATACCCAGTCGACAAGTCCCGGACAGACTCCGCGCTGTCAATGGACGAGAACCCAGAAGAACTGCAATCGCTCAAAAAAAAGGAGGAATGAGAACAAAAACGGAGTAATCGCTTGCCCACTGAAAGGAACTCTACTATGTCGAATTAGACAATGCTCATTAATATTATTTATTTATACACAATTTACACGACAAAATCCTAAAAGTATTTGGTTCAGTTGGCACTATTGCGAAAGTAGATACATACATAAAATTAAGCCATTTTCCTTTAAGGGGTGTAATAAAATCAACATTTCGACACAGCTTATGTCAGGGCCCATGCAATGGGGTGCGAGACTTGTGTAGTATACACCGCGAACTTTGACCGCAGTATAGATCCCGGCATGTAAATTGAACCAAAATGGCGGTCGCCTGCGCAGATAATATTATTAAAGGAAAGGTGTAGACATGGAATTTTTTTGGGTTTCCCAACGTTACTATAATAACAATACAGGCTCATATATCGCACCTCGATTGATACCTGACACATGGAAAAAAATTGTAATTTAAACATGTAAGTGTGGTGACGGCAGAGTAGAATACAATTGTCACCATCCCAAATCTCTCCCGTGGGTGTCGTACAAGGCGACTAAGGATAAATCAGTGATGAGGGATGGGCAGCAGCGTTCCTCTTATACCATCTAGCTATGTACCTACTGCGACTTTTGTGCCCGATAAATGGCAATAGGCTCGCCACCTATTACATGGGACTTAACATAATTGGCGAAACGCGGGTGAGAATTCACCTCTGCCTACCCCTTCGGGGATATGGGCGTGATTTATGTATGTATGTATGTATGTAATTCAAAGCAGTAGAGTCGTGAGTCACACTGTTTATTCGTTTTCTTTTTGTGAAAAATGTTTTTAAAGGCAGTCTTGCCGACTGCCATGCTAAGGGCGCGTTCCCACTATGTCGCACGGTTAATTTATCGCCGGACGACTGTCGTCTCTAGCTGTTCCCATTATAACGATTGTTTGTCGTCGCGACGACATTTTATCGTTTCACAGCAGTCGCTTTGTTCCTTTGCACATCATTAGCAAGCTACAGTCGCCTGTACACGTGTAAACGATTTTTATCGTTTTATGACTGTCATGCTAGCCGTACCACTGTCATGACAATCTGTCGTCACTGCTAAAAAGGTCGTAGACGACAGTGAATCGTGTCGTTCTATATGCGAACACCTATACCCATTTAAACATATAAGCCACGACAAAACTACACGACTATCTGTCGTCACGATAAAGTGGGAACGCGCCCTAACGGTAACCTGTCGTGTGAATTTTGTTAAATAAATTTAGCATAGGTAAAATTTTTGACTAAACTTTATTCAGGGATAAATAAATATATTAAATGTAAATCAATTAAGCTAAGAGGCTACGCGGGTGCTAGAGAATATTGCATTTTTTATTGAATAGAACGTAAATTTATGTGCATTTATGTTTATAAGAAAATTTTACAGTTTCGAATATTGTCTTGATTCCAATCCGCGTCAACCATCATCGTGCCGGCGACACTCACGGCCTGATAAATAAACACGGTTTAAGTATGGACTAGTTAATCAGCGTTTTGTTTCTTTTCCTCGCATTCAATTTCATGATTTCAATTTCAATTCAATTTCAATTTCAGGATATACCATGTTTACTACCAGTTTATTAATAAGACGGTCAGGTATCTGGGGCAGGATAGGCAGCCGCCCGGATAGCCGAAGACGCGGGTTAGATTTCTTGTAATAATTTTTTCAATATTTATATTCAAATATCAAACAAATAACAAAACACAGTGATGTAAATATTTCATTTTCTTTGAGCTCTCAATTTCTATATTCTCCTTGATTCTTTATTTATTTTCTTTGTGCTGTTATACTTATTATAACTAAGTAATTTATTTTAAAATTATAAAATGTATTAGATGACAACGAATTTTTAAATTTAATTTTTGTTATTTGTAATATTAATTAAAGTCATTCATTCCATCATTTCCATCATCATTCCAATTAGATTTTTATTTAAAGTTAAGTTAGCAAAATTACTGTTTAAAAATGCTTGACGTTCCTTATTGTGAAATAAATAAAATTAATAATATAATGTATTTGTGAGGGATTAAAATGGTCTGTATATAAGATTAAGTATGTAATAGATTGTATTTTGGTGGTGAAATTTTATTAATCAATAATGACATTTACACCAGTGACTATAAAAAGGATGTGATTACTGTTTCTTTCCAGGCAAATAATAGATAATAAGTAGCTATTTTAATTGTTTATTATTTACTTACGATCCGTTAAGTGTCTAAAATGATTTATGATGCAATACAACCGTAAAGAGCAATTAAAAGTTTACTTATTTATTACAACTTGGAATGAGATTTTACGTCCATTATGTTCTGTCGCATAAATTCATATTAAATACAAGTTTTAGCTAGAATTAAATTTAATATTAATATACATGACAAAAAGTAAAAAAGTAAAATACATGACAAAAAAAAGAGCCTTCTATGCTGGCCTGGAAGCGAACAAATAACGTAGAATAGGCCAGCCCCAACTCATCCCATGGGTGTCGTAAAAGTCGACTAAGGGAGATTGCCCGGTGTAGACCAATAAGCACCTTGGGGCACCCGAATGGTGGAGGGCAAACCACCAACAACAGCGTACCCAAGGAGGGTTGGTGTCAGGCAGGCGGCCGGCTGTAAAACCTAAGCCAAAACCTTGAGCAGTATGGATTGGAATGTTGTCATTCTAATCACTCTCTCCGTTCATGGGTCTCTCGACATGGTCCGTTCCGTCTCTTTTCTATACATTCATTCATCACTAGCACCTTTACGGTGGGATGGATGATATGAATCAAAAGGGAGTGGATGGCTTGATGACGTCTGACATATGAATGGAAGAGGAAACATACTGCGCCGACCCCAGATAGACTGGGAACAGGGCAAGAAGAAGAAGAAGATACATGACAAAAAGTATTGTAGTCAAAATTATTGTTGTCTGTTTGTGTATTTTATATTGAGCGCTGTATGAATTCACCAAAATTATTATGGACGTGTGGATTTTTCCTTGTATGTTTATCTATACATGTGGTGGTTTTTACTAACCCATATAACTTTCTTTATTGACATCAAACAGGTCAAAAGTTAGTTGTATGACCAAAATGTAAGGAAGCATTTCATTATTAGTTCAATTGTAAAAGATGTAGGCAATAACATCAAGAAGTAATAAATGTAACTTCTTATTTTTTTTGTATTCTACTACTTATATATGTATGCAACCATTTAAATTGAAAATCTGTTGATTAATCGTAATAATATAGTATTCTTATTGTTTTTATTAATGAATTATTTTTGTTAAATTGTTTATGTCACTATTTATTATAAATACATATTCAGTTATATCTGTTCACTTTTGATTTTTTTTTTGGGGAAAAACCTACATTATGAGGGTCGTCTCTGAGGCGTACTGTGAAGACTCGATGTGAAATTATCATGTAATGTTAATATTTATTAGTTTTTCTATTGAGGTCCAAAAAAATTACTAATATTTTTTATGAAAAATTTAGAAACGTTCCTTACTTTATGACAAATTTATCATAATGTCCTTTGTATTTAAGAAGCTATAATACTTCGAGTTCCATTGTAGTTTGCAAACTAAAGTACCAGCGCGGTGATGGACCATTCTTCCTATATTCTTTTATCCATAAGATGTGCATATCGTCAAGCAGCAGCACAGTAAAAAGGCCTTTTCTGTGCTCAAGCAATGCAACCTGAAGGGTTGATAATGTTAACCTAGTTGAAAAATTAAGATAAAATTTTGTTCTGTAAACAACGTAAAAAATTAAGATAATTTTGTTCTGGGTAGCTCTCTCTAAAACTTAATTTGAAGGAGTCATCATCGATTTCAAAATGACAGCTCCCGAGCTTAACGCCACACGCAAAAGAAAGTGACGGCACAGCAGACATTGGCAACGAATCGGATAAAAAAAACTGCGACGTTCTAAATATTTATACCTACTTGACCCAAGTTGGAATACGCAACTGACTTATTTTATTTTTAATCTGAGGGTCTGTTTCACAATCGACGCGTAAGTTATGAATAGCTTACTTGGTAGTTCAATTGAGTTAACATATTACAACAGTTTACTGTCAAATGATCTGCTAAGTAAGCTATCCAGAACTTACTCGTCGATTGTAAAACAGGCCCTAAGTAATATTCATACATTGCCTCAATAATGGTCATACGAAAACAACGCGTTTTCTTACTGCGCCCTTAGGTCGGTTTAATGTAAACACACGATGACTTATGCAGCACAAACATGTACAATCCAAATACTAGCTCACCAGTATTCCTAGTTTGTCGTTCATGATAACCAGTTGATATAAAAATTATTACGCTAATTAAAACCCAACACCTGCTAAGTTCCGTATATAAGTTCCGATAGTGATTTAATCTCGCAGATTACCAAATCGTACTACGCAAATCATTTAATTGGTACATTCAGAATACGATGTCAGTGTTGTCCGGTCGATGCGCGAGCGCAGATGTCCTTGGCGTGCCGCTAGTTTGTTGATATCATTCATTATACATTAGTTAAAGTGACATAACTCCAATCAACTAGGCGCGGGTATTTGTGGCGTGAGCCGAACCAATACCTATGGATTTGTTCGACGTTCTTCTCCACTCTGGCCTGTTCACGGCAGCCCTTGTGGCGTATCTGATATTCGTCAGACGAGCTTCCAATAAAAGAGGCGACTACAGACAACCAGGTGAGGATGAATCTGAGAAATGAAGATTTAATAAAGCGGTTGGGGTAGGTCCGACAAGAGAGCCGGTTGTTTTAGAACTATGTCGTATTTAAAAGTACATACTACCTCAAAGGACATCCTCTACGTTTCATACATTTTTGGTCCAAAATGAAAAGTACCGGCCAATAAAAAAAGTGATGTATTCTGACAGAAAACGTCGGCCTTAGCATTTGTTGATATGGCACGAAAGCTGTAGCACCAATATTAGTAGTCTTACTGCCGCACTCAGAGACGTCAAATAACGTTAATGAGTACTTAACTTCAAAAAATGACAATTCAAAACTAGTCTCTATTCTTGCCGGGTCTATGGTCTTGATTTGAATGAAAATTTTTGACATTAAATACTCATTAAAGTTAATTGACGTCTCTGAGTGCGGCAGATAGAGGACAATAATACTACGGATATTAGTAGTGCTATACAGAGTGGAAAGTTGAGATGGGGCATTAATTTTCTCGCTGACTGTACATTTAATAAAAAATCTGTGAATGTCGATTGTCATCACTCAAATAGGAGATGTCCTTTTCTAAACTTTGTTGATGATTATACATATGGTACTGTCACCAACACCTCCGGTTATACAAATCTTATAAGGATCTATAGGTTGTTCTAATCAATCTTTACAACAAATTAAAGAAAAAATAAACATTTGGGATTTATGGTAATCTAACACTCTACGGTTAGTACTCTGTCATACTTATGACTACAACGTTTAAACAGCGAAAGCTCCCTCTATGTCTGTGGTTTATCAAAGCTGCTTGGCATCTGTGAAAAGTATGCTGACGAGCATGGCTTGTTGTATAATACGAGAAAAAGCGAATGCATGGTCTTTCGGGCCAAGAGGAGATGTCCAGATTACATACCGGTAATAAAGCTCAAGGGATGCCCACTAGCTACATTTGATACTTTTAAATATCTTGGACATTTACTAACCTCTGACCTGAAGGACGATGCAGACATCGAAAGGGAACGTAGGGCGCTGTCTGTTCGTGCGAATATGATAGCCCGCAGATTTGCTCGATGTTCAAGGGATGTCAAAATTACCCTATTTAGGGCATTTTGTACATCCTTTTTTTACTAGCAGTCTGTGGGTGGATTACACGCGGAAACAGTACAGCGCTCTGCGCGTCATATACAACAACGCTTTCAGGGTGCTGTTGGGGCTGCCTCGCTTCTGCAGTGCGTCAGGGATGTTTGCGGAAGTGCGCGTAGATTGTTTCCACACAATCATGCGTAAGCGATGCACATCTTTAGTGCGCAGGGTGCGGGCTAGCCCCAACAGAATCCTTAACGCTTTTGCAGAACGTTTCGACTGTCTGTTGAATATCGGTATTAAAATCTAAGAACTATAAATAAAACCATTACATGTTGCGACCGAACCGATAATCGTGTGTTATTTTATTTGATTATTTACAAGACGTCAATACTATAAAAAACAATTTAAACCATAAATACTAATAAGGAGGCTTAATGTAAATATTGCTTTCCAACACCCCATCTCAATAATTACATTAAATACAATCAACTGAAAATTAAACTATCATTATACTAACAACTATAACAATATAAAGTTTACATAACTCATAAAATAAATTTCGAAATTAACACATCACATTAACATATCATACATAAAATTATGAAAACAATTTGTTAATTTTTCCCTAACTAAGTTTTGAAATTTGCTAGTTCTCTTATTCTCTTTCTTTTAAAAAACCATTGTGTATATATTGCCTTCTTTCCTATAGGTAAATTTGCTTCTTCAAACTGCTTTAATTCTTCTAAATCTTTAAACTTTTTATCAACTGTGTTCTTCCAATCTTGATTATCAATTGCTGCTTCGAATGTATTTGGAGCATCGGTCAGTAAGCTGAAGCCTTCATCAGCTATTGTGCCATATACAATATTTGTCTCATAATCATCATAGCGAGTTGGTTTAACCTTTCTTCCTGACTTCGTACTTTTTATCTCTTGTCTTTGTTCTTCTTCGTTTGTCATTTCTTCTCTTTCTGCTTTATTGTCTATTATTGTCTCTATCTTATCCTCTATGTCTTCTATTTCATTTCTTCTGTTTTCCACTTTATTTTCCTTTTCACAATATTTCGTATCATTTTCATTGAATTTCACATCTCTCGATATTATTATCTTGTCATTTTCTGGGTCCCATAATCTATATCCAACTTTGCTGTAACCAACCATTCGAGTACTTTGTGCACGCTTACTAAGTTTATCCTCTTTGGGTATTATTGTTGCCCACGCCTTAGATCCAAATACTCGTAGCTTTGACATATCCTTATTCCCATACATCATTTCACAAGGTGTCTTATATTTAATAGCTTGTGATGGACATCTATTTAATTGATAAGCAGCGCATCTTATGGCTTCGCACCATAAATGTTTTGGTAAATTTGTTTCTGCAAAAAGTGTACGTGCTTTATCGTATAAAGTTCTGTTCATGCGTTCTGCAACGCCATATTGCTGTGGAGTATATGGTAATGTGTACTCCAAACTTATCCCTTTTTGCCTGCAAAAATCTTTAATCGAATTTGCTGTGTATTCAGCTCCGTTGTCACACCTTATTCTTTTAACTTTATTTCCGCATTTATTTTCTAATTCACTTATATAGTTTAGTAAGTTTTGAGTCGCTTCGGACTTATACTTCAAAATGTATACAACACAAAAGTGCGAAAAATCATCAATAATGGTCATAAAATATTTCTCACCATTTGGTCCAATATTTCTTACTGGTCCCGCTATGTCCGTATGGAGCATTTCTGCAATCATTGTAGACCTCGTTCTTGCTGTTTGTTTAAACGGACTTCGCGTTGCTTTGCCTTCAATACAGGGTTCGCAAATCCTGTCAGATATTGGCAAATTCATTATACCTAACCCTTTTCTATTCAAATGGCCTAACCTCTTATGCCATAATTCATTACTTTCTTTTGCTACATTACACGCAACATCATTACAAATTGTACTATTAATTCTATAAAGTTTATTTTTACATTCAGCAGTAATAAAAATATTTCCTCTAAAAATCTCTGCATTGTTTTTATTAAAATTTATATTAAAGCCAAAACTTACCATTTTATGTACAGATAGCAAATTGAAAGTTATATTTTTGACAATGAGTGCCTCAACAGTTATTTTTTAATTTTGATACGCTATTTTTAATTTTCCTCTCTTATTTGTAGTAACATATTGCCCGTTTGCTACTAAAATCCTTACATTATTTACTTCTGTAACATCAAACATGTATTTCATATATTTTTCATTAATGAGATGTTCTGTACATCCCGAATCTACGATAAATTCAATACTATTACTATCATGACTTACGTTATTACATGCTTCAAACTCAGTACAAAAAATAAAAGAAAATTCCAAATCTTCAACTTCAGCTGGAGATGCCTGCGTTATGTCCCTCTGATAGTTGAATGGACGGCCTCTTCCACGTTGTCCTCGATAGGCGCGTCGTCGTTGGTTTCCTCTCTGCTGCTGCTGCTGCTGACCTTGAGTTCTGCATTGAAACGACTTGTGTCCATTTTTGCCACATGTATAACAAGTAAAGAATACATTTTCTGTCTCGTTGGTTTCAGTTTCCTCATTTATTTTCAATTTTATTTCAGCATCTAATAGTCGTGTTTTGACAAATTCTATATTCAATTGTTTTTCCGTTGCCATGGTTTCAATGGCTGTTATCACGTGCTCAAACTCTTTAGGCAATGACGATAGCAAATAGCAAATTTGGTCTTCCTCATCTACTTTAACGTCTATTGCTCCTAAATCTGCTAAAATATTGTCAAATTTCATGAAATATTGCTGCAACGACTCTTTATTTGAACATTTCAATGTTATTAATTTTCTCTTCAGGTGTAGCTTGTTATAAATGCTCTTTCTTTCAAATACATCTTTAAGTAGGTTCATCATATCTTTCGCCGTCCTTCCTTTCTTTAAAATATCTAAATATTTGTCACTTGTACATTGTGCTATTAGGGATTTAGCTTTCGCGTCATCTTTCTCATAATTTTGAAATTTTTCATTTGTATCATTCTCTATTACATACTTTATTTGTTTTTCTTCCATTAGTAACATCAGTCTGTATTTCCAATTACCAAAATTCGTACCTTCATTTAATATTGGAAGCGACGTCGGGCCTGTAGCTGTCATTATTTTTTTTCGGTTTTCTTCTATAATTATTCTTTTATATTTCTCAATATTGTGGATCGCAACCCTACAATTAACTATTTTAGCGAATTATACGCTCTGCTACCATGTTGAATATCGGTATTAAAATCTAAGAACTATAAATAAAACCATTACATGTTGCGACCGAACCGATAATCGTGTGTTATTTTATTTGATTATTTACAAGACGTCAATACTATAAAAAACAATTTAAACCATAAATACTAATAAGGAGGCTTAATGTAAATATTGCTTTCCAACACTGTCAGTACGTGAACCATTGCTGCATGGCTCACGTACTGACTAATATTAAGATATTATTTTAATTTAATTTAAATAAATAAATAAATAAATATTTTTACACTCACACCTATCATCTAGCCCAAAGTAAGTAGCCTAAGCACTTGTGTTATGGATACTAGATGACGGACATATTTTTAATATAATTATGTATATAAATGTTGAAAATATACTACATAAACATATACACAACCATGACTCGGAAACAAACATTTGTGGTCATCACAAAGTTTGCCCCTACCAGGATTCGAACCCGGGACCTCTTATACTATCTATATCTAATACCCAGCAATCTAAGCATTCGACCAAGGCGGCCGTCGAGTAATTTAATTTGATTTTCATCTGTAATTTAATTTTCATCTGGAATGTAATGATCCATGTTTGATTGAAATAAATGCATTATTATTTTTATTATTATTATTATATGCAACAAGTGACTTATCTATTCGAACGCATAGAAAAAAACATACGGGTACGAATTGAGTAATCTCCTCCTGTTCGTCGGTTAACAAAAGTATGAAAATCGCGTATTGTTTTCTCGGTAATACATACATTTTGTATTCTATGCCGTCGAAAGATTAGCCACTTGGCTAGAGGGGCTGCTTACAAATTATTTGGGGTTGATGGACAATGACTAATAGAGATGGGACTCTAGAATTTGTTTAAGTAGTCCGGCCGGCCACTTTTCTAACACCAACTCTCAAATGAACTAGGTTCTTAATTTGAAAAGTGCATTTTGTTCTGCTATCACCTCATAACGGTTCCCATTGAATTATAATTATGGCATGTTACTTCTGTGGCCGACCGCCAATTTCGCTATGGGACCACTTGACCGTGCAAATAATTGTGAACTGTGTATTGGTAAGAGAGAGATTATAGAGGGATTATAGATTTTTCAATACTGGCCCTGGGAGCGAAAAATAAAGTAAAATATGCCAGTCACGACTCGTCCCAGAGGTGTCGTAAAAGTCGTCTAAGAGAAATAGCCACAGAACATTAACTAGCCCAGTGTAGGTACACCAGTACACCAATAATGGTGGAGGGAAAATACTCGACGAGGATTGGTGCCATCGGCTGTAAAACTTAAGTCAATACTTTGAGCAGTATGGATTGGATTGCTAATTGTCATCAATGTGTGCGTTAAATGTGAACTGACCGATATGAATGAAAGAGCAAACATACTGCGCCGACCTCAGATAAGGCAGGAAGATAATGATTTAAAGAGGGAATAGGCACGGTGCTATGATCAATTGTTGTGTAGAAAAGTGATGGAAAGGACCATTTCGAGACGCTGATGAACGGAGGCTGTGATTGGGATGACAATATTATAATTCATAATAGGACTGCTCTAGACCACAAGGAGCTATTTGGGTACGTAGATACCTATGTTGATGATGTTTGCTTTACGGTAGCTATACTTATAGGTACACCTTAGTCGCTTTTTACGACACGGGATGAGTCAGGGTTTTCGACGTTATTTTTTCTCTTCCGGTTCAGAATAGAAGACTGATATACGGTTACAAGTCTTAATACCCAAAGAGGGGTGGTGTCAGGCAGGCGGCCGGCTGTTAAACTAAGCCAAAACTTTGAGCACTATGGATAGTGAGAGAGTGATTGAATAACAACATTCCATGTTGTCATTCCAATCACTCTCTCCGTTCATCGGTCTCTCGACATGGTCCTTTCAATTCCATCTTTTTTCTACACATTAATCACTAAAACCTTTCCGGTGTGATGGATGATATGAATCACAAAAGGAGTGAAAGGAAACATATTGCGCGACCCCAGATAGACTAGGATCAGGGGGCCTACCGCCTAACTCGATTGCTGATGATAGCTTTAAAGCAATGCATTGCTAGCGGCTATCAATTTAGCTAGCAGCCATCTTGAATTTTTAGACGGTACGGATTTTCTGCCAAGTTCATCAAAATCATTCGGTGTCCATTCGCTCAAAGTTATCGCTGATAGATTAGGTACATTTGATGCGAAATAACAGCATGACGTCATAAACTATAGCTTTTGCTTCAGCAATCGAGTTAGGCGGTAGGCTCCAAGGACAGTAAGAAGAATATATATACTAACCAATTTTAAGAAATTGATGTTAATATTTGTAAAGTGCCGTGTGGTGACGGCAGAGTAGAATACAATTGTTACCACCCCAAATCTCTCCCGTGGGTGTCGTACAAGGCGACTAAGGATAAATCAGTGATGAGGAATGGGCAGCAGCGTTCCTCTTATACCATCTAGCTATGTACCTACTGCGACTTTAGTGCCCGATAAATGGCAATAGGCTCGCCACCTATTACATGGGACCTAACATAACTGGCGAGACGTGGGTGCTAGATCACCTCTGCCTACCCCTTCGGGGATATAGGCGTGATTTATGTATGTATGTATGTAATATTTGTAAGTATAATAGGTAATTTTTAGTTAGTTTAGCATGTGTTATCCGATAATTTACCAATCAGGATATTATTAAAATTTCATTTGTAGTCGCCATTTTCGTTATCAGACTTAATTCCAATACCGTATTATATCATTTTGTCTTGATTTCAATTTGAGTAGGTAGTAGACAAATTTAGATTAGATTAACTACATCGACACTTACAAAATTTACACATAGTAACATATTGCAGTCACAAAATGTTTAAATGAACCTTTTATAGCAAGCACGAAAGATTATCCACTCGAGGTATAATGGATGGTAGAGTCCGTTTGACAGGAAGCTGTTCTATCACCATCGTCATCGTCAAGAAGACATCATCATGCATCATCATCATAGGAAAAAACTTGTTGAACTTACTGCGCCGGAAGCATCGGTCTGTCGACCTAAAAAAGATCAGACCCTATAGAAAAGAAAAATAGGTACGTAAGACTAAATGACACTAGCTGAGTAGTTTGTGTTACTAGGGGCAGTATCTTTGTCCTAAAAATCTATGCTAACAACACATGCAGCGCTTCTCTTCCTGACCTACTCTGATCTCCATCATCTACTTTTCATGTTGTGCAACGGAGTAAACTTTGCTGTTAAAACTAACATACTTTAATATTCATCTGAATTCAGGATGGAACTACTTATTGAAGTACACGCTGGCTCGGTTCTACTCTGTGAAGTGTTGGAAGTCGGAACTGCAGAGACGAACGACGCCGGAACTGCCTCGAGAAGACCTGGCCGAGGGATGGGACGCCATCCGCCTGAGAACGTCTTCGACGGACGGCTCTGCGATACTCCTCGAAATACGGAAGCTGGTTGGTTTGAGACCGTTGAGCGAGATTTCTGTATACATCAAGTTGGCGGATGGCAGTCACTATAAACTACCGCGTAAGTATATACTAGGTGTAACAGAAATGTGCAGTGATTCCCTATTTAAAGAGGCTTTTCAGGCTACCAAACTGAACAATCTCTTTTAATATTACACCTCTCTGTTTCATCCTGTAGATAATAAGAACAAAGAAATTATTAGCAAAGTTCAGTGTAAGTATATCTATCGGCATAGGATAAATTCGTATTGTCTTTAAATTATAGAGGATGTCGAATTAACTAAGAGGATCGGTTCAGTTAAAACTAAGTGAACATGGACTCATGGTTCTATGTGGGATGAATTGCATACAGTTTATTGTTAAAATTACCTAATAGAACAATAACAATTATAGTAAATTTTTTAATAGCAAAAAATAGATAAACAGTTAGCACCTGGAATTTTAGGCACACCAACTGTGGCAATAACTTATGATTAGATAAATGTAAGATTCTGTAAGACCTTAACAATACATACATATGTCACGCCTACGCCTTTCTCACACAGAGGTAGGCAGAGATCACTTCTTATTTCCTCAATATTATACACAATAATCACAGCTAACTCAATAACAGCTTAAGTAAAGTTATAGTATTGTATTAATGAAAAAGGTGTCTCTAAAACTTTCTTAGGCCATCCTGACACTGCGATTGGAATTTGGAACAGTATACCGGACGGATGGAGTGCTGGAGGCTTGAAGTTTCAAGTCTTGGAACCCGAGAAAACTTTGCGGATTACATACAACGGTTTGTTGACTAACAATCATGGTGTCACACAGCACGGGAAACTAAACCTTATGTAAGTGGATAACCCTAGGATAACCGGTTGGTAATAGTGACATGTAGCGATTAGCGCGCTCGCATGTGTTCCGGTCGAGACCTACCCCAAGGTCACACACGCTATGATAATATACACCAACAAGTTACATAGATGGCGAAAATTGGTTTGACATATCTATGGCACTCTTTGTTCGCCGTTAGCGAAACCATCATTTGAAAAAATACATTAGTGGCACTGTATATACTGGCTTACAACATTCAAAACCAAATGGACTTCGTTATAAGATCCATTTTACGTTAAAATATCAAATTTACCAAATCGAGGGAATCGCCTTATAGTTAGTAAGGCAGTAGGTACATCGTAGGCAGGTGACTATCGAAATCTGTATGTTGAATTATTATTGATTGCGCTACTACATTGTTCACAGTTGGACATCGGGTTCTGAAGTAATGCAGTATCCAGAGGACTGGAGCGACCAGCTGACTGCCAAAGCGCTTGCATTAGAGCCGTGGCGTGATGGGGATTTCGCTTCATTGTTGTGCGTAAAACAGGACTACAATTTAAGACGATAACTAAAAAATCTAAAATTTAAAAACGTAACTCTCTTACGTTAAGTGAGCATTGAAAATCGAAGGCAAGAAATTATAATATTATCATCAAGGTTTCTTTATGTATCCTACTTCATCATTCTAAAGCTTAATAGGAAGAGCCGAGAATATTAATGAAGCGAAGCTCGCCTAGAAGTTAGTAATAATAGGTTGGGGAAAAAGAATCTTCGCATTTTTTAAGAAAATTCAAAACATTTTTTAATATAGTTTATTTACATTTAACTAAAGTATGTATGTATGTAGGTACCATTTTGTTCGATAACTTTTTGCCATCTTGTAGGTAGGGACATGATCCTATTGCTATAGAAATTTTGGGACTTCTGGTCAAAATACCGCGACAAGTGGTTTTGGCAGTCCTCTCGTGATGTTAACCTGACACTGCCTAAAGAATTCTAAAGAGACCGAAAGAGGTGGAAATCTGAAGGTGCAAGGTCAGGACTATATGGCGGATGCATTAACACCTCCCAGCCAAACTCTCTTAATTTTTGCTGAGTGGCTAAAGATGTGTGAGGTCTAGCGTTATCATGATGAAAAACCACACCCCTTCTGTTGATTAATTCCGGCCGCTTTCTCTCAACTTCTTGCTTTAATCTCATCAGTTGTTCGCAGTAGAGTTCAGAATCGATGGTCCTGCCTGGTGGTAACAGCTCATAATGAATAATGCCTTCCAATCCCACCACACACACAGCACCTTGTTGCGAGTTAACCCGGGTTTCGCCACAGTCTGTGAAGCCTGGCCGGCCTTTGACCACGACCTTTTTCGCACGTTCTTGTCGTACGTGATCAACTTTTCATCACCAGTTATCAGCTTCTTCAAAAATGGTTCGGTTTCATTACGTCGTAATAAAGAATCACAAATGAGTACACGGTTCATTAGGTTTCTTTCAGTGAGCTCGTGAGGTACCCAAATGTCGAGCTTTTTTGTGTACCCAGTTTTTTTTCAAATGCGCCAAAACTGTTTTGTGGTCAATTCCCAGTTCTTCAGCTACGTCGTAACTACTGACATGCCGATCTTGCTCCACTTTTTTAAAAATGGCATCCATTTTATCTGTAATAGGGCGACCAGAGCGACGTGCATCTTTGACATCAAAATTTCCGGATTGAAAACGCTTAAACCAAATTTGTGCTACTCTCACAGACACTGCACTAGGTCCATAAACATCGCAATTTTTTTTCGCGGCTTGCGTTGCATTTTTACCTTTTTTGTAGTAAAATTTTAAAATGTATCGAATTTCTTCATTAGATTCACTCATCTTGGCGGTACGAAAAACAAATGAAAATCACACATTTTCCTAATTTGAATTTGGAATTATGTTCTTTAAAATTTAAACTTTCAATGATACCAAAACCAGCCAGATACAAATAGTATAGCCAAAGAGATTTTATTACAAGTTTATACATACTATAATGCGAAAAGACTTTTCCCCCAACCTAATATTTGCCAGGACTGAGATACTAAAGTGTATTAGTAGTTTTTGTTTTTTTACATTATACATACATACGTCACGTCTTCCTCCTACAGAGGTAGGCAGAGACAAGTCTTTCCACTTGCTACGATCCTTTCGCTTCATCCAATCCTTATTCTCACGCAAAAGGTATTGGATGGCTTGATGGCGTCTGACTGTAACTAATGAAAGAGGAAACATACTCCCAGATAAACTGGGAACAGGGCAGGAAGAAGAAAATTACCACAAATAAATTTGGTGGTTAGAAGTTCGAAAAAATAAAGTCTTGATGCGAGAAACGAAGCCGCGTCCCCTGCGCTCCGATCAACCAAGAAGTTAATTAACTTGCCGAAATTTCTCTAACCTTTTCTTTTCCTTTTCTAAGCCCACGCAAGAAGTATTCCAATATGTATATTCGCAGGAGCAAATGGAAAGACGGCAGCTGGATGCAATGGGGGGTGGCACAAGGCAGATTGCAGATGTTCGAGCTGGATGGCTCGCTGGGTCACAGCGAGTATTTACGCACGCGGGGGGTGCGCGAGCGCATGTGGGTGCCGCAACCTGCTCAGCTGAGACGGTCCGTGAATCTGACCGTGTCATCGTATGAGGGTACCGCTGTGCAGTTCCGCGCTGTGTCCTACAAGAATGTTTTGACACAGTAAGTTTTTCAGAATTAAAGTGCCTAACTCCCGAATACAGAAACACTGCTCAAATTTTGAACACTGGCCAATACTTGTCAAAATTTGTATGCAAAACTTCAGTTTTGACAATACTTAAATGTTAAGCAGGACTGAAACTGTGATTAGCTTTTCTGTATTCGGAGGTAAGGGTGCTTTTCCACCAGAGATACGCAAGGATGCATTGCGAGGGATGTTTGAAGAGAACCAATGGAATCACTCCATTTTGAATGCCTATGAAAATGGAGTGATTGCACATCTCTGCTCGAAACGCAGCCTAATGGATCAGAATGAACGTACGTACCTAATGGATATTGCCCATGTTGAAAGTTTCTCAGCCGAGTCCTCTGAGAAAAAAGCTTAATTTATACATTTTCCAGATCTACATGCAACTTTTTAACTTTTATGTGATGCTATATCGAGATAGATGTTGATTTACGAATTTCCCGAATTTATGATTTATTAAATTACAGGTTAGTGTCTGGTGTAGTACGTTTACCAGACACATCCGTTACAGCCATAACCGACACTAATTTCAACTTGCCAGAATTCAGCGAGACTTCTGAAGCTATTCCTAACGCTTTCACTGTAAATATTACTGGTAAGTATGCGGAGGCAATATAATACGTCCTAAACTAAACAATAGGCTGCCTTCAAATCAGATTCAGAAGTAACAAATTTGAGCCCCATTTCATAAGAAATTAAGAACACTTCTGATTACGTAACCGCCAAAAGTTCGAAGCTGTACACAGGCTGTGTTTTTCATGCATCTGGGTAATTTGTTTGTTATTGCCTTTGCAATAAAGTTCACTATTTAAAAAAAATTCACATATCATAACAAAAAATTAACAAAATACGATTTTGAACACCCTGATCAATGTCAATCTACTTACAAAGAAATATAGTGGTTAGAAAAAGTTCGAAAAATTATAGTCTTGCTCTTGATCTAACATTTTGTATTATATTATATTAAAAATATGTCCGTCATCTAGTATCCATAACACAAGTGCTTAGGCTACTTACTTTAGGCTAGATGATAGGTGTGAGTGTAAAAAAAATATTTATTTATTTATTAATATCAAAATAGTAATCAAATATACTTAGTTGCTGTAATAATTTCAGCTAGCGGTCGTGGCTTAAGGCTGGTAGTTCGATGCAATAGTGACGGAGGCCGACTTCTCAGCGGTGTGCCCTACCAACACGATACAGTATACCGCACCGTCAGTGTCATAATCAACGGTGAAGCTGGCACCGGAATTCTTGAGCTGGGATACTCGTCTTCAGGTAATTTGAAATATCCATCCGCGTTCCACAGTATCGAGTAAACGTGTCTGAGTATAACCCTTTGGTAAGTGTGTATGTAAGTGCTAAAATTATTGTCCTCATAATTCAAATCTCATAGTAAAGTGACCAATGACACAAAGTTACTCGCATTTTCCTTCCAAGGGTTAAATGCCTTTTGTAAATTTATTAGACCTTCCAAAACTTTTTGATGCCTATTCTAAAGTATAAATGAATGGTACAACTGTTTTTTTCTGGACTTCCTAGTTGGTCCTATAGCGAAAGTTTTAAGTTGACGAGAATATAAGGTACCGGTCAAAGGGTTCTTAATGAACCGAACAAACCGAGGTTAAGAGGTTTGATATTTAGATGGTAACAACTTTTATCATAAGCAATATTTCGTAAAAATAAAAACTTACGAACCTAATTTTATATTAAATTACAACATAACTAATAAAATATTAAAATTGGACTATGTTTACGGTGTTAAAAATGTTATAGCTTTTTGTACTAAAATATGCAGCTTAATTCACAATCCTCTCAATTTGCAGACAAAACAGAACCGTTGGTGGAACTGTCGCCACCGGTTACGCTACGATGGTTGACTGCGACCGAGGCGGGTCCAGTGGGTTTCTGTCTACCTTTCGAGGATCGAGCAGCTTGCTGCCCTGATTACGTTGGAGGCAAGGGCGCATCCCTAGCGCTTATGGCTTCTGTTCAAAATGCAGAGGTAATATTATAATATTGCTTCAAATGCTTAATAATATAGTCATATATTGGTTAAAGAAATTCCGGCAAGTTAACTAACGTCCCGAGGGCTGAGGGGTCTGTCCGGACTCCGGATTGGGGATGACGGGTATTCGTATTCGACCAGGACAAATTGCAAGTCATCAAGTTGCAAATATGCATACACCAAATAGAAGTTGAAATAGCATACGAATATCTGATGATGAATTATAAGTTTATACTGAATTCAATTCATCATCAGAATGTAGAGAAGCTTTTTTGATTATCTTTCATTTTCAGGGATACCGAGTGCCTCCTGGATTTTGCCTCACCACACTTGCGCTAGAGAAGCATCTAGAAATGAATCCACAATTAATGAAAGCAATAAAGGAAATTGAGGCCGCTAATGAGAATTATGATGAAAATATTTTCAAATCAAAGTGCGCAATGTTAGTGACGATTTTTTGTGTATATACCAAGTGCATGTTTTACTCATTGGAATGAAAACTACGTTTTCTATGTAAAGGAACACAATTATTAATACATACATTCTATTGTCGTGTTATTCTCTCGCATATTGTTAGATTTTAAATTTTCAATCTATGTCTATTTTCCGGGCGCGCTAATTGCTAATTGAACTTGTTGTTGTTTCACAAGGAACTTGTTGCCCATTTCTTGATTTCTAAGACATTTATTCGTCGAAATGAAACAGCCGACTGATTTATTATAATTTCTTGACTTTTTTAATAATAATTCTACAAGGGCTATAAATAAACTTATCTTAGAAATATTTGATAAAATATTTCCTTTTCAGAGCAACTGCGCTATTTTCAGAAATAGAGATCACAAGAGAAGTGAGAGAAGATATATTACTTAATTTGAATGAACTCAGAAAAAAGGCTACTAGAGAAGACTTTGGTCCAGAACGACGCTTTGCTGTTAGATCTTCAGGTTTGTACATAAAATTTTATAATACAGCGCTACTTCACCCCCGACAAGTTATATTTCTGGTTAATCTCTTTTGACTAAATAGTTCCTGATCACACTTATACATACGGAAACTCATGACTTTAAATCTTATTACTAACTCTAGGCAGAGACAACTTCTCTCCACTTGCTACGATCCTTGCACACTTCTGTAATCATTTAATGCATCCCTGTCTTACATTTCTGCTTATCGAAATTTCTTATTATTATTGATCCTTAAAATAGGATCATCTTACGCTTAATTATTACAAATCTGAGTGTATACTGAAAGAATAATGTCAATAATAATAATATTTTCACGTTTCAGCTGTAGGAGAAGACAGTGAGGTGTTATCAGCGGCTGGCCAAAACGATACTATCCTAGGATGCATCAGTGATGACGACGTCATTAAAGGAGTGCGGAAATGTTGGGGCTCTATGTTTGCTTTCACAAGCTCCTATTATAGAAGGTCTGCCAGTGATTACTAAACTAGTTTTAAAAATAACGTTGAGTTTAAAATTAAAATATTGTTATCTTTGTGAACGAACGATATTATGCTTTTCTATAGTTCTAGCATTGCATCATTCACAAACTCGCTTACAGCCAATGATATTAAATATAATATCATTGACTCTGCCTGTTTCTTTTTCGATGTCTTCTACAGATGTCAATGTCATGAAATAAAACTCGCACGTTTAAGCCCTGGAAAATTATTGGTCTTTACAGCTTAGTTTTTGGCTAAGTTAAGATCATGTTTTTTTTTACGTAGACTTTCTCAGGCCAATCATCTTAAATATAACTGTTCGAGCCACGAGTCGAACATTGGACTCGAGCTGAGGAGCAGAGTGTGTGTTGGATCTCACTCCTTCCTCCCCGCTGCCAGCCAGGGCTACTCCCTGGGGTAGCTTCCTTCCATCAATCAGCTACTTGCCAGGGCTACCCTCTGGAGTAGTTCCTATTCAAAATTCCTGTACCTGCGGGAAGCGGCGCCTTACAACCGCACGCTGCCCGCTCGTACATTTGGTCCTTCGAGCTTCCTAGCGTTCCTGCTGTAATCCGGGAATACTACCCTGGATCAGCGTCCTAGCTTGTGTGAGTGGGAAGCGACGACTTACAATCGTTCGTAACCTTCTCACATATCCTATCATGGTTCCCTCTGAGCTACGTTATTTATTTTAATACTTATTAACATTTTATTATATCGATTTTATTTATATATTTATTTTACAATTTAGCAAAACATTAATCATAATAGCCTTACAATTAATTAACTTGACAAATTAGCTGAAATTAAATCGTTAGCATTTCTCGACATCGGTAATAAGACACTTGCATACCGAAATAATAACAATAAAAATTGGTATTTGCAAGCAATCATTTTTACGTTTAGCTATTATTTACACAATTACGGTCACTGACATATTGACATAATATTTTATTATATCATTTGATTAGCGGGGAAGGCTAAAGCATATTTATTCATTATTATTGACATTTATAACTTGGTACTGTACACAACATATTATTTATCACAGATAGTTCACGCTATATTATAATTATATTATTGTGGACTATTTAGCTACTTTGATGTATATTTGTATAATAACATGTATCACAACACATACATTTCCTTACACTGTAACAAGGCAGGTAGGAATAGCATGGACATTACATGACACACCCTTACGCTCTAGTCACGGCACGTAAGGTCAAGCTAGCATCCCTGAAACCCCACACAGCGGGCAGGGACCTTGACAAACTCTGCTCTAACTACGCATGCAGCGAGTAGGGTGAGTTACCATCCTGCACTGCAAACGAGGCAGGTAAGGATAGCTTAGCTATCATTTTACACACTCTTACACTGCAATCAAGGCAGGTAAGTTCAAGCGTTATGCCTTGGTACTGGAAACAGCAGACCGGGTAACTTATCTATCAGCCCTCATTCGGCCAAGTCAGAGTAAATTTCCCTGAACAAATTTTTAAATAAAATGAAAAATTTTATGATCTTAGTTTCATTTAATATGCTAGGTTATTTAGGTAAAAATAATGCTTATGAGTAGCCCTTTCAAACGCTATTATAAAATACAAGTAATTTTTCTATCACATTTGGCGGGTTCGATTCCCGGTTGAGGTAGGCGATTTTTAAAAAATCTGTAAATGCAGTTCTACTTATTATTAAAAATAAAATGATGTCTTCTTTTAGTAAAATATCCTACGTTCAATATTTAATATACTTTCCCTCCGTGTGGCATGGCCGTGGGACGCCCTGTATATATTATATTATTTATCCAATAAACTAGATTCCAATCGACCGTGTTGGATCTCACTCCTTCCTTCCCGCTGCCAGCCAGGGCTACTCCCTGGGGTAGCTTCCTTCCATCAATCAGCTACTTGCCAGGGCTACCCTCTGGAGTAGTTTCTATTCAAAATTCCTGTACCTGCGGGTAGCGGCGCCTTACAACCGCTCGCTGGCCGCTCGTACAATAACAATTATTTCCTAGTGATCTAAAGAAATCATATACATAAATAGATGGTAATGTTTGAGTGGTTAATCAATGGATGAAACTTCCTTTTTTATTAGACAAAATGGTCAACCTTGTTTATGCGGCGCTGGAGTGGTAATACAAGTCTTGGTGGAACCACGAGTGGCCGGTGTCATGTTCACTCGCCACCCTGACGCTGGTGACCCCATGAGATTACTCATCACCGCAAATTATGGACTAGGAGAGGTAATAC
Source organism: Cataclysta lemnata (assembly GCA_963931975.1). NCBI lineage: Eukaryota > Metazoa > Arthropoda > Insecta > Lepidoptera > Crambidae > Cataclysta > Cataclysta lemnata. Next base: position 4,890,728 of record OZ008340.1, on the reverse strand, counting down.
ATTTGCCCAAAACAGCATTTTTTATCTGCCGTCATCGCATCGGCGGTTAATGTTAGGGATGATCTGATGTAACGAAAGAATAGATACATTTAATTTTGTAGTTTCCATGTTATTAGTTAGTTAGTCTCAAAAACTGTGTTGTTTGATTCAAGGTTTTTAATTTAACAACAAAGCAAAATATCATAATTTACATCATTATCTTGCCATTAACAAAATTTGATCGTTATTATTTTACTTTCAGAGCGTTGTATCGGGTGCTGTTGAACCCGATACAATTATTGTTTCCCGTGGCAAAAATGGTCATTTAGACATATCGAAAATTGAGTTGGGTGCCAAGAATGAGCGGGTTATGGCTAGTGATAAGGGAGTGGTCAAGGAAAATGTTCCTGATGCCGATAGGAAGGTGTCTTGCCTTAGTGATGGGGAGATACTTAGATTAGCTCAGCATGGTGTGGCGCAAGAAGAGTTATGGGGAGCTGGGAGAGACATCGAGTGGGCTATCCTTAAGGTAAGTCATATTATTGTAAGGTATAACGTGTTTAAAAAATAAAAAAAAAAGCCGCTCATAAACTAACGGCACAACTGAAATATACTTCGAAGTATTGTGTATAAAAAATGTATGGCATTGAGATTATTTTAGTAAAACCAATTTCACACAGTATTCGGAAAATAATGCTTGGTCCTTCGAGCCGGATCATTCGGTAAAAGACCCATAAATCAACTTATTTTGAGTGAAACAGTTTTGGCAATGACTTGAGAATGAAAATGTGTGGCTTGTTATTTTCAGAACGAGATCTTCCTATTGCAAGCACGACCTATCACATCCCTGGAGCGGTGGACTGAGGAGGAGCTATTGCATGAGCTGGACACCGCTATAATGGCTGACAACGAGCTCACCACCTTTGCTAATTGTGGCGAGGTAATAATATTTAGGGGCCTATTTTACCACCTTTGGGTACCTAGCCCACTGTCCATCTATCAGACTTATTTGAAAGCAGTGCAAAAATATAAGGATCATCAAATAAACAGAAACGGACGGTAAAAATAATTATTAACCACTTTATACAAGCGTCTTGATTGATAAAACAGTTTTAATTCACGTTTAAGAAATTCAAGGCCTTTTTCTTTGGGTTCTTTTAACTATTTTAAACTAATTTCCCTGTAAGTCAAAACAAGTAAAAACGGGGGCCCTAAATCCAGATTCACATGGTGAACACTGATGGCACTATTTGCTATCAGACCATTACACTTAATTTGCAAATAAAGATTATGAATATGAATTTTAGGTATTCCCTAAGCCTGTGACGCCGCTGTCGTACGACCTAGTACTGCAACCGCTAACCAATGGCATAAATAAGGTGGTTTCTTCAGATTGTGGTCCTTATGAGGACTCCGTCATGGTCTCGCATAACAGATGTATTCTGGCCTTGTACAATGTAAGTATCACTAGAACCTATTAATTCTGCAATTGCTGCAAGCACTGTAATTAATTCGAGAATACAATAGATACTATTTTAGACTACATCCCCATTGGCGTGGAGTAAAGTTATTCAAGGTTTAAAAATGATGCTAACTCAGTCTTTCATTTAGCAAATAAAAGTGCCAGCATCCGTTTTAAACTATAAGTAACTTTAGTCCATGTTTTATAATAAGGGGGAATATCTTTTCCAGTCCGTCTACCGTAAAGTACCCCACAAAGTGGATGTTAACATTCGAATGACAGAGATGGCCATCCATGGACACAAGGTAGCCAATGATGATATTATCCAAACTGCCGTCAATCGCCGTGCGCCCAGAGCCACCGATAAAATGAACATGCTGCTTTTTATATCGAAGGTATCTAGCATTTTTTTTAATTATTAGAAACCATTTTTCATTATTATAATTCATGACAAATAGTGTCCAGGGCCAGGCTTCGAATTGTTTAAGTCTTAATTTAGAGACTGCACTCATTTTGTGAGAGCTCGCAAGACTCTGACTAATATAAGTCATGAGTTCTCCAGTCAAGTTTCTTTTTGAAGAGTTTTATTGCAAAAAGACTCGTTTCGGTGAACTTAGATTTTATAATGGAGCTCAAGTTCTTCATAAACTTGAGCATTTTTAGTGAATTAAATTATAAATTATATTTTTAAATACAATTTATTCGTAACAAGTAGTACTAACAACACTAATGATGATACAATCGTCCATGTATGAATATAATAAATGGCAGAAAGACTTTCAACAATATATATTTTTACAGGCTATACTTAAATCCAAGTGTATCATGATAGATACTATAAAGGCAGTGAAAAAATTTAACATCAGTACTGAGACTGAAAATCCTATAGACATTGTAGACTCCCTGAACGAGGCAAAACAAGTTATGCACCATGTTTCGGGGAATCACGCCTTAACCTCAACTGCGAGCACTAGCTCTCAGTTCATCGCTATGAGTGTGTTGCTGGAAGGAACGTCCGGTGAGATTGTTTAAGGCGTTAATAAATAAAAACTCAATAACACTTTGCATAAAGATTCAACATGATTCACCAAATTAAACATAACACGGCTAATTGGTGTGTGACGACGTGTGGTGACGGCAGAGCAGAATACAATTTTCACCACCCCAATCTCTCTTGAGGGTGTCGTACAAGGCGACTAACGGTTGATGAAGCAGCGATCCTCGTGTAGAATTCCCAAATGCAGAAAATTTAGAGCATGTACCGGGAGAAAAAAGCCGACTTCCTAGCATTTACTGCGCTATCAACATAGATGGTGATAGTCTCGCTACCTATTACATGGGACGTGTGCAATGAGTTTGTGAATTCAAAACATCATTATACATATTTATTTCTACCTCCATGGTGCCGAAATTGTCATGCAACCTATTTTAATTAGTTAAAAACTCAGACTTCTTGGTGAACTTTTTTTGTAATTTGCTTTGCGCGCGCCATTTTCTTTTCACGTCACAAATTTGTTAAAACCTAAGAGTTCCGTGACGGTCAATCAGCTTGGCGTCAATCTTGCTTTAAGCATTTTGATCGTCTACAACGCTTGCTGGATGCTTGAGTCAAGCATTTAAAAGCTTTTTAGGTCTGTTTGATTTGTTTACGCTAGCAACGGAACAAAAACATACAGAATATCAACGCGCTTGACTCAAGCTGATTGACCGTCTCGGAACTCCATTAGGGACGGTAATTTTTATTAGGTACTTACAGGTGTGTCTGGATGAATGTTGCGGATGTGGCTGGGTGGATGGGTGGCTGTTGGAGGTGTGTCTGGGTGAATGGGTGTTTTGAGGGTGTGTCTAGGTGAATGGGTGTTTTGTTGGTGTGTCTGGGTGAATGGGTTTTTCTTGGGTGTGATTAGGTGTTTTGTGGGTGTTTCTGGGTGAATGGGTGTTTTGTGGGTGTTTCTGGGTTAATCGGTGTTTTGTGGGTGTTTCTGGGTGAATGGGTGTTTTGTGGGTGTTTCTGGGTGAATGGGTGTTTTGTGGGTGTTTCGGGGTGAATGGGTGTTTTGTGGGTGTTTCTGGGTGAATGGGTGTTTTGTGGGTGTTTCTGTGTGAATGAGTGTTTTGTGTGTGTTTCTGGATGAATGGGTGTTTTTTGGGTGTTTCTAGGTAAATGGGTGTTTTGTGGGTGTTTCTGGGTGAATGGGTGTTTTGTGGGTTTTTCTGGGTGAATAGGTGTTTTGTGGGTGTTTCTTGGCGAATGGGTGTTTTTTGGGTGTGTCTGAGTGGATGGGTGTGAATGTTGTGGGTGTTTCTGGGTGGGTGTTGAGAGTGTGTTTGGGTTAATGGGAGGGTGTTGTGGAAGTTTCTGGGTGAAAACAGAAACTGTTGTGATTGTATTTTTTTTTTGTATTTTGCAATTTCCTCGTTGGGGGGGATGAAAAGTTACGTGTTGCACTCGAGTGCAAAGATTTTTCACCTTGTGCTCTTTTGATTCCCTCGCTATCGCTCAGGATTCTAATTTTTGAATCACTCGCTACGCTCGTGATTCAATTTTAGAATCCTTCGCTAGCTCGGTCATCAAAATTGAGCACGCGGTTAAAAAACAACTTTGCACTCACGTACAACAAATAACTATTAATGAATATTTTGAGCCTTTATGATATAACTACTAAAATTTAAATAAAGAATATTAAAAAAACTAATATTCTTATAAAATATTCAATATTATTTCCTCAGAGATCACAGGAGAACACTGCAATGATATAGCTGGATTACTAAGTTCCGGAGACGTGCTCTCCGCCGATGTACCGCAGGGCCTAGAAAAGTTAGCCAAGGAAATCCAAAAGTCTGGAAAAGCTGAAGAATTCCAACAAGTAAACGCTGAAGTCGCCATGGACTGGCTGAGCAAGAATTTGCCAAAAGTCTTTTTAGACGTATGGCACTTTTTAGATCAGCATGGCCACAGGGCTATTATGGAGGTAGCTTATGAATTTTATTTAACCATTTTTTCTTCAGAGTCATTATTTTAGCATGTGGTTAAATCAAAATGATCCGTTTTACAGTTTGACATGTACACGAAACCTTGGGCGTTAGTGCCCGAAGAGCTAATGAAAGTGCTACAGAATCTAAAGCCTAAACAAGAAACCCAATCATCGAAAAATGATTCAGAAGTCATCAATAGTCTAACTACTCCTAAGAAGTCTAGTACTCGGTAAGGGTCTTATAAATCCTACGATATGTGGACTAGCCAAAAATGTATTACGAAAATGAGACCAAAGCTCTTAGCATTCCAGGGATTCACCGTATGGATGCCGGGGTTATTGTTTAGCACAGAGGGAAGTCAGAAGTAGCATTTGGTATTTGTGACTAGCTAGATATAGGTTTACGGGCACCCTTCATATACCATCGCCACCCCGCTTTCTCTCTAGCCAGCCATATTTGTAAAGATTCTGGGAGAGCCGCCTTAGACATACGTTCCAATGCATAACTTACAAAAGTTTTAGGGTAGACTAGACAAGCCAAGATCTTTCAGTAATGTATCTACGGATTTAGTTGGGATTTACCCCTCGCTCCCACCTCAACAGGATACTTACAAACTAACTACAAAACTGGAAGGCTGCTCTATATTATGCTCTATGCTCTCTAGTACATGGTTAAAAGTTCTAAGCATTCCACCAATCGCCAAGAGTCTTAATAACGTTTCACTTAACCAGAAAAATCCTGTCGTGGGTATTGCCCCTGTGCCGGCGCTCCGTGAGACACAGAGAAGGGACCAAGGCGCAAGTGATTCTGGCCGTGCACAAAATGCGGCTGGCCGCCCTCAAGCTGGGCAAACGCTTGGTTCGCCTCTGGTACCTCCCTCACCATGACCTCGTCTTCTTCTTCCGGCTCGGGGAATTGAGAAAGTACATCCAGAGCAGGGATCCGGCCTTGTTGAGAAAGTAAGTGATCTTTTAGTCCACGCTTAAAATCTTAAGTTTTTGCTCTTCGATATTAGAGTGCAAAAGCCGTTTTTATCCTCTAGAGGATAAAGTAAATTTGAATTTAGAACATCGTGTGCAATGAGAATGTGAATTCAAAACTTCATTATACCTATTTATTTCTACCTACATGGTGCCGAAATTATCATGCAACTTATTTTAATTTGTTAAAAACTCAGACTCGAAACCTTCTTGGTGTACTTTTTTTGTAATTTGCTTTGCGCGCGCCATTTTCTTTTCACGTCTTATATTTGTAAAACCTTGGAGTTCCGAAGCGGTCAAACAGCTTGGCGTCAATCTTGCTTTAAATAAACGCTTTAAACATTTTGATCGTCTACAACGCTTGCTTGATGATTGAGTCAAGCATTTAAAAGCTTTTTAGGTCTCTTTGATTTGTTTGACCGAACGGAACAAAAACATACAGTAAATCAACGTGTTTGACTCAAGCTGATTGACTGTCTCGGACACCCATTAGGGACGGTAATTTTGTGTCTGAGTGGATGTTCTGGGTGGTTTTGGGTGGGTGTTGAGGGTGTGTTTGTGTTGATGGGTGAGTGTTGTGGAAGTCTCTGGGTAAAAACAGAAACTGTTCTAATTGTAATTTTTTTTGGAATTTTACCATTTCCTCATTGGGGGGGCTGAAAAGTTACGTGTTGCACTCGAGTGCAAAGATTTTTCACCTTGTGCTCTTTTGATTCCCTCGCCAACGCTCAGGATTCTAATTATTGAATCACTCGCTACGCTCGTGATTCATTTTTAGAATCCTTCGCTAGCTCGGTCATCAAAATTGAGCACCCGGTTAAAAAGCAACTTTGCACTCACGTATAACAAATAACTATTATTTCAAATGTGTAGTTACGCTTGCAAATAAAAGATCCCGCCGACGGCATTTGCAACAAAATTCAAGGCCAATCCATACCTACCACGAACCTTCTTTGGGTACGCTGTTGTTAGTGACCTGTCCTCTATCATTCAGGTGGGTGTGCCTTAAAAAGGTGCAGCTTATTGTTATACACCGAAGTATAAGTATACCCCTTTGTAGACTTTTAGATACCAGCCTTGGAATAAGTCAGTGCTGGAACATTGTTTACTTGTTAGTTTATTTTTCATTTTATAGTTCTAATCCTGGAGTAAGTCAGGGCTGGCACATTATATTCTTCTTATTTTTTGTTATTTTGAAGTAAGCAGGGCGGGCACAATCTACGTTGTTTTTCCGCTTATTTTTATTACGTATTAAAGTTCAGATATACTTTAATCATATTCCTGGTTCCTACAGAGCCATCCAACGCCAGCACTACTACTCGTCGTGGTGCAAGTTGAAGTTCGCCGAGTTGAACACGGGCTGGGTGCAACCTTTGCCGCCTCGCACTCCCCTTGTGACGGCCAGCGACGTCCGTCTGGACGCCACCTCCGTCTGCGGCGGGGAGGTCGTCGCGAGGGCTTGTGTTGTCAAAGATCTCTCTGAGGTATGTGTCTTTCAGCGACGGATGCGATGGTAGAATGCTTCGAGTTTGTTCTTTACCCGTGACATTGATGACATTTACAAAAACGTATTCTTCTTCTCCCTGCCCTATTCCCAGTCTATCTGGAGTCGGCGCAGTATGTTTCCTCTTCCATTCATATCGGTCATACGTCATTAAGCCATCCACTCCCTTTTGATTCATATCATCCATCACCATCACACCGTAAAGGTGCTAGTGATGAATAAATGTATAGAAAAGAGATGGAACGGACCATGTCGAGAGATCGATGAACGGAGAGAGTGATTGGAACTCTCTACAAAAACGTATTCATCTACCAAATGGAATATTCCAACCGCACCCTCTCCATGTCCACTCGGGGTGAATAGTAGGTAACACAACTTTTGAGTACAATTTCCATTGTCTGCTTGGGGTCGACGTGGCTTAGAGAGCCGTGTGGTGACGGCAGAGTAGAATACAATTGTCACCACCCCAAATCTCTCCCGTGGGTGTCGTACAAGGCGACTAAGGATAAATCAATGATGAGGAATGGGCAGCAGCGTTCCTCTTATACCACCTAGCAATAGCAATTTACTGCGACTTTTGTGCCCGATAAATGGCAATAGGCTCGCCACCTATTACATGTGACCTAACATAATTAGCGAAACGTGGGTGCTAGTTCACCTCTGCCTACCACTTCGGGGATATAGGCGTGATTTATGTATGTATGTATGCTTGGGGTCACCAATGAGAATCATAATCAAAATTACAATTAGCCACCCGGGGTGGATACAGCAACACTATTTTATTGCCGACCGATGCCCCCCGACTATACCTATCTTAGATAACGCTTTCGTGTGGAGTCTTGGGTTGCGAGTGTTGTGACTCATACTAAGTACTACTAATTATCTAACAAACGCCATGTTCTATTGGTAATTCGAGTTATTTTATATCATTCAGATTGACCAGCTGCAACAGGGAGACATTTTGATAACCAACGCTACTGACATCGGCTGGTCTCCATACTTCCCTCTCCTGTCAGGCATTATTACAGAACTCGGCGGGCTGATATCACATGGTTCGTAAATGAAATACTATTAGTTATAAAATTATCAGTAATGTGTACTGAGTAGCTGTATGGTACCGATAGAGCACAATACCATTGACATCACCCCCCATGCTTCCCACGGGTGTCGTATAAGGCGACCAATGGCTAAGGCAGCAATGAGTAATGGGGCAGTAGCATTCCTCTTATAACACCTTGCAATATATTGCGATTAACGAGCTTGGAAGATGGCAATTACAATGGGAACTAATATAATTGACGAAATATTGGTGTTAATTATTCATCTCTGCCCACTGTAGCAACCTTCATACAACATACCGTCACTCGTTATGGCTCCCACTATAGTTGCGACACTTTATGAGAACATGGCAAGATGTAACAAACGAAACAATCATCTAGGTCGGAACAACAATCTTCTTCCCCTTTTATTCTTCTAGGACATGATTAGTATGTATACTGATATCAATAGAATACTGAGGCAAGGCTTTCTGTTAATACACAAAGTATAGGTAATTTACAAGTGTATTGTTTTCATATTTTAGGTGCAGTTATAGCTCGAGAATACGGCTTACCATGCATAGTGGGAGCCACGCACGCCACAGATACATTCCAAACCGGAGACCTGCTGAGGCTCAGTGGCACTAAGGGTTTCGTGGAGAAAGTCCTTATCAACGACGATATCACACCCGATAGTGAAAATTGACAATAGATAAAAAAATACTTAACCGAGCTACCTATTTATTGTTACTGTTAATATTATTAAACAAAACAATTACCAAAAATAAACATGTATTTTCATTATTAAACGTTGAAACGTCACATGATATCAAAACAACAATGTAGAGCTAGTAGAGACGTAATAATTAAGAAACACTGACATGAAACCATCACAATAATTCAGCAAAACAATTTCAATTATAAAATCTAAAGGAATACTTTTCAACCATCAAAATTTGCAATAAAAAATCGTCTGTTTTACTCAGAAACCAAAACTGCAGCGATACTATCGTAAATTTGAACCGAAATACCTACTTTTTTGTAAGCTTCGGTTTCATCGATCACTTTTGAGTACTAGGAGCTCATAACACTTGAAGGCGAAAGGTCTCCCGAAGATGACGACGTGACAGCGGTAGGTGGGTGCGTGCACGGCGGCCAGGAGGTGAGAGTTGCGGTATTGCACCCGGCCCACGTATACATCGGCCGCGACGGTCACGGCCCGTGCGCACACGTCTCCCGCGCGCCATGCCACCCATGTCACGTCAGCGTTGCACATCACCTTGCACATACATCATCATCATCGTCACCATCACTTTTAATGTCCCCACTGCCGGGGCACGAGCCTTTCCTATGGCAATAATTAGACAGTCAATAAATATAAACGAAATTTGCAACTTTATTGAGAATATTGACAAAATATCTGGATGTTTTGTGATGCTTTAAGATACAATATTTACTGAGACCGGTATCACGATATTGGATGGCGATATTTATTGATTGTCTAATCCTTGCCTATGGGTGGAAGAATATAGGGAGGTTGGGCCATAACCCACCACGCTGGCCCAGTGCGGGTTGTGGGTATTAACGACTGCAGATGCATCCGGGACCTACAGCTTAACGTGTCTTCCAAACACTCCTGCCATACATACATACATCACGCCAATTATCACCGAAGGGATAAGCAGAGGTGAATTAACACCCACTGCACTGTCACTCACGTTTCGCCATTAGCTAATCAGGTCCCATGTAGCGAGCATATTGCCATCACCTTGTATTATATTTCCATGACTTGTTTTTATATTCAAATCTGATCAATTACTTTTAGCTTTGAAAAACAATCTGATTAGAACGAAAAAAGGTCAAAATAAATTCGAATGATCTTGATGCGGGAATCGAACCCATACCCTTCGTAAGCCTACTATTTTTATGACTTGTTTTATAATCAAATCTGATTAAATACTTAAAATCAGACAAAAAGAAAGATTACCTGGTACTTTGTAAAATGATGAACAGACCCATCCGCGTACACGAGACAGCAATGTTTTGTGGGATGTAAGGCTGCGGGTAGCACATTACACCTGGATGTAAACATGTAGACCATTTCAACAAGTATTTTCTCAGGTCTGAATAATTAATTCACTAGGCCCAAAAATTGCATAAAAACTTAGTTAATAAATATATTTAATTTTATAAGCAATCACATATCTATTATAGTCATGAATCGTCAAAGAAATAGGCATTACATTAAATATAGAAAACGTTCATGTCGCAGTGAAACTTAAAGTTTCAAAAATTACGGATTTCCAAAAAAACTTTGAAACCCCATTTCACCCTCTTTTGGGTATAATATCTAAAAATCCTTTCCTAGTGCTCACCTACACTAATATAGTCCGACAACTTCGGGCGCGACTTTCCTGCGGTGAGGGGCGGTGCCGGGGACGAGGCGCTCTGGGTGTTGGAGGGGTGGGTGATGCGGGGAGGAGGGAAAACTCGCTCCTCTCCGCAAGGATCTAGAGTGCCCCGTCCCCGCCACCGTCTTGTACCGCAGGAGGGTCGCGCCCGAACTTGTCGGACGACCATACAAGCATGGTACAAAATTTGAAGTTTCTAATCCTACTAGTTTGGGCTGTACGTTGATACATCAACGTTTTCCTTTTTATACTATACAGAATATTAAAAAATACAATATAACTGACTTGTAAGTGGTTCGGGCGACCCAAGTGATTTCACCCTCGCTTATACCAGCGGCTACCGCTCCGCTTGGGACCGCGCCGCAAGCGCTGACCACCCACACCGGGCCTGGTTGGTTCCAAGTAGGCAGCCATTCTGTTAATTAGAGCCTCAATTATTATAAACCCTGAGCCTAGGACGACAAGAACGAACAGTTGTTTATTTAAAATTTAATTAATTAATGTTAGATTTACTTGTTTGCCATTAGGTATTACTATTTCAACCCAAAGCTTCGATTAATTTACAGCGGCCGTAATCGCGGGGTTACTAAAAGTAGAAAGACCCCATAAAAGCTATTTTAACACTGCTGAAGAAGCCATGATATGTAATTTTCAACAAATAATTGTTGCAATCATGAAATAATAGCCATATTACCGGAAATAATTGGCTGGTATTTTTGCTCCCAGCTAATTTTTAAATGCGTATTATACGTATTCCAATCGTTCGAGTATTCTTCAATTTTCTTTTTAAAATGACTCCAACGACTGTACAATAAAGAAAACCTTTTGTAAAATCGTTTATAGGTATATAAAAACAAAACATTACCATGAACAAAACTTACAGCTTATGTAATGGAATATTTGCACCGGGCACATTCTTAAGCGAATCGGTTTCTTTCACCTGTAAAATGTGGAGTAACTTGAAAGTAAGTGGCCCTATTACATTGGACCGAACATAATTTTGATCAAATGTGGGTGTAAGGACTTTTGAGGATAGATAGATGTGATTCATGTGTGTATTTAGTATTTCAGCTGACTCAGTAATTCCTCCAATTAAAGCTAGAAACCTAAACTTACCACTGTACTAAGCCAGTGCGTCCATCTCTTAAACATATCGATAATTTCAAGCATTTCCAATTGACGGTCTCGGTACATTTTTGTCTTCACTGTAGCGCGTGTGGGTGACACGATCTAAATGGAATTTATGATTTAGGATATATATAAATGTTACCTATTAAAATATTTGGCAAGGTACCGGTTGCCTTAAAACATAGTTTCATAGTTACCTCTTTATCTCTATATCTAGTAGCGAGTCGTAAAATCAGCTGTCTGCTGAAATTATTATAGTGACGCCACTGCAACGCCTCCGAAGCCAACCTTCTCTCGAGAGTAGACCACTGCTTTTCAGATTCAACTGAAAAAAATCAGTAACATTACTTGTAACCTTGAGGAGTATGAATTGGAATGTTGTCATCCCAATCACTCTCTCCGTTCATCGATCCACGAAATGGTCCCCAATCATCACTTTTCCAGATACCCTGGGAATCTAATGAATAAATAACAATATTTATTAGAAATTGTTCTGTAGTTACCTGGAGAAATATTAGGATCATAATCATAAGTCATCGCCTGATTGATGTAATCTTGTATCCAATGGCGCCACGCTTCTATGTTCCACATCAGGCTTACCATCATCGCATGCCAATCGCCCATTTGGTCTGTTGTCATAATAGGCGTTCCTGTCATTATAATATTTGTAATATCATTTGTAAACGATGTCTGCTTACGTCGAAATTGCTAAGCAAAAATCTGTTTCTATAACTTTGTTAAGCCAAAGATTAAATTTACGTATTTTCGAAAGTAACGTAACGTGCTCTTCAATGTATTTTCCTTTCTAATGTCACATCAGCTTTAATTCCATAAAATGTTAAAACAAATAAAAACACTTACGGGAGTTAAAACCGCTTTTGACTTGAGTCGGACTATTTTTGATTTCTGTGAAAGTCTGCAGTTTTGTTGGTGAATCTTTTTCTAGGAGTACTCTCCCTTCAAGTATAGTTGGCGATTGCCTCAAGGATTGTTTTATATCTACTGGTGATACAGTGTTTGAAGTTGGAGGTGTATAATACAAATCGGCAGATTCATCAGAGACGTCTTGCGATTCGTGTTCTGGCTGTTGCTCATCGTCATCTCTATATCTGAAGGAAAGACTCTCCTGTGATCGATATCTTCTATAAAATATAGAATTTATAAGTTTTTCCGATTCCGTAAATGCTTCTGGGGATCTTGGATATTGCACGTCGAGAGAAGTTGTTTGTCGGGAACATCTTGTCGAACCATCACTAAAAGGGGATTGTTGGTTGCACAGAGTTGAATAAAAGACGTGTGATGTATTAGATACATTTTCACAACCACTTGTGCGTTTATTGGCTGGACACACTCTTGGGTTTTCTCTACGCTTGTTACAAGTTCGAGCCATCTTTGAAGTACATTGTGTGAGAGAAATCTCGACTCCAGGTGCGTATGCCCTAGACGTACGAGGACTTATTTGGATATGACGAGCTGGTGCTAAGTCTTGAAGAGCTTGAGCGGACACGTGTCGCGAGCAAGTGCAACAAGGGCGTGCTACTCTACGTAGTATTTCATCACACCACAATTCACATTGTACAAAAACGTTTTTCATACACTTGCAGACTTGACTGAAATCTGTTGAAAATTATTGTTAATGTAAACTTCATTAAACATAAAGCGCATTGTATCTACATTCAATTTGTGAATTCTTACGTGGTCTCAAGAAGTTTACTGCCAGGTACAATGTAGCGTCTTCAATAACATCTAAAAATTAAAATAAACATTCAATTTCACGACATTCACCAATACTATTTATCTATTTCATGTAACTTTGTTAGTTACCGTCGATGAATGGCAAGTGTTTATCTGGTGTCTGGCCCTGCATCAGGTTTTGAAGTTTTATTTGTATTTTTCTGGCTACTACTGGATCAACATCCAAAACGTTAAGTTGGTCAGTATTTTTTCCATATAATCTGAGGAATGAAAAATTCTCGGCGTCATAATTACAAAAATTTTAAACTTACTGTCAATTTTTGTAAAATTTTATTTAACATACAATTTAATATTGTCCGTCTTTTATATTAATGATTCTTTAAGACTTGCGCAAGAATTTTAGTTCACAAAACACCATTCATTCAAATGCACTGTAGGTACAGTATAACTGCCGCACTCAGAGACGTCAAATAACGATAATGAGTACTTACTTAATGTCAAAAAATGACAATTCAAAACTAGTCGCTATACTTGCTGGATCTATGGTTTAGATTTAAATGATTTTTTTTTGATATAAAGTATTCATTAAAATTAATTGATGTCAGAGACGTGCGGCAGTAAGAGCTATACTTTGTAATTACATACCTATTATATTCCGAATATGTAGTAGCAAATCGGACAGAAAATTATTGATAATAATTATTGAAACAGTATAGTATGCATTTCTTACAATTCAGTGCCATCCATGTATGTCTTCAGCATGGTGCCGTGTCGTAACAATACGTTATCACCGGCAAGTTCCATTTGATGCAACAATATTTTTAAGGCTTCAGTTTTTTCACCTATGAAGAAAATTATCGTCATATAATAATTATTAAGAACGAGTTTGAATCATCAACTATATTAGTAAAGTACAACATTATCAACCTTGTAACATGATATAGGACACCAATAGTTTTGTAGAATCTTGAATAACTCCTGAAAAGTAAAATACGTATATTAGTTATTGCGGGTTAGCATTAGCATTTAACAGAATCTTATCATATCACATATGTATATTGTTTACCGTCCATTATTGGTGCAGTATATCCTCTAGCCGCAACATTCGCCATAATTCCTTTTAGTTTCCTAACAATATCTGATTGTAATGCACTATTTGACATATTTATTTGATCCTCGAAAGACGTCAATTGTCGAAGACTGCAAGAAATATTGGAGGAAGTAAAATTTAATACATTAACAAAATAAATTTATTGTCGAATATGTTAAACTTACTAAGCTGCTGCATCTTTGTATGACTTCGGAATATTCCCTTCTAATAGAAGCGCATCACCAGCAGCCTCCATTTCACCAAGTAAAGAAACATAAGCTTCAATCTGTTGATCTAAATTAGGTATAAATATAATCATCATTATCATCACCCCTTATTACCCACACTGCTGGACCACATGCATTTCCCATGGATGGGAGAATAACCCACCACGTACCACGCCACGGTGCTTGCTTCATGCGGATTGGGTTCGTTAGTAAATGACGGCTTATGCGTCGGCAACAAATATCTTAGCAACATGGCTGCATTCCAAAGAATGGAGGAACTCTGTACAATATAGGGTTGGATGGGTATCCCATCCAAGTACCATCTTTAATGAATATTGCTGATGCTTAATCTACGCAATTATAAATCGAGAGGGTTAGCTGCTGCCCTATACATACCTATTCCACAATCTGTGGTACTCATTTAGGTCTTCTTTTAGCAACTCTTGTTAAGTTCTTAATTACAAATGTTCTATATTTGAATTCCACTGATGGTTATCCGAAGATGTTGAAACAGACTCTTAAATTTCTATGCTATATTTACCTGGCTTAGTAACCAATTCCGATAAGTAATCTGCCGCAGCCTTTATATGTTCTGGAAGGTATTATTTTTATGGTTAATGATTACGGAATATATTATTTTCATGTAGGATAAAATAATAGTAATTTGAACGCCATGCTAAGTTGTTTATGCTCTACTTAAGTACATTTAAAATTTAAATCAATTATATGACTGCAATGTGTTGATTGTAAGATAATTATATAATTTTTCTAACGAAATTAAGAAAATGTATTCACTTCCATTGTAGCAAGTCTAAAATGTGGTCTACTTTCCCTTATATGATCGATGTTTAGACTAACCCTTCATAGTAGAGGTCAATTTTCTTGCCATGGATCTACATCTTAAAATTTCGTCTAATTTTTTCGATATGATGCAAGCCACATTATTGCAGGGTTCTTCTACGTCCAATGATTTTGCTTTTTTCAGTCTTTAAAATGGATACTCGATTATTATTTAACGATTATAATTTATGTTTTATAGTGTTGAGCATATCCATACCTCTGTGCTGCAAAGAAACACGTTTCGGCAGCGCCATCTACCTCAACAAGTATCTCATTTCCTCTTTTTTGCATCTCCGAAACTAGAGCCTCTTTCACCAAAGCTTTATAATCTGTAAAAAATATGACAATCAATCACAGTAAGTTTATTGATAAATAGAAGTTGCGCAAAACAGCTGTTATATTTATGACACAATATTTTGATCCATCTTTTTCACAAATTAATCCAAACGTTAATAACGACTTACTGTTAGCCAAGAACAGCTCAGACAGTAACCGTGAAGATTCAATTACTACATCTGAAACAATAAGAAAAGTATTTTAACATAAACAAAGTAGAGGACACAATAAACAAATTATGGAAATTCATTTGTCTTGTCTTTACCTTGCATTGCATCAACCAAGTTAGCCGGAGTGCTTTTACTAACAAGTGCGCTCAACTTCCTCTCGAATTTCTTATGTAGGCGTCCAGCATCAGCAGATTCCTTTATGGATTTGTCCACCTTCATTGGTGGTTTCTTCAGCCTTAGATTTAAAATTGTCGTTAATATTGAAAAAGTACTATAATTGTCTAAATATATGCAAATTCATAATTCTCAAGGGGCTATAATTTAAATGAATACATAAAAGCAAATTTTATGTCAATTGTAATAATTAACGACAAGTTAATTTAAATTGATATAAAATTTGCTTAGACCAATTTTCAAATTGACGAATGTGAGAATTGTTTATTGTTATTTATTATGATTTACTGACAGAATGTAAACATAATCCTGCCCCCATAGCTGAAACGTGGATAAAATATTCTCGGGGAAACGGGGGGGAAAAGAAAATATTTTCCTCTCGCTCTAACTCCCGCTAAATCCCGAGACAAAACACAGTCAAGTGGTGGAGAGGGATTTTGTCCACGTGATAGCGTACTGTTCTCAAAATTCTAGCTGTGCAGGCCGTGTATAAATATATATAAAAAATTGTAACAACCACTCTGATGCCTGAGAGTGTGACAGCTGAGTGCGCGGTTGCTGGTAGAAGGTCTCTCTGCCTCGTGACTGCAATTGCGAGTGCAAGATTGCCAGCGCAGAGTTGCGATCGGCATCGGATTCAGGTCTTGGGGAACCAGCACCTAAAAAGTAACCACGAATGATTATAGCTTGCTTAGCTAGTTTCATTTCCTTTGTTCATTTTACGTAACAGCAGGCCGTGTAAGCCAAGGAAAAATTTATAATAAAACCTAAATAAAATTAAAAACTAAATTTATAATACGTATATTTGAAACACTTTTAACAATTAAATAAGCACTATAGTGTGTTTTCTATCATAATAACTAAAATTCTGAATATCTCTATATAATCTCTCTTTGAGATGTAAAAATATATAGAGCATAATTGAACCTCTTAATTTTGCTTCCTCCTGTCTCTTCAGTTCTTCCATCTCTCTTCTCTTGTCTCCTGTCTCATTGGTTCTAGATCGATCTTCTTCTGCTCGTTTGCGCGTTTCATCGGCACCTACGCCCGCGCCACTAGAGCCAACGGCTCTACCCTCTACGATGCCCGATGTGGTAGATTTTGCACGGCCGGTCCTTTATAACAATAGTGGTTAAAGTATGAAATTGCCGTTGTATTGTATTAGGTTTTTTGACTTGACATAGAATCTTCATGGTTTGAGGTTTTCGAATAAAACTATTATTGACATGGTTTCTATGATGTTCTTTTTTTACAAAATGTGAAACATTTGAATATCGACTTTCAATTGTTTTTGTTATTCAACTTAGACAAGAAAGATGAATACTGCGAAAATTCCAGTGATTTTTAAATACGAGTTCCGGTGAGAAAGTAACGCGGCAGAAACAGCCCGCAATATCAATGTTGCGTTTTGTGAGGGATCTGCTAATGAACGCACCGTCCGATTTTGGCTTAAACGCTTTCGTGATGGAAACTTCGACTTGAAGAACGAGCCACGAGGAAGACCACACAGGTGAATAACGATGAATTAAGAGAGATGGTGGAAGCCGATCCTAGCCAAAGTACCCAGGAATTAGCGGCATGGCTTAACGTTAGCTTACCCACAATATTTACCCATTTGCTTCAAATTAATAAAATAAAAAAATACGAAAAATGTGTGCCTCATGATTTGACTGATCTGCAGAAAGAAACGCGTGTTGAAACTTTCGTTGCCTTGTTGAATCGGTACAGAAATGAAGGAATATTGGATCGATTTGTGACATGTGATGAAAAGTGGATTCTTTATGATAACCGTATAAGAAAAATGCAATGGCTGACCCCAGGTCAAACGCCACAACAGTGTCCTAAAGCAAAACTTACCAATAAAAAGGTAATGGTAACCGTTTGGTGGTCTCAGCTTGGTGTTATTCACTATAGTTTTCTCCGATCTGGTCAAGCAATAACAGCAGATGTCTATTGTGCCGAACTCCGAACAATGTTGGCAAAACTAGCAGTTTAAACAGCCCCGACTCATGAATCGATCTTCAACATTATTGCTCCATGACAACGCGAGACCTCATACAGCACGAGAAACCGTTTTGACCCTTCGGGAACTGCAGTTAGAAACCATTCGTCATCCTCCGTATTCGCCAGACCTTGCTCCAACGGACTACCATTTTTTTCGTGATTTGGACAATTATCTACATGACAAGAAGTTTTCTTCCCAGGAGGCAGTACAAAATGCTTTCACACAGTTCTTGCAGTCTATATCCTCAGAGATCTATCGCAAAGGCATGAATGATCTTCCTATTAGATGGCAGCAATGTATAGATAATAATGGTAACTATTTTGATTACATAAATTTGTTACAAACTAAAAAATAAACAATTTAGATTGTCAGTAAAAAACGGCAATTTCATACTTTAACCCCTAATATTTAACATAGAACTGAACTATTTTTCAGAATTCTGTATAGATACAGAATTATACGAAAAGAATACGACATGAGATTTAAGGGACCATCATATAATATAGAGACGAGAGTAAAAGCTCTTCGTTTCGATTGAAAATCGTTTTCTGTGTAGACGTAGTATATGAGACTTACAAAGGATTTATTGTGACCTATTCGGTGATAGCACTTTTAATTAATAATATCATTATAATATCCACAAGCTTTTAGTTATTAACAGAAAGTCAAGTTGTAAATTTAATAATATCTTGTATGATGTACAATACACTTATGAAAAGGTTACCATATTTGTAAATAACTTACCCTCCTACTCCCCCCATTGTTGCTGTATCTAAAGCAGCAACGTCTTTGACACTCGTGCCTGATGACAAAATGTTTTAAAATATTATTAAAAAACTACCAGTCATAGGGGTATCGACTCCATGATACAATTACTATGAGTTCAGAGGTAGGCATGACTTAGACTTAGTCACCTCCTACGAAACGCCAGATATGAAAGAGGATGTTGAAAACTGTATACTGTACACCATGGCCTATTATGTGTGTTATGGGATATAAAACCTATGTTTAAGTTAAGCTACTTTGGAAATCTGAGCATGTCGGGTTTTACATTATAGAACAGAATGTCGATAAAGACACCGAGAATCAATGGAAAAATCAATTTAAAAGTGAGAATTGACCTCGAGACCTGTTTTTTACCTCTCATTTTGGCTTTTTCGTCAAGTTTTTTTCGTTCCTCTGATTCTCTTCTCTTATCATCGTCTTCTGCTCGTTTTCGCGCATCGGTATCCAAACCTGAGCCAGCGGTGGTGCCTGCTCCAATAAACTTTGTAGATTCGGCCCTATATAAATAACTATAAGAATAGCGTATTACCTATCCTTCCCATATTCAAGATTTTCATTTTCGTAAATCTTCTGAATATTGACTCATTGACTGCGTTAGTAGTTTGCACTAGAGCAGCCAATGTTCAGTAGATTATTCAGTATTTTATTTAAAAGTTCCTTGGTAGTGAAGTGTCGTCTTGTTTTATAAATCCCAATAGATTTACCTACGTAGTCAATTCATAATTAGGTCTTTATGTGAATATCGTAGGAGTTTACAGATGGGCCACTATAATACCTAAATATTTGGTAGGTACTACCGACTTTAATTATAGAAATAATGACCGTTACAATCATATTTATGGGGACAACAAGTTTTCCCGCAATTGGGTGAAAAACATGTTATAGAATAGACTTGGTTACATTTAAGATGAGGAAGTTCAGATTAAACCACTTTGCTACTTACAGCAGACTTTTTCTGTAGAATTTTGCACTTCTTCCGAAAACTTCCAGTAAATCAGCATAACAAAATATTTATTTTGCCTATTATCTATTACGAGACCTTTTTCTGAAGATTGCACTTCTTCCGAAGAGCATCCAGAAAAAACAATGGCTGTATCATATCATCAGCATAACAAAATATTTTTCTATTATCTATTGCGATACTGCACAAGCTGTTTAATATGTAAATTAAGAACAAAGTTGGGCAAAGAACACTCCCTTGTGGAACCCCGTAGCTTTACTTGCAAGCGGATTTCCTCTTATTCATACAGTTCCCAGCAGTTTTATTAATTTAATTTGATATAATTACTATAAAACTTACCCTCCTAATTTTCTCGCATCCATTGCAGCCAGTTCCTTAGCACTCAAACCACCTGGAATTAAGATGATTGTATCGAACATGGAACACTTATGTTTAAAATCGTTTGTTACAATGTATGATAAAGATAATTTAATATTAATTATCTTAGAATAAATGTTATTGCTGTTATTCAACATACCTCTATCTCTTACGAAAGCTGATAGATAGTTGCTGCATCTACCAATAACATCTAAAAAGTAAAAGTTTTCATAAGTTAGATACAAACTAAAAACCATAATATTTGAAAATTGACATCGCATTTTTCACCATCCATATCAGATTTCAAATTCATCGGAGTTACCACGTCGACTGTTTTATGAAGTGCTTCCTTAAAAATAGATACTGTTTCAGCATTTGGAATGCTTGATGAAAATCCCGGTGCCGACTTCAACCTACAAATATATATAATACATCTAAACCACGCCTATTTATTACCGTAGGGGTAGGCAGAACTATATTAATACCTACATTATGCCAATTATATTAGGTCTCATATAATATAGATAGATTAAGAACGCTGCTGCCTCATCTGCCTCATCACTTTTGTTAACCCTTAGTGACCTTGTACGACACACGCGAGAGATTAGGGGAGTTGTATACTGCTCTATCGTATCCACATGGCTTAAGAAATATACCAATTTATACATGGTTGTTTTTTCACTTGCACTTGATTTGCACAAATCTGATGTGATGGAAAACCTGACCAAAGGCTTACAAAGCCGATACAGAGACGGCGGAAACTTTGGAAAATCCTTAAACATTTCGAACTATCTCAAACAATATTTCTCAAAGGCTAACATTAAGACTAACATTTGCCGCAGCTTCTAACACCATCGCATGAGAGCGTGGAAACGAAGTAAGTATAAATAAATTGGCCACAGCCATATTCAACAAATTGATTTTCAACCGTAATATAGTCGACTTAAACCGCAAATTTTAATGCGATAGGTAGGTAGGGTAGTTTGTAGTTTGTTTCCATACATCATAATCATCATCACCAGCCCTTTTAATGTCCCCACTGCTGGGGCTCGGGCCTTATCCCTATGGGTGGAAGAATATAAGGAGATTGGGCCATAACCCACCACGCAGGCCCAGTGCGGGTTGGTAGGTATTAACGACTGCAGATGCAGCCGGGACCACCGGCTTAACGTGCCTTCCGAAGCACGGAGGAACTCAAGATCACCCATCCTATGACCGGCCTTAGCGAACTTGATTAGTTTACGAGTTACGCAGTGTCATAGCCAAGCGCGCTATGCCACTGCTAGCGAGCTCCTCCTACATACATAGTTGGAATTTACTAACACATGGGCTGCAGAAAATTTGTTCTTGACCGGATCAAACTGTGGTGTAAAATTTCCCGAACCATCTCTCTCAAGCTCTTTGATCAATAAATCGAATGCTGGACCACGTTCAACTGTAAGAATTACAAGATAATAATTGTCTGTGTGTAAATAAAAAACAGTAAATGCAGATATTAGAAGACGAAACAAAAACGTGTTTTCTGCTGTCAAACAAAGTGTATATATATCAGTATTTCATATACCTATCGTAATAACAATAATGTAATTCTTAATAGTAGTTCTTATTATGTACTAAATAACTGATTTTAAGAGGTTTTTTTTAAGGATTGGTCAGTTCTAAATAAATTATATTTAGTTTGACTTAAAAGGTTGCCATTTCAGTATCAAAAGTATAAAAATTAATGCTTTATATACAACAAAGACCATTAAACTTTTACCATCTGTTGTCGAAGTAGGTAATTAAAAATTATTAAATTACCAGTCAAAAACAAGATACAAAAGCAATCACATGAACTTACTTTCATCTACAGCGGTCTGGGATAAGTATTTAGAGCAGACATCCAGTGTATCTGTAAACAGTATTTCTATAATAATATTATGTTCGAATTAAGATTTTAATATTACAGGTCCAAAACATATTTTATTTATTATTTAAAGATGTAATTTAATGTTTACCTTTCATATCATTTTTTAATTCACCAGGAGTAACGGGCTCCATCAATTTTGAGAGAGAAGAATGAATCAACTGCGTCAAGTTTGGGTAATCGTGGTCGCTATCCAAGCATTTCGCTTTTTCTAATCTAAAACATATGTATAGGATGTAAATATTCAGAAAATTTTATTATTTTTATTGAACAGGCTGTAAAATTTCTAAGCACTAAATATTGTGTTTGGAACTTACTTAAGATTGTCAAATATACATAAACTACAATAAACATAGCAAACATAATAAACAAGAGCAGATTTAAATTTCTCAGTCACAATTAAAAATAAGATAAAAAACAAATCGCCTTACTCAAGGGCCGCTTCTCCGTAAGTCCGTTTAGCTTTTTCTTTCTGATAGAGTTGCTCATTAGCTCTAGTTTTCATAGTTTTCACAAGTAGCTTGAATGCTGGACCTTTATCTTCTATAAACAATCACGTACCAAATAAGTGTATATTATTATTATTTATATGTGACTAAACTTTAATAAAATCAAAGTAAACAGCTTACTGTTAAGTTTCGCATGCTGGGCTAAGTAGTTTGAACAAATTTCCACCATTTCTGAAAGCATAATATTTTGTTACAACTTACAAGACGTCATCATCAATTTAGATAAGAGACTGTTGGAATTATGCCTCCCTGAAGGAACTCCAACTTAAACTGGTCAGTGTCTTACGTAAACACATCGTAGGTCCAGCTTATGGGGAGCCTACCAATTTAACTAACAATCACTATCTCCCGGAACTCTATTAAAACCAAAAAAAACTCTCTAAAAATACCATGCATCATACGATTATATTTAATACACACCTTTCATAAAGGGTTCTATATTGCTTGGTGTAATAGGTTTTACTATAACAGACAAGTCATTTTTCAACTGATTCGCTAATGTTGTGCTGTATTCCGTCGCATCAAAATCTGTGGCCTGTTTCAATCTAAAATATATTATTATATCACCATCTCTCCTTGTCCAATATACGAAAAATTCCATTAGGTTTTAAATTTCATCTTACTCGTCGGCACCTTCTTTGTATGTTTGTGAAAATTTGCCGTGCATTAATAACTGCTCATCGCCTTTATTTATCATCGAGCCCGTAAGAATCACAAACGCTTCTAGCATTGGACCTGTGATAAAGAAACGTTTTAAAAAGCTACAAAAAATAGGAAATAATTATAATTATTTTAATGCTATTCATACCGGTAAACCCCAAGTAAGCTGGTTGTTCTGCAACAAAGATTTTATATAAAAATTATGAAACCATAAGTACTGAACTATATGAAAGAAACGTAATATCTTACGTCCTCTGGGAAGACCTCTCTGAAAAAAAAAACAATTTTCTGTATCAGTTGTTATCTCCAGAAGGAAAAAAAACCAAAAATTACAAACCCTCCTTCATTCTCCAATGCAATACAAATGAACACAAATGTATAACAGAGTCAAAAACAACTTGATAATATTGGAAGATGAAGAATAATTTGTATGAAGGTATAATTAAAACCAATTACCTCTCTGACACCAGTGTTCACTTGTACCACAGTGGATGGAATGGGAAAAGAAAACTAAATAATAGTACTATTTAAAATTTTGCTATATTTTCGGTTTACAGTGTTTGAAAGCATACACAGTTGGCATGTCGTCCAGAATATTATAAGAAGCGACTAACTTGTATCATAACCAATACAAGTCAAGTGGGGGCTGTAGACGCTGGTCTTTCTCTTACACTCTCAAGGACTGTTCCTATATTATTATAAGTATCACTTGTTTGCAATACTTGTGTATTATTTGCTGACTTGATGGTGACCTATTAATGCTAAGAATTAGACAATACACAAATCACACATTAATTCCTTAAAACTGCAATACTTACACCACCCATCATGTTGAGAAAGTTGTCAGCAAAGCCAGCATCGCCAGCTTCTTCATGCATCACATCTGTACGTAAGTGAACATTTTATCTACATTATAGTAATAAAATAATGCATTTCAATATTTATTGAAGGGGAGGAAGATCTCGATAGTGTAGTGACTTGACGCGCTCGGACTGCAATTGTGCAAACTAAGCAATGTTCGCCAAGGCTTTGGACGCCACGAAGAGCCCAAGCCACGTTGGTCCCGGCTGCACCTGCAGTCGTTAAAATCCACCAATCCGCACTGGGCCAGCGTGGTGGGCTATGTGACCCATTCTCCCTATATTCTTCCATCCATAGGGAATACCTTTTCCCCAGCAGTGGGAGAACCTTAAAGGGTGTATATGAATATTCATAAATAACAGTAATTAAACTGCCGCAACAACATTACACTTAACGTATATTTTAAACTAAAAAGATACGTTGAGCTGAGGTTAAGACAATACACGCCAGCCCAAATCTCACCCCCGAATACTTTCTGTACTCAAATTTTGAGCAATGCTTATAAAGTTAATTGGACATACCTGTCAGAATTTG
Source organism: Cataclysta lemnata (assembly GCA_963931975.1). NCBI lineage: Eukaryota > Metazoa > Arthropoda > Insecta > Lepidoptera > Crambidae > Cataclysta > Cataclysta lemnata. Next base: position 4,866,140 of record OZ008340.1, on the reverse strand, counting down.
TATGGAAAAATGTAAATTTTGACAATACTTTAAATAGTAAGCAGGCTCAAACTTGATTAGCGTTTCTGTATCAGGGTGATATACTTACAAATTATTGTTTAGGGATATCAGATTTAGATGGGTGAGGTGTTTGCGCTGGTGTCGACGGCATTTTTCCAGGAGTAGCCGCTGGGGTGACACCCCCAGCAGGAGTCAAAGTCGGTGTCGGAACAGCAGTGTGTCCAGGGGTATCTGCAGGCGTCGTTCCAGGGGTGGGTGTCAGCGGTTGTTGAGGTGTTGATGCTCCAGCAGTGTCAGGTCTACCAGCTTCCGCAGCACTTTTTTGCACTTCTTGAAATAGCAACAACATACCTTATGTACTAATGGCAGCAATGCGTCCGAGAAATGGAGGACGAGGCGGCAAAATAGTACAATTGATTTTGTATTCTATTGTTCAAGATCTGCTTCATTTTTCAACATTGAAATATTAATTCAATAGACAAGTTTAAGAACAATAGTCACAAATTCAATAGGTTGCTTACCTCTGCTGTCTGAAATAAAAAATCATTTTCATAAATTAAAAGACACTTACCGTCGTCTTCATCATGGTCCATCATCAACATGTGATCTTCCGATTCAGCGAGAACTTCGTCGATCCACACAGCTATCTAATAGATTGTGGAAAATTATGTACGTTACGGAATATAATAATAAATTTCATACCCTCTTATTATAAACATGGACTAAAGTTAGTCAGGGTTTAAAATTGATGCTAACTCTATACATACATACATACATAAATCACGCCTATATCCCCGAAAGGGTAGGCAGAGGTGAACCAGCACCCACGCTTCGCCAAGTATGTTAGGTCCCATGTAATAGGTGGCGAGCCTATTGCCATTTATCGGGCACAAAAGTCGCAGTACATTGCAAGGTGATATAAGAGGAACGCTGCTGCCTATTCCTCACGACTGATTTATCCTTAGTCGCCTTGTACGACACCCACGGGAGAGATTTGGGGTGGTGACAATTGTATTCTACTCTGCCGTCACCACACGGCTTAGTCCATGTATGTTTTATAATAATTAATGGGGTTAGAGTCTTTGACTAGCTAGCAGCTTGAAATTTGAGTAGCTTTTAATTGGATAATCAAATAATATATACGCACCTTGTCAGCCATTTCGATCATAAACTTCGATTTCGCTTGAGAACATGTTCTGGGGGGAGCTTTCATATGCATGTAGTTACACATGTCGTCCAAGATAATGTTTGACAATCGTAACATCCTGGAAATTGTGTACATTGCTATAAACACTAAAGGCCCGTTACAATATTCAATCAACAGTTGAAGATAGACATAATTATCTCAGATTAGTTAGTCGCTTAGCAGCTTCTGTTACATAACAAAAATTGCTAGGCAACTACATTTAAGTAAGCTTTCTTTTAACTGTAGATAGAATAATTTGAGACCCGCCGTAAGAAATACCAGAGAACTATCGAGAAGATGACGTTTACGGAAGTAGTTATTTTATTAATTCTTTACTATAAGGGCGATATGGTTACATCAATAGAGCAGCGAATTTAGCTTTCTCTTTAGTTTACTCTGCTACTGACATCATTATCACCCTGCCCTTGTCCTCTCCTATTTGAGGTCGCTGAAGAGAGTGTAGAAATAGGACCTTTCTCCTCTGTCCTCTGTCACACATCACCTTGATATCATGCCTTACAAAAACCATTCATCATTTATTGGTATTCCAATCTGTTACCAACATCAACGTAAAGTTTGGGAATTTTATTTTAATTGAGAAGCAGCAATTGAGAACTTTATTTTGATGCTCGACAGGGAAGCTCTTTGCTTTCATCTTACCTGGTGCTAAGTGACGATAAGGACCGGAAATGGAATCGAGCTTCATCTAGAACCCTCAACCAAAGAGGGGCTGGCGATCTTATCACAAATTGTCGAAACAAATTAATGCTGGTTAACATTATTATTATGGCGACAGATATTGAAGAAAAAAACAAATGGTGAAAGTAGCTAACTACGGCGGATTTGAAAATAGGTCCTACCACCACAGATATATCAATGTGCCTACCACCAACCAAACCGAGTACAAATTAGTACTCCCCTGGGGATCGAACCCAGGAATTCGTGATCATAATTCCGATGGTAAAAAGGATAAACTTCCGCTATTGACGAAGTGTGCAAAAGTGTTAAAATAACAATATCCTATACCTGTCCGCTAGTTCACCTCTGCCTACCCCTTCGGGGATATAGGCGTGATTTATGTATGTATGTATGTATGTATACCTGTCCGCTAAAACATAGCGACCCGGACGAGAGAGCCGCCGCTGTAGTCCTTTCGCGAAAGCCACAGTGGCGTTGCGAGCCCAAATAAATCTTTTGTCGCTACACATAGCGAGGACGTCTTTTTTTATTTGGTTGATTTTATGCCTGTGGTAAAATATATGTTTTGGTTAAAATCGCCAATGTCTGACGATTCTCAGAGACTCGGAGAAAGTTGTAGAGAGATGAAAGCAGAAAAGTTTAACGGATTAAGGCCGCCTATACAATGGAAGTAGAACGGAGAGGAGAATAGTTTGAGCTGTACTAATATAACCTATTTAACATATTATAAAATCTCTGATCTACCCAATTTAGTGTTTAGGTGTTGCGGAATAGTCAAAGAAATGCATAAGCACATTTTCAACGCCTACTAAATATTTGCTAGAGTTGCACGAAAATAGGCAAAACCTAACTTTTGCCACAAATTACTGAAAGATTAATTAATTCATTTCGTTATTAAATGGGTAGGTACGTACGTAGCAGTATTTTTCTTTTTAGTTTTACGAACATTTATAAAATACTCGTAAGCTTGGTCCGGCTTAAATGGTTCGTCCGCATCCAACATAGTTCTCAGACGAGCAATCTGAAAAAGCAATAAAATCAAATTAGCTCCTGACATTTTAATTAGGCCCTGTGAGGTAGGTGTCACCATCATCATCATCATTAGCGCTTTATTGTCCCCACTGCTGAGGCACAATATAGGTAGATTGGGCCATAACCAACCACGCTGGCCCAGTGCTGGTTGGTGGGTTTTAATGACTTCAGATGCAGCAAGGACCAACGGCTTAACGTGCCTTCCGAAGCACGGAGAAACTCGAGATAATAAACTATTTGATTTTTAATTTTAACATTCGAACTTGCTTAGTTTACGCAATCGCAGGCCGAGCGCGCTATGCAGAATCTCCTAGAGCGTAATGGGTTACACGTAATCCCCGTTCCTCAGCAGTGGGGAGTTGGTGACAATAATTCAGATAAGGCGATTTACGCGTGAATTCTTCAGCGCTTTCGTGTGAAATGCTGCTAGAGCTGCTAGAGTTACTTTACTAATGACGCCAAATAGCGAGCAATGAATAACGAATCGCGGCTCACTGACAGAGTCTAAATTGCTCCTAGCCAGGCTAGTATGGTGCGTAAAGGCCAAAGGCATTCCACTCCGAAAAAAAGGACTAGGGCTAGCACGAGACGTGGACAAAATCTCTCTCCACCACTTGACAGTGTTTTGTCGCGGGATTTAGACGGAGGTAGAGCGAGAGGCCCCCCACTACACGGCACGCCTGAGCCGAGGTCCGCGCCTTTAGAGGCACCCTCAGGCCTGCCGATCCAAGCTCCGACTCGGGCGCCCTGCGAGGCTCTCCGCGGCAGTATATCTCCCTCGGGAGATGCCGGCTCACAGGGAGTGCTCGACTGCAAGGCTTGAGGACACGTTTGGCTTTGTCTTCGCCTTCCCCAAAAAACCCGGTAGATGCTGTAAAGGCCTCTCGGCCAACAGCCTAGGTCCATCAAAAAAAAAAAAAAAGAGCGAGAGGGCAACATTTTCTTTTTCCCGAGGAAATTTTGTCCACGTCCCGTGCTACGGGGGCTGGTGACGATTGTAAATCTAACCGTTTCAGGTGGGAGACGATACGCGTGCTCCCTCCATAAATAAATGATGTTGCGCCTTGGAGGCTTCGCCATCCGCTCCAATCTGTCGGTGAGAACAGCTCCGTGTCTTCGCAGACATCTGGCGTGGGCTCTCATCGCACGCCTGCTTAACTTCACGTCCGTCGCTTTTGGTCCCCTAGTTTAAGCACATAATACTAAAGTAGGTACTTATAAGATAATAACAAAAAATACACAAAGAGGGTTGGGTGTCAAGCAGGCGACCGGCCGTAAAACCTGAGCCAAAACCTTGAGCGGCATTGATTGGAATGTTGTTATTCCAATCACACTCTCCGTTCATCGGTCTCTCGACATGTCAATCTCTTTTATATACATTTATTCATCACTTTACGGTGTGTTGGATGATATGAATCAAAAGGGAGTGAATGGCTTGATGACGTATCTGACCGATATGAATGGAAGAGAAAACATACTACGCCGACCCCAGATGGACTGGGAACCGGGCAGGGAGATGAAGAAGAATATAATAACAAACATTTCTTAATCTTACACCAATCATCGCGCGAATTAAAATTGACAAGTTTTTCGCAGAGTCAAACAATACAACCATAAACCTTAGTTAACGAAAAGCTTGTCTATAGAACTTTCAAAAGCTCTCCGCTAGAAGCTGTCTAAAGCGGCTTTCACAGAATTTTACCAAATAATCTGGGCAGAGAGAGAAGTGGACGTGACAAAAGTGAGTGACATGTTGTGAAGGGACCCCTTAAACCTACACCTGGTTCACAAGTCCCAAGCACTGATACTGACTTCCCTCTCTGATATACTATATGGACCCGCACAGATGCTCGACGTAAATCCATGGAATGCTAAGAGTTTTCAGCTCTCTATTTATTTAAACTATGCTTGGATGTTTTTGCACCGTGTAAATTGTAATATAGCCCTGTGGTGACGGCAGAACAGAATACAATTGTCGCCACCTCCGTCTATCCCATGGGTGTCTTACAAGGCGACTTAGGGTACAGACAGCGATTAATAGGTACTTGCAATTATGTGCCCGATAGATAGATGACAATAGGTTCGCCAACTATGGGACCTAACTTAGGTTGAAGTCGGTGTTTAATTCACTTCTGCCTATGCCTACCCATTCGAGGATATAGGCGTGATTATGTAAGTAAGGCTCGAGTTCACCAACACGTAAAACATGGGATTAAAATATTACCGTCAGTTTTTGACAGTTCTTACATACGATAAATGTCAAAAATAGACGTAAATAATAATCGCCTGTGTATTTACTGTTGGTGAACTCTAGCCTAAGTAATACTATGTAAATTGTACCTAATATTGCTCTATTTATCTTCGTAATATTTAAAATTGTAAATTGCAATATGCCCACCTCGGTTTCGCAGGTTTCGGCAGGGGCCGCACTGGCTGCCTCGGAAGTATTGACTTGTGCTGAACTCGCATGTCTCGGCCGGCGACGATGGTGTCGGCCACGGACAGAGTCGCCGGCTCCGTCTTGTACGGGGGGTATGGAGGGAACGAGGCGGGCATCGATGGTGATGCTGTACCTACTCGACATATATTCGTGTAAATAATAGGAAATTCCGTCATGATAATCACATTAAATTACAAACAATTAACTGCGACTTTTGTGCCCGATAAATGGCAATAGGCTCGCCACCTATTACATGGGACCTAACTAATTGGCGAAACGTGGGTGCTAATTCACCTCTGCCTACCCCTTCGGGGATATAGGCGTGATTTATGTATGTATGTATTCTATTCAAAATGGATAATCTACCTTCATCTAATTCTGAGTCGCTTACAGCATATTCAGATGTCGTCGCAGACGCTGGATCTGATTGCGCCATGTCTAGGCAGTTATTTTTCTAAAAAAAACAGTCCTGAGAGTGCAATTTGTTTTACAGAATTATTAACAGAAATGTATGAATAGCTAATGTTGATTGCATGTCAGAAATCCTGACGTTTACCTGCTTTTCAAAATAGAATATTGTTACGTATTCATAGTTCATACTTCTTATAACCAGTTGTGTTGTTATCGAATAATTAAATAACACAATTTACACAATTATAACAAAATTATTACTGATTGTTAACAAATCTTTAAAATACATAAATCATATATCTCCAAAGGGGTAGGCAGAGGTGAACTTTCGCCTTTTGGCTTTAGGTTTCGCCAATTATGTTAGGACCCATGTAATAGGTGGCGAGCCTATTGCCATATATCGGGCACAAAAGTCGCAGTACATTGCTAGGTGGTATACATATACCTACAAGAGGATTTTTTTTTTTTTGGGTAAATTCTCCCTATATTTTAGGGAAGACAAAGGGTCTAGCCCATACAGCCATGTCTTTAGTGTATATTTTATCTGTAGTTTTATGAAATAATAGGGTCGATTCTGACAATAGTTCTCTAAACCTAAGATTAATTTGACAACAGTGTTTCTCTTTCATTTTCAATACAGATTGAAGAGGAGAGACTGATACTAAATTTAGTTTTAAGTTTAGAGAATCATGTCAGAATTGACCCTAATGAGTGGATGAAATTATGAATGAAATGAATATTACGTTAAAATATGGGTGTCACACATTTTAACGCATCTAGGGAGTGCTTGGCGCGACTTAAATAGTAACAGAGTTCATGATGGTGACTGATGAAGTGAGCAAAACCACTTTTTACGTGGTTTTCACCACAACATCAAACACCATCAAAAGACTTATTTTCAATGATTCTGCATAATTGCACATCAACACGGATGCTTGTGCATCAAAATAACACCACTTTCACTGCACAAAATCCACTCTGTAACAATTTATGAATTAGCGAAAATAAATCTGACTGACACCACGAAACGCGCCAAACACTCGATTGTTTTTTTTTTAATATACTTAACATAAAACACACATATTATTATGATAAAGCACTACGTTCTCAAAAACTACAGAGGTCATATCACGTGATGCTGATGGAAATTCCACAGAGCACAATGATACATATAATACTCGGAGTAAATAGGACATATAATACCATACCAAGACCTCTAGGAAAACAATAAAATGTAATCATAGCTGGCTGTATGGGCTATATCTCGTTTTCTTCCTATCCCAAATGGCAATTTGTGTCAGCTGTCAACAGCATGGCTATCTTCACAAAATGACTCAATCGACTTTGATTTTCATGAAAAACAAATTAAGGTTGATAATCGAGTGAAGAAAATTGATTTGACAAGTTTGACAATGCATGACAGATGAGCCTTTGGTTTACCGAAATAAGTACTCGTAAATTTAATATCAACACAAATTCCTCAGACGTTATTTATTCTAATGCTCATAAAGGAATTAATATAACCAACGCCACTTTACTACAGACAGTGATTGCGTATCAACATTTGATTGAACTATCGTTTTTTTTATTAGTTCACAGAACACTATTACTCTGGGATTAGTTTGACTCATAATCATGGCTTGCTTTTATGGTCTTCTTCACCAATCATAGTTTTGTGTAAATATTAATAAAAATCACCACGGCTGATATTAATTCTACGGGAAATATAATTCGTAGTTTTGTGACTGTTATTGAAAAATAAATACACGAAAGTGATGGATCATGATGGATTTACTGGTGTTCATAAACAATAAATAGAAGAATAAAATTCATTCTACTGAAAAGTTAGCTAAAATCTTATCTGGAAGATGGAAGTACTTCCCCTGACGGGCACTTGAATGCATCGAATGTACCATTGTGCCATAACCTTGATCTAATCTTGTGATTGTTTGTATTCTAGGAAAATTACTATCAATAGATACAAACTTATTATTTGATCATTCGGTAGGTACTATATTCATCATAGAACCTTGGTGATAGGTTCCATGGTATTTATAACTACTATAGCGTTTTCCAGCAGATTATATACACCATGGCTGATATTGTTTCTGAAGTGTGTAAGTCTTTATTAACTTTAAAAATAAGTTCTTCAAATTATTCTCACTGCTTGTACCATTCATAGCCCTAATTTAAGTTTGATAAAAGTTATGGAATTATTTCCACTCTGTGAACAGTATAGATAGATACTTTTTTTTATTTATGTTTTCTAGATTCTCATCAGATGTTTCGAATCAACAGTGGAGCAGTGCAATTCAAAGTTCAAGCTTTATATTGTAAATTTTGGCTAGTTGGGAGAAATCCACCCTATAAACAATTGTACCAGGTGAGTTATGTAATTAAAAGTACTGTCCAAGAATAAACTGTCAAAACTTTAATTTACACTTACTTATACAAATTTTATTTTTCTTTAAAATAAGTACAGTAATATTTTTTATTCTAGATTTGTATTGGAAGTACAATAATAATAAAAAATTTAAGTAATGACAATGAAGTTAAACTTAATTTACCACAGCAACATTTAGTAAGACATGAAACATTTATCCAATATTTGTTGTCTTGGTTTAATGGTTGCATTCAAATCAGTTCTCCGGGTCAACAACAAGTGTATATTGAGTATAGAGCTGAAGATTTGGACTATCATAATCAAATAGGGTTTATCAACTTTCATATTCCAACTACTAATCACTCACCAGTCAGAGTAGAAATTGAAGGTATTAAAAAAACTAATGTGTTATTACAATAAAACTCATTCCAAAATTAACACTGGAAATGAAAGTAGTATTTTTAAGTGATAAATACACTGCATGTTCATGAGAATTTTTAAAACTATAGTAGAGTTGAATATGTTAAAAAATAAATAATACTTTTAGCACCACCTTTTAATCCAAAACCAGCGATCACCAAACAAATAGAAGAAGGAAAATTAAATTGGGTGCAGATGACTGGTAGCCAATTGCCACCAGGTGCATTGATTGGTGGATTTGAAAATGAACTAACATACATAGCTCGAGCATATCACAATGGGTCATTATGTCCTGGTAGATATATCCCATCAAAGGGCATAGCATTGATACCTTGGGGTTACTCAGCACACATTATACATGAAAATTTGGAAGTAAGTTCACTTTAGTTTTGAAGTAGTTATGCTGTACAGTTTGTCAAAATGTAAATTATACAGCAAAACTACTAGTTTGTGTAATTCTTATATATTTACAGATACTATGTGGATATAATGCGGTATGGATAAAAACTAAATCCAATCTGATTCCTGATAATGCTTTCATAGCAGGATTTTCTGAAGTACACCATGAGCCTTTATATATAGGCAGAGCTATGTATAAGGGAAATTTATTGACAGGCAAAGTTCATACCCTGTACAAAACTTGTTATTTGCCTTATGAAAGAAGAGAAATTGAAATGCATTCATATGAAATTCTTGTTATGGGACATTTGCCACAACGGAGTCTTCAATTCATTGATGAAACCATATAAGCCAATTGCTAAATTTGCTGGTTAGCACAAAACTGGAGAACAGCTGACATATTTTATTTTTTGTATGGTAAAAAAAATGGAAAACTTGTCTAGAAAAACAAGAAAACCCACACTTTTCTTGTTAGCAATTCATAGCTGTAACTATAAATAATTATAGAAAGGCTAATGTTTAGTTTATGGACCATTCGACTGAACAACTGTTTTGAGTAGTCTGAAGTTATTGCGTCAAAATATATTTTAGACACTATTTTTTTACTTTATGAAATAACAGTTTACAACTAGTTTTGTGTCCGCCTGAATTACACCACAGCCATATGTGCACAGTTAAGCGGCACGGATTGTTTCTTTTCTGCTTCAGCTAAATAATAATTACACATGAATGATTTTGTGTCATTGTAGTGAAGTTTTCTGCAAGTAATTTTTCTATAGACTAGATCTCTATAGGATTTAACAATCTTGAATACAATAGTCTCAGTCATGTCACTTTTCACTGAGCAACGTCTGTGTGATGTACTTAACATAGTCTTCTTCTTTTCCCTGCCTTCCCAGTTTATCTGGGGTCGGCGCAGTATGTTTCCTCTTCCATTCATATCGGTCAGACGTCATCAAGCCATCCACTCCCTTTTGATTCATATCATCAATCACACCGTAAAGGTGCTAGTGATGAATGAATGTAGTGTAGAAAAGAGACAGAAAGGACACTGTTGAGAGACTGTTGAACGGATATATTGTTGGTGGTTTGCCCTCCACCATTCAGGTGCCCCAGGGTGCTTATTGGTCTACACCAGGCAATCTCCCTTAGTCGACTTTTACGACACCCTTGGGATGGGTGGCCTATTCTATGTTATTTGTTCGCTCCCAGGCCAGCATAGAAGCAATAGCATATGTACTTAACATAGTAATGTAATATAATTAAATATTGTTGGTGCTGAATAATGTGATATTTATTAGATTTAAGTTTGTGATGCATAATAATATCAATGTTATTAGTTGGAATTAAAATACATTATTTTGATAAAATATCATCTTTATTTATCATATTTAAACCTAGAATAATGAAAAAAAAATGGTGACTATTTATTAAACGATACTGTACACTGCTATATTATACATTGCAATACTACGATTTTCTTTCAAAATAGGTGCATATGGTGGAAAGTCTGATTAATACAAAGTTTAATCACTTTTAATTTACTAAATCTAGATTGTAGCATAGCGTTATGTCAAATTATACAAACTTCTTCAGTGATCCACATATTTTTTAATAAAAATTTAGACTATACATATGTTTTAGGGTTATTTTATGTATGACACCATCCAGGCCAATATTGAATACAATGGATTAAGACTATAGAATCTAACCAGTGATTTTATTGTTTGTCTACTTAGCACAACTAATAAACAATTCTGTAACTGTATGGCCAATTGCATTAAAAATCTTATTTCATTTATTTTTGTACATAATTATAAATGTTAGAAAAATATTAGAAAGAAAAATAATTCACACAATTTTTGAACATTTTGTCCAGCATCAGATCATAATATCAATTTATCTGGGCCTAACCAAGTTGCTTTTCTATTCGAACACATAGAAAACAAAAGTATGAAACAGATGTTTTGTTATCTCTGTAAAACGTTAGTTTCATACGTTTGTTTTGTATGAGTTCGAATAGATTGGCCATTTGGCTAGGGCCATAGGACTCTTTTTCGTTGCAATACATAATTTACAAATATATTAATTTTATATCCTAGAGTTACTTCTGTATACATCAATATCAAGGTATTACGAAACTTAGCTTAAACATTAAAATAAAACAACAGGTTCATCATTGTCCACATCAGGTTCCATATCATCTACCATATCAACATCACTCTCATCTTCTGATTCTGGTGGATTAAAAAGCATATCAACGTGTGTTATCAATATTTTATTGGCGCAACGCGCATTTTGATATGGTGCCACTAAAATCTCATATTTTTTCACTGGGACTTCTTTGGCATTAAATGGAATATAGCAAACTTTGTGTGATGGTTGAACCTTTCCAATAATGAGATGATCACAATATGACGCTCGGCCAACATACAATTTTTCTCTGTCTTGGCCTTCTGAATAGCCACCCTCAACAGCTCCTACTGGGATTTTATCTTCAAAGGAGGGCACCCAGATGCAATCAAACCCACATAATACCTTAAAAGAAAACAAATTCTTGTAAGTCATAAAACTTTAAAACTAATTAAATATTTAGTAAATGATATGGCTCGCCCCGTATAACATTTTTGTTTCACGCAAACTTTTTAACACTAAGTAGATTATAATAATTACAACTCCACCAACTTATTAAATAGGTTTAATATTAAAAACTGCCCCATTCTTAAGGGTTTACTAAGACGCAATTTATATTATCACGGAACGGAAGCTTTTTTTAACTAAATCGTCCATAGTAAAATTGACCTTTAGCTTAGTACATACGGCACAAACTAGCTAAAACAGTCGTGCGTCTTCTCGATAAATCTCGCTCATTCTCGGCGCCTTTGTTGTGCCTTTGGTACGGAGCTTGTACAATGTCATTGCAAAAATTCGCTTCCAAGAGGTAATTGGTTCAGGATTCAGGGGTGCACATCGCCAAGTGCATACGGGTATGCGACCCCGGATTCCCGAGCTACTACGGCTTTTTCCTGGGACGTCAATAAAACACCGAGCTAGGAGACTGACTGACAGTTTATTATACAGCTACTACCCACCACCGTACTATATTGAATTACTACATCTTTCCCCCTTAAAATTAACAAATCAACTATTTACTACATATACAAGATTATTTTAATTTTTTCTATCCCAACAATTACACTATATCTTTAATTATTATTTACTAATTTGGTTAGCTCGGTGGTAAGCTCGCAGAGCCCGAGCGGAAGCGCCAGGTGACGGAGGAGTCGCAGGATTAGTTAGTTTGATATCCCGATTAGATTCAATAGCCGATGACTCATTTGTTAGCTCTCTTTCCTCCTTCGAATCCTCCTCCACCGCGTCTTCAAATGTAACTTCGGCTTCACTACCGTTATCGGGACTTTCTTGTCCCATACTAACTCGAGACCTTGATAACGAATATCTATTTTTATTAGGGTTAAGTGAAATTATTTGGTCCTGGTGTCTTCGCCAGTGCAAATCATTGCCCACTTTAACTTGGTATGACACCGGACCCGTCTTTTGTGCAATATTGCCCTCTACCCACTTAGGCACCTTATCTGAGTACCCTCGAACGAGAACCGGCTCCCCCACCTCCATGTCTCTGTCCGAGCCACCCTTATTATGAACTTGGCGAAGTTGAGCATCGCGCACTACTGTTGATACGTCCGGTCGTATGGCGTCTAGGCGCCCCCGCAATCTATGCCCTACTAATGCCACGGTCGGTGCCACGTTAGTGGTCGCGTGCTCAACATTTCGATATTGGAATAAAAAGGTTGACAATGCCTTGGGTACATTTTCGCCTTCATGAATGGCTCGCTTAATCACCTTTTTAATTGTTTTAACGGCGTTCTCCGCAGCGCCGTTGCCTTGCGGTCTATAAGGTGCCGAAGTTACATGCTTTATACAATTTGACATACAATATTTCTTAAAATCTATAGATAGGAACGGTGGGCCATTATCGGTAACAAGTTGTGTGGGTAACCCAAACCGGGCAAATAAAGATCGTAGTACCGCTATAGTGGATTCCGCGTCTGTTCGATTCATTAATATAGCTTCAATCCACTTCGAATGTGAGTCTACTATAATAAAATATTTTTTTTCCGTCACATTCCGCAAAGTCCGCATGGATACGCTGCCAGGGTTTCAAAGGAAACTCCCAAGGATGCATGGCGGCCCGTGGGGGTGCATCGCGCACCACGCCACATGCCTCACAACCACGACTAATACTTTCTATCTCTTTATCGAGTTCGGGCCAGTACACATAATTACGCGCCAACTGTTTCATTTTGTTCATGCCTAAATGTCCTTCGTGAATTTCCTTTAAAACCCGTGGGCGTAGTGTTGTGGGTACTATTAACCGATATTTATACAACAAACACCCTAACTCTAGTGCCAGTTCATCTTTACGCAATAAAAACGGTTTCTCGTCCTCACAACTCGCAGCCGAAGGCCACCCAAACAATACGTAACCTTTTATTTTGCTCAACACTTTGTCTTTCTCGGTTTCCGTCCTGATCTCCGCGAAATTAACAGGCATTGTATCTTTGACTAAATCCACATAGTCTACTGTCTCTGTGTGTCGTGGCTCGCCCGGCAGTGGCAGGCGGGATAACGCGTCCGCGGGACCGTTAGCGCTAGACCTTACAAATTGTACCGTGAAATTGTAAGCTGCTAAGCGAGCAGCCCACCTTTGTAATCGGCTGGCTGCCGTTTGCGGTATTCCCCCTTTTTTCCCAAAAATATAACTCAGCGGCTGGTGATCCGTTCGCAATATAAATGACCGCCCGAACAAGTATTGGTGGTGTTTGGTTATACCAAAAAATATGGCGAGCGCTTCTTTATCTAGCTGACTATAGTTTCTTTCAGCTGAGTTAAGTGTTCTCGATACACAACAGACCGGGCGTTCGCTGCCGTCCGGGTAGACATGAGCCAATTACTACATTTCCGAAAGATCCTCCCGAGTCAGTAGTATCCTAAATGTTCCCTTTCCTACCCAAAATTCCTAGTCCTTTTCATATTTAAACCTTATCCTACCCTGTTTCCTCTTTTCCCTGCCATTCCGCCAATCCAGGGTCTGCGTACCTGTGGATGCGTCGCTAGGGGCGAGCCTAGTCTCAAGCGTGCCTAAGCCCTGGGAGCAGGCGTCCCCAGAAAAAGGCCAACCTTACCCTGGCATGGGCTCTGCCAGGGTCGACAATATTTTCCCTCGCTAATCGTGGGAAATGAATGGCAATGGATTTCAATATTTTATTCCATAAAAATGGCGGCGATGTGGTTCGCCACCCGTCACGTCACGGATCTCACGGGGGCGAAAAGTGGCTCACAGAGAGCTGCTTTGCTACGTTGAATATTAGAGGAGGAATGAAAGGTAAGATAGATGAAGTATGCGAGATTATGGATAAAAGGCATATTGATGTGTTGTGTTTGAATGAGACGAAAAGGAAAAGTAATGACACCACCAAACAGGGTGTTGGGGTCCTACTTTCCAATAGAATGGCAGAGTGTGTGACTGAATATAAGTGCGTGAGTCCCAGGCTCCTCTGGCTGAGGTTAAAGGTTGGGCTTACTCGAATCTTTATCCTTGGTGTATATGCACCTAATGATTTCGGTTCGAGTGGGTCCAAATATCATGTGGGGATAGAATGAGAGATTGCCTGAAACAGAGCAAGGAGAATGAGAAAATTATAATGTTAGGTAATTTTAACGGATGGGTAGGAATAAAGCGAGTTGGATATGAAAAGGTATTAGGTAAATTTGGGGATGAAAGAGTCTATGAGAATGGGAAAAGTTTGCTAGATGTATGTTTGAAATGGAACCTCTTAGTGACAAATACAATGTTTGCCCACGAGAGGATCCATATGTATACAAGAGAGGATGAATACTCGAAAAGTATGATTGATTTTGTGATTGTGGATGAAAGATTGAGAAGTAAGGTTCAGGATACAAGGGTGTTCCGAGGTAGCGGTCTTTACTCAGACCACTTCCTGGTAGTTAGCCGAATAAGTGGTCTGTTTAAACGATGGCGGCACCGTGCCACGGCCCCTGTAAGTATCCTAGAAAGGATAAAAGTAGAAAATTTGCAAGAGGTGCATGAGGAATATGTGCGGAAGTTGAATGAAAGGTTAATTGAATCTGACATAGATTCAGTAGCTGAGATTGAAGACATTTGGAAGGTTTTTAAAGATGACGTTGTGAATGTAGCTACTGAAGTATGCGGTGTGGCGAAAAGAGGAAAAGGAAAGAGACACAAGAGTGATTGGATGGATGGAGAAGTACAGAAGGTAGTGAAAGATAAGAAGAAAGCTTGGCAAGATTGGTTAGCAAAGAGAGCTGACCAAAAAATATGTAAGGTGACAATAGCGGATGTAGATGAAGCGAAAAAGGAGTATAAAAGATTGAATCTGTTAGTGAAGCATGTAGGGAATAGAAAGAAAGATGAACAAAAAGATGAGTTTGATAGAAAAATCTCTGACAATTTCCAAAATAACATCAAAGTTTTTTGGAAATCTGTACGGACAGCTCGAGGAAAGAGTCAAACTCGGAGTTGAAACAAGTCAGAGACAAGGATGGAAGTGTTTTAAATGGCGAAGAAAGAGTGCTGAATAGGTGGAAGGAATATTTCGAAAGTTTGTTTGAAAGGTCAGATGATATAGTCCAATCCCAGGCTAATCATATGGAAGAAAATTTGAATGAGCATGAAATAAGTATGCATGAGATTGTGCAAGCATTGAAAGGTATGAAAGCAGGAAAGGCGGCAGAGTGTGATAGGATATCGGTCGAGATGCTGAGGGCTGGTGAGGGTACAAAAATTTAAATTGCGCTTTCGTAGATCTAGAATAGGCTTATGATCGTGTGGTGAGGAATGAACTATGGTCGATTTTGTCGATGTATGGGGTGAGCAGTAGCCTGATCCAAGCATTGAAATCTCTCTATGAAGATTCCAATGCTTGTGTTAGGATAAATGGCGCGTACACAGAATCGTTTCGCATCGGTACAGGTGTGAGACAAGGATGTGTAGCGTCACCATGGCTGTTCAACTTATACATGGACAACTGTCTGACGCGACTGAAAGAATTTGATTGTGGATTAAGAATGAAATGAGTTATTAATCAAATGCCCGCTGTACGCTGATGACTAGGTTATATTAGCGTCATCAGAAACTGATTTGCAGGAGATGGTAACAGTTATGCATGAAGCTTTGACAGAGAAAGGTATGAAAGTAAATGTAAGCAAGACAAAGGTCATGGTTTGTGAAAGGGATGAACAAATGACGTAGTGTGAAATTAAGATTGCGGGTGAGAATGTTGAACAAGTGAAAGAGTTTGTGTATTTGGGATCTGTATTTACGAGAGATGGAAAGTGTGATAGTGATATTGAAAAGCGGGTGAAATCTGGGAATATGGTAAACGGGGCTTTGCACACTTTTATAAACAGCCAAAGCGTGTCCAGAAAGGCTCGTATGGCTGTTCATAACGGAGTGCTGGTTCCGACATTAATGTATGGAAGTGAAAGTTGGGTATGGGAAAAGAAGCATGAAAGTAGAATAAATTCAGTAGAAATGAGAGAGTTGAGGAGCATGGCTGGGGTAAGGTTGAGCGATCGATTGTATAACAGTGTGATAAGAGAAATGAGTGGTTTGAAAGAAGATGTAATGACAAGGATTGAGAAAGGGATGCTCGCATGGTTTGGTCACGTCGAAAGAATGGATGAAAGGAGAATGACAAAAAGGTTTTACATGGCGAAAATGAGTGGAGAAATGGGAAGAAGAAGGCCTAGGCGGATCTTTCATAAACAAATTGAAAGTTTATTAAAAAAGGGCCAGGTCAAGAGTACCCGAAACCGACGGGCATGCATGAAGAGATTGATGAGATTGGATGAAGCGAAAGAAGTATGTAAGGATCGTAGCAAGAGGAAAGAAGTGATCTCTGCCTACCCCTGTGGGAGAAAGGCATGACATATGTATGTAATAGGTTAGGGAAAAAGATTCTTCGCATTTTTTAAGAAAATTCAAAACATTTTTTAATATAGTTTATTTACATTTAACTAAAGTATGTGGGTACCATTTTGTTCGATAACTTTTTGCCATCTTGTAGGTAGGGACATGATCCCATTGCTTTAGAAATTTTGGGATTTCTGGTCAAAATACCGCGACAAGTGGTTTTGGCAGTCCTCTCGTGATGTTAACCTGACACTGCCTAAAGAATTCTGAAGAGACCGAAACAGGTGGAAATCTGAAGGTGCAAGGTCAGGACTATACGGCGGATGCATTAACACCTCCCAGCCAAACTCTCTTAATTTTTGCTGAGTGACTAAAGATGTGTGAGGTGTAGCGTTATCATGATGAAAAACCACACCCCTTCTGTTGATTAATTCCGGCCGCTTTCTCTCAACTTCTTGCTTTAATCTCATCAGTTGTTCGCAGTAGAGTTCAGAATCGATGGTCCTGCCTGGTGGTAACAGCTCATAATGAATAATGCCCTTCCAATCCCACCACACACACAGCATCACCTTTTAAAAACCTTTTAAAAGTGGATCACGTACGACAAGAACGTTTTCGCACGTTCTTGTCGTACGTGATCCACTTTTCATCACCAATTATCAGCTTCTTCAAAAATGGTTCGGTTTCATTACGTCGTAATAAAAAATCACAAATGAGTACACGGTTCATGAGGTTTCTTTCAGTGAGCTCGTGAGGTACCCAAATGTCGAGCTTTTTTGTGTACCCAGTTTTTTTCAAATGCGCCAAAACTGTTTTGTGGTCAATTCCCAGTTCTTCAGCTACGTCGTAACCTCTGACATGCCGATCTTGCTCCACTTTTTCAAAAATGGCATCCATTTTATCTGTAATAGGGCGACCAGAGCGACGTGCATCTTTGACATCAAAATTTCCGGATTGAAAACGCTTAAACCAAATTTGTGCTACTCTCACAGACACTGCACTAGGTCCATAAACATCGCAAATTTTTTTCGCGGCTTGCGTTGCATTTTTACCTTTTTTGTAGTACAATTTTAAAATGTATCGAATTTCTTCATTAGATTCACTCATCTTGGCGGTACGAAAAACAAATGAAAATCACACATTTTCCTAATTTTAATTTGGAATTATGTTCTTTAAAATTTAAACTTTCAATAATACCAAAACCAGCCAGATACAAATAGTATAGCCAAAGAGATTTTATTACAAGTTTATACATACTATAATGCGAAAAGACTTTTTCCCCAACCTAATATGTATTACATGGGACAAAATATTTGGCGAAATATGGGTGTTGATGTTCCTACTCCTTTGTAGGATGTATAGGTGTGATTTATGTATTGTATATAATTAGTATTTAATTTAGTCCTTAAACATAAATCTAAAGCATTATGATCCAACTCACCTCGATATTAGCTTTCTCATGAGATTCTCCTCCCCATGATATAAAACCTAACCCCATAGAGGGGACAAACTTCCCAGGAGTCAAAGACCCGCTATGATGTGCTCTAATGATATACAGAGTTTCTTTTTCATATCCACCAATGAGGGCACCATCAGGCAATTGATTATTAACAGGCAACCAATGCAGTTCTCCTCCAGTGACCGGACTTAGCAATGGTTTTTCTATCATAGGTGGCACTGAAAATGGTTATTAAAACAAAATAATCCACCACATTGTCATATTTAATTACATAAGACGGCCGCCTTGGTCGAATACTCAGATTGCTGGGTATTGGCCAAGAGGTCCCGGGTTCAAATCCTTGTAGGGGCAAACTTTGTGATGACCACAAATGTTGTTTCCGAGTCATGGTTGTGTATATGATTATGTAGTATATTTTTAACATTTATATACATAATTATATTAAAAATATGTCTGTCATCTAGTATCCATCCACACAAGTGCTTAGGCTACTTACTTTAAGCTAGATGATAGGTGTGAGTGTAAAAAATATTTATTTATTTATTATTATTATTATTAATTTATTTCAAGGGATAAAAAATTAACAAATAAGTATTGTGCTATAGAGCACACGGCAGAAACAATTTTAGTTCCAAGAGCTTGATGGTGCGGTAGCTAGAGTACTCCATAGGGAAGGCTCAATCAAATGGGAAATTAAAAGTGCTGATGATGATAATAATTAATGATAATAATACCATTAAGAGACTACTTACATTCGAAGCGCCAATGTATTGGTCCTCTACCAGCAACATGATCAGTGGTAGCAAATGTTACATAATTGAGCTCTGTCTTGTGATTGTAAGACAAAATTGCACCAGGCCTATTTTCATAGCGACCAAATTGTATGCACCCGCTTCTCCAGGAGAGCCAGAATTTTCTGTATTCTGCATTTGTTATTATATTTGGTGTCCTCACAGATTTACCACTACCTTGCCCTTTTCTTATCCATGTTTGGTGATTGTGACCTATCACTATCTATAAATATAAATAGTAACAATTATTAAACTGTCATTTCTACATAAATGTTGGTTTATAACGCTTAGTGGAATATGGAAAGTGTTTGAAACAGTGAAACCCCAATTTATTTGAAGTAGTATACATGCCATCCAAGAATAGACATGTCAATATACCATTTTTGTGAGCATTTTGCATGAACTTTTGAAAGGTTTGCAAATAGGCTACCATGATGTATTATTATAGTATGAAAAAAATCTAATTATGTTTTAAAAAATCTATTTTATCACCTGTTTGGTATTTCTAGTTAGAACATATTTAAAAAAAGTAATTAAATTAACCTAAATGTAATTTAAACAACAAAATTTAAAAACATGACAAGAGCAATATACACACTCTCCTTACAGATAAATTTATATGTATTTTATTCATTTCAACAGGTACCAATCAACAAGCTCGACCTAGGTTTAATTTAGGTAACATGAATGTATTATATCTATGACAAATACATAATTATATATAGCTCCAAAGGGTCTGTGTTCACAACACATTGGTTGTTTAATTAACACACATAAGTCTGGATATGTTGTGACCACTGATGATTTTCTCAGTGTTACTCACCCAGTAGTCACAATAAGAACTCATTTTCTTAGACAAACCAATAACTGCACCATCATTGCCTTTAATTTCAAATACTATACCACTGCTTGAGATTTTGTAAAATCTGTTTCGATTGCTAGGCCATGTACTAATTTCTGTAATAAAATAGAGAGTAAAATGATCATGTCCAAGAAAATAAAAACAATTGAACAAACACAAGTAAACAGCGAATTAAACAAAACAACCCGGGTTATTACTGCACATTTAAAATTGGAACAAAAGTTTTATGAAATTATGAAGTAATAAAAAAGAAACACTGTGGAGGTGCAGAACGAAGCAGTTTTTAAATATTGCAAAAGAAATTATCTTACCAACAAGATCGCCCATTATAAATTAAGGGAAAAAATGCACTCTATATGCGATAATTTCACAAATTATTATGAGACACCTAATGTTAAATGGTGCAAATTACAACATTATTTAGAGTTAGTTTCTCTAAATTTTCATTACTTTTTTTATCAAATTTTCAAAAAAATTCTCATCCATTTTATTTTTAATTTTTTGTTCGCCTCAAGATTAGCAACGGAATCTTACACATACAGTCAAAACTTTAGTAAAATCTTATAGTTCCATCCTCAATAATTTTGAAATGTGGCTGTTGAACAAAGTTAGGTCCCATGTAATAGCCATCTATAGAGCACTTAAATTGCAGTATATGCCAGGTGGTATAAAATTAATGCTGCTGCCCATTACTCATTGCAGTTCCACTACACGGCACGCCTGTCTATGCCTTTAGAGGCACCCTCGGGCTTGCCTCTCTAAGCTCTGATTCGGTGCGCCTTACGAGACTCTCCACGGCAGTAAAACCCCCCCAGAGAGAGGCCGTGGAAAAATCCTTTCGAGAGCGGGGACTGCTCGATTGCTAAGCTCAAAGACAAGGCCTACGCCTTCCCCAAAAAACCCGTTAGATATTGTAAATGCATGCAATAAGTGTACCCCGGTCAATTTCAAAAAAAAACTATTATATTTTACGGATGAAGGTGTTTGTTGGCACACCGTGAGCCAGCGAATAGCGTTCTGTAGCTATAGCCCTATGAAAGCAACAAAAATACTGAATGTATATATGCGCTGTCCTGCTTAATGTTGACAATGCACATAATGTGCCAGCTAATACATCAATTCCCCACCACAGTGAATTGTGTCATACATAAAATAATGATCAGCTATCCATCCAGCTCAGTCTGCTGAACCTCCTTCTTCTCCCTGCCCTGTACCCAGTCTATCTGGGGTCGGCGCAGTATGTTTCCTCCTTCATTTATATCGGTCAGACGTCATCAAACCATCCACTCCCTTTTGATTCATATCATCCATCACACCGTAAAAGTGCTAGTTATGAGTATAGAAAAGAGACGGAACGGACCATGCCGAGAGACCGATGAACGGAGAGAGTGATTGGAATGACAACATTCTAATCCATACTGCTCAAGTATTGGCTTAGGTTTTACCATTCATACTTAGTCATTCTGTTTTACAGTCGGCCGCCTGCCTGACACCACCCTCTTAGAGTAGTCAGCTGAACTGCGATACGGAGATAGAGTGCGTTTCATCTTCTAGTTCCTATGCCGTCAAGTTGGTAGTATTGCAAGAAAATGATACCATGTCAACTTTATTGTCTTACCTTTAATTCAGGGAGATTTGTTTTCAATTAACTAGATAAACATTTATGCATCTATCTTATTTTGTTACTTATAACTACTAGCGGTACTAAGTAGTAGTTACATATTAGTTTTTTTTTATGTACACACTAATATGGATTATGCGGGACACCCTTACGTTTTTCACGTTCACAAAAGACGTTTGAATATAACACAATTAATATTTCAACCCTTTTCAATGTTTTGGACATGATTTTCTCAAAGATTTTCTATAAAACATAAAAAAACCTGCAAATATGACTTACGTGTTGACGCTGATGACAGACGTTGGTGGCTACAAGTTCGGGTTGCCGCCATTAAATTGGGTTACCAGTATCAGTTTTATTAAGTGTTTGAGGGAGAGTGTTTGGCGCGTTTCGTGGTGTCAGTCGGATTTATTTTCACTAATTCAAAAATTGTTACAGAGTGGTTTTTGTGCAGTGAAAGTGGTGTTATTTTGATGCACAAGCATCCGTGTTGATGTGCAATTATACAGAATCATTGAAAATAAGTGTTGTGATGGGTTTGATGTTGTGGTGAAGACCACTTTAAAATGTGGTTTTGTCCACCTCATCAGGCACCATCATGAACTCTGTTACCATTAAATTCGCTCAAAGCACTCCCTAGATGCGTTAAAATGTGTGACACCCACATTTTAGGTACTCTGTAGTTTTCAAAATGAAGTAACCGAAACGACACTCTTTATAATAAAATAATTTAATATAATTAAAATAACGTGTAAATGCTCACGAAGACATGAACCTTAAACAATGTATTATTTATGCAGTGCAATAATAACATAATAAAGAATACAACGGTGCAGCCTATTTGACATTGTATCACTACGTAACGTATATTTTTAGACATTAACAGGCTCGCTTTCAGATCTAACAATTATTCACCGCGTCGGTGATGACTCATGAGACAGGTGATGACTCAGATTTAAGACAAGAGGACCTCGTAGTCGGGGAAGCCGAGCTCTTGCCCTCCGAACGAGATGTAGCAGACTCCGTGAGATTGCTGCACTTTGCCGGGGGTCAGGCTGCCTTCGTGACGCACGCGTCCAATGAAGAGAGTCTCGCCGTCTTCCGACTGACCTCCAGGGAAAGCATTAGGGGGGATGCTCGATCCATTAGTAGGGACCCAGTTGTTGGGGCCACCGACTAGCACCTGCAAAAAAGTTATCATTAAGAGCATGCTCTCTTGAAGTGTGATTACAAATTGTCAGTCAGCAAATTACGCAATTTTCTCCACACTGTAGTATATTATGCCAAGAATTCATATTGACGTCATTAGTGAGTTACAATTTTTCATGAATCATTGAAATAGATGATTGTATGTTGGACGTTACCACAGATATATCAAAGTAACTAACCCGTGATGTTTAATAATTATGTTTCCAAAATATTTAAATAGGCTATTTCTATTTTTGTCCAATAGATATTCGAACAAATAGAATAAAAATGCGTGAAACTGACGAATTACTGAGAAAACAACATGCCGGCCGTCGTGTTAAAAAATGTAATGTAATTTGTATTCTATTCGTTCGAATAGATTTTGCCACTAGGTCCCACGGAACTCTTACGCTGAACAAACGCTAGTGTGAAGGGCCTCTTATAATAGTTATTATAACTGTCTAATGCCCGGTTTCTGAATACATTTAGACGGTGACTTATCAGTTCGATAACGCTAAAATCCATAGAGATTTTGACGATATGGAACAGAAAACCCACCAACAAAGTATTCAGAAACCAGGCATAGGTCCCATGGAACGCTTACGCTGGACAAACGCTAGTGTTAACGGCCTCTAATAGTCCACGAACCTGATACTGAGGCTTGCCGTGCTCAATGCCGCCCCACGGGACGTAGGCACAGCCGTGGGATTGTGCCAACTTTCCAGGGATAGTTGCGCCCTCGTGTTGAGCTCTGGCAACGAAGAGGGGTTCCCCGGAGCAGTCTTGGCCGGCCGGGGCGGCGCCGGGGGGCACTTGGCCCTCCACCGCGTCTACCCAGTGTCCGGCACCACCCATTGGTCCCCCAAAACCACCCGGGTAGCCGGGCGGGCTGCTGTACAAGGGCGCGGCCACGGGAGCAGACGGAGGAACTGTAAGTGTGGGTAAGTATTAGTTTAAGGACCCGACTGGGCGAACATAGTACAAAAGCGCGTTAAGTTCGGGCACTACTTAAAGCGAAGTAGATACTTTCGCTTTAGGTACTATCCTTAAGCGAAATAAGTGCCACAAGTGATCAAAATGCAATGTTATGTAGAAGTTAAAGAAATTAGAAATAGTGGCATAGGTGCTTTAGGGTTATTTTTCTGAATAATTATTAGGTACTGTAGAAGAGATCAATGAATGACTGTAAGAACCATCGATGCAAGCATGGTAAATGGTAGTAAGTAACAAGCAGTAAATAGACACAAAGGTAGGTATAATTTACGAAACATACGAATGCACTTAGTATGACGATCGTAAAAAAGGAAAAATTACAAATAATAACGACAATAATGAACGTAGGAAAAATTAACCCATGATGTAGATAATAAAATGCAGCAAATATTGAAAAAAAGACATTACATACTAAATACGGGCAAAAAGATAATTCAAAATGTACCCAACGTACCACAAAATCTTTGAGTGGCAAATCTCATGTTGATCCAAATCATCCAGATGCAAATAAAAATCAAGACACACACATAATTGGTTCCCCTATAACTTGGTTAGTTTATTAATTGGTGCACTTAGGTGCAAAATATTAGTAGTATCCTCCTATACTGTCCTACATGTTGTTTCCACGAACACCACACGACAAAAGCAATTAACATCCAAAGCGTTTTCATTCCGTATGGGATGAAAGAGAACTCAACGCTGCTGTCCACCGGCCGAGCCGAAATGAGAGATGCGCCAGTGGCCTCGGGCACCGTAGCCCGTGCGCACACCGAAGTGAGTCACCCCGAAGGGGGCCGGGTCCACCCATTCCATGAGGACTGCGCCCGAGTGCCCATCGCGTACGAGCAGTCTCCCGCTTCGCCACTCAATCAAAAACTTCCTAAACTCGTTGGGATGCATCAATCCTGGCGTCGGAATCGTTACCTACGAATTATCAATCGATAAGTATTTCTACCACAGTCAGTCAGCTACCATCAAAGACCTTAACGCTACCTTGTCTGGCTTAGTTCTGCAATGCCTAATCACGGACTGGGTGTTCTCCCAGCCTCCGAGAATGATCTCGTACATTGGCATAGCTTCCGCTGGCGCGCTCGCAAGAATAACGTGGGCGTTATGAGGACCGCGGTACTCAAACTGCAGGGAGCCGGCTGCGTTCGGCCCGAATTTGTACTCTAACTTGTCCGGAGTATCGAACTCAGCACCATCTGCGTCGGTAAACGTTAAAATTTTGAATAACCGTTGGGTACATTTTGGTCACTTATTTCTGGGGACATACCTTCGATTTTCCAGGTTCCAGAGGCGCCCCAGCCGGTGCACACCCCGATGAAGGCGACGGGGAATGGTTCGGGGTCTGTCCAAGACATGAAGGGGATCACTTCTCCCTCCCGGCCGGCAGACACTACGCCTCCGTCCCAACGGACCCAGAAACCGCGGAATTCGCCGCTGTTTAAGATTTCAGGCGTATCAGCCTCAACTTTGTCCGGCTTCGATCTGTTCCTTCTGATCACACTCTTGGTGTTGCCCCAACCACCGATGAACACCTGAAAATATTAAATACGAAGTGTTGTATTAGCAGTGCCGTGTGGTGACGGCAGAGCAGAATGCAATTGTGACCACTCCCAATCTCTCCCGCGGGTGTAGTATACATTATTTGCAAATGTCGCGACAGCACAATAAAAATTTGATGAATTGTTTTTGTTCAATGTATTTGGTTATATTAAAGCCCCGTAAAACGAATGTTGTTGTTACTACATATTTATCTGTGGTGTTAACGATGCTAACTATTTATATCTAGTCCTGCGAGGTTTCTGATGGTGTGTTACAAATAATCCAAAAAATCCTAAATAATAAAATCAGGCTTATAATATTATTGGAATATAAATTGTTATTTAGGTTCTTACAAAATTTAGGATGGTCAAAGGCATTGAAGTCGACCTAGAAAGAGGTGCAGAATGCCTCCAAAGGGAAACAATCTGGAGACATACTGCAAGACATGGGCAGAATTGGCTCGGGATCGCTCGAGATGGAGAGCTGCGGGGGCCTTTGCCCAACAGTGGGATCTTGTAGGCTATACTAATATTCTAAAGCCGAAGAGTTAATTTGTTTGGTTAAACGCGCTAATCTCAGAAACTACTGGTTCAACTTGAAAAATTCTTTTTGTGTTGGATAGTACATTTATTGAGTAAGGATATAGGCAACTGACATTAAGACACTAGTAAAAAAATAAAATAAAAAATGTTCATACCTCATACATCGGGTCGCTCTCCTGGGGCCCCTGGGTAAGTGCCAAGTGGGCATCGTGCGCCGCGCGTACTTTGAACTGTACGGAACCCGACGACACTGGGTAGAAGTGGTACTGGAGGTTGTCCTCAGTTTGAACATCTGTAAAACAACCTTTATTAATAAACAAAGATACAATAAATCAAGCCTCTCTCCCCTCAGGCAGACAGATAGAGGTGTTTTAACCGTGTAAGCCGTGTTTCGCCAACTTTTTCCAGACCCTGTATTATATAGGAAAGCCAATTTCAGTTGCTTTGGCTGGTCTACCCGTCACTCTCACACTTTGCTATTATTCGCAATGAGTGAGAGGGACGGAGCTTATTCCATACCCCATATTATGTAAGCCGCTTTCAGTTGCTTTAGTCTACTATTATTCTCAATGACTGAGAGGGACGGACGGGTAGACCTAAACAACTGAAATCGGCTGACATAATACGGGGACAGGTCCCAATCAATAGGGGGCGAGCCCACAGATATATCAATTAATATATCTGTGGGCGAGCCAATTGCAATTCACCGGTAACTTCGGGAACTTTAATCGCATTAGTGTAATCGCTAGATGGCGCAGAAGGACCCCTTGCAGCCCATTCCTCGTTATATTATAACCTTATATGACACCCACGAGAGATGCAGGGTTGGGGACAATATTATTCTTCTCTGCGGTCACTGCATGGCTTATTAATAAAGCTATATCGATAACATAGACAGTGTCTATATCACCTCCAATAATAATTGTGTCATTGTCTATTTTTACTGCTTCGTAATAAGTAATTTAATCGATTTAGGGCCTGTTTCACAATCGATAAGTAAGTTCGAAGTAGCTTACTTCGCAGATCATTTGACAGTTGTAATATGAAATATATGTCAATTGAACTGCGTAGTAAGCTACTTCGAACTTACTTGTAGATTGTGAAACAGGCCCTTATAATAGCAATTTTTATCAGAAGTGATGTTTAAAACACATTACTAGGCCAGACCGTAAGTTAATGTTTGACTTTTCTAACATTTACATGATTTTCAAATTAAATTTCAAATTAACTATCCGGAATATTTTTAAAAGCAAAATTCCTAGTGCCGATAGCTTATTTATTTTTTCATCTATTATTTATACATATAACCTACTACCTACTATAGATTGCAAAAGGAGACTATAATATAAAAAATCTGCTGACTTGTTTAATTGTACTAAAATTAACGTGCTTTTTCACAAAAGCTATGCGAGGATGCGTTGCGTGGAATGTGTTGCATCCTCGCTCAACTCTGGTGGAAAAGCACCTAAAGGATGCATTCTTGCTGTCAAGTACAATACTCCCGACAGTTTACTAGTAAAATTGTATTATTTTATTAGTAAACTTGGCCTTTATCCTAGCAGAGATGATGATGAATACGGTGTTTCGGAGTACGAAAACAGTCTACAGGAGACTTTAGCCTTATAATTTATGTATACTGCCTAACTGGTAGACTCCTAAATAAGATCGTCATGTGGTTGTTATTCAGTTGACGTCGTATCTAGTTGCCTTTCCATAATTTTTATTAGTATGTATGTTGGCTTTCCATTCGAGGCAGGTCTTTTAACAGCAATGCTAAATATAGTATAGTGCGTTGGTATGCGCCGGTCTGTAGGTGTGCCTCTTACAAACTTGAGTCGACGCTCATATTGTGATTTGAGGTATTCATTGCCGCTTATGCTCGGACTGCTAAAGAGGGCTGACGTAGCGCTCGGTTAATGGTCGGTGTGGCTGTGTATTCTATACAAACCAAAGCGAAATAGCTTGGCCCGATGATGTCATTTTGGAGATTTGTGTTGTGACCTTTCTAGCCAGGGGAGCAACTCGATCAATAAAGTTATATAACTGTAATAATGTGACATTCACATTGGAATTCAATGAAATACTTGATATCTACATTAAAAAGACGAGGCTCAGTTAATTAAGCTAAATAACTTCACATGTAATGTAAGTAAGTACCTATGTTGTGGCGTGAAATATTATTATAAAGGTCAGCAGGTTTGATGTGTTGACATAGGCATACGTTTACTAAGCAAATGATTATTGATTTTAAAACGTCGAATTTTAAATACAAATATTGTATTTAAAATTCGACGTTTTAAATAATTTACTATGAAGCATTTAGACAAACCTATGATAAGAAGTGTCACGTTTCAAAGAAAACAAGAATTACAATGATTAAAAAAAATATTATTGATAAAATATTGTTTTTTTTTTTCCTAACATACTACAAACTTATTATGTTTTTAAATTTCATCCTGAAAATCAGTTATAAGAAATATAAAATTTCCAAATTAAATATGCATATTGCATACAGGCGACGACGCCTTTAATCTATAATTTTAACATTTTGGCAATACCTAATTATATTTATAACATGGCTCATAGATGTGTCACACGTATACTGTGTCTATCAATGTATTTTGGCATAGTCCGATGTTCTTTATTAGTCTCGTCAGTTCATTGGTTCAAAAAGTCAACTCGTAAGGTTGTGTGACGTAACTAATCAACTTATTAAAAGTTAAAACTGCAAAGAGCAAACTATCCATTGAAATAATTTGTGGACTAAGACAATACGGAGCCTTTATAGATTTTTTACCTTAAACAAACACAAACAGTTTAACTCCCGCACTCTGAGACGTCAATTAACTTTAATGAGTATTTAATACAATTAATAAAAACTAGTCGCTATTCTTGCCGGCTATGGTCACTAGACTATCAAAACTATATGATTGACATTTTTTTAAATTAAGTACCTACTCTAAAGTTAATTGACGTCTCTGTGTGCGGCAGTTAGACTTGTTTTGTTTGAGAATTGTTTAAATCTGATGTTATCACTGTAAAGTCAGTTTCTGATATTTGAACACTTCGTAACCAAACACGTCTAAGGCTGCGTCTCCACGAGAGATGCGGGAGGATGCGTTGCGAGCGTGGGATGTGTCTGAGGAGAACCAATAGAATCACTCCATTTAGCGAGCCTAGGAAAACGGAGTGATTCTATTGGTTCTGCTTAAACACATTCCTCAAAACGCATCCTCGCACAGCTCTGGTGCAAAGCACCCTAAATGCGTAATAACACCGATAATGTTCTAATAACAGGGGCATCGGCGTAATGAGAAGAGAGAAGGAGTAGACGTTAGTTTGTGGAGGAGAAGAGGACAATCCCAAAGAAATTGCGTGAAAGACTATATGAAGACAATAGGAGTGGATGATTTTATGAAAGACGACCGAGATGTATGGAAGTATAAAACTAACTACTGCAATGGACCCAGATTACCCGGGAACAGGGCAGGCGAATGATGATGATGGATGTCCGAATAACAAATAAATAGTAGAAGGAAGTGGACCAACGCGGGTATATACGGCCTAAAATAGGAACTCTTACGATATAAAACCATTTTAGTAATTGATATATATTGCCGCCAGACTCTGCAGCTACCTTAAGGAGGTAGATTCCATTTGTTACTCGATTCATTGGGTATATGAAAATGATTTTATATGCGAAAGTGCCTTCTTTTGCAGGGTACCCGCTATGGGCGACGTTCCCCAACGCAAAATTTGTCATTTCAACATCTGATATGTGATGGCAAAATGAAAAGGAAATAATTAGATCAAAAGAAATATTTTCCCATTGAACTATTAGTTACCCTTAATAAACACAATTACAAGGTAGTAAAAACTAACCTTGATAGCTCATAGTAGACACAGTGCACGATCGACGCCAACATAAAGTTCTGATGATGTCATGTTTATCTTTTTCAAGACAACGCTGTGTAGTCTTTATGTTAGGCACGTAAATAAATATGGTTGTTTTTCTCTAACATTTCGGAAAGTCCATTTATGATTATGAACAAAAAATAAATGTCCAGTTAGACTTGTTTTTAGTAATGACACGTTAAAAATATTATTAACAAACCTGAACGAAAATATTTAGGTGCGTACGTAGTGGCATTGACATGTCTCCTCTTTTTTAACCAGTATTAAGAAACATGGAGGAAACTAAAGTTTATCGATTCTAATTTATATTTCTCAATCTTTCCGGCTTGCGGTAGCACCACGCCCGAATTTTGGCTGCGCGCCAGAAAAACGCCGGCTCTCGCCCATTTCACCGCGCGTCTTGTCAAATATAATGCAACACTGATAAGTTATATAAATACCAGCAACAGAAGTTCATCAGCGCACCGGCATACCAAATAGTATTTCTGCACACAAATTGTATTATCAGAAAACTGTTTTAACACCCACAATCCGTTGACTGCAGTGGTAATAGTAGATTTTCCATCAAGTGCACAAAACGAATCATTTTTGTCCGAGACTTTTAGCAGCCCGAGCCGAAGGCGAGGGCTGATAGTAATGTCGAGGATAAAAATGGTTTTGTGGACGAGGTAGAAACTCTGCTTTTCACTTCGATTGCGAGGAAATAATACAGTAGTTTATCATAACATTTCATAAAATTCAAACTTAAATTAGTACAATTTTGAATACTGAAGGAAATTGTTTTTCCCATTGGTATTAGGCTTGGGCTACAGACCTATACAGCCAAGTATTAAATTAATTTTGAAATAATAATTTTCTTAAGTTAATTTAATAACCTACCGTACCTACTTAAATTAAAATTATGTCTTAAAAAACGCATTAGGCAAATAAATTTAAGTAAATAATAAAATAACAAATTCTATCTCTGAATTTCTTATTGTGTTTGGCTGCATTGCTCACTTTCTTTGCCTTAATAGAGACACATTTATGAGTAGATACGTTAATGCTCTAGAGCACAAAAATCGATTTTGTGCAGCCTATATCCTGCACAAATAAGCACTTTCAGAGCATGAGAAGTGAAAACAAAATTATGCACT
The DNA here is from genome assembly GCA_963931975.1 of Cataclysta lemnata. Classification (NCBI taxonomy): domain Eukaryota; kingdom Metazoa; phylum Arthropoda; class Insecta; order Lepidoptera; family Crambidae; genus Cataclysta; species Cataclysta lemnata. The sequence goes on along the minus strand of OZ008340.1, from coordinate 4,835,137 downwards.
GACTTATACAATATTTTCATGGTTTAGAAAAAACTGACTCACCCATAACGTTGGCCATCGTTGCAGTGGTGGGATTTGGTTCTGGTGCGGTCCTCTCTGGTCGGCAGCCGACACAAAACTAGGGCCGGCGTATACGTCCCGCATCTCAGGGCCGCGGCGCCGACGCGGCGCGCCACCGTAACATTAGATGATGTCATACCTAAACTACCAATGTTAAGTTCTGCTACTAGTGAAATTGAGTCGTATTCCCACGTCAACTCCGAATGCACTTAATGTCTTTTGGTCCTAATGAAGTACCAATAAACCGGTTGGATCGTTAGAATAAACTCAAAAACATGGAAGAATGTATAGCTTCAATCATTATCTTGCAATATTTGAGGGTAGTGTTGGTTGACCATTGAATACTTATTCCTGTTACGACTTTATTCTCATGGTAGCAATGAAGGAAGCTCTAAGTTTTTTTCGGATCGGACGCTCATTTTTGTCTCATAAACACACCGTGACCTCCATGCCATACCGCGGTCAAGGTCGTCTTATTGTGTAATTGCTGACTAATACATTAATAGATACTAGATTATCGCTATTTGGTTAGTTATTAAGTACATACTTATTTCAGCAATTGCTTAAGTCGGTTTATGTGGAAAATATTAAAATACTTTAGCACCGACAAAGCAGACACATTGATCTTACAATTAAAAAATAACAAAGTCTACTTTAAATGAAGTCTCTAAACGACACTTTATTTCCTAAATATTATAAATTAAACAAAAATAAATGTAACAATTCGGCGAGCCTATTGCAATTCATTCACCAGGAACTTTAATCAAAGTATTTTAATTTTGCTAGATGGTACATCAGGAATCTGCTGTCACCACAGGGCACCCAAAGTTACCTTCAGATCTAGTCACAAATCTGTTTGTGGATCTAGTACTAATAAGTCTAACTACCACACACAGAGGCGTCCATTAACGATAAGGACTACTTACTGCCGCACTCGGAAACGTCAATTAATAATGTTAATGAGTACTTAAGGTCAAAAATTTTTAGACTCTGAGTGCGGCAGATAATGTTATAAAATGACGATTCATAACTAATCGCTATATTCTTGCCGGGTGTAGGGAGATTTAAATGATTTTTTTTACCTTAAGTATTCATTAAAGTTGATTGATGTCTCTGAGTGCGGTAGTAACGTAGGTCTGAACGTGTAATGTTTATTTTTACACAGTCATACATTTCGGGTATGGGTGACAATATCACAATAAAATATTACGTAGGCATTGTGAGTAATCGAAAACTGTGCTCACAGTCACAGAACACCCGTACAAGTCATAAATTCACCTCTATAAAGAGCAGGATACACTACACGTCATCAATATCATCATCAGAATGACGTCAACATAATGATGTAATTTATCGAATTTAGCTTTGAGTAATAAAAATAAAGTCACCACCACCTTAGCTAGTTTTAATAAAAGCAATCAGTTTTAGAAGATAAAACCTAACCGCCTATTTACATTCCGTTTGTTTTTTAACAAATCTCAAAAAATAATCAAAGGCATTATTTTCCTCCATGCTTCGGAAGCTACGTTACGCCATTGGTCCCAATCATCTGCAGATGGCCTATTCTCCCTACATTTACAAGTGGGGACACTATACTGGGCTGACGATGATGATGAGACCTCGACCGAGAAAATTGTGGTACAAAGAAAATACTCACTACGGAGTGGTATGCAGAGGGCGGGAATCGACCCCGCGTTCTATTTCCGCATCAAAGACTATAATGTTTCGAACTTTTTCTATCCACAATTTTCTTTACAGGATAGTAGGAACCTAACATTCCTTCGTAATTCTATTTATAGGTCGAAGTGGTGGCGTGTGTAGCCACAGAGGTACCTAAATACCGGCCATTAGTAAAACATGGCCTTGGAAGGCAGTAACTGTGACGACGCGCGACGCCCAAATAAATGGCTCATAGGTTTATTAGGGAGTTCACTATGCTATGGAGTTTTATTTTGTTGATATCCTGCCATAATAAACTGTACTACATACAATAACGTTATCGATACGGCCGATAGTAAAGTGTTAAAATCCAATTATTTTTGACGGTTCAACGCGATAAATGGCTATATCATATCGTGTTTCGATTTCTTGCGATGGTCATGCTAGCCGGCCTGGTGCACATAAACAGGGGGTACCCCATGAAATCTTGGTGGAGTCATTTTGATTGTCTCATTCCGTCTCATGGAGAGAAATATCGAGACAATACAATTTCGGTTCCTAAATAGAGTTATAAATATTATAAACAAAGTACTCCTCCCCAGCTCCGTGTCGTCTTCGAAGATACCGCGTAGAATTAATAGAATGTCACTATATTAAATATTCATTAAAATGTACTTAATGATAATTTTAACAAATGCTTCAAGCTATTATAGCTAGGAGTATTATGTTGTGTACCTGTGAATTGTAAAGTAAATTTACATTGCGGCGATAGTAAAACCTAACTTTTCGGTCTAGATCTAGACACCAACATGCTAATTGACAAACTATTCGTTACAAACTGACTATTAATCATGAAAATTGTCATTAAGAGTTTTAAAGAGACATTTACGGAAAATACTATTTGAGACTTTCTGAGATATACTTATTAATGTTATAACTAGGTGTTACATAAATATAGAATGAAATAGGTAGTGATATAGGTCGATGTCAATTTACGGCTGTAAATATTGCATAGAAAACCGCTTGCAGTTAGCAGCAGCACTTAATTAGCTTTTGACTGTGCAAAGGTATACAAATTTTTGATCTCGTAGTAGGTAGGTACCTACCTACGTAGCAGGTGAGACATAAATAAATATTTACCTTCAATTATTAGAAAGATGGCTAGCGCCCTCTGTGGACCTGTTGAAGAGATTACATACGATGCGCCATCTAGAAAACGTTAGATGAAACAAAATGGACCAACTCATGGGGACTGATCTATAAAATATTCTTCTAACTTTAGTGGAGATGGCATTACTGTATGATAGGTATAATTAAAGAGGACAATTTAATTTTTTAATTTGTAATTTAATTAACAAAAGTCTTTTTAATTTATACAACACTTTCAACAATAGACAATAAAAACATAATTTTAAGCTTACTAAAATTTAGTATTGTGAATCTTAAGCATTTATTAAATACCTATACAAAACTTACTTATAAATAATAATAAAAAATAAGTAAATGATCTAAGCTATAGTTTTGTGCACAATTACATTTATTTATTCAACCTATAATCATCAAATTAATACATACATATACATAATTAATTCCATAACTCTGGGTTGTACAAAACAAAAGAAACAATATAGTCTATCTATATTTAATTCTTGTGAACAAAGGGAATTATTGATTATTTGTCAATTGAAAAATTAAAGAATGATCATATTTAACTAATTCACAATTTCGCAAGTTCACTATAAGCCCGGCTAGCTCAGTCGGTAGAGCATGAGACTCTTAATCTCAGGGTCGTGGGTTCGAGCCCCACGTTGGGCGCTTCTTTTTGGTGACATTGCTTATTTCACTTCCGTAAGCGGATCTCACTATTAATTTTTTGAGGACCTTTAAAGCATTTATCGGGTTATAGAATTCGAAAGTTTTGTAGGGCCCTCTATTGTTGCATTTGAATGTTTCTTGAGTTTTTCGCAAAGTGCGGATCTCGCAACTACTCGCGAGTGTACCTACCTATACCTAGTTACCTACTTCGATTATAAGACGGCTTGCAATATTTAGAAAAGAATGCCTTGATAGGTGCAAACAGTCCGCTATACATAAATACAAGCCTGATTATCCCGTTGTTGAACTAACATGACGCTATGTTAGGTCACATGTAATAGTGAGTGAGCCTATTGTTATCTAGCCGGCACGTTGATCGTGCTATTTCTAGGTGTACCAGGAACGCTGCTAGTGCTACCCATTATTTATTTTATTTATTTACACACAATAGTACTATCATAACCCAGTCGTAGTTATTTCGTAAAACTTACTTTACTAATGAATCTTAATATAAAGTAATTAGGTAGTGGTACCTACTAAAAAAATGTCTAATAGGATAACGCCAAATCCCGAAGCCATTGTAGTTGCGCCAAACCAGCCAGTTTCATATCCAATGGAAATTCGTTCGAGCATTGCAGTGAATATTACGGTTTTTTTTTTCAAATAAAAAACAATAAGTATTCCTAAAAATCTGCCATCTGCTTCCCTACGACTAGGGCTCGCAGCTGGCGTCGCACGCGCACGCTTTCAATCAGGGTTGCCATCGGTTATTTAGCCTACCTAGTTTTATGCTCTTACAAGTATTAAGTATGTTAGTATAGTATATGTTAGTAACTATATTATTATTGAATGTCTGACCACGAACTGTTTTCAACCTGTTACATAGTGTAAGTGACAATGTAATGTCTTTATGAGAATAAATTCTTTAAACCCATTTGGACCATTTAAAATAAACCTGATACTGTACAGTTTTGGTCGCCAAGGCGAATTTAAAACTTTATTGCATATTTTTTTGTAATATTTATTGCTTAGGCAATGAAACTGTGGTTGGTATCGCTCGTTTGATAAAAAGAGACGCAACTTTAAAAATACTCTGAAACATTGTGTGTTCAATTTGGCAGACAATGAGGTTTACTGTTGCAGGAAAACAATTTTACATAATTATGTACCTATCTTAGGAAGAACATTAATAAAATATGTAAAGAGAATTTAGAAATTTCGAAATTTTCTGACCTGCACGGTGCATTTTAAAATTATTTCACCTTTTTTTTTTAACTAAAAGAAAAACCTAATATTATCGTGGAAATTTTATAAGTAAGCGATTAACATAGAGGTGCATGCACTACGAGCACAGTACAATTGCTTCACTCTTTATATTAATAATATTTTTATAGACACAGTTAAAAAATTAAACCTTTATTATAAAACATGGACTGAAGTTAGTCATGGTTTAAAATTGACGCTGACTCTGTATTTCATTCAGCAAATAAAAGTGACAGCAACAGTTTTAAACTATGACTAACTTTAGTCCATGTTTTATAATAAGGGGGATAAGGTTCTAAGAAACTTTATTTTACGACTACGAGGCAACCCTGCCGCAATGGCGAGCAATGAACTCGCGGACCCCGATTGCACCCTTCGCCGATCAGGTAATACCAGGATTTTGATAGTTCACTCCACTAGGGTGACCGGACGTTCACGGTTTCCGCTGTATGTCGCGTGTCTCCAGCGAACTATGTAAACAAATACAGCACATTCGGGCAGGACAATACTAGTGTGGAAGCCAAACAAAGGCTTACCGTCAGTTGAAAATGTATGATGCGTTTTGATTTGCGAAATATTTGGCCTTTGTTAAATTAACCATAATCATCGTTTATGGAAGAATACACGACTCTTTATCCATTTTATTTAAGGTATTTTTCATCTGGATTTTAACGTACAGTCAACAGTATGTCAGGTTACTGTAATATCATTATGCCAAATTATCCCAATGGCCTTTAAGTTTTACGTCAAACAACTAAAGTTTGACGATCGTTTGGAGATATATGGCCATTTTGTGTTGTATGGCGTGCTGCTGACTGTACATCAACATGACCACTTACGGTGAATCTTAAAATTGCTAAGTAGATTCATTCAACGTCTGCATCATCAAATTCAATGCAATGCATTATGCAATTAATTTTATCCTTTCGTCTCTAAAGTATCGAGTTCAACTTTGAATTTGGTAAGTTCCTTAACCTTACTTATCTTTATTAAAATTTAAACTAAGCCTCTTCTAGTCATAGGCTTCAATTACAGTTTTTTTCGTTAAAAGCTTTTTACAGAAATACTGTTTTTAGTCACCCTACTCAAAGTTTGATCCTGTTTTTGGAGATATTGTCCCGTACAGAACAGCTGATCGGCACCCATCATTACACGGTTGCGCAAGCGCAGCTGTCCTATGCAATGTGAATTTTGACAGGTTTAATATACATTTTTTAAATTCATTTTAGTGTTTATTTATTATTATTATATTTATATTAAATACTAATCAAACACCTAACTGAATAAGTAAAACATACACCAAAAATAGACATAAAAGACTTTTAGTGGTAGTCGTTATTCTATCGTGAATTATAAAAATGGGAAGTTTCATATGTTACGACGCAGAACAATCGTGAAGGTTACACTTTAATTGTTCTATTAAAAACGTATATTCGTGTGCAATTCACCGAGCACTGAACCTTGAAATAACTTATACGACATATTAAGTACATACTGCCTAGTGCATATTGCCAAGCTGTTTGTGCCAATTGTGCATACCTACTTATGTAAAAATAATAGTTACTTTTACATTTCATGAACTGTATTCATGAGAAAAGGGTCAATAATTTAAGCCAAAACCTTGAGCAGTATGGATTGTAATGTTGTCATTCCAATCACTTTCTCCATTCATTGATTTCTCGACATGGTCCTTTCAGTCTTTTACTAATTAGTATCAGGTAATCAAGTTGCACTTATAAACAGTCATGCAAAAGTGTCCTAATTATTTTAAAATTACGTATATTGTAGCTGTCTTAATTCTTAATCTAAATCTTTTATAGTATTGGTATTTTTTTTTATTAGCACTACAATAAAACCACTCAATATCATATGTTAGTATGTATAAAATTAGGCTCTAATCTATCTAATGATCTAAGTACGGTCAGCATCATAAGTCGATTACGACTTTAGCCCTCTTTCACACTTTAGTATTGTCAGTCATTATACTATTGCCACCAATTTGTACGAACAACTATTGTGACAAGGTATTAGATGGTTAATCTCCCTATGATGCTGATTGTAGTAGTTAGTTTGTCAATATGGGCGGTGGTAGAAACTCAGAACAATGAGTTTCCCATGGCGGCATGTCGCTGCGCTCGCGCACTTCATCCTGTACGATATTTGAGATGGGTATCTCGATTTACACACTATGTGACAGACATGTAGTACCTATTACATGGGACTTAGCATGATTGGCGAGACGCGGGTGAAAATTCGCCTCTGCCTGCCCCTTCGGGGATGTGGGCGTGATTTATGTATGTAGTACCTAGTAGGTTTTCTTATATACACATACATACATAAATCACGCCTAGTCAGAGATGAATAATAGACCCACATTTCGTTATTTAAGTTAGGTCCCTTGTGGCTAGATACCTTGAAGACAATAGGTGGCGAGCCTATTGCCATTTATTGGGCTTCGGACCTAAGTCTCAGTCACAGATATGGTCTCAGTGCCTATATTATTAGGTGGTAGGTACATAAACGAGGAACGCTGCTGTCCACATCTCGGTCGACTTCTACGACACCCTTCCCGCATTAAGATTAACCACAGAACAGAGAAAGAGACCCCTTTCTCTGTGTGAGTAACTGCCGCACTTAGAGACGTCAATTAACTTTAATGCAACTTTAAGCACTTAATACAAAAATGTCAATCAAAACTAGAGCATAGATAGGTCTATCTATCATTGAGTTATAAAGTACGCTAGTAATAGTAGTTCAATGCTATCTATGCTCTAGTTTAGCCCCAAGAATAGAAACAACTTTACTCATGTGGTAATACACACAAATGACTCAAAAACTCAAAACCTAAATCCCAAGTCTTTGTGTAGTCCTCTAGATAGGAAGTGCGTCGAGGTATTTTGCAATGCTTCAAAACTTTGTCGCGGTCCGTAATAATTAGTGCGCTTGCTAAAACAAGTTTACGATCACTTAGTTAAGGCTTTAATTGTCGAAGAAGACCAACAGTGATAACAAGGTATAGACATAGCCGAGGGTAAAGCCGGTAGGGCACGCCACGCATGTGGCCGGGGCCGCATCTGGTGACGAGGGGGGCGCGGCGGGGGCTAAAATTAGTACCGGGCCGCCACGTGCGCCACCGAGCCCGCCTCAGTCCGCGCGCAACCACCACGACGAACGCTCGCGCTCACTGCACTCTCAGTGTTTACCACATAACCTTCAGCCAGACACCGCCGCGGCGGCAGTGACAGTGTACCGAGTGCTTCGGCCAGCGCGACGGAGGCGGTGCAAGGAATGTTGATGGCGGGCGCTCTGCCGGCCGAGCCCGAGGGGCTGTTGGCTCTCAGCGCGCTGCCAGGCCAGAAAGACACCACCTGGACCAAGCTGTTCGTCGGCGGGCTCCCCTACCACACCACGGACAAGAGCCTGAGGGAACACTTCGCCGTTTTCGGGGACATCGAGGAGGCCGTCGTCATCACCGACAGGCAGACGAGCAAGAGCAGAGGATATGGCTTCGTAAGACCCTTTCATTTTCTATTTGCGTATGGAAACGTTAAGTTATACGGTCATGTAAATTTCGACGCCGGCGCAGGCTACTTGTGTTGACTGAAACGGCAAGCGTATCGCATAGTGCGCGTTATCGCGCGTCTGCTACCGGCAACATACCTACGACGATAGGTATAGGCATATGTATGGACTGTATCGCAAATTTACATCAAACAAGGAAGTTTGTGTGGCTTTATGCAGGTGTACAACACTTCAAATGTACGCTAAGAGCAATCAAAACCGATTTCAGGTGTCAGTGTTGGTTGATAGTCGTGTACTTACCTAATAAGTATTTCATCACATTCATGTTAGTCCTAGTTACCTACCTGTTGATTGAATAGATTAATTACACATATTTCAACATTTACGACGAAATATTCAATGGATATGCATTGACAGATTTCTAACTATAAGTAGGTATTAAATCTCTATTTTGCTAGAATAATGTTCTATTTTGATTGAAAACAGTGGTTTCCTCACAGTGGAAACCTCAACTTATGACTTGGAGATTTTGTCTCCAAGTCATAAGTTGAGGTTTATTTGAGTGTGGGATTAAAGATTACCGCATAATTTATAGACTTAAATTCGGCGGTTTGGATTAAGGTAATGGATGAAAATGACTAATTTCAGATTACTACAGTATTTTATCAACAAAGCGAATATCCAGTAAATATATCCAGTATTAATGGCACATAATCTCAAATAGTAACCGTGATCAGTGCATGATTATTGATTGTATGTAGGTACCTACTAAAATATCCACAGATGCATGCAATTGTTGATCACGTTTTAAAATGGATTCGAGTCTCTTGATGTAATAAAGTTTGAGGCTTTTGTGCCGTAGGACTAGGGCTCGTGGGAAATGAATCACAACCCCATTTTCAATTCGTGTTGGGGTAGGGTAGCTAGGGGGACGTGTCCTACTGCACCCTCTCTGTGACATCCAAATAGCTGTAATAATCGCAACGCGTCCGCGTTACTAGCACACGCTTTCACAAACTATTTTGCTGTAGGTTGTAGGTACCTACGCGAACTATTTTCAAACACGACTAAATTTTTTCTCGCACCAAATAAGCAGGGAAATAAACTTAACAGTCTTATACATTGAACTACTATTCTTATATTGGAAATTTCGTCCCTACAATTTCGATTGACACAAATCTGCTACATACATAATAAGGCTTAGGTTTCTGTAATCTGCTATAATACATACACAAATCACGCCTATTTATCCCCCGAAGGGATAGGTACCCAGATGTCAATTAACACTTGCGTTTCGCCAATCATACCTATTAGGTCCTATGTAGGTAGTATAATAGGGGCGATCCTTTTGCCATCTATGAGGCATAGGTATACCTAAATCGCAGTATATTACCAGGTGCTAAAAGAGAACCTTCAGGATTGTACTTAATATAAATTTGGTGGACACATTGGTAATACATAGGTAATAATAATTGGGAACAATACAGCTCAATAGATCCGTGGACCTCTGGGACTGGGATTTACTGAAGACACGACATACGTCATCAAAACATACACCTCTAATAATGATCGTACTTTCTATGACCCATGCATGACTTTCTATGACCTATGTATAAACTACAAAATGAGCTGTACTGCCTGTAAACAACAGACATAATTCAGGAAGTTCCTACTGACTGCAACACAAAGGAGCGACATCGGATATTGTGCGGGTCGCCAGGATTGTTCTATTGCCTGTTTAGACGAGCGTGTTCTATTAAATCTCCCTTCGAACCTGTTCTTCTACTCGTCACGCTGCCAGTACACTCAACACAGAAGATTGAAAGCTGTTAAATGTTAAGGCGATGTCTATGTTAAGGAAAACATTTAATTTGAGTTCGTATAAAAAGGTGCCCTGCGGGAAATTTTCATATGTTAGTGTGTTCCAAACAGAGGACTCGTCGATTTTTATTGCAATAGTTATTGTACCATCCCATGTAATGTTCCACTACTTGGGCAGAGGGCCTATGAAAGGAAAGGAGAAAACTACTATGAAAGGCCTATGCCATAGGTCTTTCATATAGACCGAAGAACATAGGGAAAATGGGCCATAATCCACCACCCTGGCCCAGTGCGGATTGGTGGATATTAACGACTGCAGATGCAGCCAGGACCAGCGGTTTAACGTGTCTTACTAAAAACAGAGAAACACGAGATAATATACCTTTGAAGACCGGCTTTAGCTACATTGCTTAGTTTACGCAATTGCAGGCCGAGCTCACTAAACCACTGCCTCTTTGAGCATCTTTAAGGTTACAATCAACCTTAAAGAACTGTAATTTCACAACTCATCAGTCTGATGGACAGAAACACACAACGCACTTCCGATCCCACATTTAAACTGACTCACGGATTTCCGACATTTAACTCCGAAAGCAACGCCATGATTTCGTAAACAAACAGAAGGTGATCTGAAAAGAACGGGCAAGAAACGCTAGAAACCGCACTATAGTAAGACAATTATGAACAAAATCATAGCGACAGTAGATAATTTTTGTAAATAATCAGTTAAGATTTATATTTATAATCGGCGATCGAGGCGCTTTCAGTGGATAAATGTTCGCTGGTTAAAATATCAAAATCAATGCCGAATTACCGTTAATACCTCATATTTGACTAAGCTATTAACAGTTGCTACTTTTTGTCCCTCTTTAGTTTCTATTGCCTTACAATTTGATCTAGTACCTACCAGGGGGCCTACCGCCTAACTCGATTGCTGATGGTAGCTTTAAAGCAATACATTTATTACGGCTATCAATTTAGCAAGCAACCATCTTGAATTTTTATGCGGTACGGATTTTATTCCAAATTCATACAAAATCATTTGGTGATCATTTGTTCAAAGCTATCGTTGATATTTTAGGTACATTTGATGTGAAATTACAGCATGACGTCATAAACTATAGCTTTTGCTTTAGCAATCGAGTTAGGCGGTAGGCCCTCTGAGGGTTTATACTGACACACAAATTCGTTCTGTTTTATCTTTTTCATTTTATATTGCGTCCCTTCTCTCTCACCCACTAAAAACGGTATTACATGTAGTTAGTGTTTATTATAATCTCTGATGTCGAGATCATATCAATATTCTTCATTGTCAATATTATCACAACCTTTTAAATCATCTCAATAACGAGCATTTAAAGCCATATTTGGATAAGATACTACATTTCTAGTTCTACAGTTCATATAGGTACTATACGTATTTCCTGATGTGGTGCTGTATGACCGTCATGATGCTAAAGAAAAACATTATAATCTACATAAGAGTCCAATTTTATAAAATTACTGAATAAAAACTGGCATTTATCAACTGTTAATAGTAAGTGTGTGTTTACACCCCGACTTGCATTCTGTGTCGAGTTTTTGTTCGCAAGTACTGAAATATTTAAGGCAGAGTTTATTACTAAAACTGTAAAATTATTAAAATTATCAGCCACTATCCATATTGTATGCCGCGCAGGACCGATCGGTTAGGAGATTTTTGGGGGAGTCCTATGCCCAACAGTGGGCGTCTCTGGCTGAAATTATGGTTCTGATTTATCGGTACACACTATTTAATTAATCACGGTGCAAAATTGATTCTCATAATTTGACAATGGCTTCTTATAAACACGTAAAAGTAAGTGATAAAGAAAAGAAACACGAATTCAATAGATAAAAATAAATTGCCTGTGGTTTTAGCAGTAACTGCAGCGATTAATATAGTTCCTGTAAAACTTGCCGTATTATCTTATCTATAAACGTGCCCAATTGTATAATCTAGTAAATAAAAGTTATGGCGCTGATAACTTATGGTTCACTGTACCTAATTACAAAATTTTCGATTGACATAAAAGATTCTATGTTATAATTTTGGTTTCTACAATCAAGCAAGTGACCTGATATTGCTCTTGCTCTAATAATTTAAGAATTAAATTTAAATTACATGTAGCGAACGATAGATTTTTGTTTTAATATTTAGTACAAGCTTCGCCATACTTCACTTGAGTTTTTAATGAATTACTAACTTCATAGGTACCTAAATAAATTTGTTCAATTTTGAATAGTAGAACAGGCGGTATCAATAGATCGGTATAATGAAAACAATACATTATCTTCTTTTTTGGATGGTCTGTCCATAATTATTCTATACATAGAAAAAGTTTCAATGATAATACTAGTTTGATAGAAAATTTTAAGTATCCAATATGGGACTGGGGTTAGTCAGGTTAGAAAATAAAATAACCATCTTACTCATAACTATAGTAAAATATCACTATTTTTCATTAATCTAAGCGTATTAAGTACTGGATGAGTGACAAGAAAACCCGAATATTGAGCTAAGTCCTTAGTCCTTGGAAAGGCCTGCTAAACAGTGTAAGCAACGTGCATGATGATACCACAGTAGCACATTATTACCCGCCCTATCATCATTATAATTTCAGCCAAGAATTACTGTCAGACTTCATAAATAGTCTTAGGTAATGATCGAAAAACAGTTTCCTAAAACTGACAGTAACCATTGAACCCTCAGATACTGTTCGAAATAATTATGAATCAAGTTGATATCAGAATGATATTTACCCATTAGTGACATTAGTGACTGAAATTTTTAGTAAAGATTAAATATCATTCTGATATTTTAGTAACAATTTTTTATGCATCTAAAAACCGGCCCTTAGGAGCACGGTTTCGTTCTGTCTTCCGTCCTAATGAAGAACACTTTATTTAGTACTTTGGAATATTTATTACATCTCCTCTGAATAGACTTCCAATAATTAGCGGTATAACTAGAATTTAATTTAGAAAAATTGTGGTAGTTAATTATCTAGTCATTATATTATAGCTACGGGTACGTAAAAATAAAACACGCCTAGCCGTCATTTTATCAACAAATCTTTAAAAATTGTTGCATGCGATAAAATGTCCAGTTACTGCATTTTCCATTAGGACGGCAATGTTTGCATAAAATTCATAATTTCTTTGACTCCGAACGTAGTAGGTACCTTATCGAGAGTTAACAACGCCAGCGCTTAATTAAAATCGTACCGGCCGTGCGATATCGACTTAACTATCGATTTCCGTGTTTGTTTTGGGTACAATCGTGGTTTAGGCCAATAAAATGAATCCATTTTGCAATTTAAGCCACTGCACTTAAGGACGCCAAATACATATAAATCCACGTATTAACGCATAAACTCCCACATCACGCCAATTATATCAGATCCCATTTAATAGGAGGCGAACCTATTGCCTTTTGTTGAAAGTTGTTTACTCTTTGCCATTAAATACATATAATACATACATAAATCACGCCTATATCCCCAAAGGGAAAGGCAGAGGTGAACTAGCACCCACGTTTCGCCAATTATGTAAGGTCCCATGTAATAGGTGGCGAGCCTATTGCCATTTATCGGGCACAAAAAGTCGCAGTAGATTACTAGGTGGTATAAGAGTAGCGTTGCTGCTCATTCCTTATCACTATCATTTATCCTTAGTTGGCTTGTACGACACCCACGGGAGAGATTTGGGGTGGCGACAATTGTATTCTACTCGGCCGTCACCACACGGCCATTAAATACAATTGCTTGAAACTGACGCCTGCTTGTATATAGTAATTATTTACCATCGCTTTCGACATTGTAGTATTTGTTGATATTCGTTAACAGTCGTAAATTACATGTTTTCATTAATTCGTATAAACGACCGACCGAATGTAATCGTAATTTATCTATTTATTACTGATATCATTTCACACTATGCAGTTTTTATCGCCATTTTTGTTTTCCATTTCAACCCAAGGTTGGTTCCTAAAAGATAAGAATAGGAAACGATAAATAAATATTTATGAAACTCTTTCAATGTATTATAATTACGTAAATAAGTATTCTTATACTTCACTCATATTTTAGACTAGATATGTGTAATTAATATGACTTGTCAATTAAATTTAATGCATTAGGGGTATTAGTTAATGTAATGGCAGATAATGCATTTACTGCCGCACTCAGAGACGTCAATTAGCTTTAATGAGTATTTAATGTGAAAAAAATTAATTTGAATTTACACCATAGACCCGGCAAGAATAACGACTAGTTTTGAATTGTAATTTTTTGACATTAAGTACTTATTATCGTGAATTGACGTCTCTGAGTGCGGCAGTTAAAAAAAAATACAAATACTCTTACTGCCGCACTCAGAAGCGACAATTAACTTTAATGAGTATTTAATGTCAAAAATTTTCATCCAAATCAAGACCATAGACCCGGCAAGAATAGAGACTAGTTTTGAATTGTCATTTTTTGACGTTAAGTACTCATTAACGTTATTTGACGTATCTGAGTGCGGCAGTTAGGCTCGAGTTCACCAACACGTAAAACAACCGAATAAAAGGTAACCGCCAGTTTTTGACAGAAGAACGATAAGATGTCAAAAACTGCCGGTTGCCAAGCCGGTTATTTTTTATCACTTGTTTTAAGTTTTGGTGAAATCGAGCCTAAAAATCATTCAAATGTTTAACAATTGGTGGTTACAATTTTTTGGTGGTGCTGTGCAGGCAGACGCTCTTCCAATTATTGACAAAATTAATTAACAATAGTCTAATCTTGTTTCCCTTTGTAAAGCAGAAGCCAAATAATTTTCAACAAATTTGAATTTTGCTCCCTTGTGTTGTAATATAAAACCAATCAAAAGATTATTGATTCTCCATCGATAAAGGCTTAAAAAAATTCCATATTTTTCTTTAAATATTTTATCGAACATTCATTAAATGTTAAAATGAAAATAAACACTTTTTTCGATGTCGTGTTGAAAATAATACCTATAATAAACATAGTACCTAGGTAATATGTTATTTTTAACTTAACGTTAGTAAATTAACTATTTCATACAAAATATACATACATACATGCATACACAAATCACGCCTATATCCCCGAAGGGGCAGGCAAAGGCGAACCAGCACCCACGTCTCGCCAATTATGTTAAGTCCCAAGTAATAGGTGGCGAGCCTATTGCCATTTATCGGGCACAAAAGTGGCAGTACATTGCTAGGTGGTATAAGAGGAACTCTACTGTCCATTCCTCATCATTGTTTCATCCTTAGTCGCCTTGTACGACACCCACGGGAGAGATTTTGGGTGGTGACAATTGTATTCTACTCTGCCGTCACCACACAAAATATCAGTACGGGTTTTACATGATGTTGACAACTCGCTTAGCATAAATGTTCAAGCCGGATCATGCGTAGACTATGTGTAAAATTAAGACATTCTCAATAAATGTTGTATGTGTTCGTAATTACCTTGTGTTGAGAGTCTACGCCCTCTTCATTTCAATTTGAAAGAGAGATATATGTATACAATCAGTTTGTATTAATTACTACGTCGTCGCTATTTAATTGCCTTGATTAATAAATAGGCGTGGCGGAGTAGTCGACTGGGCGGATCGCGCAGGGGAACGCCTACAAGATGCTACGAGACGCTACGGCGTAGCTCTCTGGAGAAAAATTTATCTGCGTGCGTTTTTCTTAGTTTCTTTTCTTATGGTGCGATAAAATATTGCGTGTGTGTGTGTGTGTTTTGATAGCATTCATTTGTTAATGAGTATTTATTTAACTGTTTTTGGAACATAATAATTTATCATCGGTGAGTCCTCGGGCCGAGTTACTTTGATATAATAGGTCTAACCGAAATGTATAACGTAAGCGTGTGAAGCTTTCATTAAAAATGGTACCTATTATTGATAAATGTTCATCAAAATTGCGATTTGGTTAGGTTAGTTAGATTAACCTAGTGGCCAATGGAATACAACAATTGAGAATCGAAGTTTATTCTTGATAAATTTCTTTCGTTTTAAATTTTGAGGCATTATTATTAGAGACAGCTATGAGGACTCGTATGTCGAGCTTGGACAACAGTACGGGAATGCACTAGAATAAAAAATGCAGAAGAAAGGGATACTCCTATCCACATACATGAGAACAAGATTTTGATGGCCAGCCATGTTATAATTTAGCTATAATGCAATAAATCTAATAGTGGTAGTTAGGATTTCATTGTCTTCTATATATAGTACGCAGAACAGCACATCAGACTACCCAAAACTGTCAAATATCTTCAGCCAATTATCAACCTTAAATTGTTTGTAATAAGGCACAAAGCAAAGTCGATTGGAAAAAATTTACATTTTGAGGAAGCCTGACGGGCTGTAGCATAAACTGTCTTTTCTTAGTCGTTTTGCATTTTAAATTAAATGGAATAAATAGGGTTGGAAGTGTAATGAAGAAATTTGAAGTTCCGAATTGCCTGATATGCAGTCGGCTGTAATTAGAACTGTATTTTTCAAGCAATTATGTTAATCGTTGGCGATTACAAGTTTCAAGACAGGAAGTGAGAACTTGCCGAATGTAGCGTGACAAGACAACACGTGTCCGTAGAACTAAACGATCGTTTTTCTGTCGCTCGTTCAAAGCATGGAACTCTCTTTCATACATACAATCACGCCTATTCATCCCCGAAGGCAGAGGTATATTAACACCTATATTTCGCCAAGTTTGTTTGGTCCATGTAATAGGGGGCGAGACTTCCTTGCTGCCCTGGGAACGTAAAATGTACCAGCCCCGACTCACCCCAGGGGTGTAACCCGATGTGTGCTCGGTGTAGACTAATAAGTTAATGTAGACACTCCAATGGTGGATGGCAAACCACCAACAACAGCATACTCAAAGAGCGTTGGTGTCAAGCAGTTAGGCTGCAAAACCAATACGGCACTGAAGCTGTAAAACCTTATTATAATACAGTTCTACTAAACACTTAAATATGGACCAGCATGGATTGAAAGTATTGAAACGTTGTCATCCGAATCACTCTCTCCGCTCATCTGTCTCTCGACATGGTCCTTTTTATATCTTTTCTTTACATTCATTAATCACTAGCACCTTTTCGGTGTGAAAGATGATATCACGCCGGAAATCAAGAGGGAGTGGATATAACTTGTTTACGCCTGACCGATTAATGCAAGAGGAAACAACCGCATATTATCTGGGAGGGAACAGAGAAAGAAGAAGAAGAAGAATAGGCGTCGAGCCTATTGCGCCTGGTGGCGATGATCTATCTATACTAAGATCGGACAAAAATTAAAACCAATCATCATCATCATCATCCGGGTCATCCGTCTGGTGGCGGGCTGCGGGCATCGAGCGGTAGCTCATGGCCCGGGCATGAACTCAGGAGACATCAGTCCCCCGGTGGTCTGGACCGCCGTTATAAACGGCGGGGCTCCCCTTCGCCCCCCGGTGCTCAACCCCGGTCTGGTGGCGAGGCCCTCGGCGCGGTCTAACCATGTGCCGGGTGATTTACCGTGGGGCAAGGCCCGGCTAGGAGCCTGCGAGCGGGCCTCGGCTTATGCCATGTACCCGAAGTAGCGGAAGTAGGGGGGAGGGAACCTAAAAACCAATAGTTAAAGTTTATTACTAGGTAGTAGACGTTTCATTTCAGAACATCCATTATGGCTCATTCATTAGATAAGGAAGTACCTACCATTCAATATTGACTGTAGTAGGAATACCTTTAGACAGGAAATAGCGGTTTAATATTTCGGAGTGCACTAAAATAATTGTGAAATGAGTCGATACATTGTACGGACACGTACCTACGTTAATGACATGTTTTTATCTAGATGAACATTAGTCCAAACCAACAATATTTTTCGTGTCGGTGCCTTCGACCTTTTGAAATAATGTAAGATGGTGTTTACGTATTTGGTACAAAAGCTCGCTTTGGGAAACTAAGCAATTAATATTAATTCTCTGTTCTCGCTAACAGAAAATTAATAATGATAGTTTCAGTGAATAAAGTTTTATAATTGTGTCACCACCTACCCCAGGGACTCTTTGAGCTCAAACGCTAGTGTTCTTCAAAGTTTTAAAGCCGTCCGAAGGTAAATAATATAGCTTTTTGAATATAAAGAAACAAAATTCATAAACGCTTTTCTTTCAAAAATTTGTAGGCTATTCGTACTTTTATCCGAGGATTGAAAATTCGGTCCTCAGTTCTATAAAATTAGAATACAATGTCTCGAAGTATTTTGTAGTAAATGAGCGATATATAGGTACATAATTTACATTTATGTATGAATCTCGCCTGTTTTTCCCATTTTGACACCCACTTTTCGCAAACTACATACATACATACATACATAATTCACGCCTATATCCCCGAAGGGGTAGGCAGAGGTGAACTAGCACCCACGTTTCACCAGTTATGTTAGGTCCCATGTAATAGGTGGCGAGCCTATTGCCATTTATCGGGCACAAAAGTCGCAGTACTTTGCTAAGTGGTAGGTATAAGAGGAACGCTGCTGCCCATTCCTCATCACTGGTTTATCCTTAGTCGCCTTGTACGACACCCACGGGAGAGATTTGGGGTGGTGACAATTGTATTCTACTCTGCCGTCACCACACGGCCAAATTCGCAAACTAATGTCATGTAAAAACCAACAATACGAGGTTAGGTTAGGTAAGGCAAAAAAAAAAACAAAAAAAAGGTTAGGTTAGGCAAACAATATTCGGCAAACAATATCCCTAGCTAAACATTATGTCGTCTCATAGTTTACAGATTATTGGAGTTTACAATCGAGAGGCATCGATTGTTATGTATATACTGTTATAAATATTACTGTAATAGCTACAACTAACCACTCGAGTGATCAGATTCTGAACATGCGCATAACAATAATATTGCAACTTTGTGCAACAACACACTTGGTGGTAAAAGCAAAATTGTTGGTACAGTTTGCTCACTGATCCAGACTGACTGAATGATTCACTGTCATATTAAGGGACTGTTTCCCAATCGACAAGTAAGCTACTTAGAACTTACTTGTCGATTGTAAAACAGGCCCTTAGTGTGACAGCGAATAATTCAGTCAGTCTGGATCAGTGAGTAATCAATTTTGCTGCAACGGGCCCTAAGGACCTGTTTCACAATCGACGGGTAAGTTCTGGTTAGCTTACTTGGCAGTTCATATATTTCATATTACAACTGTCAAAAGGTGACAATATAATTTCATGTTTATTCAGCAGTGTTCAATTTTTTTGCTGTTGAGTTGATATCCTCACCGATTCTGGCGGGAGCCATTGAAAAAGCTGCTACATATTCGAATTTCGAACAGCAAGACCTCCCATATCTGGAGGTCATCAGACGGCTCGGTGGAGTTCCGTCGGTTTGTTCAGCGCTCGCATTATTCCAGCCAAATTATTGTGAGCCGTGGACAATATTGTTACGTACTTCTTGTCACTGTAACAAAGACGGCTCGGGGCTCGTGGAAGGTCAACCTATTCCGGTGCGGACACCACTGGAAGCATCGAGGTGACGACCCGTGGCTCACGCATTCATTACAATAGGTAATGCTGATACTACGTCACGGCGATGTGTTGTTCTGTATTTGAACGGCAGCCGTTACACAATGAAAAATAAAAGTTTTACACATTTTACCTGTTCCAAATGAATTCAAAACGGAATGATGTCAGCTTGTTCACAACATATTCAAAGACGGCCCACTGGCAGACGGACCATTTCTGGGAATCTGTCACAATGAATTTAATCCCGCCAAGTATTAGCATACCGTTCTGAATAGTTTCCCGTGATCTCTTTTGGTTAGAGGCCAACCAAGTCAGAAAGGTGTGTCGATCACTCACGATTTTGATCCATTTTGTCTATAAAACAGTCGAAAAATAAATGAAGTCAGTACCAAAGTTTGATTTTAACCTTTTATTGGGCAATGTACGAATTTTTACTATTAAACTATTTTCATAAAAAGGATTTTTATTAAACTGTAGGTGCGATGGAAAATCGAGTTGACTGTAGGTTAAAAACCTACAGTTTTTCGATGTAGTTTTCTGTGAAAAAGACATGACCCCTGAAAACGAAAACAATAGATTGTGTTTTATTTACAAATAATCTTCATAAAGGTTTATAATGATAACATTGTTAGACTTCGATCAATATATCGATGACCTTGTTGATTTTTATCGAACTTCACTTGTCAAAATTGTATTTAGACCTTCTTAGAAATCTTCAGAATTCAGGGGGCCTACTGCCTAACTCGATTGCTGAAGCAAAAGCTATAGTTTATGACGTCATGCTGTCATTTCGCACCAAATGTACCTAAACTATTAGCGATAGCTTTGAACGAATGATCACCGAATGATTTTGTATGAATTTGGCACAAAATCCGTACTGCCTAAAATTTCAGGATGGCTGCTATAGCCGTAAGCAGTGCATTGCTATATAGGTATCATCAGCAATTGAGTTAGGCGGTAGCCCCCAGGTCAAATAAAAAAAAAATAATGAAACATTCATGTAGCCGTTATTCGTTTGTTTTAAGTTTTACAATCACGCCTACTATACCCGAAGGGATAGGCAGAGGTGACTTATATCCACTTATCACCAATTAGGTTAGGTCCCATGTAATAGGTGGCTTATTGTTACCTATCGCTATCGGGCACGTAAATCGCAGTATATTACTACTTAGGTGGTTTAGGAGGAATGCTGCTGCGCATTATTCATCGCTATATACACTTGTCACCTTGTGCCCGTGGGAGAGAATTGGGGGTGATGGTGGATGGAAAATTTTTAAATTTTATAATGAATAATATTATGTAGTTAATAATAATATGTCGTTATTTGCAGGTTATTATGTCCGACCGGACGGCAGCGGAGCGAGCGTGTAAGGACCCCAACCCAATCATCGACGGGAGGAAAGCCAACGTGAACTTAGCAATTTTAGGTGCCAAGCCCAGAGGGAATTTAGCGCCTGGTGAGTGAAACATTTTATCCTAATACCTCAGACTCTAAACTCTTCAAAAAAATCAAGATTTAGTAATAATTTCAAAACTGATCCTGTCACTTTTATTTGCTGATGAAAGATAGTGCTAGCAACAATTTTAAACCATTTCTAACTTTAGTCCACGTTTTATAATAACAGGGAAAATATCAAAACAAGCCTTATAGGGCACAGCGAATCAAAAGCTTCTGGGCATAACTTATTACAATTACATTTATAATATATTTTTTGATTTTATATAATTTATAAATATAATGTAATTGCAAATAATATATATATTGTTGTAGTGTAGAAGGAAGACGCGATTTTATTCTTCTATAATGTAATTAGTAATACATTATGGCTGCTGAGCACATGTTTATGTTTTTAAACAAATTTTGTGTTCAGAATTCAGTTCATTGAACTGCCGTGAAACTCGGCTACTAAGCAAGTATTAATACTTTAGGTCAGGCTATATCTTTGCAGTGCAAAAATAGCAAAAACTGTCAATATTCCGCAGATGACGTTGAACCTTATTGACTGCAATGTAAGGTGCAAAATTTAATCACGAAGTCAGTAGCTAATATTTCTGCTGCCACGCTACGTTTGTGTTCATTAAACATCTTCTCTCTGCCCTTATCCTACTCTAGGTAGGATCTGCACAACATGTCTACTTCTTCCACTCTCCTCTGTTCATTAAACATCGTCATCATTATTAGCTTCTTTAATAATGCCTCTACTGCTGGATCAAGCCTTCGCTATCTATAGAAGATCAGAGATAATCCTTATCACATGTGCTTATACTACTTTCTTTGGGCAAGATGATAGGTGTGAGTGTAAGAAATACTTATTTATTGTCATGGAGGAGTCCGATGGCACGGCTAGCGCGCCCAGTCTCCGATTGTGTAAACTAAGCAATACTCGATAAGGAGGATGGGTTACTTAAAAGGCTGAAGTAATTATCGTATCTATTTATTGCCGTTGTCCACACGTGGCGGCCCGGATTGCCCCCCGTATGGAGCCGAACACACGCGAAGGCTCACGTTTTTTGTCTTCAGCCAGCGCGTAGTCCCGTCAACGAATTACAACTAAGAAAAAAAAAGTAGCGCGCAAGCAAAAAAAAAACGCTCCCTTCACAAACAGCTGAGCGATAAGATCGCTGTCCTGCGCGGTATTAAGTACCTACTTTAAAGGCAAGAACTATATGTTTGCACTCAATTCTGGCACACTTTTAGAGGAATATTAGTTTGTAAATAAGTCACAATTTGTGCTTTCATAGTTAGTTATTTTGACAACCTTGCTAACCTAAAAGTTAGCGAGGTAGATTCGTTTATAAAGTTATCTTTAATTTATGACATAAAAAATATGGAAAGGAGATTAAATGAGGTCATGTAGTAAAATATACTGATTAAAACATGACTTTATTTAGTTTTCTACCCGAAGTAGATTTTCAATTCACAGCTTAGAGATATCTTTATAAACGTATCTACCTACGTCGCTAACTTTTTTGATAAATACAGTCAACTTACCAAACTTTCATTTCACGTAGGAAGAAGGTCTTATAGCGTTTTGTCTAATAATAATAAATACATGACTTGCTATTATCGTACGTACCAGATAAGTTGAGAACACTCCCTACTGATTTCTGCGAAATATTTATAGGTAGGTACCTACTTAATAGAATTTTTTATTATCTTTTTACCTAAATGAAATTTACAGCCATGGATGTCAACCCGGAGAAAGGAGTTGAGACGACGACCGTACCCTTTGCTTTGTGTCAGTTGTATTTTTTATAACGGCAACACCCGTTTTAATGTTAAATGACAGCGTACAGCGTCTAGATCCAAATCATCGTGATATTTATCGAAGTTCGATTGTTATGAGATATTGTTGTGATATAGACTGATAATAATACTCCAGCCTATTTATTCGTGGTTATCTTTGAGTGTGCGGATATTAAATCGAGTGGCGTTGATTAAATAAATGTTCATTTAGTTACTC
The DNA here is from genome assembly GCA_963931975.1 of Cataclysta lemnata. NCBI lineage: Eukaryota > Metazoa > Arthropoda > Insecta > Lepidoptera > Crambidae > Cataclysta > Cataclysta lemnata. Next base: position 4,811,974 of record OZ008340.1, on the reverse strand, counting down.
ATTTTTGGGATGTGTTTTTATTACACTTCAATGATCGGCAAAACTCAGTTTCGAATGCTTACTACAGAAGTAATAGAGACTGCTAGGACCTAATTTATACTAATATTACAAAGCTTGTTTGTTTGGTTGGTTGAATGCGCCAATCTCAGAAACTACTGGTTCTATGTTGGTTACTCCATTTATTGAGGAAGGCTATAGGCTATATAACAACATTAACAACCGACATTAACGCGGGTGGAGCCGCGGGCGACCACTAGTAATCGATAAAACTTTTAATATCTGATTTCGGATTTGGTCTAGATAGACGGAAACAAGAGACATCCGGCTCACGAAGGACCTGCGCTTAGAGGTACCTAATAAAGGTTTTATATCAATCAGTTCGAACAGCCTTCGAACGGGCGCGAACAGGGGCGCCGCCCCCGCCCGGAAGCGGCTAAACGCTCGGAAACGGAAGTGCTCGGTGGTCGACAGGAGCGCTAATTGATTCTGCCCTAAGCGTGGCAACACTGGTGAGCGAGCTACGCTGATTTTATTATGATAAAATATGTCAAGCCACATGCCTGTTAATGTGACATGCCAGAATGCCAGTTGAGGCGACAATCTTGGAACTGACTATCCTAATTAGGATTGTAAATGCTTTATAACTGCTTCGCTCACGTCAGGGATTCCCAAATTATGTTGGGCTTGTGACCCCTTTTCCAAAATGAACAGATACTTTAGACCCCTAAAGCCAAGTAATTTAAAAATCATAACTTGATCTATAACTAAATAAACACCAAGGGTTGGAACATGTTGTCATCCCAATCACTCTCTACCATTCATTGGTCTCTTGACATATTCCTTTTCTACAGATTTCTATGTACATTCATCCTAAGCAGCACCATTCCGGTGAGATGCATGATATGACTTCTGGTAGTTATAGACGTTTGTCCGATATGGAGAAACACATTACGCCTATATCCCCGAAGGGGTAGGCAGAGGTGAACTAGCACCCACGTTTCGCCAATTATGTTAGGTCCCATGTAATAGGCGAGCCTATTGCCATTTATCGGCGCCAATATTTGCCATTATAAGGCGATGATAATTAGGCAAAATCATAAGTGAAATTATATTCTTTGAAGACATTTAATTTGTAACAGAAACAAAGTACATACCAACTGTTTTTAATTATTTTACGACTGCCCGATGATAACTCAAGAATTAAGTCCAGTGTGTAATGGGTGCATAAAAAATAACTGACGATCTACGTGATGCCCATTATGGGCTAATGACGTCGTTGCTTCCGCGAGGCTGAATTGATAGCTGAGAACTTGATAACAGTTATGTGATGTGCAATTTGTAAGTGTACAAGGTCGCGATTAGGCCCTGAGCCGTTCTTTATGGAAGTACACAGAGTACAGACATAATTGTCCATGTTGGCAGGCATCTTACGTTAGACCTATTCATGCTCAAGTTTTTTCCTTTTCAACTACAATCTTCTTCTTGCCATGTTCCCAGTTTATCTGTGATCGGCGCAGTATGTTTCCTCCTCCATTAATATCAGTCAGAAGTTATCAAGCCATTTGATTAATATCATCCATCACATCGGAAAAGAGACGGATAGGACCACGTCGAGAGACCAATGAACGGAGAGAGTTATTGGATGACAACATTCCAATCCATACTGCACAAGGTTTTGACTTAGGTTTTACAGCCGGCCGCCTGCCTAACACCAACCCTCTTTGCCCTATGGTATGCTGTTGTTGCTGGTTTACCCTCCAGTATTCGGGTCCCAAAATTCCTTTTATTATAGAGGAAAAGAGGTCAGAAAACAATTCTATCATACATTTTAATTGTCTATTAAAATAGGTTACTTGTTTAAACTTGTGCTCGTACGTAGTTTGTTTATTATTTTTTTTATTTTAAAGTTAAGTTGTTGATGAAAACAGACCTAAATCACTCGATGCCTTTATTCTTTTTTTCTCGTATTGGCTTTTACAATGCCTTTATTAATAAGTATTCGGGAGCGAACAGCTGATTCGAGTTGTGAAACGAGACAGAATATTCGCGTCGAGGTCTAAATCTCGCGGTTGTATTGTTAGCGCGCACACGGTCAGCTCTAACGGCTGGCTTTAGATTTTGAACTTTATTGTTAGGGTGTTAGGGAGTGTTGTTTGGCGGTGAGGACACACAATAGGTGCGGGTGCGCATGACGGCCACCTGGCTGTGCCGTACCGGCCGCGCCATATGCCTCTCCATACCACATTTTGTGTACCCACGGCCCGTGGCAACCCCATCTTTGTGCGTTACCAATTACTTTTTACTAAGTTGTAATGTAACGGGTATGTTCATTTTAACAACGGCAATTTAAATAACAATGACCAGTACTGCGATCGCGATAGAAATAATACAGTGTTATTATTTTCACGAGCAGTTTGAAACTCTTAATTATGTTTCGTATGCCCGGGCATACTGGGCAGACCAAAGATACCCAATCGACTTATAGACCAGATAATGTAACAAGATGTTAAAAGTGTAGATTAAAGAACGTTTTTAATTATTTGACATTTACTTGTTAATTTATTGAGTAATTGAAAGTCATTGCGAGCCAAAAAAATCCGTGTTTATTGTGAACAGAAAGAGCGAAAAATATTTTATGAATATTAATTATACATAATGCTTGATTCTTTCAAGCAAGTCCTAAATAATTCTACGGAAAACTGAATTATCACTTTCGACTGACAACAGGCATTTATTCGTTTGGGTATAGATAGACAGACAAACAATGAAATTAGATTTCAGCCGTAACAATTACAAATTTTAAAAATTTACTTTTAAATTATTCACCAAACAGTAATAATTTTAATAAAAGTCTAACTGCCGCACTCAGAGACGTCAATTAACTTTAATGAGTATTTAATGTCAAAAAATTTCATTCAAATCTAGACCATAGACGCGACTAGAATATCGGCTAGTTTTGAATTGTTTTTTTTATACGTTAAGTACTCATTAACTTTATTTGACGTTTCTGAGTGCGGCAGTAAAAATGATTTACAAAGTGTCAATATTGAATGTTCATGAAAACTTGATTAACTTTGTTGTAGTGGGAGCTGATTTTATTCGTTATCGGGAAACGCATAAAAAATCACTTCCACATTTGGCACGCTGGCTAATCGGTTCGATATGCGCGCTCAGTTTTTCATTCGTGTCGATATTGGAGACCTAGATTTGATTCAGTCATATCGTTGAAGGACACACTGCAATTGAAATACAACCGTAGCTCCATGGGCGCAATTATTACTTTCGTTTTTACCTCCACACTAACGCTGGACTGAGGCAGCGTTTTGTTTACTTGCGGATGTATTGCACGAGTTTACGACTGAGACGTTTTTGTTGTCGATCCTAATTCTTAGGCTACTGGAACAGACTTTTGTGAATGTAAATAAATGTACAACTATTATTTTAATCAAGTACGTCATATTGCATGGATAGCAGTTACAACAAATTGTCAAATATATACACACATAAGTCTAGGGATAGGCAGAGGTGAATAATTAAACCCCACTTTTCGCTAAATAAGTTAGGCCCCATGTAATTGATGGCTAGCCTATTGCCATATATCGGGCATATAAATGCTGCTGCTCATTACTCATCAGTGTCTTAACCCTTAGTCGCTTTGTCCGTCACCCACGGGAGAGATGGGAGTGGTGACAAATGTATACTTAAATTTCGGAGTTATTGATCTTTATTGAAAATTTGTCTCGCATCGGGAATTCAGGACATAGATTATTCGCATAATAATTATCCTAGCATATTGTCGGCTATAGGTACTGTATCTTGACTATTGTTATTAAAAACGCGAAACGCCAGTCGTGAGCCGGTTAAACTGTTTCGTGTGACAACAAGAAACAAAACCGACCACTCACTATTCATCCAAAACGTGGACTGCAAACTTCAATCTGGATAATCCCAGTATTATAAAAGTCAGCTGACTTGAAACCTAAGATAGGGTAGTATTCAAAAATGTCCGTTACCTAGGCCGGTTTCGCTTTGTCATTTTACCAATTCAATGCGATTTTTACCGTTAGTTAGTTCACGCTGCGAGGGGCTGCGATTTGCTGTGTAGAAGAGATGCGCCAGCGCACCGGGTCCCAACGAATTCTCCGTGTATACCTGAGCGTTGTCTTCACAGTTTGTATCAACAATAGATCTTTTTTACAATTGCAAATGAGCTCCATAAACATGGGGTGACGACGTAACCATCTCGGCGAACGCGCACAGCCGGAAACCGGCCAGATTTCTAACGCGCGTCACTCCAAAAAGACCTTTATTGCGTTGGAACATGGTAAATATACACACGTCCGTGTCGGATGTCCTAATGGGCTGTTCGGTTGCTTTGTTAAAAAGCGCTATAGGTGCGACATTAAAATTTGAGTACAACTACCATTTTTGCGCATTTACACGAGTCGTGCCTAATTGAACTTTAACAGCACTGACGTGCTGGCTACCACAAAATGTAAAATTTTCACAATCGCCTATGTGCTTTACTACAAACAAGTTAAGGTTGACAATCGATTGAAAGTTTGACAGTTTTTGGTAGTCTTAAAGTGCCGTGGACCGTCCAAAATAAAAATTGCTATTGGACCAGTAGCTTGTAAACATTTTTCCAAGCAAACATGAAAGATAAAAGTTAAAACTATAAACTATAGGCAGTTTATCCCGTCGACAGCAACTTTTTCAATCAAATATTGACAAAATCAAAGTAAATAGATTCTGATTACTATTTATGACGCATAGCTATTACGATTATTGTAAAGCTTTCAAAGGCTTTCAGCCGGCCGCTAATACTTTTATGAAAATCAATACATCGCGTTGATGGCGCTGTAACTGCTCATCTGTCTTCGGCGCCCGCGCATCTTTACTCGCCAACATAAATAAGCGTTTCGTTTATTCCGGAGCGGTGCGTTCTTATAATGTATAATTGCTTGAATCTAGATTCACTAAGGCATTGAACGATAGCATTAATATAAAGTGCTAATCAGTTGTATCTGGGTTTTCTATCGATTGGTATGTGGATTGGTATATTTTAGAGAAGGTGGGATATATCGACTTTCCAAATTAAATAACAATATCTGTAAATTTGAAGTCGCTTATATGTATTAAGTCAACTAGAAATAAGTAAATGAAAGAATGTTATGTAGCCGCCTAAAATGAAGCATGAGTCATTAAATCGAAATGTGTTCTTGGTATTGATAAGTGTACCAACCTACCTATTAAAATGTAAGCCATAATAATTAATACATTGAACATCCATCGGCCTGTTTACGTAAATTACATTGTATTTTGCCGATCGCCTTCTGTTTGATTAGGTGCGTCTATTCTATTCCGACGGGCGTAGGTACTTTATTGCGCGGCTGTCTGTGTATATTCGCTTTAACTACTGTGGTACGAATTATTTGTAGGCCAGCTTCTAAATACATCGCGGCGTCGCTGTCGAAGACGATCCGGCGCGTCGACTATGAAAACATTGTTAAACTTTTATTATATGGGTGTGTTGATGAAGGCTACGAAATGCCCACTTGTCCAAACACGGTGCCACCATGAATTATTGAGTGTGGCAGCGCGGTAATCGATTCACACCTGCCTGTGGACGAAATTGTGAGTCGGCAAAGGAGTCACTCAGTACGTCCTAGTCTTCCAGACTAACCTTACTTACATTGCCAACGCTGACATAATATTTCATTGAAAACAATCAAAGATGCCAATAAACATTGGACAGTAATTTATAATCATGCTTGAAAGATGGCAATAGGCTCGCTCGCCATCTATTACATCGGACCTTACCTAAACCTTGGTGTTAATATACTATACAGGAAAAAAGTAAGGAAACAAGGAAAGTTGAGATGAGGCATTAAGGGCGGATCCCTTGCACCCACGCGAAAATGGTCTTCGGATAAATAGACGAGATATGTAGGGATTCATTGCAGTTTTTCGAGTTACGTACGAGTATCAGCGTCGGCTTACTCGTTGTTTTTTGCATCAATGCAACATGAAGTCTTACTGCCTCACTCAGAGACGTCAAATAACTTTAATGAGTGCTTAATGTCAAAAAATTTCATTTAAATTGAGACCAAAGATTTGACAAGAATGGAGACTAGTTTTGAATTGTAATTTTTTGACATTCAGTACTCATTATCGTTAATTGACGTCTCTGAGTGCGGCAGTTAGTGCCATAAATTTAGAACACAATGTTTCCGTGTATTTTTTGAGTTGCGTCTTTTCTGTTTCAAATGGGCGAATTGCGTTGTGGAATACGCGGCGCTCAACCATTGATTGGCGATGCCGAGTCGGCTGGTAGGGTTGGACCACAGTGTACCCAGAACAGTAGTTTATCCGCGGCCTGTCGGCGAGTTATTAGTCTATTCAGCGTTGACGCTAGGGTTGTAACAAGCGGCGGCTGCGAGCGCGAATGTGTCGGGTAGGAACGAGCAGCGAGCGAAAGTGCAATCACCTTGCACACGCGCGATCACACCGAACCCTTATGCCCCCGTATTTTATGTCAATGTGTGCCGTGCCTACATGGCCCCGAGTACGAAAGAACACATTCTAATGGGCAGCGGCCAGTTTGAATGAAGACGTATTACTGTTCTGGGTATACTGTGGTTGGGCTGTCCCCACGTTTGACATTGTGGGTTCGCGTGCGCCGCTTGGCGCCCTTCATATAGTATTACTTATGCATGTTGCTCGTCCTGCATTGGTCGGCTTTTCTACCTCTTGTCTATTAGGAATGCCGAAGTCGACCTACATTATTTTTCTGTTATATTAACAATGAAAAAACCTGATTATTTTTCTTTTAATGTGATCGAAATCTACAAAGCAATCTCATTCTCAATGCGAATGCCGAGTTCGTAGCGTGCTTCGGAGTAGATGATTGATTATGCATAGATAGGGCATACTGAAGCATATGTACCTAACCGTCCTAAGTGCTTGAAGGTTCCTCATACAGATCATTATTACAACTGTTGTCAGAATTATTGCCTAAGATAATACTTACGTTCCTTCGAAGTAAAAAGATAAGAAGTAGAACTATTTCAGAAATAATTCGACGAGGAGAGCAAAGTAATGTTTTTTTTATAATATTTAACGTAATCATATTTATGTATTTTTGTTTGTTCTCTTGAGGTATCATCACAGAGGAGGAAGATCACTCCTTGAGTTGATTGCAAATTGAGGAAGTTCAAAACTAACCTCTTGCGCATCATTTGAACATTCAACATACAATATGTTTTATTTTTACGGAAAATTATGTTACAAATAATAAAAGTGCGAAGATCATTTGCAAATTAAGCATCTAAGAAAAATCAGTCTTGCTTGATATCGGCTAAAAAATTTGCCTCATCTTCAAAAACGTATGACGCAACATTTTGTGTTCTTGAATTACGACAAGCGCAACCACACAACGGCCTCAGATCAGGACACAGCAAGTTTAGCTTCTAATGCTATTGCAATAAAGCTTTTGCGTCGGCGCTTTTCGAGAGGAGGGTGTGCTGGGCGATCTCGCGGAGTGTTCGTAGGGGCTGTGACCCCCTGCCGTATTTTTATTCCAACTTTGGGATTTAGGCGTTGAATGCACTGATGAGCGCGTGCCCTTTCGCGATCGATATCGTAACTACCTCTCTCTGCCTTTAATTTTACGAGTGAGTTTTGGGAACGGTCCGTTGACCCTACCACGGTACACTTGGATATTTTAGCCAACTTGCAGTCGGGTTTTTTGTAAGCAAAACCGCCTTCAAAATTGCTATTGTGTACTGAAGTATAGAGAAATATATATTAGGTATGTTATTCAATTTTGGTCGCAGAGTAATTTAACGAATTGCGTTAAAGGAGTGAGCTTGAATGAACCAATTTTGAACGATATGCTTGTAGAAATAGAAAATGCTTCTAAAAATATATCTGGGTGACCAAAAATTTATTATCTTGAGTTCCTCCGTGCTCCAGAAGGCACGTTAAGCTGTTGGTCCCAGGTGCACTTGCAGATGGTAATACCCACCAATCCGCACTGGGCCAGCATGGTGGGTCAATTCTCTCTATATTCTTCCATCCATAAGGAAAGCCTGTGTCCCAGCAGTGAGGACATTAACGGGCTGGTTGGTGATGATGATTTAATTTCTTTACAGCAGGTAGAATGCGATGGAAGACGCGGTGAGATTATGAAACTTACTGCCGCACTCAGAGACGTCAATTAACTTTAATGAGTATTTAATGTCAAAAATTTTCATTCAAATCTAGACCATAGACCCGGCAAGAATAGCGACTAGTTTTGAATTGTCATTTTTTGACGTTATGTACTATTTAACGTTATTTGACGTCTCTGAGTGCGGCAGTTTAAGTCTACTTGGGGTTTTTTACCGGTTAAAATGGCGTCGTTACCGGTGCTTGTGTTTGGCATCAGTCTATCGTAAACCCATTCGTTCACACGTTCTTTACGATCAAGGGTTTATGACGCCGATCTTTACGTTTGAATTTTTATTTTTAAATTGTCTTCGCGTATCTAGACCAACGCGTTACACGACCGAGCAAAAAGTAGCCTTTGCTTGCTTGCTTTGCTTTCAGACAACTTCTGGAGATTTAGAACGTATTGGGTGTTCCCAGTTCTAGTTGCTAGTAGCACGCCTGCTTCTGAAAGTACCTGGCTTATAGTATTTTAACAATGCTTTCAATAAAGGTTCCGCCTCTTTTCTATACATTCATTCATAACTTGCACCTTTCCGGTGTGATGTGATGGATGATATCAATCAAAAGGGAGGCTTGATAACGTCTGAGCAATGTGAATGCAAGAGGAAATTAACATAATGCGCCGACCCCAGATAAGAAGAAACTTTTAAATATTTATATTAGTGGGGACTTACTGTATTTTCCTTTGCCGTCATCACGCGACAAACCAATTGGATGTAAAATAAAAAAAGGCAAAATAGTCTCTTTTGCAAATGTTGATGCTAATTTTGTGGGTTAAATTTAATTTATTGGAATTTAGTAAGTAAAGGAAGATGTTGCAATACAACTGAATTTATTTATATTGAGAAATGGCTATTAAAAACAAGACACAAATAAAAACTTACACAAAAGTATGATTATTGACAATTTCTAAATTATTTACAAAAAAAAAAAAGGAAATAGATAATAAAATAGGTTTGTGTTGCAAACCAGTCTCAAAGCAGAAATTGATTTCAGCTGTGGACAATTCGTCAGCGATTCGGATTGCTATTGAAAATTGTTGCTGATCGATAGAGCGGCGCATTGAGTGTAATTGTATGAAGCGAAGCCTCATAGGTGCCCGGCGAACGACCTCGCGATGTTATCAAACCCGCTGATATATCTTTATTCTATTAAATTAAGTGCCAACTAAACTTGTAATTAAGTAAGCACGTTCGGGAGCCTACACTGGGTTAATCTACCAACTTAAAAGGCAATTAAGCAACATAACGGAGGTCGATCAATAAAATTTATTGACAATGTTCTGATCATGCACCCTTCTGGACCATTCGTAACACATTGCAGTGTATGTGCATTGTACAGTGGCAGTATATTTGACGAAAACTTTAATGTTTTCAACAGAATAAAAATAGAATAAAAAGCCGACAGTACAATACACGTAGGTAGGTAATTGTTTAATTTACCCACTACTAGCGTACAGGCCTTTACCACAATACATACCTATTATTAAAGATGACAGAATGTAGGAAGCAGACTTACATATTTTTGTAATAAATCGAGCAAGTACCTACTAAATATAAAATGTGTGCTAAGAATCAACAACAGAGACATCTTTCATTCGCGGTTCATTAAAAATAAGGCCAATACGTGTTAGGTGATCAAGAGACTACGACTATGTACTTGAATAAATTAATCAACGTCGTCACACATTTTTGAACACGGTCCAAGTAAATAATTTGGCTTCCGTGTCGCGCGGATACGTCCCAATATTCTAGCACATTTTAAGGTGACACAACACAGAATTACTGCAATACATACTTAATTAAATCACGCCTAAATCGTGAGTTAACACCTTCGTTTCGCCAATTAGGTTAGGTCCCGTGGCGCGCCTATTGCCATTTATCGGGCACATAAATCGCAGTAATATATATTGCTAGGTGGTATTAGAAGAACGCTGTTGCTGACATTGAGTTATATACGCTAGTAATAGTAGTTCAATGGTTGCTGATTACTCTTTGCTGTAGCACGTGACGTACGAAACGACACCCGCGGGAGAGATGGGAGTGGTGGCAATTATATTCTGCTCTGCCGTCACCTCACGGAGAATAACTGTATCTTTTGAATAGTAATTGCTGTATCCATACATACATAATTCACGCCAATATCCCCGAAGGGGTAGGCAGAGGTGAACTAGCACCCACGTTTCGCCAATTATGTTAGGTCCCATGTAATAGGGGGCGAGCCTATTGCCATTTATCGGGCACAAAAGTCGCAGTGCATTGCTATTGGTAGGTAGTATAAGAGGAACGCTGCTGCTCATTCCTCATCATTGATTTATCCTTAGTCGCCTTGTACGACACCCACGGGAGAGATTTGGGGTGGTGAAAATTGTATTCTACTCTGCCGTCACCACGCGGCACATCATCTTTTAAAAGACAATTTAAAATAATTGACCGTAGAATCAACTGAAAAAAATCAAGACGTTAACAATTAAATTCAGAAATTGTAAATATTGTACTACGAAAACAGTGTTCTTCAATAAAAATTACAAAAGTATTGGCAATGTTTGTAGCAACCGTAGTCTCTAGGCTGCATTTTGCATACAGTCAACTATTAATCTTAAAGACTTACATCGATTGACAGAATCTAGTATATTCCAATGAGGGATATTTTATTGATTTGCTAGCACTTGAATCTGACTCTAGGATTAATCAGACTATAGGATTAATGACGTACAATTTTAGGTAAAGTGAAACTTCAAACTTTGTATGAATTACTTCACGAGCTCGTAGCTATAGCAAAATTAGGTAAAGCTTTTTTTTATGTTATACAGGGAAGCTCTTGCCCTTCATTCGATTGAAATGTACTTTATTAGTAAGTCAGCTTCAAAAGCAGAATGAAAATTGATGACTCGGAAACCTTTTGTTAAACGCAAATTGTGTGCAGTTAAAAAATATCAAAATAGATAGGCGTTTGTGAATGTAAATTTGAGATCCTTCTCTGAACCATAATAGGTTAAGAAACTATGAAGCGTCATAATATGGAACATGTACTTTATTAAAGAGGACACTTTTAACTAATTGTAAACGATCCTAGGGCAATATTGAAAGCGTCGTGACAGGAACACTCGTGTGTAGTAGTTCCGCTCCCTTTGTCGCGTTGCGGGAGGTAACCCGACACCCGGCGAGACTTCCGCGAAGCCCTGCCGCTTCGCCATAATCCTCGGGCGTAATGTAGATAGGCCTACAACCACCATCCACTTATCTACTTTTTTATTATTTTTTATATTTTATACAGGGAAGCTCTTGCCCTTCATCTCACCTGATGGTATGTGACGATAAGGGCTGAAGATGGAATCGAGCTTCACCTGGAACCCTCAACTACAGAGGGGCTGGCTATATTATCACACATTGTCGGAACACAATAATGCTGTTAACATTATTATTATGGCGACAGATTTTTATAAGATGGTGGTAGCTAGCCAGGCGGACTTCAAAGAAGTCCTACCAGCAACCAAATCTACGTTTACGTAACATGCCCGTACCGTAGACGCTTGCTTTCGACGATTGTTGTTGGCTTTGCAGCAATTTGGAGTACGGCTTTAGCCTTACGCAATTTACCCCCGAATACAGAAACGCTACTCAAATTTTTAGCACTGCTTATACAGTTTAGTGGACTATACCTGTCAGAATTTGTATGGAAAAACGACAATTTTGACAACACATAAATGTTAAGCTTTGAGTAGCGTTTCTGTATTTGTGGTTTAATCGGATTTGGAGTTCGATTTACCTAATCGGCATAACAGATGTAGAGCTCGCTAACGCAGTGGTATAAAGCGCTTGGCCTGCAATTGCGTAAACTAGGCAATGATTGCTAAGGCCGGTCATTGGATTGGATGACCAAAAAAATTATTAACTCGAGTTCCCCCGTGCTTCGAAAGGCACGTTAATTCGTCTGCAGTCGTTAATACCCACCAATCCGCACCGGGCCAGCGTGGTGGCTTACGGCCCAATCTAAGCAATCCTATATTCTTTCATCCTTAGGTAAGGCTCGTGCCCCAGCAATGAGGACATTAAAGGGCTGGTGATGATGATGACGAAAACATATGAGCCCTGAAACAAAAGAATCTTTTGCCGATAATACCTATCCTTTGAATTCCGAACAAGCTTTCCTCGGTATCTTAATTATTATTTATGTGGAACAGCTGGCGAGCAGAGCCGAGTCCGTCCGGCGAACGAAACGACGCGACGCGGTTATTTATAAAGCGGACTTGCGTCCCGTTTTGTCTTCGGCGCGCTCTTTATTTTGTCTAAATATACGCAGTTTTGGGAACGTCGCCGCGCCGTGGCCGTGCCGGCCGCGACATCGCCGCTGGCGCACGGCCAGAACCCATCTTTTCTCACTCGCTTCCAAACTCCTTTGTCGGAGCACACTGGCGCACGCGCAGAACTGTTTAGAGCGACCGCAGGCATACGATTAGGTTGCACGATCAAGTTGAACAACTAAGGCTGGAGCTCACCAACACATAAAACAGGCGATTATTATTAACCGACGGTTTTTGACATTTTATCGTATGGAAGAACTGTCAAAAACTGTCGGTTATCTTTTAATTGTTTGTTTTTCGTGTTGGTCAATTCGGGCCTTAGTTGCGTAGTCGCGGACTTGCATTGAAGTCCGTTCTAATAAGCTATCGGCCGTTAGTTGGACAACTTTTTAGTTGTACGATTTAGTTGGAAAGGTGTGCTATACGTTTCTATGACTATTGGTACGACCTGCGATTTAGTCGGTCAACTTGAAATCGTATGTGTGAGGTCGCTCTTAGGGTGACCACAGACATGCGATTTCAAGTTGGACTACTTAATCGTGTAACTTATGTCTGTGGTGACCCTTTCTCATTCGCCTGTTCTTTGTCGGAGCACATTGGCGCACGCGCAGAACTGTTTATTCGCACCACACACACACGTGAACGATGATGATGTATTCCGGAATGCCATAAATGCGCCGCATTTGAACACGGATATCTAAACAATCATTTTCATTATTTTTTAAACAACTGACGGTGTTATTGCTCTTAAGTGACGTAGTTTGGTTGAGAAGTGTTGGCTGCGTTTCCATAATTTCCATAGAAGCGGAGCTTAGCTGAGACTTACAAAAATTGACCAATGATATTGCGGAGCGGAGATGAGATGTGTGATTTGAGCAATATCATTGGTCAATTTTTGTAAGTCTCAGCTCAGCTCCGCGCAGCGACGCTTCTATGAAAACGCAGCCTGTCTTATAATGTTGTCATCACCCGATTTTAACCAATTCTTAATCCAAAACACGTCCTAAAAATTTTTTGGTAATAACGCACTGTACGCCTTGCACGTCGGAAAATAATTGGTTCAGATTCATTATTCGTTCGGCGGGATGGCAGTTGGCTTTGCAGTCGACATATTGACAGCTGCCGGGCTGTTTGGCATACCAGATCAAAGGGAAGGCCACCGGACACGACTGGCTCTGTCCCGGCCATGAGACAAACTCTTTGCCCATACGAAACTAGGGCGCGATCAAATCTATTCTTGCTCCGATAAACTTGCACGACATTACTACCACAATGTAGTCAAAACAGGCGGATAAATTATATTGCTGCAGCAATTTTCTTTCGCAGCAAGATTTAGGAGTTGGAGTCAACATCGATTTGGCGCTCGTAAATCAACGGTGCCCGCCTCAATTGTTGGAGCGTGTAAATTTTCGTTTAACGTAGATAATAAGTTACATACAACATGCAACAAATATAATGCACATCCTAAATACTAACCACGTTAACACACTGCATGTTAATGAGTACTTGATGTCAATAAATAACAAATCAAAACTAGTTGCTATTCTTGCCGGGCCTAATGGTCTAGCTAGATTTAAGTGCGGCAGTTAGTAACATATCTACTACATACATACATAAATCACGCCTATATCCCCGGAGGGGCAGGCAGAGGTGAACTAGCACCCACGTTGCGCCAATTATGTTAGGTCTCATGTGGCGAGCCCATTGCCATTTATCGAGCACAAAAGTCGCAGTACTATTGTTAGGTGATATAAGAGGAACTCTGGTGCCCATTCCTCATCGCTGATTTATCCTTAGTCGCCTTGTACGACACCCACGGGAGAGACTTGGGGTGGTGACAATTGTATTCTACACTGCCGTCACCACACGGCTCTACTACTGTCTGTTTAATGAAGAAGTTGGGAATACTGGACTAGTGTAGGATTGAGATCTCTGCACATTAGACTGTTCCGTCACCGGCCATGCACGGAGCGTATCCGCACCGGCAAAATATTCGACTCGAATTCAGTGCCGATACGCTACGAGCATAGCCCGCGACGGAATAGTGGGCGTTGGTTCATAAAAATTGTATGAAACAATATTTTATTGCATGTGTCGGTAAGGGTACAGTCATGGTATGGTACGGTGTAGTGGGCAAATACCTTAAGTCGAGCAGTCCGTCTCGCTCGTGCCGCGCCTGCGTCTAAAATCGTATTTCCGTAGAATCCTTACAAGCGACGTTAAGCACTGTGTCGGCTTTGCAGTTCGACGACCCGAAATCCAGAACTTGCACGGATTGCCGCAAAAGTATTCAAAACACATCTGTACGTATTTCTGTAACGCCTACGTGGCATTTTATCTACGTTAAAAGGAAATTATGAGTCAGGCTGGCGCGAATTTTACGAGTTTCGCGCTTTGATGAAACGAAAATTTCTTGACGTCACGGTAGCCAACGCATTGGGTAATATTCATTTTTTATTTTTCTTCTCTGCGCATTTTGAAACTGGATAGGTTTCGCCCCATTATTTAGTCCGCCTTATTATTGCAGAACATCACATTAAAATTGTAACATGACATTAATAGACACTCATGGACCACAGGAGACTGGACAGGGCTACGAATTTTAGTTCCAACCTATCTTTTGGAATTTCAACACAATTGGCAATCGCCTTGTTTTCACGAATTATACCTACTTTATGGTATACTAATGTTTACAGCGCAATACCCAGTGTTACAAAAATACATTTCATATTATGGTTGTAGGCCCAGAAGGTAGTTAGTTCAACCTAGTCAGTGGTCATCAGTTATTTTTCGTTAAATTTTAACACTGTAGAAACGAATGCATGGCTGATACTTTAAAAACAGATATGTAATAGCAATAATAAATTTCGACTGGTTTGATTCATTTGTTTCCCATGGTTTGTTATTATACACTCGACGAATTATTTTTAATTAACTAGTGAAAATCCTCTAAAAGAAACTATGCCGGGGTCATAACGTAATTACAATAAAACCAAATAATTGGTCAAAACAGGTAGAACATATTTAAAGTAGTACAGTTCTAGCTTGTACAGTTTGTTGGTACAAATGTTTGACCCATTGTGTGGAGCTACAATCGATTACGACTAAACCTATCTGGGTCATATGTGTAACAAAGGGTGAACAAGAATAACTATCATTTGGGTGGTGTGACAATGAAAATGGAAGGAAAGAGGAAAAATATTAATGAATCAAGATAAGCTTAGTGGACAGGCGACCTCGGCCGTCAAATGGTAGGATATCGATCAATGCGGCACATCACAGCCTAGTATAACACGCGAGCCTATGATTTCCGAACCAGTAATAGTCTGTCTCTGTTCTTTTTTTCTACAAAGCTATTCATATCGGTTAGCCCGGACAACCCTATAATTTACGAGGCAAATGAAACTAATCAAACTGAACAATTTTACTCAGCAAACGCTTCTCAGATTGCGCTCGCTGAAATAGAACAATTAGCCGATTTTACGGTCATCTCTCATAGCGCGTTGTTCATTACGCTCTCACTATAACATGTTTACTACTATGTGTGCTATAAAATTGGCAATGATTCCGCTGGCACCGCAATCAGCCTGGCAGAAGGTCAGCGCGACATTACCGTGGCAGCTGAACCGCGGCATCATCCGGCCTTTTCGGATGTGATCCGCTGTAATCACCGTTGAAATTTCACCATACACAATGGACGTTCGGGATCCAACGTAGGTCACGCTCTTATGATCATTACACGATAATCAACGATTTATGATACACACGTACATACGTACACCATTATTATGATTGCACATTTCCTAAATGGAATATACGCTATTCGCAATTCCACGTTCGGTACTTAATCAGCGGGCTGTGACATTTCGACGCGTTTAATTCTAGCTTAATTAATACGGGAGCACTCAGGAAATGTAGTGTGTCGAGCAACAACAAAGGATCCTTGGAGCGTGGCATTTTCGTGTGCGTTCGGTGCCAACGACAGCAGTAAGCCATTTATAGCGCGGGTTTGTAGTCTTCTTGTGAAGCGCAACCCTGGATGCCACAGCCCGGGCGGCGGCGGAGCGACCGAAATAAACCCCTCGGCGACTTAACAATGCAATAAAAAGAAATTAACACGTTGACGTCGCCTGCGCTAAGTTGACTCGTGTGTCATTTGGATGTAGTCCAATCTCTGCAGTACATTTTTAAATCGTGTCTAGCCACTTCCGTTAAGTGTTACCAAAATAACGATTGGGACCGAACCGACACACGGCGTAGAAGAAAAATGGGTCGTTATATTTTTCTTGTGTGACACCCAGATATTGTAGGTAGAACCATAGGTTGCGACATGTTTAAATATAAGCTTCGCTTGTTCCAGGGTTTGGGCTGGCGGCGGCGGCGGCGGCCGGCGTGCGCGCAGGGTACCCAACGGTGCTGCAGTCCCCATACGGGTGAGTGCGCGCCTCTTGCGCACGATGCTCCTTATAAATGTTCAATGGTTCAACACTTCGATATTTGCCAGCACTAGCGGCGCCGCATGCCGCTCTGATTATATCTCACGAGACAAAAATCAGACGAAGAGCTCTGAAGACTTTCGCAGTAGAACTCCATTATTAGCTCAATATTTAAACAAAAGTATATTTCTACGTCCATTGTTTGATGTATTGCTTCCCAAATATTCAGTTTAGACTTAGATAATGTTCGGAGTAGCAACTGATTGACTTAATGCAATACCAACGTGTGTCTACGTAGGTGAAGACGGGACCGGAACCGTAGTGAGCTGAATTTTGTCTCGGTAGATGATGCGAGCGGCGTCCCCGGACGGCTAGCGACGTGGCGGCCGGCGGACCACACCTAGACTATATTATCAAACATTTTCACATAGGTATCTATGGCAAGCGTGAGCGTGCGAGTGGATTTTTTTCGTTTTGGGTGTGACTTAGTCGATTGGGTTTTCAATGTTTCCGTTTTCCAAAGCTAAAGCATGGGCGGCGCAGGCGGCGCCGCGACGCCCGCGCCGCCCACCGCCGTCACTATACGCATCGTACCGACACTCAATGTTTTCTTTTATGTTTTATGCCGTGTTCGTGTAAGATTTTGTTGACTTGAATTGATTTTTGTTGGTGGTGGATTTCGTTTAATACACTTACAAGTTGCCGAGGCCCGTGGCATGGGCGACGGGCGCCGGCGCCGGCGCTGCGTCGAGAGTGCGCTGTGTGTGCGTAGGTGTGAGCGCCCGCTCGACGGCGGCCGGCGCCGGCTGCCGGCCGGCTGCCATCATCAGCCTTCTGACTGTAGCAGACCTTAATTAACCCACGGGTCGCCGATCGATGCTCGCCCAGGGCCACTGGCACGCGCGCCTAACCACCACAGCCGATCATATATTATTCATCGGCACTCATGTTGCAACGGAAAAATAATCAAGCGAAAGCTTCATTCGATTAATCGCTCTTTGTTTTTATTCTGGTACAAATATTAGACACTGTTATTAGCGAGTGGCCTATAGAGCAATTCAGTAATTTAGTACTGTGATTGTTCAGATTCAAGTATGTAAATAGAAATTATTTGTTTATATTTTTTAAACAATTATTTAGAGGTATTTCTAGCACATTTTACAGATTTAGTTATATCAAAGAGCAATCTAATGTGTAACGTATACCCAATGAAAATAATTAATCTTTAATTTTCTTGGTATCTGTTTGACCTTTTAACTTTTCTATGTACCTATCCTTTTAAAGTTATTTTGTTTTAGTATTGTGGTTTTGTACCTATGTAGATGTTACAGCTCAGCTTGTGTGATGGTCTGCCAGTTTTATATAATGCTGTTTGAATTTATAATTCTTGTTTTTATTACCTAATTGACACTAAAATGTGAGGACATTCCGTACGATACCTACACACGTTCACGCCTCAGAAATAGCATCCATTATAGACAGCTTCGTTATACGTAGCGGCTCCGCTCAGAGTCTTCCAATTATTCGGAAAACATTAGAAACTATCACGGCTTCAACACGTAAATGCTTCGCAATATAAGTTTACATAAACCGGGATACATGGGAGAAGTAGGTTAGGTACCAGGGAGTTAGCAGTAAACCACAGGTGGGCGTGTTGGGCGGGCGGGGCGCCGCGGCGGGCGTGGGCGGCGCATGCGCCCTGCCCACTCACCGTCCTATGGTGTCAGTTTAATGACACCAACTCGATCTTCGAGTGGCCTCTGACATCTCGCTCACTTCGTGCGGTCGGAGAGAGACAAACGGCGTTGCATCCCGCGGACTCAGTCAGATGATGAAGTGGTCGTAGCAAGAGCCCTAGAGACGTGCTGACTCGGCCGATGCCGCGCCTCTCGATCAACCCTTGACCGCCTTCGTGTGCCTCGAATCACGCGAGCTCAGCACATTTCAATCCTTTCACGCCTCCGCTATTTCTATTTCCATCCGTCAAGTGAAACTGAATCACACTCGAATGCACTTTGTCGAGCGCGACATTCAACTTTGTCCAAGACGAATAATGTGATAAGCTTTTAGTTAGACAAACCGTCCCTTCCCACTCTAATAATAAAATGGATAAAATATTCTATTTAAACAACCATCCGTTTGACTAATCCATGTTTCCAACGCCGGTCGGCTACAAGAACGCAGAGTTTCGTAACAGGCACATGCCAGCATCTAAATCTTCATTCCCACGACGACGCCCGATCTGACGACGAACCCGCATGCCGGGTATTTCCGTCGACGCGAAGTGGACGCACCCGCTGTCTGTATTTTTTCAATAATGTTGTTTTAAGCCTCGTTGGCAATGACGCAGTCGGTGGCTCTACGGCGACAAATGCCCGAAATAAATCGGACACCTAGCTACTAGCTACAATACCTGACACATAAGTCGACCTATGCGCATAGCAGTAAAACGTTTTCAGGTATTAATTGAGGTTCTCTATGAGGAGCGACGTGTGTCTGTAACTGTAGCAACGTAGGGATACCCGTTTCTGCAGGTTCAAATTTTTATTGAGACAACTTTCCTTCAAATAAACCTGCGCAGACGACCGTCATTTAGGGTTCAACTTAGGTGCCGGCAACTATAGGTACTTACAATCTTGAGTTTACTTGTTTATCGATGTCTACTAACATAACCAGACTAGTTGCTCGTGGTTGACGCTGCAAATGGGGCTAGGTAATAGTGTGTTGAACGTTTTTAAAACTGTATTAATTTTGCAACATGGATGACCTTTCACTGAGCAAATAACTTCGGCTGATTTACTGTACCTTACCACATGAGCAAATAAACGGAACAGAGTAAAAGCTTGTCAACTGGCTGTGCGAGCTTAACCGGTTTTTTCCAGTCTCGCCTAGCGGTCTTTTGACAAGCTTATTCTATGTTGCGCTTATTTACTCATGCGACCTTACACCTACTCCTGTGAAGGGGCATCGTGAGAATGCTGGCTTCGGACGTCAGGGAATTGCTACAATGGCCGTTTTAGTTTGTTACTGCGTGGTATATGGTACGTAGCAGTGTAGTGCACGCAGCACACGCGAAGAATTCCTTGACGTCTGCCGCCTTTTAAGTCTAATTTTATGATTCTGACTTTTAACACGGCTTGGCAGGTTGTCGCCCGGGTACGTGTATGGCGCACCAGGATACGTAGGGGCGGTCGGGGGCGTAGGGGCAGGCGTGGGCGGGGGCGGTGGTTTGGTTCAGTTGCCGCAATTGCAGCACGCTGCCGCGGTGGCGGCGGCAAATCACCTCTACGAGTACCAAGCGGCGGCAGCGCAGGGCGCCGCGGCATACCAGCAGCAGTACGCGGCCGCCGGCTTTGATCCGTACGCAACGGCTGCAGGTTGGTATTTTTTTTTTGCTGGACAGGGAAGCGATAAGGCCCGAAGAGCTTCACCTGGAACCCTCTACCACATAGGGGCGGGCTATCTTATCACAAATTGCCTGAACACAATTATGTTGCTAATATTATTATTATGGCAACAAATGATAGTTGTGACAATTCATGAATATACTTAATTATTGTCTAGGAAGTAATCTGAGTGCCGCGTGATAACGGCAGAGCAGAATACAATGCTAACCACCCCCAATCTCTTCCTCGAGTGTCCCGCAAGGCGACATGGATTAAGACAGCGATGAGTAACGGGCAGGAGCGTTCCTATTATACTTTACGTGCCCGATAGACGAAAATAGGTTTCCCAAATCCCCACCTATTACATGGGACCTAAACCTAACAAAATTGTTAAATCACCTCTGCATATCCCTCTTGGGATAAATAGGCGTGGTTTAGGTGTGTATGTAAGTTATCTCAGGGTAAGAGGTCCACACCAAACACCATTGCTACAAAACTTGTGTATTTGAGTGTGTGTGTGTGTGTGTGAGTATATGTGAAGACTAGTAGTTAACATTGTATTGTTTCATCAGCTTACAATCGACCTCAGTAACGTCTACCTTTATCTTTGGTGGCTCTATGTACGCTTGACAGCACGTCAGGTTACCAGTATATGTCAACTTTTCTCAATCGATTGTCGGCTTTAGGCCCAACAAGTTAAGGTTGAAAATCGATTGGAGACATCTGACATTTACCTACCTATGTATAGGCTTACGTGCCGTTGAATTAATGTAAGCTAACTGTTGAATGTATCCAAGTCAAGCTGACTTGCGGAAAACCCGACAAGAATACGACATCAAATATGCTTTTCATTGGACTGCAAACAACTATGAATCTAACCGATAAAAACTAGCCTAAGCAATATTTAATTTTTAATATAAGAGCATAGTACAGTTTTTCTACGGCAAAAAAAAGTATTGATATAATCGAAGGTTGAGCTACGTATGGCTTATTCGATTTTCCTCGTGACACGGACTTATTGAAGTTTTATAACAAATTGTGATAACACTGCCTCATTATAATGCGCTCGTATAATAAAATAGGTTACTCAGCTGGGCTGACAATACATACTGAATATTATTAATGACGTGTATGTGATATTGTTTAAAAAAATAATTGGACCTAGTTACGCAAGAAGGATCCAACGGCATCAAGAATAGTTTTGAGATTTTGCTACTCACAAAACAAGTCTTATTATAAGGATTGCTAATAGAAAAGCTAGACCTTTCTCAGAGACGCTCGAATAATTGATAATATTTTTACTTCCACGTGGTTTTAGGTCGATTCGGCATAAATACACTGTTGTCTGTTAACTATAGCATAAATAGAAGTTAAAAAAAAATTCATGTCAAATATTAATCGTTCCTTTCTACCTAACTACGTCCAACATAAACAATGAAACTGAAAATAAAAGTTTCTACTATATGACCGCCAATTGAAGATACGGCGATAAAGCTGTTTACACAACTAGGTACACTGTAAAGGAGCAAGTTTATGGTAATTTTATATGTGGCAGTCATACAGGCTGCATAACAATGCAAACAGCTATGCATACATACATAGGTTGAAAAATATGAAGTTAAAACGAATGCGATTTCTGTAAAGGATGAAGAATTTTATTTAAATATCAAATATTACGTAGATACATACATAAATCACGCCTATATCCCCGAAGGGGTAGGCAGAGGTGAATTAACACCCACATAGGCAAAGGTGAATTAACACCTACGTTTCGCCAATCAGGTTAGGTTCCATGTATTGTGGTGGCGAGCCTATTGTCATCTATCGAGCACGGATCGCAGTACATTCGCTAGACGGCACAAGAGGAACGCTGCTTGCTGCTCAGTGCTAATAGCTGTCTTAACCCTTAGTCGCCTTGTACGACACCTGCAGGAGAGATTCGGGTGGTGACAATTTTATTCTACTATGCCGTCACATAAATGTTGATGGATTTCGCAGTAGCTTATTAATTAATAATTTACCACCTTTTCTCACCTATTTTTTTTGTTTGTTACCTCCAAACTTTCCACTGGGTGGACCGATTTTGATGATTCTTTTTTTTACGACCGACTTCACAAAAGGAGGAGGTTCTCAATTTGTTTGTATTGTCTTTGTAAAAAGTCACAATTAAAAAAAATGTTTATTCTCTTTCCAGCGGCGGCTGCGGCGGCGACGGGCACCGGTTACATGTCGCCTTACTACGCACTCCCTGGCGGAGGCGTGCAAGCACCGCTCCTCCCCCCTCTATCATACCCCCCACAGCTGCAGGAGGCGAGAATGCAATAGATCGCTGACCAGCTACAGTACACAGTATGCTCAGAACAGTTAGTTTAGCTGCGGCCTGTCGGCGAGTTATTAGCCTATACTTGCGTTGACGCTAGGGTTATCAAAACTATAAATTAAAGCGGAGGCTGCGAGCGCGAACGTGCCGAGCGGGAACGAGCAGTGAGCGAACGTGCAGTCACCTTGTACAAGCGCGATCACACCGAACCCTTATGCCCCCGTTTTTTATGTCAATGTGTGCGTCTCAGTGCGCCGGCGCCGAGTACGAAAGCACACATTCTAATGGACAGCGGCCAGTTTGTATGAAGAGGTATTACTGTTCTGGGTATACTGTGGTATAAAGATGTATCTGTATCAAACCCAACTCCATGAAGCCTCAATTTCAAAGAGCCACGAGGCATGCGATCTCATGTCCTTACGCCACGGTTGTAGCACCCGCTTTGAAAACCAACGGACGAATGGCTGTAAAAAAAACAAAACATCATCGAAAAACCTTTTACAGAAAAATGTCTTGTTTTAAGACAGAGGTGAATTGGTGACGCCCGTTACCTAAGAAAGCCAAATACTTAGATTAATGCATAGATGATGTCTAGAACTAGT
The DNA here is from genome assembly GCA_963931975.1 of Cataclysta lemnata. NCBI lineage: Eukaryota > Metazoa > Arthropoda > Insecta > Lepidoptera > Crambidae > Cataclysta > Cataclysta lemnata. The sequence goes on along the minus strand of OZ008340.1, from coordinate 4,788,713 downwards.
TGAATTTATCAACCAAAAATATTAAAGGATGACCAAAGCTCTGAGCTTTTTATAGTTTATGCCACTTTGGCGCGGGAATTAACTAAGGTGTTAGAATCGACACCACGTGTCGTGTCGACACGACATCGTACACTACCTAAAAGAAGGATAGAGTACGTCTAGTTTTTACGATATAATATAAAAAAACTACTATTAATATACAAAGTACGTGTTAAATCTTGCCTCATGTTTAACTTCCCAACATCACACATATTTTCCTATTTTTTATACTTCATAGGTTAATCTTATTAGATGTAATATTAAAATTAAACGTAGATACAAATTTCCTTCATATTCGAATGTTGTAATATTATCAAACTTAGCACATAGAAGCAAACAGCTGTTAAATGACAATAATTTTTGATTACACGAACCATGTTAGGGCTCATGTCATGTGTATTGCTTTACAGAACTCGCATTCGTACACATATCTATAATTTTTTTGTGAACAAGGTTGGTGCCTACTACACACTGCTAATATATGCATACTTAATATACCTATTTATACGCTGTTAATTATAACAATGTACAACAACGTGGATACTATAGATACTATGGATACTATGTTGGACGGCCGCCTTGGTCGAATGCTCAGATTGCTGGGTATTGGCCAAGAGGTCCCGGGTTCGAATCCTGGTAGGGGCAAACTTTGTGATGACCACAAATGTTTGTTTCCGAGTCATGGTTGTGTAAATGTTTATGTAGTATATTTTCAATATTTATATACATAATTATATTCAAAATATGTCCGTCATCTAGTATCCATAACACAAGTGCTTAGGCTACTTACTTTGGGCTAGATGATAGGTGTGAGTGTAAAATTGGTGCATGGTGGTGGTGGTGCATGCTAGACAACTCCAATCGATAAAAACAAATTACTTATTCGTCTCAATTTATCTTATTATTCATCGTAGGGGTACATACCTGATAAAACATTTGCAAAGTAAACAAACCGTTGAAATTAATAAGTATTTAGGTTTGGATGATCAATTGATAACGCGATTACAGTAATCGATTATTCAATTAATATTACCAATAGAGGAGTTATACATCACTAAAGAATGTAAATTATTTTAGATTATGAACGACAATTCACTGTTTGTTTCCCTTGTTATTTCTTATTGGATTGCGGTATATGAAAGAAAGCTGTATGAGAGATGCTTAGTACCAACCTTTTCCACAATAGTACTGTTTTTAATAAATTTTAACGTAAATCATCACAATTAGGCAGCTAACGTAACAACTTAAAGCTACTGCCGGTGACTCCAGTGTAACCAGCTCTAGCTTTGTAATATTATATACCTTAAAAAGGACGTATTTTCTTCCTCTTAGTAATTTCCATTTTAAATAGTGTTTCTAATTTTAACTTTCGTTATTAATGAAGGTTCATATAAGTATCTATAGTTTGAGGAATGTGAATGGGAGGTAAATGTTATAAATTGCGCGCTTTTGTTGCTATAAATTATAGAAATAGTCATATTTTCGACTAGTACTTAATTGAAACCACTTTTTTTTAACTTAATTTGGTAGCTCTAAAAATCTTAATATAATAGGCAAAGTATGCCTATATTGTTCATATTAATTATTATCACAGGGTAATAAATTTCTGGAATCCTCATATTATTAGTTCAAAATATGACTATTTGATTTTTGTAAGATGAAAGTAGAACTGTGAGCTGACATGACTTCGTATTAATTAATATAAAAATCCGTCGATTCAAGGCATCTCTGTGAGTCTATATAGTTTTCTAGGTCTGTACTACCATGTCCACGTTGCTCAATAGGTCCCCAAGGACTTGGTTTAGCTTAAGGTCGGAGGAGAGCAATAAAGGGCTAATTATAATTATATATAAATTTAATCGTAAGTTATGTACTTAATCATATCTCAGTGAAAAATATTTTTTGTACTATATGCCCTTGTATAATTACTTATAATTTGTTCTCCAAAGCGGTATAGGGTACTTATTAGTTAGAATAATTCAATTACTAGTCCATGTAATTTTAATGTAATGAATTTTAGGAGTTCGCCGATCGTCCCTGCCTTAGCAATATTATAAAGTTTCAATTATTGATTCTGCAACGTAGTTTTTCACATTTTATTGTTACTTTGTTTCATGTTGGTACATAGCCGTGTTAAATGTAGCAAAGCCATTCTAAGTATTATATTTTATGACCTGCGGAGATTATGTATGTATATACTTAAACATGATTTAATTATGTTTATATTTATTCGCCTATTAAACCTCTGAAAAATTATACATTTTTACCTTTCTGATAGCTGTGTCATATTATGTGTGTCTTAATACTTTAGCCTATTATTTCAGAAACAATGATTATTTATATATTTTGTATATATAATGAAATATTATATAATCTTGCCATATATTAACTTGTTTCACACAGTTAAACACATTGGTGTTCTCAACTTGACATTAGTTTAAAAAACAAAGCATCAATTGAAAATGTTACAATTAATTTCGGCTATTGACGATTCCATGTCACTATCATGATTGTGTCGGTCAAAAGAATAATCGTGAAAAGATCTGATAATTGTTTCTGAGCTACAAATAGGTGTTCCGGGCAAATTACAATACATTCTTAAAAGTATTGTTGTGGAATGGTGTGCCTGGATACGGACCAGGTCGGCGGCACAGTACAAGTTAGGGGCACTAGCGTGTAAGAAACACTGAAGCTTAGTTATTAAGGCTAAACTTATTGTAATATGCTGTTATTCGTAATTTATTTTGTTGATATTTGTAAATCTACATGTTGATAACTATTTATTATGTGGAAGAGGAATAAAAATTGTTAAATATTTAACGGCTGGGCTAAGTCTTAACACCTCTGATGAGTCTAAGCGGTCCGGTCTATATATTAAAATATACACCGTAATAATAATTACCTTAATCTTAAGTAGTTTTAATTAGGTACATACTAAATGGAACATTAATTAGCCATAGAGGTGGCCATCTTGCCTTAATATAGTAAAATAGAACTTATACCTACTTACTTTTTACATTTACATATATATACAAAATTTTATGACGTTATTTTATCACATATCATCTTAACAGATTATAGTATTCAGTGCATTTTAGCACTGAAATGTCCATAATAGTGCATTTCATTCGTGGTAATTTTAAGCACAAGGTATATTATATCAATATGTATCACATGAATGTAAATTCATGATAAATAAAAATACCTAATAGTTGTTATAATTAATGTATTTAATTTAGGATATTCTAAAATGGAAAATAAATTTATAAGGAAAAGTATGTGTTTCATTGATTAATTTGCTGCCCAAAATCATGCCTCTTAACCCACAATGTTCCCACATGGCCCCACATTCATTCACACTGTGTAGTGTGTGAAAAAAGAGAATTAGTAGATAACTACTAGGAAATGATTTACTTGGAAAAATTAATAGGATAATGCAATGTTAGCAATACGATGTGTTGTGACGGCTGAGCAGAATACAAAAGTCGCCACTCTCAATCTCTAAAGTGATTACAATAAAATTAGTGAAAATAGGCAGCAGCATCCTTATTATACCATCTACTAGCAATATAATATACGGCCGTGTGGTGACGGCAGAGTAGAATACAGTTGTCACCACCCCAAATCTCTCCCGTGGGTGTCGTACAAGGCGACCAAGGATAAATCAGTGATGAGGAATGGGCAGCAGCGTTCCTCTTATACCTACCACCTAGCAAAGTACTGCGACTTTTGTGCCCGATAAATGGCAATAGGCTCGCCACCTATTACATGGGACCTAGCATAATTGGCGAAGAGTGGGTGCTCGTTCACCTCTGCCTACCCCTTCTGGGATATAGGCGTGAATTATCTTTGTATGTACTAGCAATATACTGTTTTACCAATAGGCCCACCCTGTATCACATGGGACGAAATGCGAGTGTTAAAATCCTACTGCCTTCCCTTTCCATGTAAGTAATTTACTAAAATTATACAGTAATCATTGAATTGTAATAAAATTTTAATCTACGCTCTCTACCACTTTAGGCACTGAATGCTGCTAAGAAATAAAGAAGTGACTAGCATTCGATTATTCTGTATGTTGGCTTTTATCCAAATTGCTAACAGGCGACATAAATTCTTTCGACCCCATAATTTATGTTAGACATCGAAAATAACACCAGAGGTGACACTACAGAATACCATTTGCCCGAGATTACGTTACAGAAGAGAGAAGACCCTTGAAATTTTAGTATAAGACGCCAATCGGCCAAGGTCGCCTGTTTAACACTGTACAATTTTTTTACCTACTTCCAAGAGCTCTACATAGCTGGAAACTCGCTTAATTGTAACTTATGGTGATGGTGGATACGAACTGATAGAAACGAATTTCCACGAAACGGCTCTAATTATTCTCTCATTGTTTCCAGTCTATCTGGGGTCGGCGCAGTATGTTTCCTCTTTCATTCATATCGGTCTGACGTCATCAAGCCATCCACTCCCTTTTGATTCATATCATCCATCCTCAGAACAATAACTTATGCTATTGTTCTGAGCATCCATCACACCGTAAAGGTGTTAGTGATGAATGAATGTAAGAGACGGAACGGACCATGTCGAGAGATCGATGAACGGAGAGAGTGATTGGAATGACAACATTCCAATCCATACTGCTCAAAGTATTGGCTTAGGTTTTACAGCCGGCCGCCTGCCTGACACTAACCCTCTTTGGGTATGCTGTTGTCGGTGGTTTGCCCTCCAACATTCAGTAGGCCTATTCGCTAACTTTTTTTGACAGTTGAAAGTGATGATCACTGAACTATTTACTTATCCATTACTACTTTACTATAACGCTGTTGTGACACTTGTCCTGTGAAAACAGTAATGGATAAGTAAATAGTTCGGCGATCATCATTTTCAACTGTCAAAAAAAGTTAGCGAATAGGCCTAATGTAGGCTTATTCGCTAACTTTTTTTGACAATTGAAAGTGATGATCACCGAACTATTTACTTATCCATTACTACTTTACTATAATGCTATTGTGACACTTGTCCTGTGATAACAGCAATGTATTCGTAAATAGTTCGGTGATCATCACTTTCAATTGTCAAAAAAAGTTAGGGAATAGGCCTACTGGTCCCTCAAGGTGCTTATTGATGCGGATGAATCGGGGCTGGCCTATTCTACGTTATTTGTTCGCTCCCAGGCCAGCATAGAAGACAAAACGGCTCTCATCATATCGAATCGAATCGATTGATCGAAAGAATATGACCCACATGACCGGATACGCCGAAAAACGATCACACATGGCAGGATGTCAACGATGGCCCTCAGAGTAACTCCGAGCGATGGCCCCATACGGCATATTCCATAGTTAGGTTTCGAAATTTAGTAAAAAGCTGCTGTACGCAGATTGGTAATATAATAATATACTTTAAATGCTGTGTAGGTAAACGAGGGACCCAACTTTATTTAAACTATATTAAAATGTATTTTAAATTAGTAATTTGTATTAACATTAAATTAGTAATTTGTATTAACATTAAATTAGTCAGGCTCTGATTTTCATTAATCTACTATACATAATTTTAATCTTAAATGATAATCACAATTTTTTTTTTTCTATTTTGGGTTTTGCAGTGCTATTCGATAAAGAATTGAATTTCAAATTGAACAAGTCTTTTACACTTTACTAGCACGCACTTATTTTGACATTTCGTTTGGCATTTTGTTGTCTGTCCTGTCATTCATGAGAGTGTTTGGCGCGTTTCGTGGTGTCAGTCAGATTTATTTTCACTAATTCAAAAATTGTTACAGAGTGGATTTTGTGCAGTGAAAGTGGTGTTATTTTGATGCACAAGCATCCGTGTTGATGTGCAATTATGCAGAATCATCGAAAATAAGTCTCATGATGTGTTTGATGTTGTGGTGAAGATCACTATAAAAAGTGGTTTTATCCATTTCATCAAGCACCATCATTAACTCTGTTACCATTCAATTCGCGCCAAGCACTCCCGATGCGTTAAAATATATGGCACCCATATTTTAACGTAAAATTCATTTCATTCATACTTTTCACCCACTCATTATTTCATAAGACTACAGATAAAATATACACTAAAGACTTGGCTGTATGGGCTAGACCCTTTGCCTTCCCTAAAATATAGGGAGAATTTTAAAACTAACTAACTAACCTGTCATTCATTGTCCATTTGTCAATGTCAAACAAACAATTTTCGTGTTTGTGTTGTCATGTGATTCTCCCTCAATTTTCATATTTTTGTCCTTGTATTTTGCATTTTTGGCAAATTAAAACCGCAGTTCAGTCACTTTACGTGTGTTTCTAATAAAGTTTTAGTAATTAGAAACTAAAGTTGTTTCTATTATGGCCGGACAAGGTCATCAATTCCCGGGAAACTTTCAGGGAAACGCCGGTGCCATGAGGACCGGCTTTGGCACTGGACCAATGGGTGGTCAGATTCAAGGAATGCCTAACCAATTAGGGGGTAATAATAACATAAGTTACTGTTAATGTTCACATAATATTTTTGAGATAAGTATCTTAATGTCAAGTAAAAAGGAACCACAATGACACCAATTTATTTATGACAAATTCAATGGACTCAGGAAAAGCTTCAGTCAGTGTGTAGCCTAGCCAAACAGGACTTTGCTTTCTGCACTACTGTCACCACACCACTCAAGATTTTTTTGGTTAACTATGTCCAAATTATCTCATAGCTTTAACACCATATTTATTTACCCATACAACTTATTACAAAATGTAACAAAAATCTTATAGCTCATATTTTAACTGTGTTACAATAATTTATACCTTTTTACTAATGTAAGATGTCTCTGACAGGTGTTATGGGTGGTCCAATGGCAAACACAGGAGGTATGGTTGGAATGGGTAATCAGATGGTACCCCCTTATGGAGCGCCAATGCAGAATCAGATGGGGAATATGGGGATGGGACCTCAGGTAATTATTTAATATATTATTAATGTCACAACTAAATGGCTAAGAAGAAAGGACCGTGTTGAGTTACTGCTCAAGGTTTTGGCTTACGTTTTACAGTTGGCCACCTGCCCTAGACCAACTCTTAGGATACGCTGTTGCTTGTGGTTTTGTCTTTCACCATTTGGGTGCCCCAAAATACATTATTATATTTACATACATACATACATAAATCACGCCCATATCCCCGAAGGGGTAGGCAGAGGTGAATTCTCACCCGCGTTTCGCCAATTATGTTAAGTCCCATGTAATAGGTGGCGAGCCTATTGCCATTTATCGGGCACAAAAGTTGCAGTACATTGTCAGGACGGTAGTATAAGAGGAACGCTGCTGCCCATTCCTCATCACTGATTTATCCTTAGTCGCCTTGTACGACACCCACGGGAGAGATTTGGGATGGTGACAATTGTATTCTACTATGCCGTCACATATTTAATGAGTGTATTTAAGGAATATGTGTTTGGATTGTGAAATAGAATCTACCAACCAATGACCTACTTAAGTTGCTTTTTTAATATGGAATTTTCACGTTTCAGGGTATGGGAGTTGGTGTAGGAGGTGTTCCAGGAGGTGGAATGGTTCCTCAAGCTGTTCAGCAACAAGGTATAGTATGCTGTAGACAATTCTTCCTTCATCCATGTGTAGCATGTGTTGCAAATTAATGGATTCTTTTAGAATAAATAAATATTTCTTACACTGACTCCTATCATCTAGTGATACTGAGTAGCAGAAGCCCAAATTACTCATAACGCAGTAAAGAGAATGGACGAAGCGAAAGAAGTATGTTTGTATTGCAGCAAGTGCAAAGCAGTGGTGAGCCTACCTCTGCCCGGCTAGTATGACCATTTTAACATGATATGTCATGCTATCAAGGCTATAAATATGTTTTATATATAAAAAATATGTACATAGGAAACATTTCTTATATTTCAGGGGGTATGCAGGCAGCAGGTGCTGTGGCGACGGCACCTCCTCCCGCACCGCCCGCAGCCGCTCCTCCGCCACAGAACAAGGAGTTCAATACCGCCTCGTTGTGCAAGTATGTGATATCTCGCAATGTCAATGCCAAATATTTTCTTATTGGCTAGTATATTTTATATTGACTTAGTATTTTATACATGCATACATACATAAATCACGCCTACATCCCCGAAGGAGTAGGCAGAGGTGAATTAGCACCAACATTTCGCCAATTATGTTAGGTCCCATGCAATAAATAGGTTGTGCGCCTATTGCCATTTATTGGGCACAAAAGCCGCAGTACATTGCTAGGTGGTATAAGAGGAAAGCTAATGCCCATTCCTCATCACTGATTTATCCTTAGTCGCCTTGTATGACACCCATGGGAGAGATTTGGTGTGGTGACAATTGTATTCTACTCTGCCGACACCACACGGCTGCTATGGCTAGTACTTTATTTTTAACTCTGTGTGTTCCTCCATGCTCAGTGGGAAGGCACATAAAAGTGTTAGTCCTGGCTGCATCTGCAGTCGTCAATTTCCACTAATCTAAAATTTTGTAGGCGGCTAAATTATAACTAAATTATTCTTACTACAGGTTTGGTCAAGAGACAGTACAAGATATCGTGAGTAGGACCCAAGACGTTTTTCAAACCTTAAAAGCGATTCAGGTAAATATTATCATGAGACGAACACTCTTAGCGTTCCATGGATCCATTGTGCGGATCCCTTTTTTTATTTATTCTCCCTATATTTTAGGGAAGGCAATGGGTCTAGCCCGTACAGCCAAGTCTTTAGTGTATATTTTATCTGTAGGCATATGAAGTAATGAGTGGGTGAAATGTATGAATGAAATGAATTTTACGTTAAAATATGGGTGTCACATATTTTAACGCATCTAGGGAGTGCTTGGCGTGAATTGAATAGTAACAGAGTTCATGATGGTGACTGATGAGGTGGACAAAACCACTTTTCAAGTGGTTTTCACCACAACATCAAACACATCACAAGACTTGTTTTCAATGATTCTGTATAATTGCACATCAACGCGGATACGTGTGCATCAAAATAACACCACTTTCACTGCACAAAATCCACTCTGAACCAATTTTATAATTATCGGAAAAAAATCTGACTGACACCACGAAACGCGCCAAACACCCTCATTTTTTCTTCTTTTTATTTGGAAGATGATGTTGATGACGGTGATGAATATATTACAGCCACCGAACGGAACGCAGCACGGTGAAAACGCCAGCAATGACAAGAAGGCCAAAATGCAGGAACAACTGCGCACCATTCGATTGCTGTTCAAGAGGCTTCGGCTCATCTACGAGAAATGCAACGAGACGTGTCAAGTAAGCAGTTTGCCAGTTGTCTGTCACCACCCCCGGTCTCTCTGGCGGGTATTGTTTAAGTATTCAATCGTACATACATACATACATACGTCACGCCTTTCTCCCACAGGGGTAGGCAGAGATCACTTCCTTCCACTTGCTACGATCCTTACATACTTCTTTCTCTTCATCCAATCTCATAAATCTCTTCATGCATGCCCGTCGGTTTCGGGTACTCTTGACCTGGCCCTTTTTTAATAGACTTTCAATTTGATTATAAAAGATCCACCTAGGCCTTTCCCTTCCCATTTCTCCATTCACTTTCGCCATGTAAATCCTTTTTGTCATTCTCCTTTCATCCATTCTTTCGACGTGACCAAACCATGCGAGCATCCCTTTCTCAATCCTTGTTATTACATCTTCTTTCAAACCACACTGTTATACAATCGGTCGCTCAGCCTTACTCCAGCCATTTATTAAAAAAAATAAAAATAAAGTTTTTTTTTTTACACTCACACCTATCATCTAGCCCAAGGTAAGTAGCCTAAGCACTTGTGTTATAAATACTAGATGACCGACATATTTTTAATATAATTATGTATATAAATGTTGAAAATATACTACATAAACATTTACACAACCATGACTCGGGAACAAACATGGTCATCTGGTCATATGGTCATCACAAAGTTTGCCCCTTGGATTCGAACCCGGGACCTCTTGGCCAATACCCAGCGATCTGAGCATTCGACCAAGGCGGCCGTCAATCGTCAATCGTTGATCAATCGTATCATTCATTAAATCGTTTCGCCAATTTTGTTAGGTCCCATGTAATAGGTGGCGAGCCTATTGCCATTTATCAGGCACGGAAATCGCAGTACAGGCAGTTGCTAGGTGGTCTAAAGAGGAATGCTGCTGCCCATTACTCATTGCTGTTTCAACCCCGGCTGCATCTGCACTCGTTATTACCTACCTCCACATTGCGCCATTCTCGTGGTGGGTTATGGCCCATTGTCCCTAATATTCCTCCATCCACAGGAAAAGCCTGTGCCACATCAGGGGGGACTTTTAAAAGGGCTGGTAATGATGATGACCTTTGTGCATAAACGGGCGTGATTTATGTATGTAACAAAGAGCCTATTTTCACGAAAGTCGTTTGCATAATGCATACATACATACATAAATCACGCCTCCCCCAAGGGGTAGGCAGAGGCGAATCAACACCCACGTTTCGCCAATGAGGTCAGGTCCCATGTATAGCTGGCGAGCCTATTGCCATATATCGGGTACGGAAATCGAGGTACATTGCTAGATGATGTAAGAGGAACGCTGCTGCTCATTGCTGTTCAAACCCTTAGATGCCTTGTATACGACACCCAGGGGAGAAATGGGGTTGGTGACAATTGTATTCTGTTTGATTTTAATTGCAACAAATTACATATTATTATTAATTACATATTATATTAATACATCAGTACAAAGATTTTGGTGGTTAGAAAAAGTTCGAAAAATAATGGTCTTGGTGCGGGAATCGAACCCGCGTCCGCTGCTATCCGGGCAGGTGCCTGACCGTTCGGCCAACCAAGACACTAAATAACTAGCCGAAATTCTTCTAACCTTCACACTTCACGTTGTAAGCCAACGGGTAGCCTCGCAATGTAGAAATAAATTTCAAACATTCCAAAGCAGATATTTTTACAAATACCGTGCGTTCGGTTAAGCTTGGGTTTGCTTTATAAACTATTTGATTTTAATTTCAACATTATATAAATGTTAGAATAATTGTATTCTGCTCTGCGGTCACCACACAATTTGCGTAATGCAAACCCGTCCCATTCCATTTAGCGTCGACAAAGTAATCTCTTTCTTAATTCTCGACTTGATTTTAACAGGGCATGGAGTACACACACATGGAAAGCCTGATACCCCTGAAAGATGAAGCCGAAAATAAAACGTTGGACGAGAGGCGAAATACGGAATCCTACAGGCTGGCACTCGAAGAGAACCGGGAGCTTACCGAACAGGTAATTCTTTCCTGACACACTTTAATCATCCTCAGAGGAGCCCCTGCGAGGGAGTAAACTAAATACATACATACATAAATCACGCCTATATCCCCGAAGGGGTAGGCAGAGGTGAACTAGCCCCCACATTTCGCCAATTATGTTAGGTCCCATGTAATATGTGGCGAGCCATTTATCGGGCACAAAAGTCGCACTACTATTGCTAGGTGGTATAAGAGGAACGCTGCTGCCCATTCTTCATCGTTGATTTATCCTTAGTCGCCTTGTACGACACCCACGGGAGAGACTTGGGGTGGTGACGATTGTATTCCACTCTGCCGTCACCACACGGTACGTATACAAAGTAATGTCGCTAAGGCCGGTCATTAGATGGGTGACCAAAAATTTATCATCTCGAGTTCCTCCGTGCTTCGGAAGGCACGTTAAGCCGTTGGTCCCGGATGTACCGAACCCGCACTGGGCTAGCGTGATGGGTTATAGCCCAATCTCCCTCTATTCTTCCATCCATAGGATATACCCGTGCCCAAGCAGTGGGGACATTGAACGGTTGGTGATAATGATGATGATCAAATTACTGGCCTTAGCGAACATTGTTTAGTTTGTGCAACCACTTAGGGCCGGTTTTTGATCCATAGTTAACTCAACCAATTGTTAAAAACTGTTACTAATTGATAAATATCAGTCAGATATGTAACCATTAGTAACAATTTTAGTTACTAATGTTACTAATGTATAAATTTCAGTCTGATAATGTTAGTAATTGTTAAATATCAGTGACATTTAAAGATGAGTAACAATTGGTCAACAGTTAACTATGCATCAAAAAACCGGCCCTTAGTTAAATCTCGATCAATTTTAGTTCCTTACCATGATGCTTTTAATTCTCATTCGACAGGTGGTGTTGAAAAATAAACAGTTGAAAGAAGTGATAACAAATTTAAGGACAATAATTTGGGAAATCAATGTGATGTTAACAATGAGAAGATCGTAACCAGAGTCAATTGACTATTAGACAATTTGTGAATGTTTTAATAAGTAACAATAAGTGAAGTACAAAGAGTGAACGTTATTTAATTATAAATTACTGAGGGCCTGTTTCACAATCGACAAGTAAGTTCTAAGTAGCTTATTTCGCAGATCATTTGACAGTTGTAATATGAAATATATGTCAATTGAACTGCGAACTGAGCTACTTCGAACTTACTTGTCGATTGTGAAACGGGCCCTGAGTGTGAGTGTTAAATCTGAAACTAGGTAGGTAGTTCTGTGAAAAATAATCTTGTAATCATAAGGCGGTTTTTACCTAGTACAGCAACGTCAACTAAACTGTAAAATTTCTTCAATCGATTGTCAACCTTAACTTGGTAATAATAGAGCACAAAATCAATTGAGAAATTTTGCCATTTTGTGGTAGTCTGACGTGCTGTTGACTGTACATCCATATATAAATCTCGCCTATTGATCTCCGAAGGGGTAGGCAGAGTTCGCCAATTTTGGTAGGTCCCATGAAAGGGGAGCGAGCCTATTGCCATCTAAGTACGCACGTAAGTTGCAGTATATTGCTAGGTGGTATGAGAGGAACGCTGCTTCCTATTACTTATCGCTGTCTTTACCCTTAGTCGCCTTGTACAACACGGAAGAGCAGGAGTGATAGGGGATGGTGACAATTGTAATCTGCTCTGCCGTCACCACACGGCACGGCACCGAGTGGTATAAAATTAAACAGATTTTATGGATTTTACTCTTGTATTAGTTGTTGTATTTAGTTGTTAGGCATTGTCATTAGTTAAACCGACATTTCGATCATTTCGACATTACCTACGTTACGAATATTTTAAGGAGCAATCTTTTGTTAAAAGACAATTTTTAAAAAGATTTGTTTAGAGGTTAAAGTTGTTGCGCTGAATGTGAAATGATTATGTTTTAAGTGTTTGTATGTAAATAAAATTATTTTTTGTGAAATGGGTTTGTTGTTGTTATTTATCCCAAAATGTCCTTCATTATGTTTATATTTCCGTTCGTTCGGCCCTGAAATACAGATTGCGATAGTATGCATAAAGTTTACAAACAATACGGGTAGGTTCAAGTAAATGACACTGAATATGAATAAGTTATTTACTTAAATAAAATTACATAACTGAATCGTTGTTTTATAAATAGAAAGTCGAGTACTACACATAAAGCAAACTGGCAAGCTTTTGGACTTTTGAGTATTGTGAAATCACTTTCGCATATAATGTTTGACTTAAATGCTAGATTTTTTTTTTATAAGTACTTACTAAAACGTTAAGTGTCTATTCTGAAACCTGTATTTAAATTAAACACCGATATAGTTTCGTTCCACTATCAAAGTAATAGGCCTAGGCAAGTAGCCAATCTATTCGAACAAATAAAATACAAATGCCAATTTTTGACAAGTACCTACTCTTGCATTTGACACGACGGCCGCCATCTTGTTTCCTACGTAATACGCACAGTTTAATACATTTGTATTCTATTCGTTCGAATAGATCGGCCACTTGTTTAAGAGGGGCTGGTTGCTTATCTACGTTCAACAGGTTTGGGGATTTCGGAGCTGGCTTTCTTTTTCTTTTCTAGAATCTTCTTCTCGTACGGGCGGCGGTCTATTATTTCTTCCGGCGTCGAGTCTGGCCTAGGCTGGTCTCCCAGTGGCTGTTCTGGCAGTTCGGGGGAGGCTTCCACGTGTTTCCCGGCACTCCTCCCGGCGGGGAGCGCGTGGAACGCCTCCGCTAGTTCAGGGTTGATCTCCTCGAGAGGAGTGTCGCCTGTTCTGATGTAGACCGGCACGTAGCCGGGCACTGGGGGGAGGAACTGCCATTTGGGGCGGGCTTCTGAAAGTAAACGGGAATTTGTTAATTTTGAATGCACTATAGAACTTAATAATTTGTTGACGACCAGCCGGAACAGCCTCTTAGACAAGAGACCAATCTATTCGAACGAATAGAATCCAAATGTATGAAACTGACGTATTACAGAGAAAGCAACATGGCGACCGTCGTGTCAAATGATTGTAAGAGTAGTTGTCAAAATTGTATTCTTCGATAGAAAACTTTATTGTATCGTTCCACAGCTAAACTTAAGCAAACGAAACTACAACTAAAAACCAAATTTCGTCATCCCGTGAATTATGAAAGATGACATATTTACTGCCGCACACAGAGACGTCAAATTACTTTAATGAGTACTTAATGTCAAAAATTTTCATTTAAATTTAGACCAAAGACCTGACAAGAATAGAGACTATCTTTGAATTGTCATTTTTTGACATTCAGTACTCATTATCGTTAATTGACGTCTGAGTGCGGCAGTTAATGTGCTTTCTGCAAACTGCTTCGATGGACCATTTGAATATAGTGACATCATGACGTCATAAACTATAGTGTATGCTTCAGCAATCGAGTTAGGCGGTAGGCCCCCTGAGATATTACGTATTAGATCATAGGTATCATATTATAGAATAAAAAGAAAACATTTCCAGAATTATGAGAACCAAAGGAATGTAAGTAACCTCTTCTCTAAAACTAGTTTTAATCACTATTACTATGGAATCATTTTCATTATGATGTTTAGAATATTTTTTTTTACGAATCATTTACCTACATTTTCCTATGAAATACAAGTGTGTTTTAATTCAATAAAGATTTATGTGCTATAATCTGAAATTCAGCACGCTCTAACAGGACATTATTTTCAGACACGCTCTAGCTGATAAGGGTTATATTATTTTTAAATTCTTTTGTTTTTAATTAATTTATTTAATATAGGTTGTAGAAGAGTCGTAAATTATGTAGAGATACTTTAATTAATCCATCCATCGGGGACATAAATCGCGGAATAGTACTCAGTTGTAAGTGGAATATTGCTGCTCATTATTTATCGCTGTCTTTACCTAAGTCAACGACATCCGCGGGAGAGATGGGGGCTGGGTTCTTGTATTCCGCTCTGCTGTCTCTATACGGTAAAATTTATATAATTTCCTTATTTTTTTTTGGGTATTTTTATGATACGTTGCTTAGGTAGATACATTTGTTATTTTCTGTTTTAGTGTCAGAAACCGTTAACAATCTTCAAATTTCCGCAAAATAAGGCTCTGCAAACCCTAAATCTAAAGTTTATGTGTAACATGTAACGAGTAGAGGAATTCATCATATAAGCACAGTGCCGACCTTTCCCAATTAATGCCTTATTGTTATCTGTAAGCAACAATAACATCACCAAGCGATTTTGCAATAATACCTAACTAGCCCGTCTATTGCGATCTCGGTCAGAAGTTTCCATTGAATCATGACCGTTATGTTTAGATGTTTAAGGTCACAGCAATCAAGCGACGAAAGATAAGGCTATTGGATGCGTCCGAGCTACATGCGGCCGTCGCATGCGCTGGTGCATCGTAAATTTGCTAATGCCTAGATAATGGATAGGCCCGCTTGTGAACTGTTTTCCTTGTTAGGTCGTTAGCTTATTGAGGCTGGCTGGAGACCCTCGTATCCTGAGTCCCGGCGATACCTACCAACTATTCGCATCGCGAACGTTCTTGCTAAAGGTCAAGACTGTTATGAAAAAGTGTTCTCTTATATTTGCACGAGTACCTACTACACATTTAAAATAAATCTACTTTCACGGATAAGATTCGCATGTAGGTGTTTGGCTTTTTTATTATTTAACCCGAAGTTTCGATCATTTTACAGCGGCCGTGGTAATGAGGAGATTGATCGAACAATGGGTTTAAATAATAAAAATGCCAAAGCACCTAGTCCTATCGGTAAAAGTGGTTTTATTTCAAATGTGTAGTACTAAAAATAGAGATTAGTGTACCTACATGTTTTTAAATTTGGGATTTTTTGGGATCTTTATATGATTGAGTGACGTAAATCGCAATGCATTAGGTTAGGTAACTAATGCGAGAACCTATGTAAAAGTAGGCAGACGGCCAAAGAGTTTGTCGAACCATTCTATGTTTTTAAAATTATACATTACAAATAATAGTTTAATGAAGTTCATATTTTTTTTTGGAATTATTTTAACAAGTGTGCCCACTTCAATAATTAAGTATTGTTTTCTCAACCGCGAAGTCATTAACACGTTTGCGTGAATCGGTATCGATATCTTCTGTAGCAGAGTGCAATGACCAAGAGATTGATATGAGTTAAAGCTTGGCAGAAATAAATGAATTGGCTATAAACGGCATGTAGTTGCTTTCGAATGATATGGAGCGTAATTACTACAGTAAATTGCAAAGGTAAGTATTCAGTAAATTTAATAGGTATCAATACCTTACTTACGAGTACAATTATCTCTCTTTGATAAAGAATTATGGCTACGGATCGATGCCAAGTGACATAAAAGGCGTACCCGCGCAATTGCTACAGCAGTTAAATATTTAAAAGATATTATGAAGTATAAATTATTTTTCATTATATAATATATCATTAAACCTAAATTACTTAAGTACATAGGTATTTAAATCACTCCTATATCCTCGAAGGGGTAGGCAGAGGTGAATTGAACTGATTTACACATATTAAGTAGTCAAGTTGTTAACTAAATTTTAACTTTATTAACTCCTAAATTTAGTTAAAATCTGGTTAATTACTTAACCACTTAATACATTTTAATCAGTCATTAGGTGTGGTCCCATGTACGTACTCTGTCGCGGGCTTATTGCCATTATTTATATATATTTATTTATGCAATGTTCAAATAACAAAAACATGATATATCTAGCTTAAACCACTTAGATACACCTACGACTATAGTGTCAAGATGGCTGCTAGAAAATAAAGTCGGTGTTCTGATTAGTTGTGGACATTAAAAGTGATGTGAGCAAAGATGTGCGTGCGCATGCTTTCGTCTAACGGTGCTGCTCAACTCTGACTTTTTGCTTGTCAAAACGCTAACTGTACCCGAAAAATTGTTCGGACTGCACTCGGTGTGTCAATTTAAACTTACAGCCCTTGCAATAAGCTCCATGTTGAGTTGGTTAGTGTTCACTGTTAGCAGAATTATCTACAGTCATTTTCGAGTGTCGACTGAACGGGATTCCTCTTCTCCAAAGTTTGTTTGCATTTTGCCTCTTCAATATATTTGTTGTTTAACGCCAGAATTGTATGATTTACACGCGAGTGAGAAAGTGAGACTATCTGCCATATCTTTATTTTGCAGTTTTCCTATTATCTGCACAAGAGCTATAAGTTATTATTAATCATTATCTTTTAATAAACAGATCTAATAATATAATAGATTTATCAGTTAAATTACATTGCGTGCGTAATAAAACTTACAAACAATATGTCGTAAATATCATTTGTTTTTGTTAATAAAATGTTGCCTATCACTGACTTTTTTTCTGAAAATACTTGCGTCATTAACCAATCAGATGTTCATTTAATTTAAGCTTTCTAGATATACTTAAGTAAGTTTAAAATACTTATACAGAATTTTTACAAGTCATTTGCATGCTTATTTAGTAGAAAGTATCTAAACAAACGAAACTGTATCATCTAAACGATAATGAATATTCTACTTTATTGTTATTATGGTTTTACGGGTGAACAAATCCATCGCTGATGGATTCCTAAAATGTGAATTCCTCAGATCTGAATTCCCAAAAAAGTAGAGTTTAAAATCAGCCAGGCGCTTACTAATTTTTGGAAATTTTGTTTCAAATTAGAATCTAAATACATACATACATAAATCACGCCTATATCCCCGAAGGGGTAGGCAGAGGTGAACTAGCACCCGCGTTTCGCCAATTATGTTAGATCCCATGTAATAGGTGGCGAGCCTATTGCCATTTATCGGGCACAGAAGTCGCAGTAGGTACATTGCTAGGTGGTATAAGAGGAACGCTGCTGCCTATTCCCCATCACTGGTTTATCCATAGTCGCCTTGTACGACACCCACGGGAGAGATTTGGGGTGGTGACAATTGTATTCTGCTCTGCCGTCACCACACGGCAGAATCTAAATATTAACCCATATATTATAAAACATGGACTAAAGTTAGTCATAGTTTAAAATTGACAATAACTCTAGTCATTCATTCAGCAAATAAAAGTGATAGCATCAGTTTTAAACTATGACTAACTTTATTCCATGTTTTATAATAATAAACATAATATAACAATACCCAAATATTAGAACAAAAAGTAGTTTTCCATTAAAAGTCTTGGGTACCTACTAATTTGCATCAAAGGTCTTAAAACTTTCGGAACTAAGTTTGATAACACGAACATAGAATAATCGGTAAATGTTAATGTTAATGTTTAAAACATACATACATAAAGGTGCATAAAGACATACAAACAAACATTCATACGTAAAGACATACTGTCTTTCCCCAATCCCATACGGACGCTCTACATTTGTATGGGAATTAACACATTGCCTTCTACCCAGCTCTTTTCAATTGTAATAATACTTGAGATTTGAGTAGAGCAGTCCTCTATGGAGTAGAGTAAGTTATTCATGACATTTTACGTTTTTTGACATACACTGATACGATGATGCCTGCCTACTATAAGTAAAAAAAGTCAATGTAAACTCGAGCAGCCATTTTTTATTACGTATCTATTTATTATTCTTGTGCTATCACCCAGCTATGTTATTGAATGATCTGAAAATAGCTAGCACGCAGTTAATTGATCTCCGTAACACGGTCATGTCATGTCTACATAGTAGGTCATTATCTCTCGATTAATAAAATTATGCGCGTAAATGTTTGACGTGTGGTGAAGGCAGAGTTGGATGCAATAGCCCCAACCACAAACTTCTTCTATGGGTGTTCTGATACAAAACTACTATAATACATACCTACTATGTATTGTACACTTTTAAATTCACCCGCCACCCCCTCATATCGCGGGCGAAGTTGTCGTACAAGGCGACTAAGGGTAAAGATAGCAGCGTTCCCCTTATACCAACTATCATTATATTGCTATTTACGTGCCCGGGAGATGGAAATAGGCTCGCCGTTATTACATGGGACCTTACATAATTTTTCAAAACGTGGGTATTTATTCACCTCTACCTACCCGGAGCCCCCGGGTCGGGGGACGGTGCGATTTATGTATGTATCTAAAAACGACACCATTGATAAAATGGCCAAGCAGCAATATCATGTTTTGAAGTTTCGAACTACTTAATACGAAAAAGTATCAAATATTTGTTATTCTTAGGGAATTATGGCAAGTGCACCGGAGTCAAAAGTTCATGGATCATACATGCATAAATCAGGGGCAAAGGTGACATGTAGTTCATGGATCGATTTCCGTCTTTCGCCGTTTTTGCAGAATTTTTTTTATGAATTATTGATTTCTTAGTCATAAACCACCTCACCTTTTCAACAAATTAACATTTAAAATTAATTATTGATAACCTTATGAAAATTTTGTGAATGGGTTATTGTAATTGATTGTCGATTTAAATTACTTAATTGGAATGCGTAATAAACTTAACTTTAGCCAAAAATAGTAACTGTTCTTCCAGATATTCAACCAGAAACTTTTTATCTTTAAATACCTAATAATAATCTTATTTTGTTTATGACTTAAGGAAAAAGTCTTTACGTTTTTATGCACTGATAACGACAACTACGAGTTGGTATAAATATTCTTTTTTATTCTTGTTATGAATCATTTCAGATACTTTACCCAGTGTCTGAACGGAGTTACTGTTTTCGCTGAAGCCTGTTCCTAGATGGCCACGAAAGTGTGTCAGTAGTGAAGTCTGACAATTCTCGTTAGCCGTTTCGAGACTTAAGAAACTAGTCGTCAAGTGATATTCTAGAAAGAAGTATTGTGGGATTTATTAGTAAACACGTTTTAAGTATAGACTTGTTACTCAGTGTTTTGTTTCTTTTCCTCGCATTCAAAATCATGTTTGTGAGACGAACACAAAACGCGGAATAGCTATACCATGTTTATTACCAGTTTATTAATAAGACGCTTACCCTCGAATACAGAAACGCTATTCAAAGTTTGAGTCCCGCTTAACATTTAAGTATTGTCAAAATTGACGTTTTTCCCTACAAATTCTGACAGGTAGTGTCCACTTAACTTTTTAAGCAGTCCCCTAAATTTGAGTAGCGTTTCTGTATTCGGGGGTTAGAGCTTTTACAAAGACTACTAAATTGCACCTTCTCTACAATTTGCTTCACAGAAAAAGTTTAGAAATGTTTTCAAGCGAACCTTTAATTAATTCAATTATTGCCTATAATAATAACGCAATTCCTAAATGAGTATTTTCAGAAATTGTGTTTAAAAGTGTTTATCAATGTTCATTATTCCTCTTTTTCCTTCGATCCATGAAAAAGAGGGACCGATTGGGAGTCATTGTCCTGCCCAGTCGTGTATAACCTAACTTGAACCAGAACGAGTCGATCGTGTTTGTTTTTGCATTATTATAAAATTCCATTATCACCAACTTTTGCAAGGTTTGAGCCTTCGCTCTGGATGCTTCACATTGCGAGTTTGCTATTGAGCTTTGGTACTTTCTCGTGAATTTTCAGAGCAATGGCTAATGAAGCAGCAGTAACTTCGACTTCGACCTGTTTCGCGGTTAGACCAATTAACTTTTTGTATTCCAGTACCAGTAATTTTTATCTCGTACCGTCTTCTACTTTTGTATCGTTTTCGTTTCGGACCTTTCTCGGAATCAGTCTGGTGATATCATCGGTTCTTTCGGTTTCAACTACGGAATAAGGTACCTACAGATATACCTAAGTTTTGTAAAAAAATGAATCGTGGAACAACGCTATGATGAGTAATTCTTATTGATACATTGTGCACGATTATGTTAAGATAAATGTTCAGCCATTAGTTATTTTTGCTCGTTCTTTTTAAAGTTCTTATTATTGTGTGGCACCTTTGAACCTCGTTTTTTGTTACCATTCGCATTTTATGAAATTCTTTAGGGTCTAGCAAGATCTTTATATAGAAAATCGGTTTTGTGTTATGTAAGTATCTTAAAATAATCGCGGAATTGATCATTAAGTAGGTAAGTATTAACTTTTGCATATGAATCTTTGTGATTGATATTGATGATATAGAGCCATATATTGTGTATTCCACAGAGCAGATAAAAGAGGTTCTTTGTTCTCATATCTTGTCTTTCGTAGATAAAGTGGATATTTTATTCGTAAACCTTCCTAAGTTAAATTCTGAAATCTGTATGTGTGGCCTTAACAGTTTTTTTTATTAGCCACAGAACATTCAAATTTGCGCCCTAGTAGCCTCATTTGGATGAATCATTTCATGATAGCATTTTTTATGAGATATTTATGTAGAGATCGATCTGAGATCGACAATTCATCAAGTATGTGAGCTCCATTATGCTTCTAGGTGGGCCCCGATAACCTACATGCAGATGCGGTATAGGTTATCTGTACCTTTACCCATTAGATTCTTCTACGACCGCTTTTATGCTTATCAAACTGGTCAATGCTACATGCAAGATTAACGGACAGGCAATCATAATACTTGATTGCTTTATTTGCTTTGAGATTTGATTGGAATTTAGTATCCGAAAGTATCACAGAGGAATTAAGCTTTTTATTGTTAATTCTAAATTTAGAACAGGACAAGTCCGCCATACCAATTTGAGACGATTAATATAGATAATAATGTCGTAAAAGAGATGATACAACCAAATTAGACCATATAATGTTTATTGCACTTCGATTTTTATATACCATTGCACAAACCAAGGGCAAAGCTTTAACTTAAAGGTAAGTAACTAAGGCAACATGTTTTTGTTAAATTGTACAATTAAATAGACACATAGACACTATCTTTGACCATGATCACGGAAGGGATCATCTCACGATTCCGTGACTCAATCGCTTAACAATAACACTAAGTATACTCAAGCTCAAACCGTAATTAGCATTCCGACAGGTTTTGTTCTAATACTTAAGCTTTTAATTGGGCCTTTTTGTTTTAAGGAAACAGATATTCGTCTTGTAAAGCTTAATGGATGTTCGGGTCACGACTTGAAGATATAAATCTTTTTTTGCAAGTTTTATTGGTTACGATATCTGAAACGCTGGAGTTATAAATGTCATAAAAATGTGGATAATGGTATCGACATAAATGCAGAATATTAGATCTTTGGCGGTTGAAACATTTTTGTTAAATACTTATGTCTCTGTAATTGATTACAATTGTTGATAATTAATGGAGCTTCGTGGATAGTGGAGAATTTGTTAGATCACGCAATTTAAAATATTTAATATTATATATTGTGTTTTGTTTTTAAATTGTAACGTTTTTTTCTGTGTTAATCTTACAATATTACTATTTAACATAAAAAAGGCTCATAATTTAGACTCGGCGACACTTACCAACTACAACACAATACAGAACACTCAACAGAACTAGCGACTTGAACATTTTTAGTACGTTAATTAATTTGGATATTACAATAATTACAATTAATCGTAATTTCGAAGTGACCGGCACTTGCGCGGGCGGCGGATGCTTGTTGACGAGTGATGCGCAGGCGCACAGAACCGGAATAAAAATGTTAGGTCCCTCGCTCGCTGCGGCCGCTGCTTGCCCCGCTGGATAGATATAGCTTTCCCTCGAACAGGGCTGCCCGTTCCCTGTTTGGTGATAGCTGCTGCCTTACATCGAATATTTATTAGTGTGTAGGGGAAGAAGGCCTAATGCGTGCATGCTGCCTTAACCGGGTAGTCTAGTACATTCTCTGTTTGGTGATGATGATGATTACAGTGAAACATTTATTATTAGTACCTATTAGTGCGTAAGGGAAGGTGGTTCAAAGTGGGCATGCTCCCTAAATCAGGTACTCTTGTGTATAGAATTGTTTACAGATGGGACTTTAATTTCCACATGTCATAGCAGTTAATAAGGCTGACGGGACTGTATCAGGTTTGAAATTTGTTTTGTACCGTTTAAGGCAGTAGGTCCCGTTATAGACTGCTTTCCCTCATCATCAAAATTATTGCACTAACTGAACACGCAATTACGTGTATTTTAAAGGAAACACTAATAAAGTTAGCTAACGAGATATATCTTGGTTCTGGTTGTTAATTTGAACCAACACCAGTAGCAGTGTGCACTGATTTTAAGTGTTTATGAGCACGCTTTCTTTGCACTATTTTAATTTTATTAAAATTACCAAGCTCGCCTTTCTATCATAAAGATTTGACACACGAAACGGTAGCGATATTTTATTTAATGCGTAGTGCAAAACACTTATTCACACTACTAGAGTAATTCAGTCTCTAAAACGAAATAAAAATGATGCATAAAAGGATTGTGACGTGCCGATGCGCGGCGCGAGTTATGCCTTCATTTCACTATGAATACTTGTCTTGAGTGAAAACGTTTTGACTCTTCTAAAACTTTACAAAATGAGAAAATTTTATAATAAATCAGTTTCATACAGTTTCATACTACAGATTGGCCACTTGGCTAGGGGGCCAGGTAATCTATAGCTCCATATTCATTATTACGCGGCACTTGTGCTATAAAAAGTGCATCAGTAAGCAAGTGTGGTTTTTTGTACTTAAATTTGTGCAGTGTAATGAACTTTCTCGAGCCTCGCACCAGCCTCACTAATCACTGTCAATGTCAATGATTCTTTTGGCAACGGATTAAACAAAAGAAGACTAAATTAATATAAAAGGCTATTTTTTTTCCAATTTCAACGAATTTATATTTGAGGATTATAGCTTTTATTATTTACTAGCTTTTACCCGCGGCTTCGCTCGCGTTGATGTCTTTTTATATGTATAAACCGCGTGGAAAAAAATGGACCCTGGAAGGGAAGTACCTTAACTGCCGCACTCAGAGACGCCAATTAACTTTAATGAGTATTTAATGTCAAAAATTATCATTCAAATCTAGATCATAGACCCGGCAAGAATAGCGACTAGTTTTGAATTGTCATTTTTGGCGTTAAGTACCTACTCATTAACGTTATTTGACGTCTCTGAGTGCGGCAGTAAATCTTTCAAATAGCTCAATTAACTGAAAGGAATCATTCCTTTATTTTTAAAAAGAAACATAACTGCATTTACAGAATTCTCAAAAAGCATACCCGACCGGGATCCGAACCAACTAATCGATGCAGTCATGTACTTTACCTCCATGGCCCATTTTTTCCATTGTGTACAACTGTCAAATTCATTATATTTATCATATTAAAAAGCAATAATAGTACGTTATGCTACGAGTATGCTACGTTGGTCATCACATACAAGGCATTATTGCAAGCGCGAGCCGCAGGCGAGCGCGGTAAGGAAGTTGAGTGTGTAATGATATATAATAACTCATAAAATTAAATGGTAATAAGTCTTTATTTTAAGAAATTTAAGTTTTATTGAAAAAAATATAGTATTTTTTGTACAAAAAAAATAATTTATGACCCGATATCTAGTGTTTTGTGAGTTATTTCTTATTTTATCACGAACGCAAAGTATTTGACATTATTATTGTTTTTATTTTACATAAATAGAACCACTACTTTTTGTAAAAGAATCGAGTTTTTTGTACATAGTGTCCATATATAGTAATAAATATCTTAATAAATTAATAAAAAATTGAAATAATTTTTTTACATTTATTTCTATGTTTTTGTCGATAAGTTATGATCTAGTTTCACCCCTTGCAGGATTGCACTTTATCGAGGGAAACACTTACTGTATTATGGACTCAATGTACCAAAAAACTAGATTCTTAAAAAAGTAGTGGTTCCATTCTGTTCGATATAGGCGTGATTTATGTATGTATGTATGCTCATAAAATGTCACTATACTTCCTGCACAGTGGGAGTAAGATTCCATTTTAATCTCTGCCCTCGTAGCACGGGACGTGGACACATCTCATTCAGGGGAAAGATACATACTCGCCAACTATTACATGGGACCTGACATAATTGGCGAAACGTGGGTGCTAGTTCACCTCTGCCTACCCCTTCGGGGATATAGACGTGATTTATGTATGTATGTATGTTATATATATGATAGAGAATAATAATAACTCATAAAATTTTATGGTAATATCCACTTTATTTTAAGAAATTAAAGTTTTATTGTAAAAATTAGCTTTAAATAGTACATTTTTTGTACAAAAAATAAAATTTTATCATGAACACAAAGTATTTGAAATAATTATTGTTTTTATTTTACATAAATAGAACCACTACTTTTTTAAGAATTGAGTTTTTTGTACATAGAGTGCATAGATAGAAATATATATTACTAAATTAATAAAAAAATGCAACAATTTTTCAATTTTTTTTTCTGTTTCGTTTTCGATAATTTTAGTTTTTTTTTTTAACGATCTAGTTTCACCCCCTTGCTGGATTGCACTTTATCGAGGGATACACTGTATTACCACATTCTTAAATTCCATTAAAATAAGCTAGTCAGTAAAGTTATACTGTGCAAAATAAATTTATTTTAAGAAAGTAGTAATTAACTATTGTACACTATAATTGCAGAATAAAGAGTTATATTGCAAAATTGATCTTATTACTTTCATATTGAATGGCACATTTTTAGCTTGTCTCTCATAATTGTTATCATAGATAAAAATGTTAAGTTAGATCATTTGTTAGTGCAATAATTGACGACTTAACTTGTCAGGTGATGCGTGGTTTAATTATAAGAAAAAGTGTAGAAATTTGTGTGTCAGAAATTTCATGTAAATTGGCACTAGTTGGTCAAAGTTATCTTTGTTTCGTAAACGCAATTTTGACGTGTTGTTAATTATACATTTTATTATGAGAGCTACAGCCGTTTCCTTGTTGCGAGAATTCCAGTATTTCTATTCATTTTCGTGCTTGCAAATTTTGTTAGTGGAGTTAGGGCTAAAAATATATCGTTCGGGATTATGTGTCCCACTTTTGGTATTATTTACCACGCTGACCTGGGAACGAAAAAAAATGCGTAAAATGTGCGTATGTGCCAGCTCCTTACTTACTCCAGTAGTGCCGAAAAATCGACTAAGGGAAATTGCTCTGGCCCTGTGTAAAAGAAAACATTCAGCAGTATGGAGCTCTCTGTTCGTTAGTTTCCGAAATGGATATAGGCGGGATTTATGTATACAATTGTATTTATGTATAAAAATCCAATACATGGATTCCAATCCAATCACGCCTATATCCATCCTTTTTATTTCTTTTATATCCTTTTTATTTTTATTTCGAGATATGCTACCTTTTATTTTCATGTGCGATAAACAGAGCCGTTGCTCTAAGCTACTCTGGCTGAAAGCAATGTGAAAGTCCATCCGAGAATGGTCATAGCTTTCTGTTTTAGCCACATAAAATATTACCACTGGCATATTTATTGACGCTGCTGTATAGCTCGACGAGTAGTTGCTAAATTTAAATACTATGGTTTCAATTCTAATCTCAGTATGGAAATCCTACAGTCAGTGCTGAGAAAATTAATAATCCGCGTCCATACTGGTCGTAGACGTAGACGGGCTCGATGATCGAGGGCAGTGGCTTCGCGCGTTCTGTCTGCAATTGCGTAAATTATGGAATGTTCGCTAAGAATTTTCATTAGTTGGGTGACCAAAAATATATTATGTCGTATTCCTTCGTGCTTCGGAAAGCACGTTGATTCGTTGGTTCCGGTAGCTTCTGCAGCCGGTAATACTACACGAGCCGAGCCAATGCTCGGTCTGTGTGGACGGGGCTCGGTGCCCCTTATGGATCAAAGAGATATGAGGTAAATGGTACTTAATCCACCAGGCTGGCCAAGTTATGATTGGCGAATGTAGATAGAGCCGGGACCAAAGGCTTAACATGATTTTCGAAGCACAGAGGAACACGATATAATATTTTTTCAAACCAATTCAATAGAACTTAGCGAACATTGAGGCACTGGTCTTCCCTATGGATTGAAGAATATTTTTTATGCTAGACAGGGAGAAGCTCTTGCTCTTCATCACACCGGGGGGCCTAGACAAAGTAACATACCGACAAAGATAACGAAGTTCGATAAAGCAAAATGTATGCCATTTGACGTAAGTCGTCGTGAAATCACGTGACCAAAATCGTCTTCGTAAGTTTCTAGTTATGTTGGTAGCGCAAGCTAAGACGCTGTAGATACCAAAGTAATATGGCCGATCGTGACGAACTTCGACACGTTATCGTTATGATACGATTGCCACTTGGCTACGGGCCCTGATGGTTAGTGACGATAAGGGCTGAAGATGGAATCGAGCTTCATCTGGAATCCTCAACCGTAGAGTGGCTGGCTATCTTATCATACATTGTCGGAACACAATTCCGGTATGGCGACAGATTTTGACGACATGGTGGTAGCTAGGTAGCCAGGCGGACTTGAAAAAGTCCTACCACAAACCAAACCAAGCACAAATTTGTACCTTCATGGGAATCGATCCCGGGACCTCTGAATCCTAATTCCGGTGCGTGAATCACTAGACCACGGATGCGGTTAAATATATGGAGAATGGGCCATAACCGACCACGATGGCTCAGTACGGATTCGTGAGTTATCTAGATTAAGTCTAAAAATACAAATGCATTCTACACCATTATAAATAATAATAATAAATAAATATTTTTACACTCACACCTATCATCTAGCCCAAAGTAAGTAGCCTAAGCACTTGTGTTATGGATACTAGATGACGGATATATTTTTAATATAATTATGTATATAAATGTTGAAAATATACTACATAAACATATACACACAACCATGACTCGGAAACAAACATTTGTGGTCATCACAAAGTTTGCCTCTACCAGGATTCGAACCCGGGACCTCTTGGCCAATACCCAGCAATCTGAGCATTCGACCAAGGCGGCCGTCATTATAAAACTAGTGTAAGAACAGTTGTACTGAGAGAGAATAAGTAAAGGATGCATTGCAAGGGCGGATGGTGGGACTTTAACCTTCACAAGGGCATTGACCCCTAGGTCCTCTGTACTATTCCTGGCATCATCCGCCCGTTTGATACAGGTATTAAGTTGGAAGTAACACGTTTCATTTTTCATGGTCGGGATCGTGAGCCATCTTGACATAATACATAATATTTTTTGACGTCATCTTGATATACTTCTGGGAGGAAATTGGATAATTTAGATAGGTGCTAACTTAGTTTGTTGAACAGTGCAAACTTAAATCTTTTCAATTCGTTTATTGCTTAAGTATGGGCATACATACATACATAAATCACGCATATATCCCCGAAGGGGTAGGCAGAGGTGAAATAGCACCCCACGTTTCGCCAATTATGTCAGGTCCCATGTGGCGAGCCTATTGCCATTTATCGGGCACAAAAGTCGCAGTAATATTGCTAGATGGTATAAGAGGAACGCTGCTGTCCATTCCTCATCACTGATTTATCCTTAGTCTGACAATTGTATTCTACTCTGCCGTCACCACACGGCAAGTATAGGCAAGTATACAAATAATTAATTATATGTAAAAATATTACTATATGTATAAGGTTTTATTTTAAGTAGGTATTAAATAGTCTAATCTCGTTCTTCCAGTCTAAAGTCAAACTCGTTCATTGTTAAACAATAATCAAAAATGACAAATTAGCAACGTGAGAAAAATTTTGAAAAATTATGTCCGGATTCGGTGCTCGAATAATTTTCTAATCTCTCATGTAATTTTCTCAAATAAAAATCCATTAACACATTTTAATACAAATCAAAAATGTTTACTATGACCAGGTTCAAACTGAAAAAGTTCTAGAATTTTATTAATTTTAGTATAAATTAAAATGATAAATGATAACGACTGGTTTGGTCGAATGGACAGATCGCAGACTTTTGCCCAAGAGGTCCCAGGGCCGAATCCTGGAAGGGGCAATAATAATTGGTGGTGATGAACAAGTGTTTGTATTTTTTACACCTCCGTAGGTACGTAAGATTTATAAATCTGGATATAATATATCATACAGCTGTTTCAATGTCAGTTGGGAAAGATGATGATGCTGATCTTCTTGAAAAATGTTTATCAAAGAACTATAAATAAATATTATTCTAAAGCTCGCTTCGGCAACTGTTGAAAACAAAAACAATGGATAATCCATATAAATACCTAGTTACTTAAATAACGTACACACCAATTAATAGAACCGTGTAAGTACACATGTAGGTACATTACCTGAGTCACGATCACCAATTATGTTAATTGAAAGCAATCAAAATTTGATGCCTTGTCAGTATCTATTAGTTCTGTTGTGAGTTTTTGTACACAGTGCAATTGTAAGTTGTAAGCATTGAAAACGACTAAATCCTTCAATCAATCCATCAATTTTCGTTAATAGAACTACCTACACATGACTCTGATAACAGAGGTTTTATTCACATGAACATTTTCTATTCCGTTTATACATTTTATAACTCTTCTTCTTCCTGCTTTCTTCCGTACAGTCCATCTGGGTTTGTCTCAGTATGTTTCCTCTTCCATTAATATTAATCAGAGCTCAGACCTCATCAAGCCATCCAATCCTTCTTGATTCATAATCATCCATCACCCCAGAAAGGTGCTAGTAAATAATGAATGTAAATAGCAAAGGGATAGAAGGGGCCATGTCGAGTCGCCGATGAACGGAGAGAGTGATTGGGATGACAACATTCCAATCCGTACTGCTCAAGGCTTTGACTTAGGTTTTACAGCCTGTCTTCTCTCCACCATTCGGAATGAATTGCTTTATGTCGTCTAACCGAAATGAACATACTGGCAGGAAGGTTATGATATCAATTTCGTGGTATTTGATATGCGCGTAAACCATATTTTTTACTTGCATGTTGATTCTAGTAACCTATAATACGCATTGTTATCCACGATTCAAGGAAAACTCTTTTGAGCGAGCCGCCTAGGTGATAGTTGTGGGTCAACGAATTATCTCAATTCAAGTAAGTTGTTGTTAGTGCTTATTTTAATTCTTTGAAGCAGCGCGTTGTCTAGACTCGCCGTTAGCCGATAACCCCACTCACCCATCTTGATAGATCGACAAAAAGGAATATAAATATATAGGTATACTCTTTATTGTACCTATTTGTAAAATATGTTATAACATTTGAAAAAAGTACAATTGTTAGAAAAGTCGGACGTATCTCTAGAAGAGATCTCTTCCAGTCAACCTATGAACCAATCTTATCAAACTCCTGTAAATTCTAAAGTTTAAAACGGCGAACATTTTACAATGACTTCTTCCTGCTATTTTACCAGTCTAGGGTCGGCGCAGTATGTAATACAGAATTGAGTATTTACAAAATTTGCTAAAATGAATAATTAATAAGTAATTTGAAATAGGGATTTTTGTGAATCGCTATATATTCGGAATTAAAATTGTTATCCCAGTCGTGCGTTATACATAAGAATAATACCTCATATTTACTTTTCAATTAAAAATGTTTAGTATGAGATATTTTTTCTCTAAAATTGAATCTTGAATTTAAAAATGGATTGATTGTCAAAACAGGCATTATGGTAATTTTTACATACATACATACATAAATCACGCCCATATCCCCGAAGGGGTAGGCAGAGGTGAATTCTCACCCGGTAATTTTTACCTCTGCTTAATTTATTGTCTCCTAACTTAAAGCGTCAGGCAAATATTGCGTTGAGTGTGCAGATACATTTTGCTACTGTGAATGTATGATACAGAACTTGGGCTATACTGTTTAAGATAATCCAAAGGTTATTAATCTATTCAATTCATGAAAGTATGAAACTTAAAATTAATTAAATAATATGTCATGAATTATTTCAGTGAAAATGCTAGTTCTCATAGTACGAATCAGTAATCGGCAATTAGATGTTTATTTATCGGTTCAAGCACAAATATACATGTATTGTATGTTTAAGCATGAGAAGGTTATCACGCTCGGCCTGAGATTGAGTAAGTAAGCCAATGTTCGTTAAAGCTGGTCATCGGATGGGTGACCAAAAATGTGTTATGTCTAGTTCCTCAGTGCTTCGTAAGGCACATAGAGCCGTTGGGCCCTGCTGCATCTGCAGTCGTTAATACCCACCAAACCGCTATCTGTCAGCGTGGTGGATTATGGCCCATTCTTCCTATATTCTTTAATGTATAGGGAAGGCCCGTGACTCCAGCAGTGAAGACATTACATTTTTCTACTAACAAGTAAACTTGAAGGCAAAACTTCTTATTACTGATGGCTTCTTATAAATGAGTACCAATAGTGTAGTGACTGCAACCTGTAATTTTACATTCATAGCACACCTGAAACTGTAAAATTGAGAATGAAAAATCGTAAAAGCAATAATTTCATTAATTTCAATGGATTCATCACCCTGCTGGTGTGGAATGTGGATTGTATGGGAAGGAGGCCTAAAATAGGCATGTAAAATTATTTAAAAATTTCTCCGGGAAATTGTTTATAAATTATTTATTTTATGCGACCACCATAGGCTTCGTCGAGGAAAATATTACCTTGTGAATCCAAAAGAGCGCGAAACTTAGTCATATAGCCTGTTTAGGCCTCCTTCCCCTATTCATAAATGTACAAAGAGCACTGGGTGAACTTTACATTTTTTATAACAATAGTTATTAATTTACACTCCACAGCATATATAAATTGCTTTCCGGTTAGTTTTTGTAATCATTTATCATGATATTTATTTTTCTGAGAATTATTTTATCTTCACACGTAATTGAGATGAGATCAGTGGCGATGATGTCTGTTTAATTGTTTCATTGATGATTGATTACCGATACTTTTTTCTAATTCGAATGGTGCTGTGTGAGTACTGCTTACAATGTGATAATTGAATGATTATTTTAATGAAGCGATAAACGTACTCGTATATTTTTTAAGTTTTCCGGATGTGGTTGTTTGCTGAGCGCAATTTTGCTTACTAACTGCCGCACTCAGAGACGTCAAATAACGCTAATGAGTACTTAACGCCAAAATATGACAATTCAAAACTAGTCGCTATTCTTGCCGGGTCTATGGTCTAGATTTGTATGAACATTTTTGACATTAAATACTTATTAAAGTTAATTGACGTCTCTGAGATAGTGTCGGTATAAATGACATATATGTCTAACTGTCGCACTCAGAGACGTCAATTAACTTTAATAAGTATTTAATGTCAAAAATGTTCATACAAATCTAGACCATAGACCCGGCAAGAATAGCGACTAGTTTTGAATTGTCATATTTTGGCGTTAAGTACTCATTAGCGTTATTTGACGTCTCTGAGTGCGGCAGTAAGAGTCCATGTATCTCAAATTGCTCTAGGCTAGCGTTATGGATTCTAGATCAAATTATGTCAGTTTAATTTATCCTTGACGGGTTAAGTAGAGGTGGAGTATTAGGGCAAGCCTTTAGCCACCAGGCACCAATCGCGGTAACGTTAATCGCAGTTCTACTCGGTGGCACTATTAATGCTACTGCTGTCAATTCCTCATCACATTTATGTTAAAATACTAAAGTGACTTAAAATACGATACCTGCGGCCTCGGAGTAAATAGGACACTCTGAGCCTGCGGCAGATATAGGTGACAGCTGAATTCGCCTGACATTAGATATCAGACAAAAATAGCGCAATATTTTGTTATAATTATTGAAACAGAAAATTTTCGTGGTCATCTGACAAATATTTGATACGAATCCGGATCATTTTGTCCGATAGCCAGTGTTACGTCCGATCATAATCTACTAATGTCCCCAAAAATGTCTGGGCAATAAGTCGCCAGGTTATACCTGGCGACTTATTGCCTTGACATCTGATGTGTTTCGCAATGGAAGTCCTTTTTTTATAATAGAAATATATAGTTGTGTTGTATATATATAGTTGTGATAGTTGTGAGATTAGCTCCGATTAGATAGGAGATCCATGCACATTAATGGAACTACACAGATTTTTTATTTAAATATTTTTTAATTATAACGTTCAAATAAATATCAAATCATAATTAATGGAACCAATCAAACAATTGTGTTATATCTAATATATAGAGAGCTACTGCATTAAATGACTGTTGTCCACATGCCCACATATAATAATAAGTTGATTGCGAGTACTTCCGATGACAGGTAAAGAAGTTGTTTACGTGTTTTCATAGTAGCAACAATTTACTAGATTGCACACAATTAATGACACAAAAATACATAATTTGGTTGCAAAAAATCTCATGGTTTAACCCATATTACAATAACATACTTATAGAGAAGGTTAAGCTGCGTTTCCACCGACGAAGCGTGGCGAAAAGGGAATTGAACCTAGCAGGTATAGGTTCAATTCTCTTCTTGCCTCGATTTCGAATGAGATTTAAACACTGCTGAAACCGAATCTGTTGTCGAAACAGCCACAACAACTGAAATATTTAATGCTGTCACTATAGCATTATTTTTTATGCTTTTAGTACCAATATGTAAATCATTTGCGTAGATTTATTGTTAATATTATTATTTTCAACGTTCCATTTTTGCACGAAATAGTTTACTCTCATACATTCAAAAACTGTATTGCTATTTATTAAATCTAAAATAATATACATGTTACTTACTATATTAGGTAGGACGTTACTAGATATAAAAAAACGAATGATTACTATAATACAATTTTTATTTGTTCATTTTGAGGACTTAAAATTAGTTTAGAGCATTGGTAGTAGGTACTTTTCAGTGTACAGATACAATAAGATTAGATTCATGTTCGCTTTCAATTTACTTACAACCAAATTCTTAGTTCGGAACGGTCAAATTACAATGTGTTTGAATTCCAGCTTTCGGATAGGTAACTTTATTATTTAAATATGGAACAAGTATGAAATATAAATTATTAAGAATTTCGCAAAAATGTTGGATTTTTTTAAAAATATTTGCGTCCTGTACAAAAGGCAGTTGCGGACAATATAGTCGAATGATTTCTTCGTTCACAAAAACCACCATTATTGTTTAGTTCAACACATTTGTATCATCCATGGTGAAGTAAAGCTTTATGGTGTGCAGCGATTATCGTCCTGACACCATTAAAATCACAGTTCACAATATTTACCACAGTCCATGACCCAGCTAGGCACCATTAACGCTTTCCATATCTAAAAAGAAACAACCCAATATTAGATACTTCAAATACGTTATATGAACTAAAGCTTAAAATACACATTAATTATAATTATACAAATAATATATAAAATATACTAAGTATGACAACAATACGTAACATTACATATTTATACAGGGTTATTTGTAACACACAAGCAACCTCGCAGGACTAGATAGCATCGTAAACAACAATATTTGTTACGAGTTTTAACTTTAGTACTCTGAACAAAAAATGATTTTTCATGTTTTTATTGTGCTGTCGCGACATTTTGTAAAGCTATGTTTCATTCATAAAAGAAAGGATGACGCTGAGCTAATTCATCTACGGTGATGCGCATAGATTAATTAATATTCGAGCGGTGTATTAAATTAATATTTATTTTTGTATAAAAGTAAATTATCGAATTATCAAAAATCGTAAAACAAACGTTCTTGTTTGTGGTGGTGGTTCTGGGAGATTGCTGGTACTTTATAGTTAACTCTGTTTAAATAAAAATGAATCCTTGTTTCCCTTCCGTGGCTGATAAATGGCAATAGGCTTGCCACCTCTTCCACATGGGACCTAACCTAATTGATGAAACGTGGGTGTTAAATCACTTCTGCCTACCCCTTCGGTGATATAGGCGTGATTTATGTATGTTGTTTCCCTTCGTAACGTCAAAACTTAAAAAGGACTCTACCTAATTAATCCGTTCATCTTTTTTTAAGATTTATAATACTTTGTAGAAGGTTATTATGGAAATAAAAATACAGAAAATTGCGGTGACATTTTTTTCAGTCGCAATACAATACTGGAAAATCCATGTATTTACCATGGCCTATTCCCGTCTATTCCCGTGTATGAAAACCAAAATCTACATTAGCTAATATATGTACCCCCCAGAAAAGAAAACTTACAATTTTATTCTAAATATCAGTATGTTCTTTTAAAAATAATATCATCCGTTTCGAATTGAAAACGAATAGCTAAGTCAACAACGACTGTCGGGTCACCTGGTTATTTATAAGAATCTAAGTAATTTATTCCACAAAGGACATTAATAATCTAGGTTTTTTTTATAGAGTACTTATCATAAATTAAGCATAAAATAGCATTTATTTTTAAAAAGCTTGCGTAGTAACTATCTGTAACTGGATCCCTCTAAAATTGTTCAACGTTTAAAACTGTAATTTATTTATAAATGCCGCCATAGAATTAGTAAAATAACTTAAATTTGTATTTTATAGTCCAACACACTATTACGAACAAGACTGTAGTCGACAAAATACCAAGGTCAAACTAATATCTCCTTTTATTATTTCGTAAGGAGTTCGTCCAGAAATGATAGAGGATATAAATCATAATACGACGGAAAATTGGTGGACAGTCTGATTTTGGTTAAGAAAAAACAATCAACATTTTATGCCCTACGATAATCGTGGTAAGGTTTAAATTGG
The DNA here is from genome assembly GCA_963931975.1 of Cataclysta lemnata. Classification (NCBI taxonomy): domain Eukaryota; kingdom Metazoa; phylum Arthropoda; class Insecta; order Lepidoptera; family Crambidae; genus Cataclysta; species Cataclysta lemnata. The sequence continues at coordinate 4,752,851 of OZ008340.1, read as the reverse complement.
CAATTGGCAATATTTACTAGTTTTGGATAACACTGAATATGGCACAAAAGTCCTTATTTCTATGTAGCATTCTGCTTTGGGAACATTTTGTGATCAGTTAGGAATACATTGGGCTTAAAATTGATAATGACATTTACTTATACCCAATACTAAAAATGATCTTTCAGTCTTACTATGCAAGGTTATTCTAAGTTGGGAATAAAAAAAAGGCCTTTACTATGATTTATTACCGCGACCAAGATGCAGCGCGCCAAAGCAGGACACCTCTCTACACTGTGTAGAGAAATGTCTCTTTTCAACAACCAGATTGAATCCCGTTAAGCGTTCATTGTAAAACTACTTACTCTAAGTAAGGATCTTCATACTCGCTCATCTAAGGTTTCGGATGGTGTGAAAGAGATGAATTGAACCGAATTACTTTCACAGTGCCCTTCTGAACTCTGAGATCAGCGCCTAGATTTCTCATGTTAGTGTTTCCAACACTTTTACTTACAATGAACTCGATTGCGCTGAAGCAGTGGCGCTTGCGGAGGCACCACCTCCAGTAGGCTGTATAAAACCGCCACCAAGATTGGAACCCCCTCCAGGGAAGATAACGCCACCGGCTCCGGGCCCGCCACCGACATTGCCATCGCCGCCGTTACCGCCACCACCACCGTTCCCTCCGCCGTTACCGCCCCCGCCACCGTACCCTCCGCCGTAGCCGCCCCCGTAGCCTCCGCCGTAGCCCCCTCCGTAGCCGCCGCCGCCGCCGCCGCCACCACCGCCGCCTCCGCCGCCACCACCGCCGTAGCCGCCACCGCTGCCGAATCCTCCGCCGAAGCCGCCACCGTGTTGGCCCCCGCCACCATGGCTGTATTCGTGGTGGTGGTCGTGTTGATAGTGCTCGTGGTGATGATGGTCGTGTCTGTTATAGCCTAGAATTAAATGACGGACAAATTGAATAAGAATATCACAAAGAAAGTGGTTAGAAAAATGTCGAAAAATTATTTTATCTGACTTTTACTGACCTATTTTTCTTGGTCTGTATTCTTTTTTTTTTTATAGCCTTTATCTTTTGAATATCACCATACGTGGGCGCTGAAATTCGCCGTTACTAGTAACAACTAGGTATAAAACGTGAACATGTTAATGAAACTTATTGCGCAAGTTTCGACAATTTTAAAGTGTGTGTTTTAAAGGTGTTCGTTCATATGATTAAAAAAAATAAAAGGTAAAAATTACTAGTAATTTTGTCAATATTACTAGTACTTTTCTCATAATAATGCGTTCCAGTGAACATTTTCAGTTCTATTAGACAATACATCCTAAGTTCTATAGATTTACCTACAATATTTATGTCTTTTTACCAGGCTCTTTTACAATGATGATAGTCTTGGAGGGTCCGTCATATCCACCACCGTGTCCGCCGCTGTATCCACCGCCATGTCCACCGCCGTATCCGCCGCCGTATCCGCCGCCATGTCCACCGCTGTATCCACCACCATGTCCGCCTTGGTGACCGCCACCGAATCCACCGCCGCCGATTCCGAAACCACCTCCAAAAATGAACCCGCCTCCCTGAGAGCCGCCTCCGTGGAGTCCGTGGCCCAAAAGATGCTTCTTTAGCAGCGTCCTCTTCTGTCTGTTGAGTGGACTGTTCTTCTCTCTTTCTTGGTCTTCAAGTGTCTGAGGATAATAAAGCAATGTTTTCTTTTCATTGTTACCACCCCTATCTCTCCCGTGGTTGTCGTACAAAGCGACTTAAGGTAAAGACAGCAATGTGTAATGGGCAGCAGTATTCCTCTTGTGCCACCTAGCGATATATTGTTATTTATGTGCCCGATAGATGGCGATAGGCTTGCCACTTATTACGTGGGATCAAGCTTAATTCTCGAAAAGTGGGTGTTAATTCACCTCTGTCTACTTAGGCGTGATTTATGTATGACTTAAACATGATTTATGTATGTGTTTACTTTCATGTTTAATATCAAGTGTGTAAACTCTGTATCATGATCACCAGGCTTTTTAAAGTGCCCGATGCTAGAGCACAGGCCTTCCCTATTGTTCGAGCCACGAGTCGAACATTGGACTCAAGCTGAGGAGCAGAGTCAGTAGCGAGGCCACCTACATACAGAAGACGTCGACCAAGCGCACCGTCGGCAGTTTACACCCATGAGAGACATACTAACAGCTATCTATGTGTACAGACCAAGCCAATCATATATATACTGTATTATTTATCCAATAAACTAGATTCCAATTGACCGTGTTGGATCTCACTCCTTCCTCCCCGCTGCCTGCCAGGGCTACTCCCTGGGGTAGCTTCCTCCCATCAATCAGCTACTTGCCAGGGCTACCCTCTGGAGTAGTTCCTACTCATCAATCCTGTACATGCGGGAAGCGGCGCCTTACAAGCGCTCGCTGCCCGCTCGTAGACCTATGGATGGAAGAATATAGGGAGAATGGGCCATAACTCACCACGCTGGCCCAGTGAGGGTTGGTGGGTATTAATGGCTGCAGATGCAGCTGGGGCTAACGGCTTAACGAACCTTTCGAAGCACGGAGGAACCCAAAATAATATATTTTTGGTCACCCATCCAATGACTGGCCTTTGCGAACATTGCTTAGTTGACGCAAACGCAATCCAAGCGCGCTTACCTACTGCACAATCGAGATCCTTCATCATAGTAGCCTAATGAAAATTCATTACGTAGTATAACATAGTGATTGTTGATAGGTACAACATATTGTATTATACCTACTTGTAGAACAATTATAATAATTTGTAGTTGTTGATTTTTATGTTCACTAGCTTCAGTACAAGAACTCAAATAATTTACATAAGTACATTTTGTCATACTTGTTTCTTGCCAAGTATGTATTTTTTACCCACTCGAAATTCATACAAAAAAAAATTGTTTATAAAATCGAATCATAACAATATACTGTTTTTGTCCGTCTTAACTTCATCGATCAAGATACAAAATACGTGTAATTCTATTTTAGTAAAAACTTGATATGCAATTTTTTACGATGCAAATAATCTTCTTATAATAATACTTATGTTATCGACGACTTTAAAATGGCCGAAGTAATTATCATCTATCTTAATCGCAATCGACGACCGGTAAATAAAATTAATTACTCGTCAGATGCAAGCTTAAGCGCATAAGTACCAAATAAGCGTTAGCGCGGATTGAAATTTTAATTTTACAATAATTATGTTTGCACCCATTCATTTCAAACATTTCAATCTGCAATAATGATTGCTTGGATTAATAATATCTATTAATATAAAAGACTAGAGTTCACCAAAATGTAAAACAAGCGATTAAAAGATAAACGACAGTTTTTGACAGTTATTCCATATGGTAAAATGTCAAAAACCGACGGTTAATTTAAACGCCTGTTTAAGTGTTGATGAACTTATTTGTAAAGCCTTAATAGTAAATCGTTTTTGAAACGACAAAATCATCCCACAAGTGCCGTAGTAAGGCATAATTTTTCGAGAACGTTCTGACCTAATTTAATTTTTTTGATGAATACAATTTATATGATTAAAAATCCATTAACCTTCTTTTTAATGAGGGCTGGTTTGGCGAATAGTCAGATCACTGACTATCGGCCCAAGGTCATGGGTTCGAATACTGGTAGGGGCAATTGTTTGAGTGATGAAAACAAAGACTTGTTCTCGAATCATGGTTGCTTATATGTTTAGTAGTATATTTTCAATATAATACATAATTATTACGTATTTAAAAATCTGACCTGCATCCACAACATAAATATGTGTCAGTCCACTATGATATATTTATTTATTTAGGGTTGGTGACACTAAAAGCTTAGTCAAAATTACGTCAATAAATGCAAGTCTTACCTTCACATAAATAGGCTTAGGGTTGTGATCCAACGATTTGGGTTCTGCTCTGCCTTCGGGGTTCTGCTGAGCGAGTAGCACTAGTATAGGGAACTGTCGAGACCTGTCGGTCACGTGTTTGCGAGAGTCCCTCGGCGGCGCCAGCACAGGAGCAACCAGGACTACTCTCTGTCCCCCATCGATCGCGTTGTCCCCAACAGTCGCCGAGACGCCACAAGCCAAGGCCAAAAAGGCCGCCACCATACCACCGTGTCCCATTGTGATCACTGGCACAGGACTCACAAAGGCAACCTATATATACGAGTTTTTCCTGCAGACGCTACGACGTCATGAAGCGTTCGCCACTCGACCAGTCCGACTTGGTACAAAGCTTCGTTCCCACGATGACGCTATCGAGCTGCTAGATACGCTAACAAAAGATGCGTAAACAATTGTTGGCCAAACTGAATAATATGAAACGTGTAATCTGCGGTGGCAACGAGCCCGGCCATTTGTATAGTCCGGCCACGTACGGGTCTGGTTATTCCCTTAAGGTCCGTTCACATAGACCGGCTCGGATAGGAGAGCATATTTAGAAAATTGAGTTTTGTCTCAATGTAATAAGGTTTCTTATAAATTTCACTTATTTTTGTCTAGAAATGCCCGAGAGCCGCTCACAGCAAATACCAGTGACATGTAAAAATAAACCATAGGTCAAATAATTTTAGGTTAAATTTTAAATGCGATACAAATCCGCTGTCCTCTCAGAGCGGCCCAGTCTTAGACGCGGATCTTAGACCGCTTCTGTTTGGTTACAATTTAATATAAGACTAGCCGGTTGCTTCTGTTTTACTGCAAGATTACGATGATAGTTTTATTTGTAAACACTGACTCGAGATGGATCTGGCTCGGGTGCTTGTTTCTGAAACCTGTTTAGGACATCCAGTAGGTGTGTGCTGGTCAGATACTTTTTTTAGTGGACACTCGCATCGCAAGGGTTTTAAATATGTAGCAGAATATTTCGTTCTTGAAACAGATATGGTTTGATCTGAGACGAACACGTTTGTTTAATTGATTGACAGCAATAGGAATTCGACGAGCTCGAAAGCGTAGTAGCTTAACCCATTCGGCCTGCGAATGCATAAACTAAGCAATGGTTGCTTAGGCCTGTCTTTGGATGGGTGACTAAAATTTTATTATCTATTGTTCATCCACGCTTCGGAAGACACGTAAGGCTGGTTGCATCTGTAGTCTTAAATATCCACCAATCCGCTCTGGGCCAGAGTGGTAGGTTATGGCCCATTCTCCCTACGTTTTTCCATCCATAGGGAAGGCCAGTGCTCCATCAGCGGGGACCCTAAGGAGCTGGTGATGATATTAAATAGGAATTTACACATTTACACAGTTTAAAGAATTTTATGGTCGACACTATAAAATTCGCAATAATAACAATTTACTAGCTTCGACCATAATCAATTACCGATGCAGTCTACAATTAAATGATGCCTCATAGCCCGCCTAACGTTGTGATCGTGTTACTGTAATTACTTTGAATTATCTTTCCATGGTTCTGTGGCTTCGAGGCAGTAATCAGGGTGTTTGGAAAAGGTATTTTACCGGTTGATTCTATTATTATACCTAAGCTAAATATTGTTTTTCATGACACTGATACGCTATTAATTTATTGGGATTATATAATTGAAAATACCGATACCATTAAGATCCTTTACGATTACTGGATTTACCCATTTATGCTGCTTATAATGATGAGTGCAAAATCATTAATAATCGGTTTTCGATCAGAAGATCAATAATAGGGGAAGGCCGTCCAAACCGGGCGGGCGTACTGTTTAAAATGGTTAGTTATTATTGACTGCTGTTTTAAAGAGATAAGTAATAATTCCCACATGTCACCTTGGGTAACATGTCCGTTTTAGGCACTATCCTATGCTCAGTTTGTGATCCTTTCTTCTAATTGTCACTTTGTGACATATTGTGCATGAGGAGGAGCTTGATAGCGCAGTGGCTTAGTGCGATCGGCCTGCGATTGCGTAAACTAAGCAATATGCGCTAAGGCCGGTCATTGGATGGGTGACCAAAAGTATAATATCTCTAGTTACTCCTTGGCGGCGATAACGATATAAAATAAAATAAAAATATTTCTAACTTTATTTTCTATGTAGTCTATATAATTTGGTCTGGACTGTACCAGCTGGTGTCTGCAATACATACATACATAAATCACGCCTATATCCCCAAGGGGTAGGCAGAGGTGAACTTGCACCCACGTTTCGCCAATTATGTTAGATCCCATGTAATAGGTGGCGAGCCTATTGCCATTTATCGGGCACAAAAGCCGCAGTACATTGCTAGGTGGTATAAGAGGAACGCTGCTGCCCATTCCTCATCACTGATTTATCCTTAGTCGCCTTGTACGACACACACGGGAGTGATTTGGGGTGGTGACAATTGTATTCTACTCTGCCGTCACCACACGGCTTCTGTGTGTCTTCAATAGGTATCCTATTATTCAGTCTAATCAATATTTTGGTTACGATTATGAATTGAGGTTAAATTTTTTTTAAAGTTTAACTACTCTTATTAAACTTTTTTATTCTGTGCGGTCAGTAAAAATGTTGATTTACTTTGTCTGTGGCAGGTATGCGTATGCATACAAAGTTTAATAATTGCTATCTTGAAGCAGCTTTTAATGTCTGAAATTACCCATTTGAGAGAATTCTGTGAATTAATGACAACATCTTTATGCGTAAGTGGGTTCTACTTGTTAGATTATAAAATATGTATAATCTAACAAGTAGAACCATGTAGAATACACGTGCAAAACCCCTCACGGATAATTGGGCGATATTTACGTTACAACATTTAATTAATTTTAAGATGTCATGTTTTTTTTTTGTAATTTTTTCATAATTATTATTTGTTAAAAAGCAGGAGAATATGTTTTTCTTAATGTATTTTAATATATTTATTGGGAATGCGAATTAGGAAATGAATAAACGGCATTAGATACAATTATCTATTTATTTACAAAAAACACTTTTAGTTTTAAAACACAAAACTAAAAAATAAAAACAACTTTCAATAGAGTTTCTGCTTAGAATATTACAGCATAATTTTTCTTTGCTGCACTTCAGTATCTTCGGTACGGCTCTCTCATGTACCGGTCCTCTGAAATACAGTACAAATACAATTAAAATAGTCAAAAAATTGGCTTCGAAAGTACCAGTAATAATTGACTGTCCATAATAAAACATTGACATATGTGGTGTTTTGCCCTTCCCTGTTCAGCCCGTAGCCAAGTCTATTCGTAATTACAAATGCATAGAATACAATAGAATATAAATGTATGAAAAGGAGAACACAACTGTCAAATGTAAAAAAAAAGTTGCATATTGACCACTTGGCTCGGCTTCAAGGTTTATCGGTATACAGGGGACTGGGGAAATTAGTTCATTATTGCAATGACAGTAATTCTTTACCTGGTACGTTAACAACGACAGTGGAGCCCTGTGGAGCCCTGTTTACGGTACTGGTGCCGAAGCTATAGGGAACACTACCAGATGCCGCATTCATTTCTAAAATAAAAATAGCATTTAGTTTTTTATACTGACTATAATTTTCATAGTACGCTACGAAATAATGAATACCCTTTATAAAAAAATATTTACTATTAGTTAGAACTAATACAAAGAAAAAGAAGATTTAAATAATAATAATAATTAGATAAAATAAGAAATAAAAAAATAACGAATTTCTTAAAGTATCTTTTTCTCGTGCAATTTTTGCTAGGAGTAGGTTCATAAATAATATAATAATAATTACCTGGAACAACTATCACCGTCTTTGGTTGTATATTGGACGTTAATCCTGAAAAATTATAACTATGTTCCAAATACGAATTTGTCAGGTTAGATCACCTAGTTAGCAAATAGTTTATGTAGGTATTTTATTCTGTGTGATATTTAGAATATAATAAAAAATGTATTAATTAATATTTAACCTTTTTTTTGTCATCTTTAATAATGATGATGATTATGATAATAATGATTGAGAAAGAAGTTTATTTATACTATTATAACATATATACATAAATCACGCCTATATCTCCGAAGGGGTAGGCAGAGGTGAATTGTATTCTGCTCTGCCGTCACCATAAGGCAATTACTATTACTACAGATTCCCTAAATCCGTTTTTATATGTTAATAAAAAGTTTCAATAATAACAGTATGATAAAGCAAATTAAAAAAGGAGCTTAATTGCGCAGTGTATAGCAAGTTCGTCCTGTGATCGAGCGAGGGTAACCTAAGCAATCTTTTCTAATGCCGATAATTAGATGGGTGACCATATCATCTCTAGTTCCACGTAGGTCTTGAAGGGGTTCGCAGTGGGCCCTACTATTTAAATAAACTAAACTTATATACAAATTACAAACCTGTATGTTGTTTAGAATTTATTTGTCCCAAAAACTGAAATGGAAAGTATTTTTTTTAATTATTATTGTTAAACTGAGGGCCTGTTTTACAATCGACAAGTAAGTTCTGAGTAGCTTACTTGTCAGTTCAATTGACATATATTTCATATAACACCTGTCAAATGATCTGCCAAGTGAGCTACTCAGAACTTACTTGTCGATTGTGAAACAGGCCGTTACTATTGTATTTTTAAAAGACATTTATTGTGGAAATTAAAAAAACTAGGAACTGTAATAATCTATGAGAACTAATACAAAACCGTAAAACATACAGGAAGACTGTCAGAACTATTAGATATGTTTTTTACGAAAACGTGAGCTGTCAATAAAAAAATGGAATGCTGCCCATTTTATGTGAGGATCACTTAATTCTATTGGTAGATTTAACCAGGGCAGCAGAAGTTCGTCACATTGGGCCTGTTTCACAATCGACAAGTGAGTTCGAAGTAGCTTACTTTGAAGTTCAATTGACATATATTTCATATTACAACTGTCAAATGATCTGCGAAGTAAGCTACTTCGAACTTACTTTTCGATTGTGAAACAGGCCCTTAATGAAATATTATTTTATTGTATGATTACTGTTAATTACATATTTAAAAAAAAAATATATTGACTGTCTGTTTGGTCCAACGGTCAGGTTCTTTGCAGCTCACTGAATTTATTCTCTCCTATCTGCAATACGTACTTATATTGAAGTGGCATAGATAATCTATGCCAAAAGATTTCGTATTTGGAACAGAGTGTAGGCTATAAACTCTGATTCTTTAATATAAATATAAGTCAAGCGGTTAAATGTTTTCGAATGCTTGTTAAAATTTATTAATAATATATTCCTACAAGTACTAGTATATTATGGTTAATTTCTGGTATATTCATTAAATTTGAGCTCATAAAATATTGAATTAATTAGGTACCTGATTATTAATAGTTCTTAGGTTGGACCCTTCACCGATGTATAAACATTCTGCTGCGACAGTTACCCACAGAATCAAAAACATTTTGGAAGGCAGCATTCTTTATAAAGTTAACTTTAGATTTATTACAGAAAAGTTTAACTGCTACTCTTAGCGTCTCCCCATAAATAGTTGTCCAGTGCTCTTTCAACTTATATACTGTTTCAGCTACTGATGTTATCTGTTTAAGTTCCCTTCATTATTTCAGAATTACTCTCATGTATGGTTATTTATTAATTATGCAATATCACTGCAATTATATGACCATGCACTATCATGTAATAAAAAATTAAACACAACACAACCATTGTAACACCTAGCAATATACTGCGATTTAGGTGACTGCAATGTAGGTGGCAATAAGCTAAATAAGCCACGTTAAATTGGACTGAAAATAGTGGGCAAAACTTGGGTGTTAATACAACTCTGCTTACCCCTTTAGGGATATAGAGGCGCCATTTATGTAAACGTGTATGTATGTATTTAGATAAACAAAACTACAAAGAATTCACTGGGAAATTGAAAAAAAAACAACCACAATAAAAATATTATTATTTACTTAAATATTTAATTACTTATAACTAATTCAGGCTTTTGTTTCTTCTCATATTGGCTTTAAGCCGTCTTCTTCTCCTTATGTTGGAAGCTGTTAGGTCTTCTAGTCTCTGAAAAATAAATTATTTTTACGCTTGATGACATGTAGAAAAGTGTAATTTTCTATATTAATTTCTTGATAATTTATCATATTCCTTTTCAGATCCAAATCCAAATTTAGGGTATATGTTAAGCTTAAAAAATCCCATAGAAATAGGTAACCTTATGCAAATATCACTCATACTATGAAGGTTATTAACTACACATAGTTCTAAATCATCAAGAATTAAACAAACAATTTATATGAGAATTACAATTCTCAAAGCCGAACGGTAGTGACGACACATGTACATGAAATATACAGCCATATTTTTTTATTATTCCCAACTATTAGGGGTTAAAGTATCAAATTGCCGTTTTGTACGGAGAATTTGGCGAAAATTCATTTGTCCATACAAACATATTTGCGATTTTTTAAGGAACCACAAGTCTAAATTTTATATAATTTTGTGGATATATTTAGACAACATAAAGCTATAGGATACCTAGGATACCTAGCGAAATTTTTTTATAATGGAGACGGACTGGTGTCCTTGTCCGTGGATCTAAGTGGTACTTAGGACGAGCTGTTTTTGAAGATTTATTGGTAGTGAAAGAAATAAAAATAAGATAAAATTTTAAACATAAATATAAGTCCTTGAAATTAACTTTAAAATAAAAAAACAATAATGGACATAACTATTGTTTAAAGGAATTATACACTACTACTAAATAGTGAGGGAACATCGACAATTTCATACTTTAACCCCTATTATTAACGACAAATAAATTCGAGAATAACACAGGTAGCTTTTACGAAGTTGTTACAAAGATGAGTTTTAACCTAAAAGATAATTATCATTCGATTTTATTGTTAGAAATGCTAGAAAAATTCTTAAGTACAAAGAAAAAGAGGGCCGAAAAAATAGAAAAAATAGAATTCTAGCCTTGAATTGTGGTCATAAAACGTTTGAAAAACTATTCAATTATAGTTCTAATGCGGGAATCGAACCCGCGTCCTCCGCAATCCGAACTTAGCCGGTTGCTTGGTTGGCTTATTTCTGTTTAACAAGAAAAATACAAATACAAATTTGCATTATTAACGACTTTTCACCACACTCACCCGCACATAAATAGGTTGCAATTCACCTTCAACTTTCTTAACTACAAGATTAGGTTGACTATCGTCGGTGGCAAGCAGCATGACCACAGGGAAATCCTTTGCAGTCTCTGTCACCCTGGCTCTGGACGCTTTCGGTGGAGCCAGCACCGGTGCAATGAGCACCACATGATCCTCAGCCGTTATAGCACTGTTACCAAGCTCACTGCACGTTAGGAACACCAAAAATTTGCACCAAAAAACGATTCGCATCGTGCCTTGCGTGGAGTGTGTCAGGAAATCGGCCTGGAGCTTTATTTATACGAGCGGTACTCAGCAACATCACGACTCCGCTGGACCCTGTTTTGGCTTTTGTTTCAATCACGCCTTCAGTTCAATTAATGCCTACGTTTTTTGTTTATTGATAATGGCGCTCGCTGCGCTGCTTTGGAGAATCCTCGTGCCGTGGATTGTATATTTTCAAACGCGTGTAATCGTTTTCTGATATATTTATGTGTGTGTGATTGTTAGTCACTCGGTAATTGAAAATGTAGCGGAAAACTTCATGCGCTCGATCTCATCACGGATGTAGGTGTTTAAATTTATATTACAATCAAAGAAAAAATTGTTCTTCTTTCGCCTAAATATAGTGACCACAACATAATTTAATAAAGTTTTTGTATGAAATTGATCATTTTATAAGAGGCAATTAAGGAAAAACCTATATTTGTTTTTCTATGCATGCATTACTCATAATAGTACTGGCAGTATCATTACACGTTTTATGCTTTTTTGTATAACGTATCTCAAATGATCGAGAGTGTCAGTTTGGTCGAACGATACGATGGAAGGCTTTCAAGACACCAAAAAAGTGACGGCTCAATATTTTTTTCTATTTTAAAATTCCAAACCGAAGAAGGCTTTATCTTGTAAAATTAAACTTTTACTAGGAAAGAGGTGCATCATAGCTGTTTCTTAGAATAGTGTAATATATAATAATATGCTCGTATTATAAATATATAAATATTTCCATCATTTACACATGTCATCCAGCCCAAGGTAAGCAGCTAAAGCGCTTTGGTATGATAACTAGATGACGGGCATTTATAATAAAATATTATATATACATATTGTAAATATACTACATAAACAACCACGACTTAAGAACAACTGCCCGTGTTTATCACACAAACATTTGCCCCTATCAGGATTTTAACCTTTGAATTATTGTCCCATAGAGATTTATTGACTAATCGTCGGTAGACGAGTATAGTATAAAACGTGAAATAGTGCTTTGAAAATGAAGTCATGAGGAGGGATGAATGTTACGTAACTAAAGGTATGATAAGTATGGATGTGCATGGACCTAGAATGAGAGGAAGACCGAAGAAGTGATGGATGGATTGTGGGAAAAAAGGGGTTCATGCTGAGCTTACGTCTAATAGAGGAGAGTGGAAGAAGAAGACATATTGTGCCGACCCTACTTAGAGTAGGACAAGGGCAGGGAGAAGAAGAAGAGTGCTTTGAAAACCACTCTGTATAATTAGCATAAAATAAAACGGTGAAAATATTTAATACGAGCTTGTAGTTTATTTTTGTTGTCTTCTTGATACCTTTAAAAGGGATGTGTATAAATATATTTTGACAGAAGGGCAACATAAATAAAATGATGTAAATTATCAGGTAACAGTTTACTTGTACAAGGGGCTTACGGAGAATACGCACTTAATATATCTTGACACTGACTAATAAATCTTGATGTGATTTAACTTTTTTGTAACTGAACAAGCGAGTTTGTTAAGTAGTAAAACGAGAAAAACCCAAACTGCGTGTAATGAATATGGCATTTGAAGGATTGTCCATACTTATTAAGGCGAGTCCATGTGCTGGGATTTCATTTTGCACAGGCACTTGAAGCGTGGGATGGTTGTTATGAAATTAAAAAGAGAATAAGATATAAAATGAAATTTTTGAAATATAATACCTAATCGGGCGAAAAATAATATTCAGGCGGGTGCCATACCACCCACGACAATCCAGCGCCTAACTCGATTGCTGATGATAGCTTTAAAGCAATGCATTGCTTACGGCTATCAATTTAGCTAGCAACCATCTTGAATTTTTAGGCGGTACGGATTTTCTTCCAAATACATACAAAATCATTCGGTGATCATTCCTTCAAAGTAATCGCTGATAGTTTAGGTGCATTTGGTGCGAAATGACAGCATGACGTCATAAACTATAGCTTTTGCTTCAGCAATCGAGTTAGGCGGTAGGCCCCCAGGACAGACGTTCAAGGCTCGAGTTTAAGTTTTGCTCCATCAGGATACACTTGCGGTGTTAATACAAAAAAGTGACGTGTTTATTCAACAAGTGTTTCTTAAGTTAGTTTCACTTTTTGTGAAAGTGACAATATTTCACTCTCACACAATTCTTCTTCCTGCTCTGTTCCCAGTCTATCGAGGGTTGGCGCAGTAATATGTTTCCTCTTCCATTCATGTTGATCAGACGTGATCGAGCCATCCATAGTCATTCATATCATCCATCCATCACACCGGAAAGATGCTAGTGATGAATGAATGTATAGAAAAGAGACGGAACGGACGAAATTTCAAAATATCATTGTGTGTTTAAAATATTAATCGGATGCTTTATACGGATACAAATAACTTTTGATACCTATCATAAATACAGTTAAACATACTATTATGTCCACCACGTAATAAGATACCTTACCCTGCAAAGATGGCTGTTTCAGGTACTCAGCCACTAGTTCTTTTTAATATGTTTTCAATTTGACTCTTAAATATTTGCCCATGGTTTCTCTGGTCTATTTCCCTATCCAGGTTTGACATAAATCCACCTAATTAGTCAATAACCTTTCCCTTATTATTTACGACTTACTACGATTGTACATAATTTTAAATTCGGAAGAAGTTTATATCCTCCTTTTGATACTATTCAGCGTCTAATTTATTCCTTATTCAAATGTACTGATAGGTTGATGACAAGGTGACGTCACTTCCTCGATCTTTAATAAATAAATACAATTCATTTTATGTTTCATGATTTAATATCTGACCTTTCTGTCGATTTCTCACAGCTATTATTATTGATATTTTGACGATAAAAAAGCATTGTTAATTTTTGGTAGATATGGTTATCTCTATACATTGATTCGTGGATGAAGATTTATTTGGGGTTACGCGTCAGTTTCAATTAGTCATGCTTCTCAGTCTCTCTCATTGATTGACCTTGTAGTTAGTTTTTTCTGGAACAACAACAATATTATAAGTTAGTTTTTTGAAATATTATAAGCACACTCATTAACGGTCGCATCATAATAAGCGACCTAGGATCGTTATTGTTATTATGCTACGGGTAATACCCTAAAATAGATGGCACTAGCAACGGAACTGTGACACATAGGTGAAACTTGACCAGACCCCGTAATATGTAAGCCGATTTCAGTTGCTTTGCTCTATCCGTCACTCTCACACTTTGCTATAATTCTTATGAGTAAAGAGACAGGTAGACCAAAGCAACTGAAATCGGCTTACATAATACGGGGGCAGATCATTTCAACCTAACCAAGACGTTCAATACACCTCATATTTGTTATTTATAAATTTTTCTTAGCAAAAAATAAAAATTAGATACCTATACAATATGTAGCAGAAATATCTATCTTACACCCCGAAAATACCCATGGTAACATGACCTTTGGGATACTTGCTTGAATTCCTCAATCGCAGAGCGTATGCAATGACATTTGCTCCGTTAAGATCCTCAAATTATGGATTCTAGTGTCAATCGTTATCAGCTCTTTTTAACCGACGAAAAAACGGAGAAGGTTACTCAATTCGTACCCGTATGTTTTACAGACACACGGAGAATTGGTCATAATTTACCACTCGCGATGATGACAATACGCATAAACAAGAACAGCTGTAAGGACAAAATGTTGATAGAAAATTTTACTTACTCCAACTTTTAGTTCTGATGGTACATCCTCCAGATCGTCTTCGGGGACGAAGAATATACCATCTGGTAGCTTACCACCGTCACTCTCAGCCTTGACGACTTTCAAAGTGCCATTTTTTGGTGGTATACCACGGATAAGATCAAACAGGTCCCCTCCCTTTAGCTCATAAGCAACCTGTTCTTTACCGGAACAGACCGATACAAGGAAAACCAGAACGCAAGCCGCAGCTAGACACTTCATTTTGCATACGATCTCTTTTGAGGATGTGAGTGGACTGTTTTTTATTGTTTAATGGACTCCTTTTTATAGGGTACTCGTAGTCTTATTGTGATTGATAAAAAGTTGTTGTTTATGGATCTGTGTTGAATAGCCTTAATTATATTCTTTTTAAACACGATATAAATCATTAATTACACTGTTTAGTTATTCTGTGTTGTGATCGTAGGCGGAGTAGGTACGACTAATGTTGAGTTCGCATCTAAATCATAATAAATCGCATTAATCGCTGTTGTTGATTTGTATTTAAATCCCATTTGATCGACATAGTTGGATTTATATGACAAAATATTTCTTAAATTAATACACGACAAGTAATTTTAAGGGTTTAATACAAATGTGGTGACGGTAGAATACTTACCACCCCCCATCTCTCCCGCGGGTGTCCAACAAGGCGGGGGTGAAAGCAGCGATTAGTAATGGCCAGTAGGTACTGTAGTTTTCCACTTTTGCCATCTAGAAATATTCTGCCATTTACGTGCCCGTAAGACGGCAATACGCTCGCCCCCTATAGGAGGACTGTAACATAATTGGAAAAACATGGGTGTTAATCCACCTCTGCATGCTCCTGGGACAACAGGGGATAAATAGGCGTGATTTATGTATGTATGTAAACTAAGGTAAATAAAAAACAAAATCTTTTTATTCAGCCATAAAATTCAGTCGGCGATATGCTGATGACATTAATACTATCAATCATTGAACGACTGTTGTATTAGAACCTGCTTATTTTACGTTGGATTCGGTTAGAATTTTTTACTTCCTCGCAAACGCTATGGCATTATGTATGTGAAGAAAATGTAGACCGTAATGTGCCTAGTTTTTTCTTTGTTATGACGTAACTGGTTTAATCTTGGAAAAATTTGGTGCCCGAGTCAAGATTGATAAAATTAGAAAAAAATTGCATGAAGGAAAAGAAAGTGTTGTCTAAGGACTTGATAAAAGTAGTAACAAACTCCTACGTGTTGATCACCATTCTCATCACCAGTGCTTTGATGTTGCCACTGCGGACATCTATGGATGGAAGCATAAAGACTCATTGGGCAATTGATTGGTAGGTATTAAAGACTGCAGATGCAGCCGGGACCAATGGTTTAACGTGCATGTTGAAGCATGGAGGAACTCGAGATAATATACAGTATAGCGGTTTTTATATCTCGGATATATCTCTATCGGATATAATTATATCACTTTATTCACAGACACTCAAGCGTGTACTGTTAGTCGAATTAATTATATAATTGGAAAGGAAAATCGTCAAAATTAAAAACTAATTACGTGCTATTTGACTTTAATTTTAACATTATATAAATGTTAGAAAAATTTGTACAAAGAGTTAGAAAAATTAGTACAAAGAGTCTTTGTACTAATTACGTGCTTTGGCTTAACAACCCAAGTAACAAAAATAGCTACAGTGTTGGTTTGTATTTTGTAGAGGTGGCAGCGAAAGGTAGGCACCAGCTAAATCCCTGTAAGCATTGCTTAAGGCCTTGGCTTATCTAGAACTTTCGTAAGTTCTGCACTGGAACGCGTATCTAAGGCGTCTCTCACAAAATCTTGCCAAATATGGCTGGGCAGAGAAAGTAGCCTGGGTGCCGGCCGAAGGCGAGTGTTGCCCCATTACCGTACTCTTGAGCAACAAGTCCCAAGCGCTGCTCCTGCGGGCTTAGCACGGGGACGTGGACCACCATCCCTACACCACTTGACAGTATTTTATCTTGGGATTTAGTGGGAGTTAGAGCGAGAGGAAAAGATTTTCTGTCACCCGAAAGAGATGTGTCCACGTCCCGTACTACAGGGGCTGATTTCCTCTCTGCAACACTATGGACTCGGCACCCGCACGGTGAATCCCTGGAACGCTAAGAGCTTTCGTCTCTTGGTCACCCATCCAATGACTTGCCATAGTGAACATTGCTTACTTTACGCAATCGCAGGCCGAGTGCGCTAACCCCTTGGTCATATAAATGAAACTGCTTAAACCTGCTACTTATTTTTTTTACTTCACCACTAAGGAGAACACGTACTGCATAAAATTGGATGAATATTTTATGAATGAACCGAAAACCCTAATTATATTACACCGCTACAAAGACGTACGTACACGCGTAACCGAGCAATTACAGTTCTTATTTCGTGAACACTAAGTGTGGTAGTAGGTACTACTGAAACCCGTAATTTAATGGCATCTGTGTATGACGTTGCCATTGTGCGATTACCATTCTGCGCCGCGACGTATTTTCCAGTGATCCCACTGCTGGTGAGTAATCGTTACTTCTGTACACATTGTTGCACAACCTGCCCAATTACACGAGGAGAAGGTCGAATTTTGCTTGACCAATGGCGTAAATATTGTGTACAACTTACTAGTAGCACTTACGTGTTAGATACACGAAGTAGGTAATCAGATGGTGAAGATCTCTGTTACACAATGAAGTAGGCACAATTTAATAAGACGGGAATCCTTTTTTTTGTGAAGTATCACACGTGGACGTCATAGTAGTATTGGAGATAATGTACAAATTAAATAACGGTAGTATATATATACTGTCCTGTAATTTAAAAAATCTATGATAGTAAATAATATAATGTCTGGTGACTGTGATACAGCGGCACATCTACCTCAAGTTGATTGTCAACTTTAAGTGGTTTAACATAAAGCACAGAGTCGCTGTCACAGAGTCAGAGACGAAAAAATCCAATTTGTGACAACCTGCCCGCCTAGCATGACCACTGAAGTCTGAAACACGATTTGATAGATAGGGCCATTTATCACGTTGAATTGTGAAAACTTCATAGATTTTGGACAGTTCAAAGCGATAAATGGCTATATCATATTGTGTTTCGTTGGTCATGCTAGCCGGACTGACGTGTCGACTGAGTGTTGAGTGTTTTGTTTTGTTAGTCTTAAGAACAGATTTTTTTAAACTTGTAATTCCTATACAACTTAACTTTTATTTACTAATCATAGGCCTCAGTATTAATATATTGTAGTAGTCTCGCATGTCTAAAACAATCAGAAATAACTAAGCAGTCTAAAGTATAAAATAAAACATCGATAAAAACTGTATTCCTTCTTGGTTAGAAATTAAGAATGACAATTATTTCAGGATTTCTGAAAATTCTTGTAACTTTGACCATCGAGTACTTATTTTAAGTGCAGTTCACGTGTATGAAGTCGGGTGCATAAAACTAGTAAACAAATAAAAATTTAATGGTTTCAAAAAGCCTCGCGGTGACGAATCGAATTAATCGCTTGTTCTACACTAGAATAGTCGGTCAAACTATTCCACTACAGGCATTTTAAGAACTCAGAAACACGCTCAAACGTGTAATATTTGTGATTACTATAATGCTGAACAAATGCTTCTAAAAAGTTCATCTACTTCTGATGCTGCATGCGCCTTTACGTCCATATTTGCTGGTTTTTTGTTAATGCAGTCGTGATGTGCGTTATTCGAGCTTACAATGCAATTCTATTTATTGCACGTTTGAGGGTGTATGTGCCTGCCTACTTAAAAAAACAGGTAGTAGATTAGTTTATAGAGAAGCTCGCTAGCACAGTGGCATAACGCGTTTGGCTTGCGATTGAGTAAACTAAGCAATGTCATTTAATTGTCCTAAAAGAAACACTCGCCCATATTACAAAACATTGACAGTTTAAAACTGTTGCTGTCACTTTCATTTGCTGAATGAAGACAGTTATGCGTTTGCATCAATTTTAAACCATGGCTGACTTTAGTCCATTTTTATAATAATGGGGTAAATGTTTTTATGTTTTTTTTTTGAGTTGCGAAGCTCTTGTTTTAGCGATATATAAATTTCACTGAAAATTAAAGATATTTTTTCTAAATAGTCGCTCAAATAGAAGATAATTTAGGATTTAGTAAACAGATCGGTTTAACAGAATATGTAATATATTAAATTAAACATCTAACAATAACCTTTAAAATAGCAATTCCATAAAACAGAATCGATAGTTGTTATGCAGTCACTTAGCTACTTTAAGATAAGGTTCTTTAAAGGTGTTCCTTTTAGACTAGCCTTCACTTAAAACTAATTGTAACTTTATTTCTTGAAGTTCATTGGGCTTGTTCGACTGGATAGCTTGGTGGATCACGCGATTATTTGGTCAATCTGAAATAAAAAAAGGAAAATTGTTTATTGTTAGCGACCAATCGGCAACAGGCTCTTTGGCTTTGTCTTTGTTAATAATTTAAAATTAGCAGTGTCATTTTTATACTAATCACATTTTGTAAAACAATTGGTTGTCTAGTAGAAATTGGTAATAAACGGCTCACGTCATAAAAGTGCGGGATTTCATTTATGCTCGGTTCTCAACAGTTATACATACATACATAAATCACGCCTATATCCCCGAAGGGGTAGGCAGAGGTGAACTAGCACCCACGTTTCGCCAATTATGTAAGGTCCCATGTAATAGGTGGCGAGCCTATTGCCATTTATCGGGCACAAAAGTCGCAGTACATTGCTATTGCTACGTGGTATAAGAGGAACGCTGCTGCCCATTCCTCATCGCTAATTTATCCTTAGTCGCCTTGTACGACACCCAAGGGAGAGATTTGGGGTGGTGACAATTGTATTCTACTCTGCCGTCACCACACGGCACTCAACAGTTAATAGTAATTAATTCATCATTAATAATATCTTTTACACTCACACCTACCGTCTAGCCCAAAAAAGTAAGATACTAGATGGCGGACTAAATTCGACTCGACAGCAAATATCTGCGTTTATCACAAACAATCGGCCCTGCCAGGATTCGAACCCGGGACCTCTTGGCCGATAGCCATTCGATCAAACCGGCTATAAAATAATAAATATTGTTCCACTTTGATGAAAGTGAGCGTGCTATCTCAAAATAATTGAATTTTCACTTTCATCCAGACAGCACAGGTAAGTAATTCTAATTTATATGATCATGTGAAGTATATTTGACTAGGTATACACACACTTATAAATCGTCAAGCTGCGCTTACCTTTCGCAACATAGGCCTTGTTCTAAGATGAGCAGGCAAGAAAATTAGCGTAATATTGTTTATTGAAAGATGTCATAATTACCTACAACTGTCAATAAGGCACCAAGGTAATTTTACGACCACACAATCACACAACACGTTTTACTGCCGCACTCAGAGACGTCAAATAACGTTATTGAGTACTAAACGTCAAAAAATGACAATTTAAAACTAGTCACTATTCTTTCCGGGTCTATGGTCTAGATTTGAATGAAAATTTTTGACATGAAATACTCATTAAAGTTAATTGACGTCTCTGAGTGCGGCAGTTAAACTGTCAACGTGTACCAGATGATTGATTGATGTTGATGAAGATGATTATAAATATATTTTTTATTGTCTATCAGTTAACAGTACAATATAGGGTGGAAAGTTGAGATGGGGCAGTAATGGCAGCTACAATATTCCTTGCTGCCACGCGAAAATGGTCTTAGGAGACCTCACCCAACTTTTTGAGCGATGAAAATCGACATTTACAGATTTTTGATAAAATGTACAGTCAGTTTTTATTAGTCAGAATACCAATTATTTCTATTTTTAATATCCTTATGGAAGTTGTTCTTGACTCTATCGCTAGAGATGTTTTTCTTAATTTAAGATCGCACAGGTATCGATATTAATCTTACTTGAACCAATTTAGATAAAGACACAAGCATTTTATTACTTTATAAAAACTAATAAATTTTTCATTATGGTGAGTAATAATAATAATAAATAAGTATTTATTACACTCACACCTATCATCTAGGTCAAATAAGAAGCATAACCACTTGTACATCAAGTCATCACCTTGTCTCATACATATAAATGATATATAATTTTGAAAATATACAACTGTGTTATATACAAAATTGTCTGTGTTCATCACAAACATTTGACTCTACCAAGATTCGAACCTGGGACCTCATGGCAATACCCAGCAACCTAATAATACGACACAGTTGCCCGTCAAGGTAAGAAATCAGGCAGCACTTACCTTTGGTGGTAACAATCCCACTGATGGTTCCTCAATCTGCAGTCCCAGGGAGGTTCTCACAAACTTTGGTTGTCCAGCTTCCGCGATGATTATATTATGAGCTGGTGGTAGCCTGGCAGTGGTGGTATAAACCCTGGGGGTGGTCACCACGGGCACTGGTTGATCGGGTAAGGGGAACACTCTCCAGCTACTAACATAGCACAGTGTTAAGGCGAATGTGAATGTGACAAGTTGGTATTTAAACATTTTTCCTCCACTTTTGGGTAACACGAAAGATCGGTGTGCGAGTTAAAACGAGAATGTCGGGTTTCGTCTTCATCTCAAGTGTCTCGGTATGTTCGAATGTCGTAGAGTAATCCTCATCTAGTTCACCCTGAATACCAGTGTACGTTATTTGTTTAAATTGCGTTTGTGACGCGCAGCTCGTAAACATTGAGTTATAATGGACCTTAATAAAAAGTCATTGAGTTCTCAATCTGTGTTGAAAAACAGTGTTTTTTGGCTTGTCATTGTTTTATAAGGAGATTTGCACATTTTTCATTTTATTTTATATATTTAAGTAGCTTTAACGCCTGTGTTAGAGCAATAAATGACGGTTTATACAAAAGGTAGACATGGAAAAAATATTTTTTTTTAATATAAAAACATTTATCAAAAAATGTAAAAGATCGAAGGTATTTGTTACTTGACCGTCAATGTAATAGTTTTATTCTGATTTATAAGTCTTTATTATTTAGTCGTGAAACTCTATGCCTATTTTATAGGTATGTGCATTTAAAAGTTTCTTAAAAATAGTTATTATAAAAATATGTAACACGTGAATTTTATTAGTCAAATTGAAATGTGGGTATCATAAATGTGGGTACAGCTATATCTACCCGTACGGGAATAAATAGGCGTGAATTGTGTTATGGTTATGGTAAAGCCATAACTCTGGCTTTCATTTCCTCTTGCAGCTATTTCTTTTTCTGTAGACCTGGCTAGAATGTGAAGGTCCACACCATTCCCAACGGAACACGCCATAAGTAAAAGAAATCGAAGTTAATAGTGATACCTGTTTTACACAACGCACAGGAGCTTCGACGTGACTACATACAGATATTTTAACCGGGTAGTACTCTATTCGCAAGTCCCGAGGAGGTATTCTTCAGCGTTTCTTTCTTTGGTACGCGAATCCGGAATCGATTATTAAGTTTACCGTCCTCAGGTGGAGACTTCCTAGTTTCGCGCCACAACATTCAAATAAATAAATATTGCTGAGGATTAAATAAATTTATTCAGACGATTCCTGTACCTATAAATTTTGAGATGATACATTAACAGAGATCATTTAATTGAATTTTAAGAATACGTAATTCTTCCGCTTACGAAAATATTACAACACGGAATGACAAGTATTTGTCGTAACACGCTCGTGGCATTTCCTTAAATAGGTAGCTATAGCTATTTTTTAATTTGCGGTTAGGAATGCTCATGACCGATTTCATATGATTTTGATATGATGAGTTCGTGAGCCGTTTGGTGGGGGAAAGGATCAGGATGAAACTGATTTCAAAATCGGTTGGAGAGATTGTACACGATTCGAAAAACCACAGAAATTGAAAATGTATTTCGTTTCGACCTGTTCTAAAGCTGAAATAGATCATAATTTGATTTTTATTTAGACACTATATAAGTGCTAGAAAATTTATAGCTAAGAAAATAAAATCTGACGATATATTATTTATACTAACTCATTGGCTATTTTATTCTGTTGGTTTGCCCTCAACCATTGAGCCCTGCCTGGTGTAGAGAAAAAGGAATTTGAACTGAATGTGGAGAAACTGGAAACTGAAGTTATGAAAGACAATTTAGATGGTTATCTCTAGTGAGCTTTGAGCTAAGTATTAGATGTATCATCATCAGTCTATGAAGGTCCCCATTGCTGGGGCACAGGTCTTCCCTATGGATGGAGAATTAAAGGGAGATAATAAGAAGCATGAGTGCTAAAAATACCACCCACAATGGCATTGACACTTGCGTTGATGCTAGAAGATGCATGATATTCAGTGGACTGCTATATTTTGAGAACTCGATATCAGGCATTCCTAAGCCTATATTCTAAGGTTTCTGGAATTATTGTTCTTATTAATTAGATCAGATGGCTCCACTGTTCTAGTGGAAAGCAGATGGAAGGCTGCTAATTTTGAAATTTGCGATAAAGCATGAATAATAGTCCCATGTGAGGAAGACATTCTTAATTGAATAAGAATACCTATCGTGTCCTGCCTCTTATCACATACTTACAAAGGATGGACAGTAATGGACACACCTTCGTCTGTAAAGTCAAAGGCAAACCTTTTTGCTACAAAACCATTTTATAAAGACGAGTCTGCAAAGTATAATGGGACGACTACTCATTTCCTCGACATGGCAATACAAAATTCTTGTACGTTGGCTGAGACAAGCAGGGTTTTTTGTTGTACCCGATGATCACATGCCAACGGATTCTATTCATTCAAACGGTCTAAAAGTGTGAGGTTTTGAATACATATTTCGCTGGCCAAGATCCAACTTAAGGGCAATTTGTAATCAGATTATTGGCTCTGTGGTTACGTGATTCATGGACGCATCCTGAACGTAGATTCAAGGCAGGCTGCCTATATCACTTCAATAGAGGACCTTATTGCTCTGGGGTTGGATTGATATGAATTGCGATAGAGATATATTATTAAAATATTTAAATTCTCTTGTAAAAGTAAAAGGACTTACACTTAACCATTTTAAAAAATAAGTTTATATTTGTGTTATTATATTTTTGAGGCTATCTATACTTTCCGCCATATTATATTAATCTCTTGTAGAAGAGATTTTTAATTTTTTTATTCCAAGTCATAAAACCCCTTTTTGTTACAGATTAAACTACAATGTTTTATCTGTTTGTCAAGAGTTAAACATAAAATACGTATAAGATATGAAATACGTACGAATATAGGTACAGTTCAGCAACAACACTATTCGAGTTTTATTTAAAATTAACTTAAACACACGCTAAATGAGAAACAAGTTCCAATTGGTCGGAATAACGAAACATAGAAGTACGGCGAGCCGAGAGCTAATCGTCGGACATTATAAATTATAGCAATAATAATAATAAATATATTAAGTAAGTCCTTCTGATTATAATTGAACCGTCTCAGCGAGATTCATAGCGCCTGAAATATATTTTACAGCAATTGTCTTGCTTTAGTATATTTCTTAGACAAAAGTATTTTAAAATTATGATACTTTATATGAGGAAGCGAGGTAGGAGAAGACCAATTAAGGAGAAGAAATTGTACTGACTAGGATACCTATCTATTCGAACAAATAGAAAACAAATGACAATTTTTTTCAGCTTCTCTTGCATTTGACACGACGCTCGCCAAGATATTTTCTCTGTAATACGTTTTATACATTTGTATTCTATGCGTTTAAATAGATGGCTAGGGAGGCAGGCAAGCTGGTGGTACTCAAAGAGAATACAATACTATGGTGGTAATGTACGACATTGTACATTGTGCTTAAGATAGTTTTTCAACATTGATTAACGACGCCTAATAATTTCAATCAGGCACTGTTGTCGAGAAGAGTTATTGTTACAAATAAAATTAGGGATGGGAGGAATGCATGCATGAAGGAATGTAAATTCATGATTGCACGCAATGCATGGAAAGGCAGTACATCAGCTTAACACATGTAGTGAATGACGTCTGACATGGGACGTTATAAAATAAAATATGCAAACGAGACTTATTATTTATTTAATTATATCAAAATCTTATTCACTAGAATAAATAGCTAACAATACAATAACATATTAATTGTGACTGACAATTTGTATTTGCATCAATTTACTTTTACACAGAAGAAATAATAACTGAGTTTACCATTTAATAATATCGTATTATTATGTATTATTAATCGTAGCTAGTGGAATGAAGTGATTGCTGCCTACCCCTGTGAGAGAAAGGCGTGATGTACCTATGTATGTATGTATACGAACAAAATTATGATGGCAACTGCCTTTTCACTATTTATAGAATAGTTAATGTTGCCAATAATAATTAACTGCTATAACCAAAAAACGTTAAGATTTTTCAGTTTTAGATATAAATTCTTTTTAATAATGTAACTTTTTTATGAAATTCTTTTTGGACAATTTTAAGCATACATTTTATGGCACAGGATAGTGAATTGATGTGAAAACCGGCTTTAAGTCAAGTTAGCAATATGAGTAAACGACATCATAATAATATCATGAATATGGTAAACAGGTATTTCAACGCAAATATTCTTGTTCTAAAGCTTCTAAAGATGAGTGGCTATAATGATTATAGGTTTAATCATAGAGATTTATGACTGTCTTGTCTTCATAATTATTAAGTCTCATGTTCGCTGTGGCCTAGCACCTTAAATGGATGGGTGACTAAATATCCTACTTTGGGTTTCTCTGGAATTTGGAAGGCACGTCAAGTCATTTGCCCCGGCCGGACTACCATCGTTAAATACGCACCCAACCAATGGCTTAAAAACAATGTCTGCTGGGATATGGCACATTATTTTTAAAGGCTTGTATTTAAATGAACATCAGACAACCCTAACCTAATGTACAAAACATGATAAATGCTCATCAAAGTTTGTCCATATTTATTTTGGTGAGCATTGTGCAATTTATTCGGTAGGCACTATAAATAATCCTCTTTTTAAATATTCTTTCGTCCGCAGGAAAAGTTGAAACATTTGAAGATAACATAAATATTATAATTTCACTACTTTTAACCTCGTAAAAAAAAATCAACATTTAGAAATTTGGAGAAAAAAAAGGATACCCAACTTTGGTGTGCATTATGTATAAAATAATTTGTTAGAGTGGACTTAAAGTTTATAAGTTCTAACTTATTTACTAAAAATAATCTCGTCGCGGTTAGCTTATCCACTAATTGGTGGCTAGTGCTTATTCTTTATAATTACGAGATACAAGTCACTTATATTTGTTTTTTAATAATTGCTTATTTTTTATTATTAAGATGCATTTCCAATCACGACGCTGTCAATCTACGTTCAGAGTCTTTCTCTGCTTCGTGATTGGTTATTTCATGTACCGCCAGGCTCCACTCTTGGCTCAGTGAAAACGTAACTTAGTACTCGCACCAATCCCGTTAAGGATTCTGTTGTATTGCATAATTTACTTAAATTTACATAGTGTTGGAATGTTATTTCATTTTATGGTATCGCGTAGAAAAGACGATGCGATAAAATCACATAACATTCCGTGATTTTTAACATAATTTGAATATACAATCTAAAGCACGTTACACTGTGCTCATTTCGCAATGTTTTGGAAATTTACGTCAATTTTAAGAATGACTAAAAATCTATACATAACCTTATGTGTAGTAATGGCTTAAAAATTATTCTTATTCTCAGTAGAGGTAGAGAGGGGCCTAAAGCAGACACTGACTCTATACAATTTAATTACATCCACGAAAACAATGTAAATTGTTAAACACCAGTTTCCACTTTGTCCCTCTTAAGCCTTTAACCTCGAATAAGACCTAAAATAGTTTCTAGATTTATTTCATTAGGTAAAACATCTCCACTATTTCTGTGGTCATAGATCAGACAATGATAAGTGTGTATTAATATTGGTATAATGGCAAAAAAATGCTCTTTCATTTGGTTATATCAGGATATTACTGTGGTATTGAATATTTTCTACGTCTCATATTTAATAGTGTCTTAAAGATTTCTCAATGATTTAAAAGCTTGTCCTGTAAAGTAATAATGAATTTTTATTTATCATATACTGACCTATGACCACAGATTTGTAGCTCTACGTTTACTCATGAAAACAACGAACTTTCTGCAGACGATGCATAAATGTTGCTCATAGCTAAGTGATCATACAAATACTTCATCAGATCTCTGTACAATTCAACAGTCTTTACAGATCTAGTCAGAAACAACTACGGCCAAAAAGTCATCCGCACTCCTGAAAGACGGCCCGGGCTTGCCGGACTTGAAGGCAGCGGCGCCGACACCTCTTCCCTTTCCCAGGAAACTGGGAAAGGGGAAGTTCGGCACCCCCCGGTGTCTCACGTCGAAGACTGCATCGTGGAAGCTGGGCTGAAATTGGAGATATACGTGAGATATATATAAAGGATGCAAATATTTAGAGAAGACGAATTACAGGGGAAGGAGAAGAAGAGAAATTAAAAAGAGGAATACATTTTGCCAGTACAATGAGTCAGCCTTATTTTTGGAAAATATTGACGTATTTTGAAACACGACACTCTGTATCTTACTCTATCTGAGACCAAGTGTGCTAGCAGTCAATACTCAACGAATAAGCTACGCCATCCATTCACAAACTACCAGGAGGCCTTGTTCTGAGAAGAACAGGCAAGAAACTCAACAAGTTTTGTTCCTCCGTTTACACGTTATTACCACAAACTAAAAAATCTACAATAAAAAGAAGCCTGAAAAATTACTGCGCTATTGAACTCCTCTTCAACAGAAGGTTATATTTTATCTACCGTCTCTTTTCCTTCTTGAATTCTTTACATAATTAGTGAGATTTAAAAAAAAATTGGTCCTTATCCAGATCTTCTTTCTTCTTTCTTCTCCCTGCCCTGATCCCAGTCTATCTGGGGTCGGCGCAGTATGTTTCCTCTTCCATTCATATGTCAGACGCCATCAAGCCATCCAATCCCTTTCGATTCATATCATCCATCCCACCGTAATGGTGTTAGTGATGAATGAATGTATAGAAAAGAGACTGAACGGACCATGTCGAGAGACCCATGAACGGAGAGAGTGATTAGAATGACAACATTCCATTCCATACTGCTCAAGGTTTTGGCTTAGGTTTTACAGCCGGCCGCCTGCCTGACACCAACCCTCTTTGGGTACGCTGTTGTTGGTGGTTTGCCCTCCACCATTCGGGTGCCCCAAGGTGCTTATTGGTCTACACCGGGCAATCTCCCTTAGTCGACTCTTACGACACCCACGGGATGAGTTGGGGCTGGCCTATTCTACGTTTCTTGTTCGCTCCCAGGCCAGCATAGGAGAGGTCCTTATCCAGATATTCTTTGAAATTCGGCCGACCACACAATATGGTCACCGTCATGTCAAATGCAAGAGTAGCTTTGTTCTAAATTGATATTTGTTCGAAAGAAACGTTTTATTTATTTTCCTCTTGGCTAGGCCCCCAAACTAGTGCCTCGTCTTGGTTCGAGGTGCTAACGGGCCTATTAATAATCCGTTAAGAAAACATTAATAATTAAGTACCTAAAAAGTAACAGCTAAATTGATTGGAAGACAGCCAGGCAGAATCGCTTTCGTAAGCGTTTGACCATGAACTTGTTGAGACTCGTGTGTAATTCAGGATGTAGCATGCAATGTTGGGTATTTTAGTGATGACTCAGTGTAAGTTCCATACTTAAAAATTACAACTGGGACCAACGCTTTTATACTAATTTTCATTTTTCTGGTGAAGCCATTTGGTGACTGCAGAGTAGAATACAATTGTCACCACCCCCAAATCTCTCCCGTGGGTGTCGTACAAAGTGACTAAGGATAAATCAGTGATGAGGAATGAGCAGCAGCGTTCCTCTTATACCACCTAGCAAATTAGAATAGTACTGCTACTTTTGTGCCCGATAAATGGCAATAGGCTCGCCACCTTATTACATGGGACTTTTCGATTTTAATTTTAACATTATATAAATGTTAGAAAAATTAGTACAAAGATTTTGGGGTTAGAAAAAGAATTTCGAAAAGTTATGATCTTGAGGCGGGAATTCTTTTTCTAACCCCAAAATCTTTGTACATGGGACTTGTCATAGTTGGCGAAACGTGGGTGCTTGTTCACCTCTGCCTAACCCCTTCGGGGATATAGGCGTGATTTATGTATGTATGTATGTATTCATTTTTCTAATTTAATTATAAATATTATATCAGAATTAGAACACCTTTGGGTTAAGCAAACTTCGTTTTGTAGGGACGTGATCGGTGTATCGCTATCGATATTTTCATCACTTTTCAATAATAATTTCAATCGTTACTAGCTTTCGTGTCCTTGTAAACGTTGAAAAGTCGTATTAAATAATAACTATTTTAACTGAGAAAGTTGATTTCTAGGCTCTTGTTTTCTTTCTTGTTTTCTAATCTAAGCGATTAGAAGATAACCGTCAGTTATTGACACTTCTTCCATGCGATAAAATGTCAAAAAGCGACGGTTAAATAATAATCGCCTGTTTATGGTGTTGGTGAACTCCAGCCTTAAACGAATTCGAACTTACTTCACTGGAAGGGAATCCGCCGAGGGAGTTGAATCCGAACGCTTGTGACGCGCTCTGTGATCCTGACGGGTGTCCGAAGCCTCCGCCCAAAGATGAGGCAGAGGACGCTGCTCCAGATAAAGAGGAACCGCCGAAGGAAGCCGCTTGGCTGCTAGCTTGACTGCCACTGAAACTGGAGAATTTATAATATAATTTTTTCTTCCATGCTGGCCTGGGAGCGATAAAAAATAATGTAGAATGTCAACGTAGAATGCCAGCCCCGACTCGCACCTGGGGCGTCGTTAAAGCCGAATAAGGGAGATTGCCCGGTGTAGGCAAATAAGCTCCTTATTAGGGCATCTGAGTGGTGGAGGGCAAACCACCAAGAATAACTCAGAAAGGGTTGGTGTCAGGAAGGCGGCCGGCTGTAAAATCTAAGCTAAAACCTTATGCAGTATGGAATAAAACGTTTGCTTCCCAATTACTATTTCTAATCATCGGTCTCTCAATACAGTCCTTTACATCACTTATGATATAAATCAAAAGGTAGTGGATGCCATGATGACCTCTGACCGATATTAAGGCAGACAAAAAGAAGAAGAACATCTTTACATTGCTACGGTCCTTACATACTTCTTTCGCTTCGTCCAATATTTTTAATGTCCTCATGCATTCCCGTCGGTTTCCAGTACTCTTGACCTAGCCCTCTTTTAAAATACTTTCAGTGTAAGGATAGAAGGTAATAGGATTTGGATGGTTCAACTTGACTCAACAAGTTGACTCAACCCTCAGACAGAATGTTGTTGAGGGTGGTTAGCTCGCCACGGTGTAAGAGACTCCATGTCCTATGATAGGTGAAAGGAGGTAGTAAAACTGAGTTTTGCTATGCATTATCTATCACGCAGCGGGGTCTCTTGTTAAATCTCGGTTACGAGTAAGTTCTTAGGGAGACGTAAGTCTTGCCAGGGATCTGAAAGCACGGTCGCCCTGACCGACTGGTTTGCTGCGTAACATTTCTTTTTGCGTTTAAACCAGACATACTTGTGCAAATGTGTTGCATTACCCGCTATGTATACAATGTTGCTCGTCAACTATCACGAGAGCGACGCACGCGCCTGTCGTAAAACTCCACAAGCAAATTGGCTAAGCCATTTTGAATCTTGATTAATTGAGACCGGGCATTTGAAATAACAAACAAGACCTCAGCCCCTATAGACAAGTGATCAATCTATTCGAACGAATAGAATACAAATGTATGGAACCTAGAGTAATTGTCAAAAAAATATTAATGTTAACATCATCTGCGATTTGACTACAGGCACTAAATTGACATTTTGGCGAAGAAGAATATGCAGATGTCATTTGGTTAACATGGACGTTCTGCTAATTAGACTGACTGCTATTAGATGTTTCGCGCAGTTGCACGTTTTGCTACTAACTGCCGCACTCAGAGACGTCAATTAACTTTAATGAGTATTTAATGTCAAAAAATTTCATTCAAATCTAGACCATAGACCCGGCAAGAATAGCGACTTGTTTTGAATTGTCATTTTTTGACGTTAAGAACTCATTAACGTTATTTGACGTCTCTGAGTGCGGCAGTTAGACCTTCTGATCGTGAGGGGAAAAAAATTTTGTTTCGGTCTTTTTGTTCTACTGGGTTACAATTATGATTTTGTCACTGTCTGACTCTTGCTCAGGTCCTGTGAAGTGACGGAGGGTAAGTATCTGATGTATAATTCATAGTCTATACGGAAAGAATGGATAAGATAGATACAATTGGTAAGATATAATAGGCGTTTATTTTTATGACGGATGCCGTTCATCTCATCTGATGGTAAGTGACGATAAGGGCCTGGGATGGAATCGAGCTTCACCTGGATACCTCAATTTAAGGGCTGTCTAGCTTAACTTTTCGGAACGCAATAAAGCTGTTAACATTGTTCTGATAAGATGGTGGTAGAGGCGGACTTGAAAAAATCCTATCACCAACCAAACCGAGTACCAATTTGTATGTAGGTACGTCCAAGACGTTACTTGTGTGATTTTGAGCATGTTTGTTAAGCAAGTACAGTAAGCAACTAGAATCAGTAAACGCGTTCTTTACGAAACATTCGCAAAAAGTAGATCAAATAATTATGTAAATCACCAAATTTTGTAATTCGGTATCAGGCTGCTTCATGCCTTTCTTTTTACGACTGTCAATTACAAAATATACTTTTGGATTTATTATTATTAAGAAAATACATACCATAGTTTTTAAATATTAAAGAATCTAGTCTTACTGAAATGTTTCATTAAGCGTGTTATACTGTTTTAATTAGTAACGTAGAATGTACCAGCCCCGGCTCACCTGTGGGGTGTCGTAAAAGTCGAATAAGAGAGTGCCTGGTATAGGCACCTTGCTTGCTCAATAAGCACCTTGAGGCACCCGAATGGTGGAAGGCAAACCACCAACAACAGCATATCCAAAGAGGGTTAGTACCAGAAAGGCCGGCTGAAAAACCTAAGCCAAAACAGGGCAGTGAGTTGAAATGTTAACCAATCACTCTCTCCGTTCATTGATATCTCGACATTATTCTTTGCATCACTTTTCTGTACATTAATCTATATGTAGCGCCTCTCCGGTATGATGAATGATATGAATCCAAAGGCAAAGATACTGCGTCGACCCCAGATTATCCGGAAACAGGGCAGGATGATAATGATAAGTAAAAAGTTATTAACATTTTTCCCTAAAACTCAGCTCTAACCCAAGCTATGCTCTTGCATTATTTATTTATTTACACGTTTTGAGGAAAGCTAACAGCTTATCAACTTTCAAATAACAGGAAATCGTGAATACTTAAAGCTATTGATAAGCTACCACATATAATTATAGTCCAAACTTTATATTCATTACTGATTCTGTGTACGTTTACAAAAATTATATTTCAAAATATGATTGGTTTTTGATTTGACACCATTATGTTATGCCTTGAGAATGTTTATTTAAAATTTTTATGTGCGCTTTCAATTAGGAAGGTTTCGCTAGGAGACTGTGCTTCTGCGGTTATTTAGAAATACCGTTTCGAACTTGACGTAGATTAACGAAAATGGATAGAATTCAAACAAACTTCCCTCATTTATCAAATTATATGCCGTATGTTTTTAGTTGTCTCTGGGTAAAAAATTACGAAAAGTACTGTGCGTATTTAGATGTAATGTAATGCATCAACTCTTCTTTTCCCTGCCTTGTTCCCAGTCTACCTGGGTCGGCGCAGTATGTTTCCTCTTCCATTCTTATCGGTCAGACGTCATCGAGCCACCCACCCCCTTTTGATTCATATCATTCATCACACCGTAAAGGCATCAATCAATGCATCAACTAATAACAGTAATTTCAATATCTAATACACATAGCTTGTTTAACTACATATTTAAGTATAGGGGAAAAACTAGCAAGATGGACTTGGTGGCAAGAGGAATATTTAACATTCTATTATATAGGCGCTATTTATTTATGTATCTTTTTTATTTAGGCAACACAAATAAAGTGACCACTTTTTAATGGGGAATGTATAGGTATATTCTGTTACTATCCGAATGGCTTTTCGTAGCGGTATCATAAATTTATATTTATTGATTTCCAGGATATTGTATATTTAATTAGCAAATATTCAAACACGTATTTTTTTCAAGTTTCGAGAATTGAGTTTGAAGTAGCCATGTTTGCTTGACAGGTTTCTTAACTATGTTCATTGTTTCGGAACCGGTTAGAATATTTTACGTGTCGATAATATTTGCATACCTAGCTATAATATGGTTCTATCACAGTTATTCCGATAATTGTGATATGACTTTGTCATGATAATAAAAAAATATAAAATATACGGTTTTATACGTCGATAACAACGAAGTAATTCAAGTTTTGGAGACCTGTGCATCCAAGGACTTCTTAAATGTCTTCCTGCTCCATCTTTTTAACATTACATTATATTTTATGATGTATTTTTCTGAGTAAAATATTATTCCATGTCGTGTTATGTTCATAACAACAGCCAAAACTAAGTTCCTAATATAGTCAGTAAGCTTCGATAACATAGGAGGGGAAAAAACAATGGGGCTGTCGTATCTACATGGATAAAAGTCTCCAATAAAAATAAATAAAGAGAAAATAAATAAATAAAAACTCACCCTCCAAAACCACCACCGAACGACGAAGCTTGACTCGCCGAGTGCGATGCACTGAAACCTTCGTTGAATCCGAACGAGAACGACTGAGACGCCGCCTGGCTAGCCCCGCCGAAACTCCCGCTGCTGCTCACACTGGCGGTCAGCCCCCCATTGCCAGACGGGCCCACATTGAACCCTCCCCCGAACTTCGGCCTGAGGGAGTTCGAGCGAACGGTGTTGCTCCGTTCGTGCGGCAGCAGAGTGCTCGGGTCCCGCTCGAGGTGCTCCAGAACGGGCAAAACAGGCGGCGTGATGATTGGCTCCAGTTTCCTCTCGCGGCGCTCGTCCGGAAACACGAACCCGTTGGCCGGCGCCGGCGCCGCCACGCCCGCCAAGTACGCAAAACAAAAGACAGCGAGGATGAACTTCATGGTTGGCAATGTTGGTAACACTAGGTGTAGTTGTTGTCGTATCTTGTTTTAATAGGGTCGCACGAGGTCGCCCGCGGTGTTGGCATGCGGCGCGCGCCGCAGCCTTCAGAAAATCCACTGCGTCTCGCCGGTGTCGACGTCCAGCCCAGCGGCATCCCCTCTCGCGCTGCATCCGTGACACTGGACCGTTTCGCTGTAGGTACACACAACATGTTATTAGTTTCGCGTGGAGACGCTGCTACAAAACTGTACTGTTAGCTTTTTAATTTGGTCTCAATGAGACGACACTCTAACGGCGGGTTCTATCAACAGATGAAGATAGACGTACTACAGCTCAGTTGCTTAGCAACTTCTGTTCTCTATCGTAATATAGCAAATTATGCCAGACAACTACTACAACTAAACTAAACTAAACTTTAGTAAGCTCAGGGCATTAATTAGCACATTCATATTTTATGTGGAATCCTTACTGCTTTGTAATTTATAAAATTTGGAATAAGGAACTTTAGTCAAGGAAAATAAATGATTATTTTTGGCATAAGATTATGCAAGATATGTCTTATCTTGCATAATCTCATGCATTATATAGAGGGCATTAACCTATTAAGTTAAATATGTTTATTATATAATTTTATTTACAGCAAAAAGAAGTTGACTGGTATACGAGCCCTACTTCAGTCATATGAATAAGTAGGTAATCAATATTTCTTACAATCGCACCTAACGACTAGCCAAAAGCAGCCAAATCACTTGTGTTATGAAAACTAGATGGCGGACAATTACACATAATAATTATAGGTAAATATTGACAATATACTACATACACATAAACAACCATGATCCGTGGACAAATCTGCCGCGCTAGCTATATCAGCAATAACTCCAATTTAAGGCAAAACTGAGTTACGTATTTAGGAGAATCTACATTTTGCGCCTTAAGATCAGCAGGCATTTTACGAAACTTGCTAACAAATCGCAATTGAAATTAATGAATTTGTTACGATTATATATTTACGATTTGATAGTTTCTCACATCGCCCTCTATTAGCAATTGAAACAGTAGAATCATCGCAAAAGCAACAACTTATGAATGAATTAATAAAAAAAAAACATAATAAAAGTCAAGAATTGTTAGTAACAAAGTTACGTAGTCAGGTCAGAGTTGGTAGCCGTTTAAATATATCAATAGGTTGTGTAACTGTAATGAAAAAATATCGTTAAAGAATGTCCTTAAGGAGATAAAATATCGTCTTTGGAATAACAACATCTTGATGCATTGCCTATTACAAACTATACATACTTACTTATTACCGTTAGCGCTTATTAGCGAAGCTGTATTCAGCAGAAATGTAAAAGCATGTTCATCCGTACCCGAACCCGTACTCGAATCGAATTCAAATCCACGATCTCTTGGCGAAGTCATATTAAATCTATAAAATACGTTAACTTTTATATTTATGATAAACGTGATTTTTTTTTAACTACAAATCACTTCCTCTTCAAGACGTCTACGATAATAGCGAAATGTAAACATAAGACCACGGCACCTAAAGTCGCAGTCATTAAAAATATTAATGTAAATTTGATTTACGGAAGCCTTCGTATTAGTCAGACTACAATAAGTACCTAATATTTTGATGAATAGTATAGGTACATACATATCCTTATTGGCATCGTAACGGTTACATTGTTATAAGCTTATAAATAATAGTAAGGAAACTAAGACAGTAACGTGAGAGAGGCTGTTGGGAAATCCAACGTCCTACGTCCGTCCTAAGGAGGATATTATTGCGGATCAACTTAGCTATTCTGGACGAGATATTGTAGATTTATTACAACGCCTCGTGACTTAAAAGGGATTTGTAATGGCGTTTTTTTTAAGTGTTCTCAATTGACGGCCTTTTATACACACTTTTAAGTCTAAATTTCTTGCAATAATGAAAATCCATAAGCAAAATATTAAGATTTAAGTATAGTTCCTCACTTGACATCAATTTTGAAAAGATGATTGTCTATTTTCCTGTTTTAGCTGCCAATTCGCATTTGGCTAGCGTGTTGACCTATGGCCCACTTTCCCTATATTCCTCCATCCAGAGGGAAGATCTGTGCTCTAGCAGTGGGGACATTAAAGGACGTTATGATGGTTGATTTCCGAATTCCGAACTTTATAAATGTATAAAGCTGGAGACCTAAACCTAAACCAAAACCTTGAGCAGTATGGATACATTCCTATCCAGAATAATGATTATTTATACAAAAATAAATCGTATGAAAATGTTAATACTTTTATCTATTCACGTCAGCAGAACAGAAAGAGGAGCTGTGACACTGGTTTATACCTCAACCCACTATTTAAGTATAGTATAATTTTACATGTTGCCAAGTTTTGTGAAAATCGGAAACGATAAATTTTATTTTTTTATTTGCACAGAAGTTAATACGTTCCTTTAGAGGTTGTTATTATAAAATTCGCGATTTAAAGCGTATTCTTAAGCTTGAACAAATATTGTAGGAACATAAATAGATTTTCACAAAAGAAATGCTCTGATGTTGACTTAGTTGTGTGTGATCAAGATCATGCTGCGGTAATGGCCGCCGTTTCATATGCCTATCGTCTGCTTATTATAACGAAGGTGTGTAAAGGATTTATTATTTTCATGCAGGGGAAAGGTGTGATCTCCCCTTATTCTTGCATGTAGTTATTAAATTGTGTCCTATTTAATAATAATGAGAACTTATTTTGACGGCCGCCTTGGTCGAATGCTCAGATTGCTGGGTATTGGCCAAGAGGTCCCGGGTTCGAATCCTGGTAGGGGCAAACTTTGTGATGACCAGAAATGTTTGTTCCCGAGTCATGGTTGTGTATATGTTTATGTAGTATATTTTCAAGATTTATGTACATAATTATATTAAAAATATGTCCGTCATCTAGTATCCATAACACAAGTGCTTAGGCTACTTACTTTGGGCTAGATGATAGGTGTGCGTGTAAAAAAATATTTATTTATTTATTATTATACACTTTATTACACTAGACATTTTATAAAATTAGTTGACAGAGATAAAAAGTACAATACGGTTTTTTCACGAAAAGCGATCTCTTCCAGACAACCTTCAGGTAGTGGAAATGTAATATTGAAAGGGAAGGTAAGGTAGGCTCATATTTCATATTCTTCTCGATTGCACGAAGCACAGATGGGAAACCAGTTTCATTTACCGGTTATAAGTAATTTCGGTTAAATTTTTTGTTATAGCACAGTTTGCCTGTAAAAAATTGCACTCTCTACGCATTATCGTTCAAATTATGAGTGAGTGAGTGTGATCCAGTCAGGGTCGCACGTCCCATGTCACGGTCAATGTGGAAGTACATGTTCTCGTCCACGTATTTATAGTATCGGATGAACGATCGCCCGCTAGCATACCATTGTATCCCTTTTGCCGGGGCAGCGGAAACACAATTATTGCTACAATTTTACAAGACCTTTATTCAGTAATTATTAATATTTAGGTAAGATCCATAAATCGCCAAATAATGTATCGATATAAATTAATTATTTACTTATTTACCAAAATATATTATAAATTAGTAATAATAATATTATCTTCTTCTTCTAGCTCCCATATTATAGGGCCATACCAACATTGACAGTTCTCTTGCAGCTTGTCCGCTACACAACGGACTCCGCCGATGCCGCGGATGTATTCCTTACATAGGTATCTGTACTAAGTCTAGTCATAATAATATTATAAAACTCTTATCTTATATCACCCAGCAACATGCTACGTTGGCAATAGGCCCCCTATTACATAAAAAAAAACAAGAATATTTATTTCATTCAAAAACGCATATACATATAATACAATTTGTTGGAGCTGCCTTGTAAGCATAGAATTATACTAAAGGAAATTATACTATTACGACTGAACATGCATACTTTGCAAAACCTGGGTGAGCATTCACCTCTGCCTAACCTTCGGGGATAAATAGGTGGTATTTATGTATGTACGTAATATTATAAATGTTGATGGCCGGTTTGATCGGATTGTCAGCTCTATCGTACCAGAGGATGGGTTGGTATCCCGGGATGGGTTTGAATTCTATATACATACATAATTATGTCACCCTTTTATCCTTACATAGGTACATATGATTTCTAGACATAATAAACACTTTATAATTTAGCCAAAGACAGATTTTTGTCTTTTAAGGGCAAATGCTTACTACATTTACCACCTACAGTCTTCCACAGCGTAAATACCTCTCGTATGGACATCATTGATTATATAATCGACTAGCCGGAATCGAAATCGTATAGAAGAACAGGATTCAATTATTGTGAAACTGTTGCTACATCTCTATAGTCGGATACTCATAAAAACAGCTAGCTCGAATGTTTGTAGATATAAATGAGAAATTGGATTAGTAATATTTTACAAAGAAAATTGGACAGAAATTTTTCGAAAAATAATTTGATAATTTTTTGGAATTTTAACTTTTATGATATGCGTAGCTTGGACTTATATTTCCTTTTATTTCTGAATAGACGATATAATTTACTGATGGACAACACAAAAACTAGTTTTTATCAAACCATTCACAAAATCATTTTAAATTATTTGACAATTACAATGAAAAGTAGATAATTTTCCTATTCATAATAAATTACTACTCTTTTTTTACAAATTAAGCTAAAAAAATAATTACCTAGTGAAAATGCATGAAACCACAAACACCATCTTTCGCTAAAATGAGCCGTGAAATATCGTTATGAAAAATATTAATATTTGCAATAGTCATGTATTGTAACATATGAATAAGAATGAATGACGCAGGTCTCAGTTTAAACTTTTAAACGATTTTAATTTATACATTAACAGCGTTACTCAAATATTGCCTTCATAAATAATTATATTTAGTTTGTAAAGAGAAAATCGTGATAATATCGATCACTATTTTCCCGCCGTAATCATCATCACCAGCCTTTTTAATGTCCCCACTGCTGGGGCACAGGCTTTTCCTATGGATGGAATAAAATAGGGAGATTGGGCCAAAACCCTCCCCAGATAAACTGAAAATACGTTCCCGCCGTATTCTCAGTTTATCTGAGGTTGGTGTAATGGTTTGTTTCCCTTGATTCATTTCGGTGGCTCATGGCCCGGGAATGCACTCAGGGGGCTTTAGCCTTCTTTTGGTCGGGGCCAGCTTACGCCCCCTGAGCTCATTAAAACTTTTTATAGTTTTTACTTATTATAAAGCATCTTGGATCTTTTGTAGCCCTCACCGCTTCTGTCCGGCTAGTATGACCACGGAAACACGATATGATAAAGTCATTTAACGCTATATAGTGTCAAAAATCAATGGAGTTTTGACAGTTCAACGGGATAAATGGCTCTATCATATCCTGTTTCAGTGGTCATGCTAGCCGGGCTGGTCTTCTTGATAATAATTTGTTGTACTTGAAATTATTCACCAATGCCGCTTTGCAAGCAGCGATTGTCATGCAAGTGTCTCGCATTAGTCATTTGCTATGGCAGATTTCGAAATCGCTTACTCATTATATTCTAGTGGGACTTCTGTTTTGATGTTGAATCCATAAACAATCTCAGTCCAGGTATTTTACCAAAACTAGATGTTTAATTTCTTGTGGTAAGAGCAATATTATACTAAAATTGTTCGAGAGGGCAACACGAGAAAACCCGTCTTACAGAAACATAAAGTACCATTATTCTTAGTAAACTATTTGACCTGCAAGCAAGGTTTGCAATACATGGCTATTCTGCAAATTGCAAGTTGCAACGTAGAGAAGGCCAACCCTTCCTTTATAATTAATATATTATTATATTTTATGAGATTTTTTTTTACACTCACACCTATCATCTAGCCCAAAGTAAGTAGCCTAAGCACTTGTGTTATGGATACTAGATGACGGACATATTTTTTATATAATTATGTATAAAAAATGTTGAAAATATACTACATAAACATATACACAACCATAACTCGGAAACAAACATTTGTGGTCATCACAAAGTTTTCCCCTACCAGGATTCGAACCCGGGACCTCTTGCCCAATACCCAGCAATCTGAGCATTCGACCAAAGTGGCCGTAATATTATATGTATCAATAAATTATACTATACTGTACTTACATAGTACTGTACTTACATAGTGCCGTGTGGTGACGGCAGAGTAGAATACAATTATTCGATTTTGAATTTTAACATTATATAAATGTTAGAAAAAATTAGTACAAAGATTTTGGGGTTAGAAAAAGAATTTCGAAAAATTATGATCCCGCCTCAAGATTCCCGCCTCAAGATCATAATTTTTCGAAATTCTTTTTCTAACCCCAAAATCTTTGTAGAATACAATTGTCACAACCCCAAATCTCTCCCGTGGGTGTCGTACAAGGCGACTAAGGATAAATCAATGATGAGGAATGGGCAGCAGCGTTCCTCTAATACCATCTAGCAATAGCAATGTACTGCGACTTTTGTGCCCGATGTATAGTATAGGGCTCGCCACCTATTACATGGGACCTAACATAATTGACGAAACGTGGGTGCTAGTTCACCTCTGCCTACCCCTTCGGGGATATAGGCGTGATTTATGTATGTATATGTGTGTATGTACTTACATAGAGAACATGAACTTTTTTTATCTACGATAGTTTTTTGTATGGGAGATATGAGTTGGAGCTTAGAATATTTCTTGGATTTTCCAGCTTCTTCAGATTCCAGCTTATTCTCAGGCAATTATTTAATTTATTAATAAAAATTGTCTATCATATCTAATTAGCAAATATATCATGCCTATATCCATGTAAACGTTACCTACACGGCATATTTTATGATAGTTCATAGAATGAGCGCTACGCAAAGCAAACGACTCACGCGTAGAACCACTAGCAATGACATTGAATGTAGGTATTGCTTCATTCTTATTACGAGGAAAGAATACAAATGTCACATATTATTAGTGACTTGAATTTCTTGACGATCGCGATGGTATTGTTTTTAGATAGTTCAATTGTCATACAACTTAATTATTATGATATGTTATACAAATTTATTTTTTATATTTTGAGGAATATAAAATTTCTGTGATTATCATCACCAAAGGTAAGGTAAGGTTTTGGAACCTTGAGCCTGTAATATAAGTCATGTAAAATAAAGGAAAGGTCTTTCATTGAACACTTTTATTTCAAGATTAAATACCCGTTTTTTGAGTGTTTCTTGATTAACAGTTTTTAGTTACTCTATATTTATCGTATTGTGTAAGTTATTTATATAACGTATTTGAAAAAAAAGTGAATGTTTTTTTTTATACGTTAAGGTACATAGTTATATGTTACTCACTCTTTAATATATCAATATATAAAAGACAATAAAATTGTACGCATCACGTTAATTTCTCTGAAAGTGGACTCATATATATTATAAACCTGACATGTGTTATCGGAATAATTTTCCATGAATCTATTAAAATGCAGTCATGACTCACTTTTGTCTACTACGTAATCAACTATTCATACTGATTCATGAAATAATTAATAGCCAATATTAATTAATTTCTTATTGAATAAGTTTGCATTCAAACAAGAAAGTCATTCAAAAAAACTCAAACAAGCCTTTTTTAACCGTATGTGACCAGGCTCTAGCTAATCTGAGTTTAATATTTGTAATAAAAAATACTAAAGGAAACTATGGTGTCATGTAAGAATGTCACTAGTCAAACCATTATCCTCTCCTATCATTAGCCTCTGAATATCCCCAATGCTGGGGCAAATGTGTCCTATATAAGATTAGGTAACGTTAGAACTTAAACCAAAGAACTAAACTAAGGCCCGAGTTCACCAACACGTAAATCAAGCGATTAGAAGATAACCGGCAATTTTTACAGTTCTTCCATACGATAAAATGTCTAAAACTGACGGTTAAATAATAATCGCCTGTATATGTGTTACCAGCACACTTACACACACACAGTTATTACCAACACATAAACAGGAGGTTCTTTTTGACATTTAACAATATGGAAGAAATGTCAAAAAAGACGGTTAACTTTTTATCGCTTGTTTTACGTGTTGTTGAACTCGAGCCTAAAAACTTTTTCTCTGTTGTTTTGTTTAAGCTGAAGTAGGACAGATGGATTTGTCAAAACGGATTTCGTATTTGTAACAGACTATAAGCCAAAATCGAAATTAGTAAAGTTATTATTCGTGACAATCTAATATGCACTCTGTGTTTATGTATCGCAGACGTGAAATTACAAAAATTTTGTTGCCAAGTTTACAACAGCCTATATGTAATACTGACGTCAGAGATCGGTTAGGAGACCATCGAAGCAAGATTACGTGGGATCACTCGATCATTACATTAATTTTGTAATGCTTCGAATACCAACTGGTACACACGGGTGATTTATTTTCGGAATGACGCTTTCTGAAGTAGCTTACTTTTTATGGCCTTACATCATATTTTTTTTCCTACGAAATAAATATTTCTTACAATCAGAACTGTCGTCGTTAAGGTATTTTAAAGTGAATGTAGGAAACTTTAGCTTGTTATATTTTTTATTGCAGGCCATTCCACAGTGACTACAAACATCAAAAAGATGCACAAGATTTATTCAGTGTTGAGTTGAGAGGATATATTTATAGTGTACTACATATAAGCAAGTATGGAGAGAGCTCGATGGAACAGTGGCTCAGCGCACCCAGCCTGCGATTGCATCAGGTCATTGGATGGTTGACCAAATGAGTTCCTCCGTGTTTCGGAAGGCAGTTAAGCCGTTGGTCACGGCTGCATCTGCTGTCGTTAATACCTAACAATCAAAGTCAGGGGATTGGGCAGCAATGCACTACATATCGAGCTTTAATCAGATAAAGGTAGGTAAATTAATAAATAAATAAAACCTCATAGGAAGTGGCTCTACACATCCAGTGAAACCCCGTGCCCCACGTCATTGCGCCTGGAAAAGTTCGATGATAAAACTCACCCCGTGTGTCAACACAGTTCGACGCTACGAGCCAACAAAGGTAAAGTCGGATGAATCCTGAGGTTTTTACGTCGACCTTAAAACCTCCTTCTAATTAAAATGAGCACAGTACCTGTTGTAACTAGACCACTTATCAAGTTAGTAAGCTCCGCAACGCGCGCTTTTGTAATACGAGTCGGTCTATAAGGCAAACTTGTCTCTGAAGGTCGTCGCCGGACACATCAATAGAGATTGGAAAGTTCTTTTATTTCTCATAAATTTTGGCCCCACTCTTATGTATACCAAGTGGCTCAATACGGGCATGCTGCCCAAAGCGGCTGCTCTGTGCCTCTAGCTAGTAAACGATACAACGTTTCTATCGAACAAATGCCATCAATTTTTGACAACGACTCTTACATTTGACATGAAAATTGCCATGTTGTTTTCTTAGTAATAGATTAGTCAGTTTCATACATTTTTTTCCATTCGTTCGAATATATTGGCCACTAGTCTGGGACCCCAGCCCGGCTAGCATATGTCCACCAAAACACGATACATCAAAGCGATAAATGGCTATACCATATCGTGTTTCGGCGGTCATGCTAGACGGGCTGGTGTATAACACATAGAGCCTAAGAGACAGATGGGAATTTCAATGTCACACGACCCCTCAAGAATGCAGTCAATAAGGATGACCCCAGTTTATCTGGGGTCGGCGTAGTATGTTTCCTCTTCCATTTATATCGGTCAAACGTCATCAAGTCATCCACTCCCCTTTGAATCATATTATCCATAGGTGCTAGTGATGAAGAATGTCTAGAAGAGAGATGGAAAGTACCATGTCGAGAGGTCGATAAACGGAGAGACTGATTGGGATGATAACATTCTAATCCATAGTGCTCAAGGTTTAGGCTCTTTGGGTATGCTGTAGTTGATGGTTTGCTCTCCACCATTCGAGTGCACCAAGGTGCTTATTGGACTACACAGTCGACTTTTACGACACCCTGGGGTGAGTTGGGCTGGCACTTTCTATGTAATTTTTTCGCTTCCAGGCCCGCACAGAAGACTACTTGTGTATAGGTATATAAAATTAAATATTTAAAAGCCAAATGCGTAAAAGTAATTTTATTTAAAATATTATAGTCGCTTCGGAACCACATTTAGTGCATAACACATTGCGCACGCCCAATGTTTACTCATTGTAGCGCGTATGTTCTGGATCGCTTTGTGAACGAGCGACAAAGCGGCTATAATTGTTTATTCAATATTAGTCTACTTTATTCAATATGAAAGAAAATCAGTTGTTCAAAGGTGACATGTAACACAAGTCACGTTTTGGAAACGAAAGATGATAGAAGTATTTTCCGACTACGACACGTGACTTCGAAATAGACGTATGCTTGTCAAGAAATTCGGCCATTGAAAATGTAGAGGACAGAGCCTATCCTGAGACACGTCTACGAGTATTGCTCACAACTCTGTAAAGTCCTGTGTA
Organism: Cataclysta lemnata; assembly: GCA_963931975.1. Classification (NCBI taxonomy): domain Eukaryota; kingdom Metazoa; phylum Arthropoda; class Insecta; order Lepidoptera; family Crambidae; genus Cataclysta; species Cataclysta lemnata. Next base: position 4,708,195 of record OZ008340.1, on the reverse strand, counting down.
GGGTAGGGAAAGGGGCCCAAAGCAGCCATCCTGCTAGCAGCTACTCTTAAGTATAAAATCATTTTCCTATCAGATGTATTCAGCCTTATTAACTGCTCCCTTGAAGGAATACGTGGACAGTATAGTTCCTATGGGCCTCCTTGGGTCATCATCATCATCATCGCCACCCCTTTAATGTCATTTCCATCCATAGGGAAGACCTGTGCCCATTGCTCGAGCATAGGTCTTCCCTATGGATGGAAGAATATAGGGAGAATGGGCCATAATCCACCACGCTGGCTCAGTGCGGGAATGGTCTGCAGATGCAGTGGGGACCAACGGCTTAACTTGCCTTCTGAAGCACGAAGGAATTCGAAATAATAAATTTTTGGTCACCCATCCAATGACTGGCCTTAGCAAACATTGATTAGTATATGCAATCGCAGGCAGAGCGTGCTATGCCATCGCACTAGGGAGTTTCTCATAATTTTAAACATAACAGTAGCCGCTTTAGGCAGCATGCACGCTTTAGGCCACCTTTCCGTTCCTACGTATGTCAGAATTTAAACCTTCACACAGTTGTCTCAAAGTTGATCAGTAAATATTTTTATTCGGCCGACAAATCTATTGAGTCTGTCAAATCGTATGCGTGTGTATACATACAGTAGCGTGTCAGAATTTAGAGCAACCTTAACTTGTTGTCTCAAAGTGGAAAATTGATCAGTAGTTAAATAATTTGTTCGGCAGACAAATTGTTTTGCAAGGTTTGAAAAATGAGCCCTTATTAATTTTCATAATACTGTACAAACATAATATTCAAAAACAAATACGTGGTTCTTTCAGTTAGGTAATTTAGGGACACTGATATCCACCTAAATCAATAATGTATCATTGGGTTGGTAGCCTTGGCTGAAAATTTGAATTGCTATGGTTGATTAATGCTTGGAATAAAAATACGCTTTAAAAATTGTTTGTGAAATCTGCGCGTTTAGATTCTATCAGGGAAGGCAGAGGTGTATACATAGGACCTAACTAAATTGGCGAATCTACTTTTCGCCAATTTAGTTAGGTCCTATGTAGGTGGCGGGCCTATTGCCATTTATCGGGCACATAAATTGCAGTATATTGCTAGGTGGTCGCATTGTACAGTTGTATTGTATTCTACACCTTCATCACATGGCTGTTTAATTGCAAAGAAAATCAGCTCATGAATTTATGTCTAGAAGACACTTTGAGCGTCAAATTAAATAATAATTTTAATAAAATTGTTGACTGACAGAGATGTGGAGAAGTCACCCAAATGCGGTAACGTCGTCGGTCGGTTTTGCGTATGACCGATATTTTTAAAGTATTTTTAACTCAAATAATGTTTTTATCTACAATAGACACAATATTTCCTTAAATCGAATTTAACCAAATCTTATATTTTTTAAATGAGAGAAAATGTAATGAAGAATGGTGTTTAAACTTTTTAAAGTGATAATTATTTAAATTCACATCAAATACAGTTTTGTTTTGTAGTTATTTGCAATATAATAATATGTCTATTTTTGCTTTGTATTTTTGTTACATGCTGAATATTATTCATTAAAACTAACTGATGACTTATTGAATATTTCCGTTTAAAATCAATTGACAGCGGTGAATCAAGTCTCTTGTCTGAAAGAGTTTTCTTTAGAATTTTTCATTCGATTCACACTAAGTTTCCCCGAAAAGCGAGACACCCATTCGATTCAGTATTTACGCAGCTGGCTATAAACTCAACAACAACTGAGCGATACTTAAATAGGTATTTGATGCACGGCACTCCAGTGTGTTTTTGACTGCTTTAGTTTAAATACAACTAGTACCTAATAGCCTATTACCGTATTAATTTATTTTCGCCAAAAATGGCGCTCAAATACCTAATCATAGTGTCGATCATAGCCACAGCCCACGGTGAGTCTTTATTTAAGGATGTGGGTGGTTCAGTGCAGTGTAACAATATTTAGACCTAGATTAAATTTTATTTGAAGGTTCCAGAATCCGAGTTCATGTAATTAATGCAACATTAGATAAAAAAATAGCTATGAAAAAACATTTATTTCTTCGTAAGAGGTTAAATATCTTTTTTTAATCTAGTGACTCAATGGGTGGATTTAATTGTTACAGTTATTTAAATCTTATTGTATGTTTTTATTAATTATTTGAAAGGTTAAAGAAATTAATATTAATTTTATATAAAAAAAAATAGATATAAAAATAAATAGACAATAAAACAATCTACGAATTATTCGATTTTAATTTTAACATTATATAAATTTTAGAAAAATTAGTACAAAGATTTTGGTGGTTAGAAAAAGAATTTCGAAAAAAATTCTTCCTCAAGATCATAATTTTTGGAAAATTCTTTTTCTAACCACCAAAATCTTATTCTACGAATTGTTGAATTGTATGTTTATTTTTATATGGATTATATTTATGTGAAATGCAAATAACAATAGATGATACAGAATATATATTACTGTGTTTCAAGGTTGTGCAATATTTTTAAAAACCTTATATATTATTATAAACCGAAATATTATGTATGTATGTATATGTTATTATGTGCAAAAGAAATATAATAATTAAGTATCACTAATTAATAGCGTAATTTCAAATTTATAAATCAAAAAGAAAAATACATTCACGTTGCTTTGTTTATTAAATATTATTATATAAGAAGAATATTATACGTAATAATAACCTCACTCAGCGGTCCTAAAATCATTCACTCCTCTGTCAATTGTTTGTCTAAATTGAAGAATAATAGTGGAATATAGTTAATAATTGACTTAAAGATGATAAATCGATAAATAAGGGCACTAACAACACAATGGCGCATTTCCACTTTTTCACCCTTACCATACTTACATTTTAATATATCAAATATTGGTCAACATTCACACAATAGTCAATCGTTCTAATAACATTAAACTTACAAATTCATATGATAAAGGAATATAAATATTGATCTTTACATAAAAAAATATAAAACATTACTAACTGCCGCACTCAGAGACGTCAAATAACGATAATGAGTGCTTAATGTCAAAAATGACAATTCAAAACTAATCGCTATTCTTGCCGGGTCTAAGGTCTAGATTTAAATGAATTATTTTGACATCAAGCACTCATTAAAATTTATTGACGTCTCTGAGTGCGGCAGTAAGTATTCAAGTTTTAATTTATATGCGCGCAGCTTACTCGACAAGTGGTAATTTATTTAAACAATAGGCTAGAATAGAATAAGGGAATAAAGCAATAAATAATAGAAAACAATAAATAATCGAAGAATCAGTAAAGTCATTCGAAAGTCATACGCCATTGCGTGTTCTACATACAATATAGTTATTGCCGCTAATTAAGTTTAAAAAGAGTCACGATTCACGATAAAAAATTATTGCTTTTTAAAAAGGTCGTGTTTCTTTATTTTTAAGACCCAGACCAGTTACCTTGAAAATAGGTTTGTTTATTTGAGTTTTAACATTTCGTAAAAAGATTTTTTTTTTTGGATTGTTGATATTTTTTACGAATGGAGAGCATTTGTAAAAAATATTAACATATCAAACTGTGATATTTGTTTGACATTCCGCAAAAATGGTCCTCACTGCTGGGGCACGACGTTCCCTATTGATAAAAGAATATAGGAAGAAGTTCAGTTTTTAATTTATACTTATTTATTTCCAATTCTAGATTTATGTTGTTTAATTTTTCTTTTGTTAATCATAATTGTTTTTCCTACAGCTGGCTTCAGGTGGGTCGATGACGACGACGACAACTTTGGAGCGTAAGTGTTATTGCGCATTAATATAATAATATTGCATTTTCCGACAGTACCAGTACAGTAGCAGCTAGAATTTTAATAGGTGCTCTACATTTTTAATTACAATTATTATTTTCAAAGTTAAATGGAATTTAGATTTTCATTTTCAAAGTCAAGTCGAATTAAAATTTTCATTTTCAAAGTCAAGTCGAATTTATATTTTCATTTTCAAAGTCAAGTCGAATTTAAATTATCATTTTCAAAGTCTAGAATTAGATTCTCATTTTCAAATTCAGTTCCAACGTAAATTGCCTGGTGCGTTTTACGTAACTTTACATAGTAGCATATGTATTAGGTTAATATACTTACTGCCGCACTCAGAGACGTCAAATAACGTTAATGAGTACTTAACGTCAAAAAATGACAATTCAAAATAGTCGCTGTTCTTGCCGGGTCTATGGTCTATATTTGAATGAAAATTGTTGACATTAAATACTCATTAAAGTTAATTGATGTCTCTGAGTGCGGAAGTAAGTTGGTTAGGCTAGAACAGTGACCTTAAAAAATACATAATACTAGTTATAATACCCACTTTTCGCCAGCTTATTTCCGGTCCCATAAGTAAATAGGGGACGAGCCTATTGCCATTCACTGGGAACTTTAAACACAGTAATTTGCTAGATGGTGCTGCCCATTCCGTTACATTATACTCAGTCGCTTTGTATGTACGACATCCATGAGAGAAAATGGGTGGTGATAATTTTTTTCTTTTCTGCCGTCACCACACGGTGTTGACGGCAATCTTGAATAGGAAAAATTCGAGGACCTGTCCGATTTGAGCGAGTTGTCACCTAACACCTTCTGATTGAGTTATTTATGATCGAAATATTGATTCTAAAGTAATTAAATTAAATTATATCTAAATAATATTGCCTTGTTCGTTTCAGATTCCCGAGGGTGAGTCTTCGACAATATCACCTTGCATTCTTTCATTGAGCTTATCATCAGATCTAATCTATAAACATTATTAACATTTTTAATAAGCCGATGTTCGTCTTTGTGCCCTCAAATCTATTGATTGACACACACCCTACACCGTTCGTCATATTTGCAGATACCCCAATTTTTTATACCCCGACCACACCCCGTGAATTTCGAATATATTCCTTTTGCGATACCCATGCCTCCAATTCCAACTGTCGACGATATACGGACGGCCAGGCCCGGCCCTAACGAGGTATACAGTGGCGTAGCGGTGAGGTCCAGCAGCGGAGTGACCAGAGACAAGGATGGAAAGGTGGTGAAGACCGGCGGAACAGCCATTCTGGTGAATAACGACGGTAAAGTGGAGGAGGAGAAGTGTGAGTACATTTTTGTATCTTGGAAATTACATACGCAATTTAAATTTTCTAGGCATCCGTATCCCAGGCGTATTAAGATCCACATTTCGACATCTCATATTAAATAAAGCCTATGTAATGGGGATGAACATATTGCCGTCCAGCGATCATGTTTAACTAGAGCTCAAGAAAATTCCTCGTTGTGTGAAACTTGGCTAGGCTAGTGGCAAACGCTACGACGTTCCAAATCGCACAAATGTAAATTTTTGACAACTACTCTTACACTTGGCACGACCGTCGGCCATGTTGTTTACGTCTGAGTAAAAGTATGAGTATACGGAACGGTAAAAAGACCCGGACGAGACGTGGACGGGGCCTCTGTCGTACAAAAAGCTCCGTGTGACATATGTCACTGAGACACGGACGGAGCTTTTTGTACGAGAGGCTCCGTCCCAGTCCCGTCCGCGGTATTTTCACGTTAAGTATGCTCAGAGCTTAATATGTTAGTTTCATAATATTTTAATTTAAACGTTGTTTTTGACACTTAATTGCATTGTTACCTATTGGCAATGTTTTTATTTTAATTTAGGCTAAATTAAAATAAAAACATTGCCAATCGGCGATTATGTATGTACGTCAGAGGAAGTTTGAAAGTAGAGTACATTTTTGTTATCTTCTATTACAATTGGCACGACCGACGGTCCGGTTGCCATGTTTTTTACTCAGTAATACGTCAGTTTCATATATTTTATTCCCCCTTATCTAGGCTATACGAAATCCCCGAGAGAGACTTTACACACGCTTTAGTACCCATGAATTAAGTAATTGGTCTCGTGGAAAAAGTATTAATTAACATTTGTCGATCTATTACGAATTTTTTCAATGTTCATTCAAACCTTTGACTTGAGCCGCTTATATACCTACTTTGTGTCATTCAATACTATATTTTAATGTCTTTAAACAATGTTGTTTTTATTACCTTGTTATATTTTTTAATTACAGTCGGCAGTAATCCTCCAAAAATCGACGACCCCATAATGTAAGTAATTCCAGTTGCTTGGTCATTTATTGTTATTATTCGATTTTTTTTATTTCAACATTGAAAAATTATGGTCTAGTCTCCCGCATCAAGACCATAATTTTTCGAACTTCTCCTAACCACCAAAATCTTTGTATTGTTATTAATTTCAAAAGTAAATTTTAACTTTTATTTAAATCTCTGATTTTTTGTTTCCCAGAATTCCAGATATACCGGTAAGAGACGGTGGCTCGCAAGATAGCGGATAAAATATAATTATTAATATAAAGTTTATTATTAATTATTAAGCCTACACATATTGTCACATCACAACACTACACTTTAAATAAACCAAATCCGTACTTATAACTCAGGTAATAATTAATTACTACAAGGACGAACATTGTACCGGCATTTGGTGTAAGGGTATATTACAATTTATCTTTAATTTGTTTCAGATGAAGAAACTTAAGTTAAACCAATGGTACAATTAAAATTAAAATTTTGTGCACCATACGTAGATCATATTGCACAAAAAAAATATAATTGTATTAATAATCATAATATTTCACTCCGAGTTTCATTTATAAATGCACACATTTACTAGTAAATCATATGTCATATTTAACAATGTAAGCAAAAAGAGAGCAAGTCATATTAGAAACGCATCAATAGTACCTAATTTCATCGCATTTGTTTCTTGAAGGAATTTCTTCATCACCACACCACATATACCATTTCCCACTATAACTACATTTAGACACTTCATTTTAATTATCTAACATGTTTTGATTGGACATTTCAAAAATCACTTTTGGTCTCATCAATTTGAATCCATGGGCAAATAACTCGTTGTTGGTTCATCAAAATTATCATTCGCACACCTTTTATTTATATGAACGCATGCACGCACGCACCTAGTTGGAATTTTATCGATCACTTAATATGATGTTTCAATGAAAATTCTTTTCCGCAGATGCCATCGTTCCACCACCACGGCTTCCCTCGCCCACCAAAATCGCACTTTCCAGCAATGGACCCCCTACCACCCATTCCCCCGATAATGCCAATACCCCCGATTCCCATCGTGCCCATCAAGAAATACAAGCCTGGCAAGAATGAGCACTTCGTCGGAGTGTCAAGTTCATCTTTCAGCAGCTCTTCAAACATTAACGGCAAGAAGAGTTCCAGTGGGGGCAAAGATACTGTGGTGAACGTTGATGGCAAAGTCGACGAAGAAGTAGTACAGTATGGAAAACACGATAAAGATTAAATTGGTGAAAATATTATCTAAGATAGCCGTACAGTTTGGCCGCTGAGAGTGATGCGTTCTGATAGGTGCTGTCAGTTTCTTAAGTCCCCGGAATAAGGTACACGTTTCCATTATTCGAAAGACGACACTCGATAATGAGCTCTATTCTGTCTATTTAAAAAACTAACAGAATCTTTCAAAGACGCATTCTATCAACGGCCGCACTATAATTACTTCACTTGAATAATTAAACATAAATTGTACCACAAATTCATACACAATTATTATTGTTAAACAGTTTCAAGTAACGGCTTTCTTGATTCCCGATTCATCTGAAATAGCTAAGCACCTATTTGTTGTATATATTAAATAGCCAGTCACATAAAGGTTAGAATATTGTCATTAGTTTACCGTTGCACACTGTAGTCTAGGTATTGCAGCACTTATAATTTTATAAAGTTTATTAATTTCCATTGTGTTGTTTTATTTTGTCGTATTAATCTTGTGATAAATTCTGTCCAGAGCCGTGTAGTGACAGAGTAGAATACAATTGTCACCACCCCAAATCTCTCCCGTGGGTGTCGTACAAGGCGACTAAGGATAAATCAGTGATGAGGAATGGGCAGCAGCGTTCCTCTTATACCTATCACCTAGCAAAGTACTGCGACTTTTGTGCCCGATAAACGGCAATAGGCTCGCCACCTATTACATGGGACCTAACATAATTGGCGAAACGTGGGTGCTAGTTACATCTGCCTACCCCTTCGGGGATATAGGCGTGATTTATGTATGTATGTACATTCTGTCCATCTAGACAAGTCCATCTAGACAAGGCCAATAGAATACAAATGTATGAAACTGACGTATTACAGACGAAACAACATGGCGACCGGCATGTCAAATGTAATAGTAGTTGTCAAAAATGGACATTTGTATTCTATTCGTTCGAATAGATTAGCCACTTGTCTAGGCGGGGCAGAATGATAGAGAGGAAAGCCTTGAATATTTTTGGATTTCAACTAAAAACATAGAAATGATACACACATGGAAGACGTTTATCACTTAATGGACCAAGTTTCAGCCTCGTTTGATGCGTAAAATTTTTTTCTTCATAAAAAAGGATATTACGCCAACTAATGTCAAATCCCATGTAAAAGGCGAGCCTATTGTCATTTACCTTATTCTTCTTCTTCTTGTTCAATCGTATAATTAGTTAGATGTGCAACAGGATAGATGTGAATAGACCTAGAATGAGAGGAATACCGTAGAAGCGATACGGATGGATTGCTTGAAAGAAGATATGAGGAAGGGAGTTCATACTTTCATACAGAGCTCACGTCTGATGGAGGAGTGTCCAAGAAGAAGAAATGTCGGCCGATCCTACTTACAGTGGTAGAAGGGCAGGTAGAAGAAGAAGATTAAAGTCATGATCGGTAGAACAATCTTCACGAATAGAGAATACCTTCGTTCTTAATTGCCGTCAAACTGTTCTCTATGTGTTTTTGCTGTGCATTTTGCAACAGGAATTCGCTTTGAAGATTGAAAATCTAAGTAATATATTGTTAAACATATTATAAAGAATATATATAAGGATGTGTGGTGACGGCAGAGTAGAATACAATTGTCACCACCCCAAATCTCTCCCGTGGGTGTTGTACACGGCGACTAAGGATAAATCAGTGATGAGGAATGGGCAGCAGCGTTCCTCTTATACCTACCAACTAGCAAAGTACTGCGACTTTTGTGCCCGATAAATGGCAATAGGCTCGCCACCTATTACGTGGGACCTAGCATAACTGGCGAAGCATGGGTGCTAGTTCACCTCTGCCTACCCCTTCGGGGATATAGGCGTGAATTATGTATGTATGTATGTATGTTAGTAAGGATTATTTTTATAAAGAGAAGACATACTATTATTTAGATCGCCCCAATTATCACAATTTAATAACCTTTAATAGTTGAGATTCATATTGGAACAGAAATCTATAAAATAGAGCTAGACTAGAAGAGGTGACTTCTTAATCATAATTGTCACACATGTTGGTCGTATCTTTACCGAAATTTATTTTGTTTAATTTATGTCTTTCAATAGCCTTTGCACTTATTATCAACAGCGCAAAAGTTTAGATTGAACTGTGAACTGATTGAAGTGTTATGGATAGCAGCGGACGCGGGTTCGATTCCCGCCTCAAGATCATAATTTTTCGAAATTGTATTTTTTCTAACATTTATATAATGTTAAAATTAAAATCGAATAGTTTATACGGCAAACCCCAAGCTTAACCAAACGCACGGTATTTGTAAAAGTATCTGCTTTGGAATGTTTGAAATTCATTTCTACATTGCGAGGGTACCCGTTGGCTTACAACGTGAAGTGTAAAGGTTAGAAGAATTTCGGCAAGTTAATTAGTGTCTTGGGTGGCCGAGCGGTCAGGCACCTGCCCGGATAGCAGCGATTACCGCCTCAAGATCATAATTTTTCGAAATTCATTTTCTAATCACCAAAATCTTTGTGTTATGGTCCAGTTGAATAGAGAAATAATAAAAGACCCGACTTATTTATATTGAAAAATCATGAAAAAAGAAATACCTTAAACTTAGGATAGTAGAGTGTCTAACTTACAGACGTTAATTAGATGTAGCCAGGGTTTATATATAGACAAACTGGTCTTACTTCTACCTACAACTAAACTATGCAGGTAAACTTGACGTTGTCCATGTCTCCTTATATCATTCTACTCTAAATATCAGATTATCCCAATAACTTAGCAGTCTTTTCAGACTGCTGCAGGCTTCCGGGACCGATACTGGGGATTGGAGAAGCCTTGCCAGTTGATCTGCCACGCTCCTCCATGAGTGGTTCTTGGTCTCGACTTTATTAAATCAAAATATTTCCGAGCGATAAAGGGCCATCATCACAGCATATAAATATTTCGGGGGCTGAAGAACCCAGGTTCCAGTTCTGATTGGTTGCGACACCCGTGGAAGTATCATACATCATACACAAATCACGCCATAGGCAGAGGTGAATTAACAACCACATTTTGGAAATTAAGGCAATTAAGGTAGTCTTTACCATTAGTCGCCTTGTACGACACCCGCGGTTGAGATTGTGGTGACAATTGTATTCTGCTCTGCCGTCACCACACGAATTCCTACGACACCATGAAACTACAAAAACGCGCACAAAAATGATGTCAAATCACCGAGTACCAAGCAATGGAATAAATTAAAAAAACAAATAATTGTAACACGTCACTGCCTCCAAAGAATAATGGTGGGCAATTCTCATTATTTAGGCGTGACAGTATACTAGCTTACTGTCGGCGTGAGCGTGAACTACACTAACCTATTTATATTATTACATAAATAGTTTAGCTTCAAAACTTACAGACTTCGATACAAACTGTCATTTTCCAAAATATAATTCTTAGTGCCCACCTGCACTATAAAAGAGGCACGGTGTAAAATTTAAAGTTTCTTACCGTAGTGGGGCTATGCATCGATACGTAAGTCAGTCAGTTTTCGTGCTTATAAATAGACTGAAAAATATAAAAGAAGATTATAAGACATCCCAAAAGAAAGAACTGATATCGATTAACATGGTGACTTTAGATGTAACCACACATTTGAATGAATTAAAAAGACCATACATATTTTATTTCCTAGAAAGTTACTTTAGTGGAAATTATAATTTTTGCAATTTGCATCACATTATTTTTTATACGGTATCAGAATGGCCCACCTTGTGCGCAAAGTAAACGTTTACAATTCCACGTATCGCTTACGTATAATTATTACAATAAAGACTAAAATACATTCGACGTGCGTATTTATGCAAGTGTGCTGTAGTTTCACAAAGGACATGGACGGGTTAGTCAAATTGACGAAGTTTTTCATCTTTACAAATCTTTATCTCCTTCATTTCAATGGTGGTAATTTGTAGCAATCAATAATCATAACCAAAAATGGGTGTTTTGGGGGAAATTGGATCTAGAATATAATTATTGCATGGATGGGAAAAAGATAGCTGCTTGCTATGGGGCCGGACATTTTGATGAAGTTAAAAGATAGTATAGGCGATCGATATAAGATTTTTCAATGTTTGAAAAAATATTACAACAGATCACATTAATTATCTTGATGCCCTTTTCCCAGGTTATTTGGAGTTGACCCAGAATTGTTCTTCCATTTCCTTCAATTCATAATATCATCCGCAATAATAGATAGGTGCTGGTGATGAAGGAATGCTTAGAACAATTATGGAAAGGACCATGTCGAGAGATTGACCGGCCACCTGCCTGACGCTAACCCTTGTTGGGTATGCTTTTGTTTGTAGCTTAACCTCCACCATTCGGGTTCCCTAAGGAGATTATTGGTATAGGGGAAGGAAGCCCAAAGCGAGCATATTAATACAGAATAAATTATTTTAAAAATTAATTATTTGCAGTCAGTCTGACTGCCTGCTTCCTAGAAGTGATAGGTCAAATTTTGTTTCTACCTGTCCTTCTTCTTCTTCTTCTTCCTGCCCTTATCCCGCTCTAGGCGGGGTCGGCACAACATGTTTTCTTCGGTAAATGGGCATTTGTAAATGGGCACCAGCGTACTGTTACACCATTCATCTGGGATCGTCTCTTCGTGTAACAACTTATTGAAGAACAAAGTCAGCCACTTCCATCCATCCGCGTTCAGAAACTTCCAAACTTCAACAGGTATACAATCAGGCCCTGTCGTCTTTCCATTCTTCATATTTCTCACAGCCATTCTTACTTCCTCTAAACAAACTTCATCTACCACTTTAGTATTGACAGGGGCCTGTATCAATACTTTATGCCAGTGGTTCTCTTCATTCATCAACTTTCTGAAGTATTCCTTCCAGCGATCTTTTATTCTTTCATCATTCGTCAAAACCATTCCTTTCTCATCTTTTATACATTTTACATACACAATATCCCTTGCATTCTTTTCTCTTGCTCTCGCTATCTTAAATATGTCATTCTTCCCCTGTGGGCTCTCCAGCGACTTGTACAGTTTATACTGTACCTCGCCCCTTGCTTTAGCAACCGCCCGCTTAGCATTCCTTTTACACTCCACATGTACTGCCCTTTTATTCTCTTTTTCCACTCTATCTCGATCATCTACAGTCTTCCATTCCTTAAACGCTTTCTTTTTTTCTTTCAAACTTTTTTTCACTTCTTCATACACACCACTTTAGGACCACCTTCCCCTATACTGAGCAATCTCCCTTAGTCGATCTTTCGATACCCCTAGGGTGAGTTGGTGATTCCAGACTTATTTATTCGCTCCCAGGTTATCACGGAAGGAACAGTCACACTGACAACATTAATAGTCTATCTGACTTGAAGGTGGTACTAATATCAATCCATTAAATACACAGTAAAAAGTAGCAAACACTATATTTAATGAATTCTTTATTGTATCTTACAGAGTACGATTGCTAGAAGATGAAGTTGAGGCTATTAGTCACATCGAAATTGATTTATGTTACGATGCGTTAAGGTTTATAATGTTTTGAAATGTTTACAATTGTTAAGTGTGTAGTAAACATACACAGCCTATTAATTTCAATTGTTTCCTATTATCCATTGAGAGGTAACTATTAGAAAAGTGATGAGTGTAAAAAAGCCTATTAAATGCATAATTAAAACAAATTTCTTTATCAATAGCTATTCAAATCTGCTTAATAGCTACGCTAGTGTTAATATAATAGCTGATTGTCACGTAAACAGAAGTGAAGAACATTTTTCTGTGATATTGTTTACTGCTGGATTTAAGGTTTATTTAAAACCCATGTTGCTAAGATATTCACCAAGCCAAAACCAAAGCCAAAACCTTGAGCAGTATGGATAGGAATGTTGTTATTCCAATCACTCTCTCCGTTCATCGACATGGTCCGTTCCGTCTCTTTTCTATACATTCATTCAGAACCTTTACGGTGTGATGGATGATATGAATTAATAGAGAGTGGACTGTTTGATGACGTCTCTGACAGATGCCGAAGAATTGAAAACATACTGCGCCGACTTCAGATAAACTGAGAACACTGAAGAAGTTAATACAGAATTATTTATAACCTAAAACAATAATAGAAAAGACATTAACTATAACATCCTTTTTTATCAATGAGACAAACATACTTTATTTTATTTACAATATTATTTTATAAAATTGAAAAAAAAAAACTAATTTTAGATACAAAAGGTTGATGCTAGCTCTACATAGAGGTGTATTCTATTTAATTGCCGACACTGGTCTGTTTAACCCCAACATCCTCCGTATTTCCAACGCTGAGTTCAGGTCTTCGTCAAGCACGTCCTTCGAATTTCATATATATATCCCAGTTCACCAATGAACACCCAAAGTATTTCAAGATATACCAGAAGCTGTTAAGTAATAATTCAAAAATGAACAAGTTCGTCTTCCTTGTTGTGGTCGTCGCCGCCATTGCTACACGCGTCCATGGTAAATATTATATTAATTTTGAATCCCTAATCATATATAAATCCCTATTAAAAATCTTAAATGAATATAAATATCCCTAATCATAGCCTATTGACAGCCAGGATGGTCGAATGTTTAGATCGCTAGTTATTGGAGGTCCCGGGTTGAAAACCGAGTAGGATTGTTCGTGTGGTAAATACCTACGGACATTTGTTGTTTAGTGCACAAGCAGTATATTTTCAATATTTATTATTATGTATAATAAATGTGTGTCCATCATCTTAAAGCATAACACAAGTGCATAGTGCTACTTAGTTTGGGTTAGATGGTACAAGTGTGAGTGTAAGAAATATTTATTTATTTATAATTCCTTATTACCTAAGAGGATAATGGTATGCAATAAAATGCCCAAAAAAAGGTGTAACAAAACTGGATTTTGTTTAAAAATGCAACCATGAATGTGGTTGAACAAGTGATTTATGTTAATTGAGATTTTAACCTATTATAAAAATTTGCTAAATATAAATGCGGCCTGCGATTGCGTAAACTAAGCAATGTTCGCTATTGTCATCATTGGATGGGTGACCAAATATGGTATTATCTCAAGCTCCCCCGTGCTTCCGAAGTCACGTTAAGCCGTTGGTCCCGGCTGCACCTGCTATTGTGATACCAACCAACCCACACTGGGCCAGCGTTATGGCCCATCCTCTATATTTTTCCATGTAGGTATAGGGAAGGCCTGTACCCTAGCAGTGGGGACTTTAAAAAGCCTGATGGTGATGATAAAAATTAGCAAATACAAAGATGTGTGGTTATGCCGTAAACATTTGGAAGGCGTTATAGCCTGAACAGAAGGACCACTATAATACGGTAGGCGCTTAGTTTGCTGGCTTACTACCAATGCTGCCACCAGTTGAACCTACTCGATTTTAATAATTAAATATGATTTGAGAAACATCTTCTATGCACACCTGTGTGTAAGTTGTTAGAAAGGTAAATAGTTAAAACACGTGTTACCTACCTACTGGTGCTATAGGAATAAAAAGCTATCGCCATTTAGGGCTGATTAATTGTTAAAAATTGTTAATAATCTTTAAATATCAGACTGATATTTAACCATTAGTAACAATTTTAGTTACTACTGTTACTAATGGTTAAATATCAGTCTGATATTATTACTAATGGTTAAATATCAACTCTTTATATATCAAATCTTCGATTTTTTTATTTTAACATTATATAAATGTTAGAAAAATTAGTACAAAGATTTTGGTGGTTGGAAAAAGAATTTCGAAAAATTATGATCTTGAGGCGGGAATCGAACCCGTTTTCTAACATTAACCCGTTTTTTAACATAACATAACAATTTTTCTAACATTTATATAATGTTAAAATAAAAAAAAATCGAATAGTTTATAAAGCAAACCCAAAATTTTACCCAAATTTTCTCAAATATTTTCAATTTTTCCATGAATATTTTAAAGCAGGAAATCGCTTGGATAACTTTACAATATTGATAACCTATTGATAGTAAAAATATTTGTTCAGAAATAGAAGGAGTATACACCGAAAATTAATGAATTACGTTTTTATTTTATCCCTTTTATAGCAGAAGCTGATACAAATTCGACTGCTACAGTAGTTGAAAAAGAAAAAGGTTAAATACTTACATTCGATAAACAAAATAATTGAAAATATTGATCAAATTAAATGATTTTCCTCTTTCTTTAATATTAAAATAACTCAATCGTTTTCAGTAAACGCTGCTGCCGACTCGAAACCAGGTTTTTAATTATCATATACCTACGTCTTTTATTTATCAAACAGAATATATGGCACAGAAAAATTGTTATTTTCATTAAATTTTTATCATTTGCAGCTGAAATTGCAGTATATTTGATACCAGGTTATTTTGAGTATTATTGTTATCTTTACCGCTTTTTTATTGCTCTTTGTAATAAGACTTTTATTTATTTATTACAAGTTACAAAAAAAAAGTTTCAGCAGTAGTTTACTTCTTTAAACATTATTAGACGATTAGTGGAAACTATGTGGCATCTTGCTTCGGCAACGATAAGTCGATTTTTTCAAAACTTTTAATATAACAACGACCTAATCCGAAAATTTGCCAAAATAAGTAAGAGTAAAACACCAACCTAAAAGATGAAGCTCTACAACTTAGGTAAGACAAAAAAATATGCTTTTGCCTTACGGAATAAGGTTGAAAAACGATTTGAGTCCATATTCTTATCCCAGTGCGCGCGAGGAAACTCAGTCAAAAATAATTACTCGATCCCCAAAATGTTGTGATTTTGGATTCGGTCGTTGTTTTATTATAGTGCGAAATAACTGTTGTGGCATTTGGAAAATTGTTGTGAATTACGTGACCCTACATCGGAGTGAAAAGTTTCCATTTGGGGAAATAATTATGTAGCTTTGCATAGCCCTGCACGTCATCATCATATTTCCTTTTTCAAAAATAAAAGATACTTATCTAGTACCCTAGCCAAGTGGCGAATCAATTCGAACGCATAGAAAACAAATGATACATACATACAAACATAAATCACGCCTATATCCCCGAAGGGGCAGGCAGAGGTGAACTAGCACCCACGTTTCGCCAGTTATGTTAGGTCCCATGTAATAGGTGGCGAGCCTATTGCCATTTATCGGGCATAAAAGTCGCAGTAGGTAATAGCTAGATGATATACGAGGAACGCTGCTGCCCATTCCTCATCACTGATTTATCCGCCTTGTACGACACCCACGGGAGAGATTTGGGGTGGTGACAATTGTATTCTACTCTGCCGTCACCACACGGCTGAAAACAAATGATGAAACTGCCGTATTACAGAGAAAACAAAACGTCAGTTTCATACATTTGTATTTTAAGCGTTCGAATAGAAAAACCACTTGGCTAGGGCCACAGGTAGTATACTACGATAACTTTACCAGATTTCATACACATTTAATAATAAAAAGTATAAAAAACTAGCACTTTTCTGACTAGCATTTTTTGTGCCCGATATATGGCAATAGGCTCGCCACCTATTACATGGGTCCTAACATATATTAATTGGCGTAACGTGGGTGCTAGTTCACCTCTGTCTACCCCTTCGGGGATATAGGCGTGATTTATGTATGTATGTATGTATGTACTTTTCTGCCGTAGGATAGTATGCTGATCCTAGCATACCTAATCTACCTTCATTGCTTCATGCTTTTGTCAGGATATTTTTTCGGATATTTAGTTACAGAATATATATTTATTTATTGTTTTGCAGCGGATGCAGTTCCAGACTTTGTTTCAGGTTGTAGTAGTTTTGCTATATATCTAAATGTGACACGTCATAATTTTGTGAAATTGCTTGTAATAGTTTTCGAAGTTAAGTATAATTAATATAAAGGTAATTAATTGTTCACAGCAAACCACATCCCCAACTATGTTCAAGGTTGATATTTTACTTTTGATATATTTATCTGTTTTTATTGATCCTAAAAAAGGTAATTCTAAGTTCAATGTATTATTTACAGTCGAACGTGTATCTCAACTGGATTTAGGTTGAATTTGTCACATACAATAATATTTAGAACTATTCTTTATTACGATTGATTTTACTTTTTTTAAGTTTACTTCTAACTATCTCTTACCGCCCCACTCACAGACGTCAAATAACGCTAATGAGTACTTAATGTTAAATAATTACAATTCAAAACTAGTCGCTATACATGCTGGATCTATGGTTTAGATTTAAATGATTTTTTTTGACATAAAGTACTCATTAAAGTTAATTGACGTCTCTGAGTGCGGCAGTAAGATTTCTTTTGTATTGAAAAATATTTATAAATTTCTGTACTGTGTGAAAGATGATGCGAATAAAAAGACGGTGATGGCTGACCGGGAAAACGTGTTGAGCCAACCGCAGATTATCTGGGAACAGGCCAGGCAAAAAATAAAAATAAATTAAACAAAACATCAAGTGATCAGGAATCAATTTTCGAGGAACCAACCATATCGGGCTACTGACCGATCGTTCTTCGGGATAATGAACTTTCAGTGAAATGTCATTCACTACGTATTTATGTATGAAATCCTTTAAGAAATAAAAACAATAAACTTCTATAGCTGACGGAAATAAATTATTATTTGCGATGTTTGTTTTACGACGGTCTGTGTATGGTTTGTAACCCTTTCCTTTTATTGTTTAATAGGTGATGCCGATGTTGATACGGTTCCTACGCCTGGATTCCCTGATGGATTGTGAGTTTACCTATTAGTATTACAGTAACAACATTATCATTTCTTAAAAAGCTATGACCAAAAACATATAGACTGAGAGCTACTGAACCCTCCGAGTAACAGTCGTCCCTCTACAAATTTCACTCTAAAAATTATTTTTTTAGAGTGAAATTTGTAGAGTTTTCAAATTTCTCGCCTTACAGGCGAGAAATTTGTAGAATGATGATTTATAGCACCCTAAGTGCTAAAACCATGACCTGGTAGGCGTCAGCCCTGCACGTCATCATCATTTTTACTTTTGTAAAAAAAAATAAAAAAATAAACTTGTGCCTTGTTGAAAATATAATATGATTTAGTGTAGTTATTTATTTTAAGTTATGAAAAAAAATAGACAGGCGATTTCAGTCAAGCAGAAGTAGCTGCCAGGCGAATCGAAATGTGCACAGTTTAGGCGTGAAATAAACTTTCTTCTGTATAGTTGAAATTTGAATATTTTATGGACTAGCTTTCTTCCCGCGAATTCGTTGGTGTTAACAACACTAATCACCTTGAAGTCCGCCTGGCTAGCTACCACCATCTTATCAAAATCTGTCGCCATAATAATAATGTTAATCGCATTATTGTGTTCCGACAATGTGTGATAAGATGGCCAGCCCCTCTGTGGTTGAGGGTTCCAGGTGAAGCTCGATTCCATCTTCAGCCCTTATCATCACTTACCATCAGGTGAGATGAAGGGCAAGAGCTTCCCTGTCTAACATAACATAAAAAAATAAATATAAAAAAATTGTATTTTTCAGAGCATTTTTTAATAGCTTATGTTTTCTTTTCCAGTTTCCCCAAAGGATTCCCATCGTTTGCGCCGCCTAATTTCCCCCCAATCGTAAGTTATTGATCTATACTAATATTATAAAGATGAGGAGTTTGTTTGTTTGGTTGGCTGGTTAAACGCGCTAATCTCAGAAACTACTGGTTCAAATTGAAAATATATTTTTGTCTTGGATATTCCATTTATTGAGGGAGGCTATAGGCTATATAACAACTGACATAAACGCGAGCGAAGCTGCGGGCGACCACTAGATATACAAGCAAAAATAAATATCGATTTTCAAAAAAATTGTGATTGATTGATTGTGCCGTGTGGTGACGGCTGAGTAGAATACAATTGTCACCACCCCAAATCTCTCCCATGGGTGTCGTACAAGGCGACTAAGGATAAATCAATGATGAGGAATGGGCAGCAGCGTTCCTCCTATACCACCTAGCAATGTACCTACTGCGACTTTTGTGCCCGATAAATGGCAATAGGCTCGCCACCTATTACATGGGACCTAATATAATTGGCGAGACGTGGGTGCTAGTTACCTCTGCCTACCCCTTCGGGGATATAGGCGTGATTTTTGTATGTATGTATGTATAAAGATGAGGAGTTTGTTTGTTTGGTTGGCTGGTTAACCGCGCTAATCTCAGAAACTACTGGTTCAAATTGAAAATATATTTTTGTGTTGGACATTCCATTTATTGAGGGAGGCTATAGGCTATATTATAACAACTGACATTAACGCGAGCGAAGCCGCGGGCGACCACTAGATATACAAGCAAAAATAAATATCGATTTTCCAAAAAATTGTGATTGATTGATTGTGCCGTGTGGTGACGGCTAAGTAGAATACAATTGTCACCACCCCAAATCTCTCCCATGGGTGTCGTACAAGGCGACTAAGGATAAATCAATGATGAGGAATGGGCAGCAGCGTTCCTCTTATACCACCCAGCAATGTACCTACTGCGACATTTGTGCCCGATAAATGGCAATAGGCTCGCCACCTATTACATGGGACCTAATATAATTGGCGAAACGCGGGTGCTTGTTCACCTCTGCCTACCCTTTCGGGGATATTGGCGTGATTTATGTATATATGATTTTCCAAAAATTGTTAACATCGAATCTGAAATAGTCATCTCTGTCCCATTCACAGAAAGTCCTCACCCCCGACGACATCAAGAGTCTGACGCCCGCTGACGGCAACACGGTCGTGAGCGGCTCCTCCTACTCCAGTTCCTCGTCAGTGGAGACGGTCAACGGAGTGCCCGTCAAGAAGACCAGCTCGGGACGCGTCGTCACCAACAACAACGGGGATGTCACCGATGTGTCCTACTAGAGCTAGACTCTTCACAAAAACTTCGACGGGACCGTCACAGAATTTACGCTTAGCCTCTTTACTTGAAAGAAATGTTAATAAAAATAAAATCGCCATATGAATAAACGAGGTTTAAGTATAGACTAGTTACTCAATGTTTGGTCTCTTTTCCTCGCATTCAAAATCATTTTTGTGAGACGAAGACAAAACGCGGAATAGCTATGCTATGTTTACTACCAGTTTATTAATAAGGCGGCTAGACTCTAGACTATACCAGACTCTTCAATAAAACTTCGGTCGGAATCGTCACAAAATTTACGCTTGGCTTCTTTGTGTGAAAGAAGTGCTTTTTTAAGTAATGAATACACTTTTTGGGCATATAGTATTACTCGTTTTATTTTATTATAGTTTGCGAACGTGTTCTTTACTTGCATTAAGTACATTTATTAATCCATCAAGACTACAATTTTTCGAGCTTTTTCTCACCACAAATTCCTTTGTGAAACATTTTCTAAAATTTATATAATGTTCAAATAATAATAATTAATCTATATGATTGTACTGCCTTCGTAGGTAAGTCAAAAACCGTTTTTTCAACATTCATCCATTCAAACCATTCAATACCTATCTATAAGTCGCTCAGTAATTCCAGATAGAATTGGGATAATTACGGATTATTATATTACACTACAGTAAAAGCTAAAAATAGTAATAGGCACCTACTAAAATAGCTAAAACTATTTTCCGTACCACAATATTAACGGGCTTATCTTTTATACATTAGCACTTTAACCTCAACTAAGAGAATAATTTTCCTTGACAAGAAATTACCAACCAACTGATACGCAAATAGACGGGCACTCTAGTGAGATGACATTTGATTTCCTTATCAAGCGTGGATGCATTTTACTAAATATACCGTCTGATGGGTTTACCCACATGTGCAGCTGTTATATCAAGTTTATATTATATTATATTAAGTATAATCAAGGGGACGCCTGCTGTGTAGGTACCATCTCAGGGAGTGCTCGACTGTAAGGCTTGAGGACTAGGTTTCCCCTAAAAATCTGGTAGATGCTGTAAAGACCTCCGGCCAAAAGCTTAATAAGGTCCTTAAAACAAAAGTATGTACACTTAATATTATAAAGCTGCTTTGTTTGTTTGGTTAAACTACTGGTTCAAACTGAAAAATTCTTTTTGTGTTGGATAGTCCATTTGTTGAGGAAGGCTATAGGCTATTCAACAACCGACATTAACACGAGCGAAGCCGCGGGCGACCACTATAATCATATATTTCTATTAGATTTGGTTAAACAAAACACCGTTCTTACAAATCGGTACCTAACACTTCAACAATGGTGCAGACGGGTCACCATTTTTGGCGATAGAGTCACAACAAGTTGCATTGGTAAAGTATTGCCAAACAAAACGTTAATGTACTAGGGAAGGTAGCCCTAAACCAGCATAATGTCAAATACTGCGGATATTCTCGGGTATTTCCCAATAAGCAAGGCGAGAGATTTTAAGGGAGCTGACAATGAGGCTGGCGGAAAATATCCACTGTTAAAATGATTTAATGTACAAGAGTATCCGTTATAGGCACCTCACCCTACATGCATAAATCACGCCTTGGCTTTATCTTCGAAGCTAACCAGTAACCGGAGGTTGTCTTCAAATTAATAACCTTAGGTCTCGTACACATAAACAGGATACGACGTCGCATCGTGCTACGACGCGGCATCGTTTCACGATGCGACCTAGTATCGTAGGAACGTACGACGAGCAAGGGACACGATATTGCAACGTGCCTAGATGCACCGTACGATGTCGTTGAAACTGTATCGCTGATGCCTTAAAATGACTCTCGTTGAGACGAACTCTATTCTAAAGATTCACCATGCGACTGCCGGGTCCATAGTGTATTCATATACATACATAAACCACATCATTTATCTCCGAAGGGGTAGTCAGAGGTGAATTAACATCCACGTTTCGCCAATTATGTTTATGCCCACGTAAT
This sequence comes from Cataclysta lemnata, assembly GCA_963931975.1. Taxonomy (NCBI): domain Eukaryota; kingdom Metazoa; phylum Arthropoda; class Insecta; order Lepidoptera; family Crambidae; genus Cataclysta; species Cataclysta lemnata. Next base: position 4,685,959 of record OZ008340.1, on the reverse strand, counting down.
GGACCTAACATAATTGCCGTGGGTGTTACGAAACGTGCCAAATCCTGTTATTAATGTAAAGGTAAAAATGTATCAATTTGGTGGATATTTGTAAGGTAAAGAAAATTATTAAAATAAAAAGGTTTATTCATATAATAAAGGATAATACACCCATGAATTGTGAACTAAGGAAAACTTTAAACATGAGAAAAACGTGTGTCACAGTCAAAAATTTCACCATATTTATCGCAAAAGCTACGCTATCTTGTTCTGAGAAGAACGGAAAAAAAACGCATGTCAAAACCTATCTCTTCAGGAACCTCTGCCTATCTCTTCAGGAATATATTATATGTAATGTAACCTCGGGGATAGCCTTATATTGACAGCTGACAATCGAATGGACAGGTCATATTCAACCAATTGATCAAGAAGTTGCAGGTTCAAATACTGCTAGGGTCAAATGTTTGTGTGATGGACTCGATAATTTTTTCAATATTTTCATAATTATTATTATGAGACGGACGAATGGAGAGAGTGATTGGGATGACAACACTCCAATCCGTACTGCTCAAGGTTTCGGTGTAGGTTTCACAGTCTCCCGCCTGCTTGACACCAACCCTCTTTGGGTGGCTGATATGATGTATGTATATTGAAATAAAAAAAAAACAATTGCAAACAGAAACTAATTTAGAAACTGACAATTCAAACGCAATGCACACATAATACGCAGAAGAGTAACAAGTATGAATAAAGATGTCAATTTGGTCACAGTTTTTATTTTGCTCCTGTAATGATTTCGTGGAATTATTTTCCTCAATGTGATGCTAATTCTGGTTTTTATTGAATTCGCCACCATATTTATTGTGATATCGCGGTTCAATGATTTTTATTTAAATAAATAATTGGCCGTGAAGATATTGACAAAGGATAATTCTGTGAAGATGGCTGTGGAGAATAAACTGTCCAACGCAAATTAGATTATGCCCAGTCAACTAACTGTCGGTATAGTTTTTGAAAATGTTTTACTGCGGCGTAGATGGCGACTAATAGCTATAACAGTCTAGTTGAACCTAGATTCTTTTTTTTATAAATAAATATTTTTACACCTATCATCTAGCCCAAATTAAGTAGCCTAAGCACTTGTGTTATGGATACTAGATAACGGACATATTTTTAATATAATTAAGTATATAAATGGTGAAAATATACTACATAAACATATACACAACCATGACTCGGAAACAAACATTTGTGGTCATCACAAAGTTTGCCCCTACCAGGATTCGAACCCGGGACCTCTTGGTCAATACCCAGCAATCTGAGCATTCGACCAAGGCGGCCGTCAAAAGATTACTCGCAGGTCGAAAATATCCCGTTAAATTGATCGATGGCCTTTCGCATTAGTCGATTGACCGCACCACATACATCATACATGAGATGAATTAACAGCTACATTTCCCCAATTATGTTAGGTCCAATGTAGTGGTGGCGGCTCGCCACCTATTAGATGAGACAATGTAGGTACCAGGTAGAAAAGGAACGCTGCTGCCCATTCCTTATCACTGTTTCAACCCTTAATTGCCTTGTATGACACCCGCGGAAGAGATTTGGGGCGGCGACAATTGAAACTGCTCTCTCTGTAATATACGTCAGTTTCATACATTTGTTTTCTATTCACCCACCAACCCGCACTGGGCCAGCGTGGTGGGTTATGGCCCAATCTCCCTATATTCTTCCATCCATAGGGAAGGCCCGTGCCCCAGCAGTGGGGACATTAAAGGGCTGGTGATGATGATGATGATGCATTCGAATAGATTGGCCACTTGGCTAAGGCCACAGCACTCACTACTCAAAAGGCGACAGGATTCGGGAGCACCGGTATGCCATCCCGCCACCTCTACCTCGTTAAAGGTGGCGATACACGTGCCAGTAAAATGGAACAGTAGCGCGCATGCTTGTTAATGGCATGTAGAACTTACTGGCGCAATGTGGATACATTTGCAAGTTATACTTGCATGCAATTTGCGTCATTGTTTGGCGGTATTTGACAAGACGTAAAAAAAGCTAGTCGTTGCTTTCACTGATACATGCCAGTTTCGTAGCCAGTTATGTTCCATGCTACTAATTAAATGTTGTGCTATCTCCTTGCGTGGCAGATACAGGCATGCCAGTTAGCGTATACACGTGATAATAGGTCGCATGTGCAGGGAGCTTTTTACGCAAGTGTGCCTGCTACTGGCATGTGTATCGCCACCTTTATTTATGTTTGCACCACGGCTTATCCTATTAGCCCCAGACCCTCTTAGAGTTCGCAAAGTAAACAAGAATTCGCAAAGTAAAGCAAGCACCTCTTCAGAATTATAGGTGAAACAATTGAAGAATATCAAAACATAAGTAAATTAAATATTTTTTGTCAAGACAAATTGAACGTCAAATCTTCTAGTTATAACTTAGAAGCCTAACAAGGAAATATGCTCAATGTTTATGGCCAACTTGGATGCTCTCATCGTTAATTAAAACATTTATTATAGGTATTTATAATTTTGCAAATAATTACATTCAACTTTTTATGAGGATATAAATCTAGTAGCAGCGTATCGAAGAAGTTGATGCTGATTATAATCAGTGTGGAATGTACGTAGCTACTGTTTGTCATTTGTTTTTAATAAATATTACATACATACATACATACGTCACGCCCTTCTCCCATAGGGGTAGGCAGAGATCACTTCCTTCCGCTTGCTACGATCCTTACATACTTCTTTCGCTTCATCCAATCTCATCAATCTCTTCATGCATGCCCGTCGGTTTCGGGTACTCTTGACCTGGCCCTTTTTCAATAGACTTTCAATTTGATTATGAAAGATCCGCCTAGGCCTTCCCCTTGCCATTTCTCCATTCACATTCGCCATGTAAATCCTTTTTGTCATTCTCCTTTCATCCATTCTTTCGACGTGACCAAACCATGCGAGCATCCCTTTCTCAATCCTTGTCATTACATCTTCTTTCAAACCACACCTTTCTCTTATCACACTGTTATACAATCGGTCGCTCAGCCTTACTCCAGCCATGCTCCTCAACGCTCTCATTTCTACTGCATTTATTCTACTTTCATGCTTCTTCTCCCATACCCAACTTTCACTTCCATACATTAAAGTCGGGACCAGCACTCCATTATGAACAGCCATACGAGGCTTTCTGGACACGCTTTGGCTGTTCATAAAAGTGTGCAAAGCCCCGTTTATCATATTCCCAGCTTTCACCCTCTTTTCAATATCACTATCACATTTTCCATCTCTCGTAAATACAGATCCCAAATACACAAACTCTTTTACTTGTTCAACATTCTCACCCGCAATCTTAATTTCACACTTCGTCATTTGTTCATCCCTTTCAAAAACCATGATCTTTGTCTTGCTTACATTTACTTTCATCCCTTTTTCTGTCAAAGCTTCATGCATAACTGTTACCATCTCCTGCAAATCTGTTTCTGATGATGCTAATATAACCTGGTCATCAGCGTACAGCAGACATTTGATAAGTAACTCGTTCATTCGTAATCCACAATCAAATTCCTTTAGTCTCGTCAGACAATTATCCATGTATAAGTTGAACAGGTGACGCTACACATCCTTGTCTCACACCTGTACCGATGCGAAACGACTCTGTGTATGCGCCCTTTATCCTAACTCAAGCGTTCGAATCCTCATAAAGAGATTTCAACGCCTGTATCAGGCTGCTGTTCACCCCATACATCGACAAAATCGACCACAGTTCATTCCTCACCACTCGGTCATAAGCCTTTTCTAAGTCTACGAAAGCGCAATATACTCGTTGGCTTTTAGCCAGAGATTTCTGAGTAATGCATCATAGAGAAAAGACTTGATTCGTACATCCCATTCCCTTCCGAAATCCTGCTCGCACGTCCCATATTCTATCATTAGTCTCTTTCATAATCCTTTCAATCAGAATCTTTGCATACAATTTGCCGACAACACTGAGAAGGCTAATACCACGGTAATTTTTGCATTCCAGCTGCGACCCTCTACCTTTGTACAGTGGCACAATGACGGCTTTACGCCAGTATTTTGGTACTTGGCCACTTACCCAACAAAGGTTCAAAAGGCGGTGCAGCTGCTTAGCAATGGTACCCTCACCAGCCCTCAGCATCTCGACCGATATCCTATCACACCCTGCTGCCTTTCCTGCTCTCATACCTTTCAATGTTTGCACAATCTCATGCATACTTATTTCATTCTCATTCAAATTTTCTTCCACATGATTAGCCTGGGACTGGACTATATCATCTGACCTTTCAAATAAACTCTCGAAATATTCGTTCCACCTATTCAGCACTATTTCTTCGCCATTCAAAACACTTCCATCCTTGTCTCTGACTCGTATCAACTCCGAGTTTGCGCTCTTACCTCGAGCTGTCCGAACAGATTTCCAAAAAACTTTAATGTTATTTTGGAAATTGTCAGAGATTTTTCTATCAAACTCATCTTTTCGTTCATCTTTCTTTCTATTCACTACACTCTTCACTAACAAATTCAATCTTTTATATTTATTTTTCGCTTCGTCTACATCCGCCATTGTCACCTTACATATCCTTTGGTCAGCTCTCTTTGCTAACCAATCTTGCCAAGCTTTCTTCTTATCTTTCGCTACCTTCTGTACTTCTCCATCCATCCATTCACTCTTCTGTCTCATTCCTTTCCCTCTTTTCGCCACACCGCATACTTCAGTAGCTACATTCACAACGTCATCTTTAAGAACCTTCCATATGTCTTCTATCTCAGCTACTGAATCTACGTCAGATTCAATTAACCTTTAATTCAACTTTCGCATATATTCCTCATGCACCTCTTGCAAATTTTCTACTTTTATCCTTTCCAGGATACTTATAGGGGCCGTGGTACGGTGCCGCCATCGTTTAAACAGACCACTTATTCGGCTAACTACCAGGAAGTGGTCTGAGTAAAGACCGCTACCTCGTAACACCCTTGTATCCTGAACCTTGCTTCTCAATCTTTCATCCACAATCACAAAATCAATCATACTTTTCGAGTATTCATCCTCTCTTGTATACATATGGATCCTCTTGTGGGCAAACATCGTATTTGTCACTAAGAGGTTCCATTCCAAACACACATCTAACAAGCTTTTCCCATTCTCATTAACTCTTTCATCCCCAAATTTACCTAATACCTTTTCATATCCATCTCGCTTTATTCCTACCCATCCGTTAAAATCACCTAACATCATAATTTTCTCATTCTCCTTGCACTGTTTCAGGCAATCTCTCATGCTATCCCAGAACTCCTCCTGACTTGTAAGGTCTGTTTTGGACCTACTCGAACCTAAATCTGTAGGTGCATATACACCAAGGATGAGGATTCGAGTAAGCCCAACCTTCAACCTCAGCCATTCTGCCATTCCATTCTCACCTTTAGAGAGATTTATCCTCATAATAATATTTATTATGAGGATAAATCTCTCTAAAGGTAAATTAAACATTGTTTAGGTATAGTATCAACGGCTATCATTCTTATATCCTTATTTGATGGCCTGAGGGTAAAAAAACGTAGCATATGTCAGTCCCAACTCATCCCATGGGTGTCGTAAAAGTCGACTAAGGGAGATTGCCCGGTGTCGACCAATAAGCACCTTGGGGCACCCTGTTAGTGGAGGGCAAACCACCAACAACAGCATACCCAAAGAGGGTTGGTGTCAGGCAGGTGGCCGGCTGGAAAACCTAAGCCAAAACCTTGAGCAGTATGGATTGGAATGTTGTCATTTCAATTACCCTCTCCGTTCATCGGTCTCTCGACCTGGTTCCTGGTTCTGGTCCTGGCTCGTTCCGTCTCTTTTCTATACATTCATTCATCACTAGCACCTTTACGGTGTGATGGATGATATGAATCAAAAGAGAGTGGATGGCTTGATGACGTCTGACCGATATGAATTGAGGAGGAAACATACTGTGCCGACCCCAGATAGACTGGGAACAGGGCAGGGAGAAGAAGAAGATGTCAAAAATCAACCCAAGTGTGTCATAAAAGTCGAGGAGCCAAAACACTGACTTAGGTTTATGGCCGGCCGCCTGCGTAACATCAACCCTATGAGTATTCTTTTATTGCGGTTCTTCAAAAACTCTCTAAGCCTGAGACGAGGCATGATTTTTCGAAAACATTCTGTTAATAAATTTTTTATACCGATTAATTTCCTTCGTAACCTTGAATCAAGATAAAAGTTTGAATGAATTAGGCACATAAAGTAAATGTCAAACACTTCTAAATGTACACAATTAACAGTTTCCACTAAAGTGTATTGGCGTCATGCATGTTACACTTACTGACATCTGGATAAGTTAAAAAAGAAACATGTCTAGAACCATTTCTAGCGAAAATAAAAGCTGTCCGTTTGCTAATTGAAGGAAAATAGAGCTGTCATCTGGGATCGATATGCCGGCGTAAGTTATAACAAGTAGACGTATGTATGAACGCAAATCCATCGCGATATAAACGTTGCCGGGGTCGTATTGGAACAGAATCAATCGACCATTCGCACGCGTCGGTTTGCTAACATTTCGCAAGAGATACAACTTTTCTGTTTATATTTAACCATCGGAAATATAATGGCTAAAATCTCACTGTTCCTCGCGTTGGCTGTTCTCGCCACTGTCCAAGGTAAGCGACACAATACACTTTTAAAAGAACACGTTTAGAATATAATATTTGCAATTAATATGCAACAGATATTTTTACGAGAATTCGTACTTTAAGCGAGACTCAATAGTGTAATTTTGTCGTTTTGTTAATAATTATTTGAGTTAGCCTGACGAACAATTTAAAAATTTTAGTTTAATTTATTTATGAAAAATAAATAATAGTTTATTTATGAAAAAACATACAAATCCACACGGAACTTACAAATTAATTAAAGGATTCGTTAACATTTTTCATTTTAACATCATTACGATGCAGAAAAATGTGTTTATTAGACATTTCTGCCTTCCACATCTAGGATACCCGTGATTTATGTGCGTATGTTTTGACGTATACTTATTTCATCGGTGCGAATTAGAATTAGTGGATGGTGAAGTGATAATGATAATACTTGTAATTAAAAATATGCAGTGATGTAAACTTGGCAATGACATGTTGCAAAAAATATCGGTTCCGTCAGTTTTTATCTTGTACTCCTTTAATTTATAGTACAAAGGATATGTAAGGTCATTGGACACCTGCCGTCAACATTATCATCATCATCACCAGCCTTGAGGATCCTCATTGCTGGGACACAAGCGTTCCCTATGGATGAAAGAATATAGGGAGAATGGGCCATAGCCCTCCACGCTGGCCCAGTGCCGATTGGTGGGCTTAAACAAAATATTAACAATATTAAAAAAAAAAACAATTATTTTAAGCGCGTCGTGGTTTAATTAGTTTCTGGTTACTTTTGTAACGAGTGAATACTGTAATAGTCCCTTTTTTGTACGTTCCTGTCTTACTTTTGGGTAGCAAACAACATTGCAATTTTCAACTTTGCATTAGTGGCTTAACACAAACATAAACCAATTAAGATAAATCTTTGTCATAGATCAGACAATCAGAAGTTCTGTTTTTCTTAATATGACTTAAAAATAATAGGTATGATCGCCAAAAAATGCTCATTCATTTGATCATATCAGGATAAATTATATGGAAAATTATTACTGGTGTACTGAATACTTTCTACGTCTCATATTTAATGGGTACTATTAATTTTCATTACTCCATAATTTAATTGCTTGTCCTGTAAAGTAATTAATTTGTATTTATCATGTTCTGACCTATGGCCACACAAAACTTATCGCTGTTACACACACACATACGCTATGTGCTATCATCAGCGGTGAAGTGAATCGATATGAAAATTACTTTCACAGATACATTGGTACCTATGAAAGATACCAGTGAAAGTATTTTTCATAACCAAATTCTAAAAATTTCCTCTTGCTTATTGGATTATAACTAATTTTGGAAGGTTGTGGTCCTCAGGTTTGTTGTGCGTTTAAATTTAGACAGGTTGTCCTAAATTTAATGACAGTCGAATACTACTACTAGACTAGGAACAGGGCAGGAAAAAGAAGAAATACTATTACTTGTCTAGTGGATCATCAATATTTCACTCTTTTAAAAATCTTAAAAATTAAAAAAAAAAACAGTACAAAAAAGTTAGATTTGAAATACAAAAGGAGAAGAAAACATGATTAATCCAAATAAACTTTTCAAACTTAAAGCCGCTTGTCTTTAGTTTGTTTAGTAACCACTGTTATAATTAGATAATTTAAAAACAAATTTCGTCTCGATATTCTAATATAAAGTACAATAAAATAATCATCAAATTTAACAATAATAATATCTTAAAGATAAGAATTGACCTTTTTTATTTTGATTTTCATTACTATTCAAATAAAATATCATGTTGTAAAGTTGAACCATTCAACAATTGATAAGAATTTTATTGCCTCTTCACTGCGATACCTGTAATAATGTATAAAATTTAAAATCGATAAAAGAATTATAAAATAAATTTGCATTATAATATTATGCAAATTTAAGAATGTGTAAGAATGTGACCCATGCTTAAATATATATTTAAGCATGGGTCACATTCTTACTCCATTTGAAAAAAACATTAATAAAATGCGCCCAGAAGAAAAAATCATTATCTGTTTTCCTGATTTTTGTCGTGTCAGATAGGTTAATCCATTAGATATAACTATATCTGTATTCCCCGTAGCTTAACTCTTTGAAAATGAACTGCGACTTTTGTGCCACCTGGGATTTGACATAGTTAACGAAACGTGGGTGCCAGTTCACCCCTGCCTACCCCTTCGCGCGCCAATGTATGTATTTTTCAAAATATTTTCTCTTCTTATTCTGTTTTCAACATAATCATAGATGTTATACTTTGCTTACAACTCCGCCAAGTCGTGTCTTTATTGGTAACGCTGTCCCATACTGCCATGCCAAGCCAATTGGTAAAGATCTAAGTACAAACAATGCGGAACACGCACATCCTGAACAGATGAAGACAGTCGTTTTAATTACCAACGAAGTCACGGACCGCGAGGCACTAAGAATGGTTGATCTTTTTGTTTACGATTAATTACTTGCCTACATATTATCACTTTTATTTGTCATTGTCCATCGGCTGCGATAGTCAGTACATAAAACAATAGCCTCAAATTGAAACATAACGCCATTGAATTTGGTGTGAAGGAGACGTTTAATATTAACGAAAAGTATAAATATACATACTTACAAACATAAACCACGTCTATATCCCCGAAGGGTTAGACAGAGGTGAATTAACACCCACTTTTCACCAATTATGTTCTGTCCCAGGTGGCGAGCCTATTGCCGTATATTGGGCATATAAATCGCAGTACATTTATATTGCTTAGGTGGTATGAGAGAAATGTTGCTGCCCATTATCAAAGTCAAAGTCAAAATTCGTTTATTCATATCTGGTATGATTACAATACACTCATTAATCGTCAAGACAAGAAATTTACGCCATCCGTTTGCAAACTACCAGGAGGCCCTGTCCTGAGAAGAACGGGCGAGAAACTCAGTCAGGTTTTTTTTTCATTATCATAATCATTGCTGTCTTTTCCCTTTAGTCGCCTTCTACGACACCCACGGGAGAGATGGGGGTAGTGACAATTGTATCCTACTCTGCCGTACCAGACGGCCGATAAATATAAACAGTATAAATCTAAACAGGTTAATTTCAGATCGGAAGTTCTTAATTTTTATCGGGACTTTGTTATGAGGTCAGAGATAGATAACCAATGTCACATATCGATAAATGCTAAAAATTACATTATCATTTGATTTTTATAACATAACATGTGTGGTGACGGCAGAGTAGAATACAATTGTCACCACCCCAAATCTCTCCCGTGGGTGTACAAGGCGACTAAGGATAAATCAGTGACGAGGAATGGACAGCAGCGTTCCCTCTTATACCACCTAGCAATGTACTGCGACTTTTGTGCCTGATAAATGGCAACTATTACATGGGACCTGACATAGTTGGCGAAGCGTGGGTGCTAGTTCGCCTCTGCTTACCCCTTCGGGGATATAGGCGTGATTTATGTATGTATGTATGTATTATATTATTATTTAGTGGACAGCAGCTTTCGTGTTATACCGTCTTGTAATATTGCGACATTTGCGATTTATGTGCTCATAGCTGGTAATAGATGAAATATGTGAGTTTGGTATGGTTACTTACGAAGTTTTAATACCTCATTGAACATAATGCTATGTATGTATCAGAATATTAAAATCAGTCGCGGTATAATACAACAAATATTTTTAATGATCTTGATAATTTTATCCAATTAGTTGCAGTACTATAAGTATAATGTTACCGCTAAATATAAATAGAATTTCTTATCGGAGTTTTAACGCGTTAAGTTTTCAAATTATTCAAATTTTTATAGGTTTTGAATTTAATATTTCACAGAGTCTTTATAAAAATTAGCATATTTTTATTCCATGTTGGGGTTCATGACCCCATTCGCAGGCACCTACGTATGGTAAGAAACCTACACCACATTTGACAATAGTAACATTTTCCATGGAAACATTATACAATTCACGGACGAATTCAAATCGGAAACTAGTTATAGTATAATGTTATGTTTCTGGCTATAGCACTTACAGTAAAATATAATTTCACCACTAATAATACTAATTTTAAATTTAGGTATGTATGGTCTTAATAATTTTTAACTAATATGTTCAGTTGTTTTTGTTGTTACAAAGAAAGGGGTCGGAAAATTTTCGGTTTATTGTAAAAGGGTGTCTGACATTTTTCAATTGATAATCAAATAATAAACAGCATTTATAATTTTTAACTAAGCAAGTGCGTTAATCTGTTATTTAAAGTGATAATAAAATAGCTTTGGTATAACAAACCACACTTAATTTTTTTAAATTAAATCAAATTTTTGACATTAAGTAATCATTAAATTAATCGACGTCTCTGAGAAGCTCAGTAAGAAATATAGCCACAACTTTGTGTTAAATGTTATAACGGGAGTTGTTGGGAATATGTACAATCAACTATATTTACAATGCAACTCTATTATGCTAATCGCGAAATTTGCCATGGTTAGAATGCGTCAGATTCAAACGTTAGCTCAAAATATTGAAAATTAAGTAAAAATTGAATAATGGCTTTTTCTATGGGCTCAGAGGCCTGTTGGTTAGCCAACAATAACATTTTCAGCTCCTATTCTCAACATGCATGACACGACTTAGGATACAAAGATATCTAAGCCATTTCTAAAGGTTCTTCAACTCGCACAGATACGATACAAGTTTGTTTCGGTTTATGGCTAACAAGAAACAAATTTAGTTGCGAAAACTACACGAATAAGGATGAATAGAACGTGTCTAATCTCACACACAATTGTAAATCGTGTGTGACGATATAAGTAGTACGTTCTAAATAAATGTTTTAAAAAAACTTCGCCTTAATACGATGGTGTCTGTCAAGTCAATATTATACTGAATTCTAGTTACAATAGCCAGCACGTCGGAAATATTCATGGATCTTAGCACTTAGTAATTAAGATTCAATTTCAGTTCGAATGGTCAAGCTTAATCAGTCGCGAATTGTTTGTTCATCGCGTTACTATGATTCTAATGATTTACTCGCGATTCGCGACTTTGGTTTGATTACAGATACAACTTCCTTGTACCTTAGAAAAGTAGGTGCCTTAACTCAACGTGCGTTTATATTTGGACGAACTTAACTCATTAAAATCTAGAATGGAATGGAATAACGGCTTCACCACACTCCTAAATCTTTTTTTTTTCAAAAGCATGTAAAGCTCTTTACACTGAGGGTGACAAGAAATTCATAATCATACAAATAATAATGTCAATTAAAAACTAGTCCCTATTCTTGCCGGCTCTATGGTCTAGTTTTGATTGACATTTTTTTAATTAAGTACTCGTTAAAGTTATTGACGTCTCTGAGTGCGGCAGTTAGTCGCCTTGGACATCCTTGCCGTCAATACAAAAAGAATAATTGAACTGCGTGTAATTATTAAGTTTTGCCAGGTAAAAATACTTTTTAAACGGATGCTCCGTTTGCGTAACCAAATGAACGGTTTCAATACCTTAAAATTTCGTGAAACAGAGTGATGCCGTTTTTTAATAATATTCAATTAAACACGATGTGTCTGAAAACGGTGTCGGCCATGTCGTGACAACGCGTAGTTTGGCAAAGATGCGAAATTGCTAAGGGTATGTTAAAATTATGTGACATTTCTGCCCGCGTCTTCGTTCGCGTAAACTTAATTTTTATGACAATTCGATTTTTTTCCGACTTACGATAATTGTTATTCACATAATGCCTACAGCAATTAGGGATCATGTAATTTTTGATTACATGGTAGTTTCGGTAGTTTCGGAGATTACCTGTCCCAAACATACAAACTCCCAATCTCACTAACGGTTAGGTACCTCTTTATAATATATGAATAGCAATTTTGTATAAAATTTTAATTAATTGATTACAGGTATACCTGTTGGCGAGAACGACATTTCAAGAGCTGCGGCGTCCGGCGATTGGGATTTGGTTCACAGATTGTATGTTGTATCTTGTATCCTATAATATAGCAAAGATAAAATTGGTCAGAAAAATTTAGAAAAATTGTTGTTCTGGTAATTTTCTCCTCTGGGAATCGAATCTGTGTCCTCCGCATCAGGACAATAAGTTTTTAAATTTTTCTGACCTGTTTTATCGTTGGAATAATTTTTCTAACATTAACATGTCGTTCAAATATAAATGAAAACAACATTCCTGTAATATAGTTAGCAAATGTCTTACCTTACGACGTAAATAATCAGCAAAGGTACACAAACACACAGTCAACCAACATAAATAAAAATGACGATCAAATTATTAATTAGAAATTCAATTGACTTTGGACGTAATTAATAGACTTCGACAAAATCACCACACTTTATGCATACTGCCGTGCTGTACCTACACGTCAGTATGCATTTAAAGTGTAGTGATTTTTCAGTAGAATATTGTATGGTTGAATATAAATTGATCTGGACACAGTTACAAGAATATTTTCTACCTAGAGGAGTAGTTATGTGTAGATAATATTAGTTTATTACATGTCTTCTTACGCAAAAAGTGGTATCTTAAGAATTTTTTTTTCTGATTTATTGTATCAGACACTTTATTTCTTATCTATCAGATATGTACCACATAGCGTTAACTCTTGTACTTAATACTATTTCAAATTTTGATATTGCGGTAGTTTAATTAAAAAGATAATAATATTGATTTTCTTGTAAAGTTACTTTTCTGACATATCGCCTTTCTGCTTATGAAACCTAGGCAAATTTTAAGTCGTATTATTTTTGTTGCAGGATCAGCCAAAAATTCAATGACAAGAGCATCTGGGAGGTATCTACTTTCTGCCTTGCTTTCATAGTCATACTGTTAAGTTAAGATTACAAAAGAGCTATAGAGCTTTAGGAAATATTTCGGATAAAGAGCTTAGAATCGAATTAAATTTGAACCCGTGTAAGATGCAGCTTCCACGGGTTTAAATGTAAAATATACAAATAAATTATTACCACAATTTAGAATATCCTGCCACATTTTATAGCTTATAAACTTTGCTACGAATAAATGCAGAGGAGTTAAGAAATTAAAATATTGGTAGATAGCAATTAAAATTCTACTAGTTAACATTCTACTAGTTCCCATCATGTCCTTGCATTGTAAAATAATTATTTATATAGGTTTTGATTATTTACAAAATAATCTTTTTTTTTAATAATCTTCATCACTATTGATTGGTCAAAATGTCTCCAATAAAGGGCTGGTGATGATGATGTTGATGGTAATGATAATGTCCTATATATAAAACAACTTTCATTACCTTCTCCTTTTGGGGAAAAGATCGCGAGAGGAAGCTGGACCCTATATTCTTCTATCCATAGGCTTTCCATATTTATAGAAGAGTATAGGGAGAATAGGTCATAAATTACCATGTTCATGCAACTTGAGATATTAAAATTTTGGTCACCCGTCTAATGACCGGCCTTAGCAAACATTACTTTAGTTACTCAATTGCAGGTGTACACTGAGCCGCTGCGCTATCGAGCTCTTCTCATAAGTAGAACGTATTATACGTTCTATATAACGAACGTTTTATACAAGGTGTTTGGTACATGAGGTATCAAGCCGGCACCTACCCATGCTAACATTGTCATTTAAATACTATGGTGTTATAAAAAAAATATTATATAAAAAAAAACTTATTTTTCTTTACAAAAAGTTCGATCAGAAAAACAAAATGAATGTAAAATGTCAAAAACATTCTTACAATTTTGAATATTAATATCACTATAGTATTTAAATGACTATGTTAGCATTGGTAGGTGCCGGCCTGATACCCCATGTACCAAACAAACACCTTGTATATCCCAAAGTTGACTACGTCATGACAGTCTCTTTGTTCTATATTACAGCCAGCCTTCGCAAACGGACACGCCGACGTGCGTAGCCTGAAGCCGTCCCCTGGCGGTCAAGTCTACGGCGAGTCCCAGTACGCCTTCCACGAGTCTTCCAACATCAACGGCAAGAAGACCGAGAACAGCGGTGGTCACAAGGTCATCAATGACAACGGCAAAGTCTCCGAGTTCGACTTCGATCCCAAATACAACGGCTTCCAATAAACTCGACCCACGAACTGTACAAAGTCCTGACAGTAAAGCTCGATTCACACAGATCAGTGAAGTAACAGTTCCGTTAACAGGTTCGCTCAGTTCAGTGTCAGTGGTTCAATAAAATTCATACATGTCTGTCAGTACTCAGTTCACGGAGCTTCAGTAAAAATATGTCCGTCGTTATGTATTTTGATTGTTGCTATGGCTCTGTTCAATACTACGGAGCTAGCAATGATAGCTATTGCCGTAGACGAAGATCCGTCCGTGATTGGAGAAAATATCGCTGTCAACGAATAATTATGTCCATGATTGTCAGTGTTGGCACTGAGCACTGGCACTGAGAGCACTATATCTACACTGACACTGACAAGTAGGGCGTTCATAGAGAATGTTTGAAAGAATATTTCGCATTGTGTTGGAACTGTGACTTCACTGATATTGTGTGAATGGACCTTAAAATTGCATTCGATTCGACCTGAAAATTGTTTCTTAAAGTAATTCTAGAGCTGCTCATTAAACACACGCTTTATTAACATCAGTTATACAATTGTTAAACGAAGGCACTAATTGATGTTTCCAGGCGAGATTAAAATATATTTTTTTAAATATTTCCGCCTAAATAAATCACGCTGATTACAGTTAATATATTATTAGGATATAATATAGGAATAGCTTAGAAGTAAAATACATAAGTGCCATTCTTTATTGATTTATCTGAATAAAATAAGAGCTTTGTGAGCCTTGGCTGTAAAGTCCAAAAATTTAGAACTAAATGAAATAATGAAAATTAGGACATACCAGTCATTAATGTGACAGTAATTGTTAATAATTGTTGTAATATATGGGTGTTAAAACAATTATGTTACATATCAATTGGACTATAATATGTAATGTCAAGCTTGAAGCAAAACCATGTTGGAAAGAAAGTTACAATAAATTCATTTAACGAAAGATTCGCCTTTTCTCTCTCCCGACCTTATTTCTATATAGCAACACAAAAAAACATGATCTGGTAAATAAAGAATGTCAGACGTATATAAGAGTAATATAAGAGCCAATACTTTTAGCTAAAGCAGACCAGAATTTTGTTCTGACCACTATTAGGATAGCGCCTTTCAAATATTGATAGCAAATTAGACTGACAGAAACATTGCCTCCCATTCGGTCCCTGACCTATTGATAATGACATTAGTATTATAAAACACTGTATGTTATCCATCTAAATACCTACGACCATCAATCATGAACTTATACGTTGCGCCTTATAAATATTGAAAATTCTGTGTTCTTCATATAAACAATTACCAGGATTATTTGGCAAATCGGTCGTCAAATAAGCCACACCATCATCTTATTTTTTTTGTGCTCGAAGATGTGAAGATGTGAACCCTCCAAGGGAAGGGAGGCGGAACGCTTCTCGTGTGTCTAGCCCGAGGCTGTGCTAGGAGATATGTCGGACTTTCACCGAACAAAACCACATTTCTGCTTACCCGGGAAGGGTCTACAGGCGCCATCCGTAGCGAACGCTTTAGGAAGAGGGCGACGACACAAGCATCAGCATTCTTAAGGGTGTACACTGTTTTAAACTTTTCTTTTTTGCCAAGGGTTAGACCCTCAAGTTTTACCTGACACATACACTTTTATGTTAATAGCCTAACCTTACCAATAACTTTTAATTAAGCGTCCAGCGATATAATTAGGGTAAGGGGACCTATTTAAATATAATTCGTATATTTGTGTAGAGCAGGCTTAGTGGCCTCAGGTGATTTATGAATGTAACTCAAAAATAATAAAAGTATGACGAGAATTAGTAACAAGTCCCATACACACGAAATTGTACAACTTAAAATCAATTTAACATATGCATGGTGAATACCTAAATTGTTTCACATGTTTACGCCAAGCGTCAATTTTGTGAGTCAGGGAGGCATTAGATGAGTAATGTCCAATTAGTCACAGGTGTTTTAGTCCAATTAAAACACCTTCTGTCCGGCTAAGTTTCCACTGAGTAGAACCTAAATGAATTCCTGGAAATTTATTTTAACACAAACATACTCAATCTTTACAGGTTCTTAAATAAGTACCTAAAGCGAAGGTTGTTGTTGTAGGCAATTGTTGTAGCCTATAGAATATTATCTAGAAACAATAAGGTTTTATTGCAGCTGGGATAACAAATTTTTTTTCGATGGATAAAAAACGCACTTTTCACATTCAACCTAGTGTTATTAGAAAACCGTGCTTTTGAGGATCGGATAGACTTTCAGCGTTTCGTGCAGGATTTCTTTGAGGTCGTATCGTCTGATTCTGAATGAGATAAAATCAAGAATGTGATGATATAAACTATGAATTCTAAGATTCCCTTAGTTTGACGGCTACGAAGTAGAATACAATTGCTACCAATCTCTCCCGCGAGAGAATAAGGGCTAAAACTACTAATTTGTTATGGGCAGCAGCATTCCTCTTCATCCAGCACTGTACTGCGGATTACGTGCCCTAATAATGACAATAAATTGGGATGGGTTCACCCCCTAATACACGAGATCTTACATAATTGGCAGAAAGCGGATGTTAATTCAACTCTGCCTACTTCTTCGGGTATAAATTAAATAAGCGCGATATGTATGTACGTATGTAATTCTAAGATTGGTCTTAATTAGGCTTAGAAATGTGTTGAATAACCAAACGAATTAAACAATGTTTGGAAGATAGTAAGTAGTGTGTCCAACTACTAAGTAAAAATAGGCTACGACGAACATTCTACATATACGCCATCACTAAACTGATAATCAGGGAACAAGGGAGACGAATGACGATACAAGCAAACATTTTACAACATCTTAAAACCAAAACAGCAATTTCCCCTAAGCGACCAATTGCTAACAAGAAAACAGCATTAATCCTAATTAGGTAAGCTTGATTCTCTGTTGTACCTAGAACAGACCCACATGACGTCACGTTACAACATCCTGTACAGATCACTATCTCTGTCTGACAGGTGCACGACTTGTCAGTTTTTGTTCCATTAAAATAGTGTTGTTTGTATATAATCTCGTGAAGCAACTGCCTGTTACCTACTGTAATTTTATCAATTATTCTATCAATCGATGGTAAATCGTTAAGTATAGGGTTTAAATATGGCTTACGAGATTGGTATTACAATCAGGGATGTAGATGCTAATTCAACTGGCTATCATTTATACTAATCCAGTATAAATGATAGTATAACCAACGACGTTGCCGTGTGGTGACGGCAGAGTAGAATACAATTGTCACTACCCCAAATCTTTCCCGTGGGTGTCGTACAAGGCGACTAAGGATAAATCAGTCATGAGGAATGGGCAGCAGCGTTCCTCTTATACCACCTAGCAATGTACCTACTGCGACTTTTGTACCCGATAAATGGCAATAGGCTCGCCACCATTGGACCTATCATAACTGGCGATACGTGGGTGCTAGTTTACTTCTGCCTACCCCTTCGGGGATATAGGCGCGATTTATGTATGTATGTATGTCTAACCAACGAAAAGTAGAAATGTCGACCAAAAAGATTATGATATTTTAGCAGAAATTTAGAATTATTTGATAAGCAGTCATATTGTTACCCGATTGAATAATTAGACTAGACAAAATTAATTCAATGGAAGCTTTTAACAATCACTATCCAGAGTTCATTTAAAACGACTGTCAGCTTTGGAAGCAAAGCTTCCAAACAGGATGCCTAGGCAAGTGGCCAATCGATCGTCGGATGTTTATCGAAATAAATGTAATGTATGAAACTGAAAGGTTTATTAATAATATAAATATTAATTTACCTACTGAATAAAAAAACACAGACGAATTGAGAACCTCCTCCTTAGTGTGAAGTCGGTTAAAAACTACAAAGGCGGCCGTCGTGTCAAATGTTAGAGTAGGTAGTAGTAGTCATTCGTACGTTTGCCATTATTTTGTTAAGGCGCTGTGATGTTCGAGTTCGAAGCTAACCTCTGTCTGACACCGGTAAAGACTCCTTTGCTCGATCACCCTACCACACGGCGATGGGCTGTGATTGCCGCTTCCGATTAGTCAACATCTCTGATTGGGTTTTGCAGATAGTCCAGTTGACAACAAAACGGAACTGGAAATAAAAGTACATAATACATTGACATACAGACACATTTTATGAACCAACAAGAATTACTCCAACATCAGGCACTTGTTTAGATAACGCGTTTTGTAATTGTAATATATTAGATAAATCAATTATAAATTGTATTAATTCAGATCATACTGGCCAAAAAATTACTGTTGAATATCAAAATGTTCATAAACCAATAAAGATAATATTTCGGCCAATAACACAAAAGCAGTTGCAGTTATTTGGAAATTATGTTACAAATAGACTTAATTACCTTATAAATGATAACAATGACTGTCCTGATGTAATGTACAATAATATGTTTAATCCTATTAAAGACGAATTTCATAAGATTTTTAAACAAAAATTCAAAACAATACACCCTAAAAAGAAATTCAGTGACTGGGCTACCCCAGGAATTTATATAAGTAGAAGGAAACTTTATGACTTATATAGCCAAAAATACACGTCTGTTGATTCCTCCTTCATAGACTACGTCAGGAACTATTCCAAAATATTCAAAAAAGTCTGCAACACTGCCAAATCCATCTCAATTGGCAATAAAATAAAAAATTCTGATAATAAAATAAAAACAACTTGGAGAATTATCAATTCAGAAACCGGAAAACTTAGGAACAGCGAAAGATCGTTTAAAATTAAAATGGATAATAAGGTTGTGGAGTCCGATGGTGAGGTTGCGGATGCCTTTGAAACTTTTTTCACCGACATCCCTGCTCGAGTAACCAGCAAGCTCAACTCTTGCACAAAAAGAGCTCTGTCTCTACTACAATTAAGTACAGTCGAATGTAATATACCTTTTGATTTTCACAAAATTAATATGGACACTATTATCAAAACGTACAAGACATTAAATATGAAGAAAACTGAAGATTTGTGGGGTCTATCAGTTAGCATTTTGAATCCCATCATTAATGTCATCGCTCCTCAGCTGACATCAATCTTTAATAAATGTATAGATAACGGCTGTTTTCCAAACTTAATGAAGCATAGTAAACTAATACCTTTGTTTAAATCTGGAGACAAATGTGAACCCAATAATTTTCGTCCCATTTCTATATTACCGTCCCTTAGTAAAATCTTTGAAAAAATTATGTTGAACCAGTTGCTTTCTCACTTCACTGCTAACAAACTGTTACATGCTAAACAGTTTGGGTTCACGAGGGGAAAATCCACCACTGACGCTGGAATAACCCTCATTAAGCACATATTTGATGCTTGGGAAAATCGGCAGGATGCTTTGGGTATCTTTTGTGATCTTTCTAAGGCATTTGATTGTGTTTCACATCAAACGTTATTAGCAAAATTAAAGCATTACGGTGTATCTGCTGCCTCATTGAAACTGATAAAGTCATACCTGAGTGATAGGATTCAAAAAGTAGTAATTAATAAAGCCGAATCTTCGGGTTCACCAATGCAAATGGGTGTTCCTCAAGGATCAATACTGGGACCATTACTATTCATAATATATATAAATGACCTTCCCTTCTACACAGAATCTCTATGTGATACGGTACTATTCGCAGATGACACCTCATTAATTTTCAAAGTAGACAGAGGTAAAGATAATTATGATGACATCAATATAGCTATTTCCAAAGTTCTTGATTGGTTTACAAATAACAACTTGTTACTCAATTCTAAGAAGACCAAATGTATTAAATTTTCATTACCAAATGTTAGGCAAGTTAGTAGTCCGATTACAATTAATAACGAAACGATAGAATGTGTCAATTCTACAGTATTCTTAGGAATAAAGTTGGACTCCAAATTGCAATGGAATCCTCATATTTCAACTTTATCCGAGAGACTAAGTTCAGCAGCATATGCGGTAAAAAAAATAAGGCTATTAACTGATGTTGAAACAGCCCGGCTTGTTTATTTTAGTTACTTTCATAGTGTAATGTCGTATAGCTTACTTCTTTGGGGTACAGCTGCAGATATTCAGGATATATTTATTTTACAAAAAAGAGCTATACGTGCTATTTACCTATTAAAGCCTCGCGATTCACTTAAAAGTCTGTTTAAAGATATTAATATCCTCACTCTTGCTTCACAATACATATACGATTGCATTCTATATGTTTATAAATACTTAAATACATTTGCTAAAATTAGTGATATTTATAAACACAACACTAGAAATAAAAATAAACTTGCCTTTACTAGATTCAGATTGCACAAGGTTGCTAATTCTTTTATGGGGAAATGTATACTCTTCTATAATAAGATACCAGGATCTTTGACTGAACTGCCTCAACACAAATTTAAGCCTTATGTAAAAAAAGTACTAATGGCAAAAGGATACTATAAAATTCAGGATTATCTAGATGACAAGGATGTTTGGAATAAATAACTTTTATTTTTATATAATCGATGATTAATATGCTGTTCTGTCTGTAATGAAGGATGTTGATAGCTTCAGAAATTGTGACTCTAATTATTATTACTTGACGTTAAAGCTATTGACATCTTTCATTAAATTTTCATTGAATTTAGATTATATATTATATATGTAACTAAGGGAGGAAAATACCCGACTGAGTTTCTTGCCCGTTCTTCTCAGAACAGGGCCTCCCGGTAGCTTACGAACGGATGGCGTAGATTTTTCGCTAGATATTGAAAACTTGTGTGTCCGTATAGGTAGGGTGGGGGATGGGGGGTTGATTGGTAGTGCGCGGCATGTTTCGGTTTATGTGATTGGCGAGTTGTGGGATTGTATTTGGTGCATAATTTACAATGTACCTGCAATGTCATAACTCGTTGACAATGGTGGGTTTCTCTACAGCCTACTTGCGTGCCGTTCTGCTAGCGGAGCGTTGGGCCCTGATGCGTTTAGTACCATCTTGGTATTGAACGCGGCAGGGTCGGCGCTTCGTTGCGGACCGGGGCGTGGGCGGGTTTGGGAGACCTATCATTACAGACTGAGGCATGCTGCGCACTCCACTGTTATTTTTTCTACTATTTTTTTTTCTTGGACACACGGGTTTTCGGTATCTAGCGTCTTGACGATTCATAAGTGTATTGTAATCATACCAGATATGAATAAATGAATTTTGACTTTGACTTTGACATAAATCGCCCCGATATCCCTGAAGGGGTAGGCAGAGGTGAATAAACACCCACATTTCGCCAATAATGATAGGGCCCATGTAATAGGTGGCGATCGAGCCTATTGCCATGTGATGGGCACGTAAATCGAAGTATATTGGTGTACCTATAGGAGGAACGCAGTTGCCTATTACTCCTCGTTGCCTTTACCGTTAGTCGCCTTGTACCAAACCCACGAGAGAGATGGGGGTGGTGACAATTTTCAATTTTGTTCTGCTCTACCGTAACTAAACGACTTTCTCTAATTGGGCAAAGAACACGAAATTGATAATAAAAGTCCTAGGTAATAAATCAATTTTATTAATTAAGCATTTAAGCGAACACGACCGAAGCCTACAGGCAAAGCCATTGAACTTGCGTTAGATCGTTACAATTCGGATAATATGCGTCTGCACAGATTACAGTGACAACGATCCCGGATATCACAAATGTCTTAACATCAAAAGTTACGGTAAAATGTGATTTGTACTAAGATTTTGAAGTTGATGTTGACTGTGGAGATTGTTACTGATGTAATGAGTCGTAAAGGGGCGTTAATCCATGCTATGCGTATCCAAATGTAACACCTTCAAATTGAACACTAACTGCCGCTCTCAGAGATGTCAATTAAATTTAATGAGTCAAAAAAAAAAATTTAATCTAGACCATAATGCTTATTCGCATCAAATTAAAATAATTTTTAATCATAAACCAAATTAGACTCGTAGAGAAAGCTGATAATTTGTAGACAAAGACATTTTTGGAAAATAATAGACCAGCTGAGCTCTGCAAACAACCTTTGTATTATGGAAGACGGGGAGAATGAGAGTCAGTGGGTAATGCGGGTCAGTGTGAAATAAACGAAATGAAACATGTCACAGTATATGGTTATGGCCCACGAAGCCACCCTCGGCACCTATACCCCGCAGGCGACCACGGCGGACCGCTAGTTGCATTTGCGCCATAGCGAAGTTAGACACGTTATCACAAGGGTGAACTTGATCTAATATTTTCAAGATTTTGATCGAAAAAGTAAGTATTTAACACATTTTGTTTTATGTTTACAGCTGTTTTAAGTTGTTGTATCGTATTTGAACTAAGAGATATTGTTACGTGTGATTTGAATTTGTAATGTTTACTGCGTAAAATTTTGATTCTTAATCGAAATCCGTCATTGGGGTAAACAACAACAAACTACAGGGTGACTCGCATTACCCGCACTGTCTTGTAGTATGAGAACCATATTTGTAAAATATTTATTTTCATTTAAGATGCCAAGAAACTGTAAATGGAAAACATCTGTAGCAAGCTGGAGTGGACCTGTAGGCGAATGCAGTATTAATGAATGTTTCAATCCATGAAACTTTATGGTGATGTAATGAATAATTTTGGTAAAAACTATTCGATTTTAATTTTAACATTATATAAATGTTAGAAAAATTAGTACAAAAGATTTTGGTGGTTAGAAAAAGAATTTCGACAAATTATGATCTTGGGCGGGAATCGAACCCGCGTCCGCTGCTATTCGGGCAGGTGCCTGACCGCTCGGCCACTCAAGACACTAATTAACTTGCCGAAATTCTTCTTACCTTTACACTTCACGTCGTAAGCCAACGGTACCCTCGCAATGTAGAAATAAATTTCAAACATTCCAAAGCAGATATTTTTACGCTTAAGCTTCGGTTTGCTTTATAAACTATCCGATTTTAATTTTAACATTATATAAATGTGTTTCTAACCACCAAAATGTTTGTACTAATTTTTCTAACATTTATATAATGTTAAAATTAAAATCGAATAGTTTATAAAGCAAACCCAAGCTTAACCGAACGCACGGTATTTGTAAAAATATCTGCTTTGGAATGTTCGAAATTTATTTCTACATTGCGAGGGTAACCGTTGGCTTACAACGTGAAGTGTAAAGGTTAGAAGAATTTCGGCAAGTTAATTAGTGTCTTGGGTGGCCGAGCGGTCAGGCACCTGCCCGAATAGCAGCGGACGCGGGTTCGATTCCCGCCTCAAGATCATAATTTTTCGAAATTATTTTTCTAACCACCAAAATCTTTGTACTAATTTTGGTATATTGTAAAATGCTGCCTGCGATTTGGAAAATATTGAAATGCCGCCCCCCGGCATCAAGAATGAACGTGGAGATCAATGTCTGTGCATGGTATGCCTTGAAGAAGGAAAGCCGAGAGGTCTGTTCCCGTTGCCGTCTCTCTCTATGTGTCTATGTGGCATGCACTGGGTGTGATGATACAACTCGGTATTATTATGATTTTTGCCATAAATAAATTATTTTATTAATATAAACCTTATTGATTGTTTAAACTATTATAATGTGTTGATTTTGTCTAGGTACTAAACTATTGACTGATGTGGGCAATGAGAGTCAATTTTATGTTTTTGTTTTTTAATTTTTATCAATTGTTTGATGGCGTTAACTGAAAATTACCAAAAGCATTATGTTCCTCATTAGTTATAGATTTATGATTAAAAAATCAAAATAAAAAACTGATTATTTCTGACTTAAACAATGAGTTTTTCTTAAGTGACTCCCATTTCCCCCCTCTACCCTAAGGGAAGATTATCGTTTTTCGCCACCACCAGGCAGCGCAAAATACGAATAATGAGTTGAATAATTTTTCACACACCGTTGTTGTCACCAGAGGAGTCCAAAAGCTTACGCACCTAAGCACGTGTCGTCACATTCGGGGTAAATCACCAATCCCGACTTTTATTAATCAATTAAGAAGGTTAGTCACATTTCTTAATTAATCCAATTCCCATTAACAAGGATATCGGAAAATGATAGTAAAATTAATTTACCTTCTTACTTACTACCTCGTCAATAAAAGAAGGATGTGGAATCTTCATTCCTTAAAATACGAAAACTTTTACAGTTGCACCGACGGTTTCACCACTGCGATATGACTACAATTAATCATCATCATCATGTCCAGCCCCTTAATATCCCCACTGCTGGGGCATGGGCCATCCATATGGATGAAAGATTATAGGGAGATTGGGCTATAACCCACCACGCTGGCCCAGTGAGGGTTGGTGGGTATTAACGACTGAATATGCAGCCGGAACCAACGGCTTAACGTGCCTTCGGAAACACGGTCTTAGCGAACATTGCTTAGTTTACGCAATCGCAGGCCAAGCGCGCTATGCCACAGCGCTAGCGAGCTCTTACTATTAATACCTACTATTAACTTAATTAAATAAACTGTCATTCATCAGTGCTGCCGTGTGGTGACAGTAAAGCACTGCAGAGTACAAATTGTCACCACCCCCAATCTCTCCTGTAGGTGTCTAGGCGAAAAGGGTTAAGACAGCAGTAAGAAATTGGCAGCAGCGTGCCTCTTATACCACCTAGCATTCAACTGTGATTTATGTGCCCGATGTAGGTTATCAGGCTCGCCACCTGTATATATCATGGGACCTAACATAGGTAATTGGCGAAACATGAGTGTTAATTCACCTCTGCCTACTTCTTTGGGGATAAATAGGCTTGGTTTATCTATGTTTGTATATAATTCATGATAATCGCTCTTTTATGTTGTAACCTCTGACAAAAAGTTACCAAAAAATACTAGCACATCGACACTCTTCATAATATTTGATGGCGACCCTGCAGATTTGAACTTTTGAAGAAAGGACAAGTTGTTTACAAGGGGAATTCCCGCATCAGAATAATTATTCGGAATTCTAATAGACTTATTATTTTATAGACTAATTTTGCTTTGTAATATTTTTGCTTACTTATACAGAGTTATTTGTAACGCACCTACAACCTCGCAGGAATAGATAGTTAACGTCATAAACAACAACGTTTGTTTTACGAATTTTAACATAGTAACTCAATACACTGAAGAAAAATTATTTTTCTAGTTCTGTATTGTCGCGACATTTGTAAATCTATGTTTCATTCATAAACGATAGGACGATGCTGCGTACGCGCGCTGTCCATAAATATAGAGTTATTAACGTTCGAACGGTGAACTGAATTAACATTTATTTTTGTATGAAAGTTATTTCTAACGAACTATTAAAAGTCGCGGAACAAACGTCGTTCTTGTATATGGTGTTAGCTATCTAGTTCTGCGAGATTGTCGGTTCTTTACAATTAAACCTGTATAATATGCAAATAAAAATCAAATCTTAATGTTATCACGCATTTCTCTTCACAATGTAGACCTATGCATAAAATTACCTGGCAGAGACATAATTGGGGACTGTTCAGACACAATTATAAAATATTCTTATCAAATAAAAACAGATTTGTGACATTATTGTGGTGAGTACAGATCAGAAAGATACACACAACATTTAACCTTGTGGCTGCAGTAATAGAAACGTTGCCTGCTGCTGAGGGTGTTGTGTCGTTTGGTAGCTGAAATTAAATCTCCCTGTACTATTACTATACTACAACGGCCTTAATATCATGTCGAACTTCCTCGTATTTTCTTTTCAATAACGGTAAAAGTGGAAAATACACGAAATAAATTAAACTGGAAAGGAGGAGCAATTAAATTCAATTAAGTATCTATATCAGCCGTGTGGTGACGGCAGAGTAGAATACAATTGTCACCACCCCAAATCTCTCCTGTGGGTGTCGTACAAGGCGACTAAGGATAAATCAGTGATAAGGAATGGGCAGCAGCGTTCCTCTTATACCATCTAGCTATGTACCTACTGCGACTTTTGTGCCCGATAAATGGCAATAGGCTCGCCACCTATTACATGGGACATAACTGGCGAAACGTGGGTGCTAGTTCACCTCTGCCTACCCCTTCGGGGATATAGGCGTGATTTATGTATGAATGTATGTAAGTATCTATATCCTTAATTATTCATGCACAAAATAAGTTTATTTATAGTTTCTGATTATCATCCATAAACCTGCCGGCTGTGTATTCCACTCGACCAACCACGTCGTAATCGAATCACCGTATCGTATTATATGTATGATCTTAAAAAGATTGAAAGATCTGTGTACTTATCAATAGACTTGAATAAATCTCTCATCTTAAACGAAACGCGACAACCGACTTGGTCAATCAAGTCCCAATTAGCACTAACAAAAACAAACCTAACACCTCGCAGAACAAGGTTGAATTAGTGAAGTCATAAGACGAATCGCAAGCAATAAATTTGACTGCACACAGAAGCCACTTCTTGTGATTCTTTATAATGGACCACACCGCGTTCTGATAACGCGAGAGCATTTATTTAACAGTCAGATCGCACCTACGACACACCGCTGTGGTCATTCGTTGATTGTACTTGTGTGGTATAGAGTCATTTGTGCACCGTGACAAAATGAGGAGCATCATCCTAATCAGTGTTGTTTGCCTACAACTGGGCTGGAGTTATGGTCAGTATTAGAAAAAATAATAACGTTGATCTTGTTTTTTCTAGTTGTTTAGCTGTGTTCCAAATTCTAAAATAAATTCGAATTTTTTAATAACTGGTCACTAACTTAAAATTACTTACAAAGTATTAATTTTGTTTGTTAACACAACAAATCACTGTTTTGGTTTACAAGTTAGTAATTAATGGCGTTGCATTCAGATTATTTAATAAGCTAAATAAAATCTTTTCAATTTGATAACTGTTGGGTGAACAAGGCTTCGACATTAATATAAGTAACTACTTTAAAATTGTTGAGTACAGACAACAACACGCCAGACTCCCAAAAAATCTTAAATTTTCTCAGTCGACTTTTGGCTCTACTGCCAGCAAGATAAGGGTGACAATCGATTGAAGACATTTGACAGTTTTCGGTAGTCTAAAGAGCCGTTGACTGTACATTACATAATTGTATGCTCAATTGTGTGCTGATGGCCGGCGATTTATTAAAAGCTCAATATTAGCATAAGTGTTTGAGCAAACTATGATTTGAGAATGGGTGGGATTCCCAAAGAATTTTTACTAACAGTAACTTTATTCCTTACAATGTTTTGTTTGGCTACTGAGAGGCTATATGTTTGACTTTTGTCAAAACTAATTTTATTATACATACATAAATCATATCACATATTATAGCTTGTTTTAAATAATATAAAGATGTGTAGTTGTAATTTCACAAGTTTTATTAGGGTTGTTTTACGCAGCACGTCAGGTTATATTAAAATCTGTCGTATTTTCATAATCAGATTTACTCTTTTCACAAAATCATTGATAACATAGCATATTGGCTTCACAGTTTTAAACAACAATAATATAAACAATTATAAACATTTCTAAAGATCTATTTATCTTATCTTCACTACCCAAATTACATAAATAAGCTAATTATTACAATAAAAGGTAAATACAACTTTAATAAAACAATATCTTGTTTACTAAAGTGTCATACGCCTTGCCCCTTTCCTTCCCGAAAAGATAGGCAATAAGGCATGAGTTTTGATATTTTTTGTATCATGGACATAAATAACGTGACTTATTTGATAAATAATTTTTCCCTAATCATCAATCTAATGTAATGCAAGTATATGAATACAATCAAAATTAAATGCTTCATAACGACATAGACGTGACGATACAAAACGGTTTTTCTGTTAATTAATTATCAATCAGCAATGGTCACTGTGGTAAGAAATCCAACTTAGCTGAGTCCATTAATTGAAGTTTAATAACTTACAAACTAAATAATAGTGTAATTTCCAAATTGAATTACTCATTTGGAAACAGACTGATATACATAAAATTATACAGGTAAATGTAAAGGTTTTTCACCTTTACTTACAGTTTAAGTCCTAATGAAAAATGCATTAATTGAAGAAACTGAATTTTCATTTGTAAGAAAGCTCAAGGTTGTTTAACATCTCGGGTAAAGTTACTCCTAAAGTTATCTATGGATAACGACTATTTTTCGTGTTAGTTACTCCGAATTGTTGTAAGTTTATGGAAATACATAAATCACTTAGTCGCGATGGGGATGGTGAATATTGTATTCTGCTCTGCCTCCACCACACTGAGAGTTAATAAATATGCATAATTTTTAATTACTGCATTCTTCGAGATCACCCACCAACCCGCACTGGACTAGCGTGGTTGGTTGTAGCTATAACTGACATAAATGGGCGACCAAATATAATATACTACCCGAATCCGCGCTTCGGAAGGCATCTTCATGATGAAGATGACGCATCACGCTTGCTGCCCTAATGCGGATTGGTTATACCCACCAATCCGCACTAGGGCAGCGAGCGTGATGGGTTATGGCCTATTCTACCTATATCCTTCCATCCATAGAAAGGCCTGTGTGCCAGCAGTGAGGACATTAAAGAGCTGATGATGATGTTGAATAGGACTCTGTAAATTAAATGTAAATACCCACTCCCTCCAAACTCTATTGCGATCCTACAATTAGTTCGATATTAACAACAAAACACATTGTTAAAACATTATTCATTCAACGCATCGATTGTTTGACTCGTACGCATGTAAATTTTTAATGAATATAACAATATTGAATTAATATTAAATTTTAGCACCTTCACATTTTAGCAGCAACACCTTGGTTGGAAACATGCCTTAGAAGTTGGTACTTGTTATGGGCTGGTAATCGCAGCGCAATGCTTATTAATGTCATTATTCATTATTAATGTCATATTCAAATCAAACGTTAAAACAAGTCTGATTAAATTAAGAAAAAAAAATTGTTTCAATAAATTTACGACACAAGAAATGGGCCGAACATGGTGTTACGGGTAACAATAGTACCGTTACAGTTACCCGCGAAAGAAATTGGGGAGGTGACAATTATTGTATTGTGCTCTGCCGTCACCACACGACATAGATAAAATTTTTATCGACTCAACACTCGACCACTCCTTCGCAGAGCTTTGCCAAAGTTACATACATACATAAATCACGCCTATATCCCCGAAGGGGTAGGCAGAGGTGCACTAGCACCCACGTTTCGCCAGTTATGTTAGGTCCCATGTAATAGGTGGCGAGCCTATTGCCATTTATCGGGCACAAAAGTCGCAGTATATTGCTATTGCTAGATGGTATAAGAGGAACGCTGCTGCCCATTCCTCATCACTGATTTATCCTTAGTCGCCTTGTACGACACCCACGGGAGAGATTTGGGGTGGTGACAATTGTATTCTACTCTGCCGTCACCACACGGCTTGCCAAAGTTAAGTGTAGTAAATTGAAAATTAACAATGTTATATGTTACATTACATCTCTTGTTGGATGTACGGCTCATTGCCCGTTTTTTGTATAGTTAATCGATAATGATGATAATAATGGCAAAAGACGGCACTCAATTATCTTTATGTCATGGCAAGTTACGTTATTGATGCAAAGAATTGCATGAAGAATTTTAAAATCGGAAATAACACGTATTGCCGCACTCAGAGAAGTCAAACTGTAAGGAGAAAAGTTTCATTTAAATTTTATTTTTTGACTTTAAGTATTCATTAACGCTATTGACGTCTCTAAGTGCGGCAGTTATAACATTTAGATTTTTTTAGTCAAAAATAAAACTATAATCTAAGTAGTAATAGTGGTTAACTAATATGCTAGTGTGTCGCTAGTGTGTCCCATAAAGTATAATAAAGGACTTAATAATTGCATACCTAATAAATACAATAAAAATAATTATTTTCTACGGAATAATGATATTACGTATATAATACTATTATGCATTACTATTATGATATTACGTACGGTTGGTTAGTACGCCGTTTCTGGTTGAGTTTTATAATAAACAGTGTTAAGTAAGTTAATTGAATGTAATTGAATTAGTTTAAAGCCTTGATCTTAGATATCAAGGTTGTTTAATCGCTGCCCTAATAGCTGATATATAGGAATAAATCGTAAACAATCAAAATCGAGTTTCTAGATAAGACTCAAAGTCATCACAGAACATCTTCATTTGTAAATAACACTTTACTAGAAGCGATAAGTAGAACATTCACAAATATCAGAAGACGACATGAATAAGTAATTGTTTAAGCACGAAACAATCGTAAAATTTTGCTTAAGTGTAAGTTTTTATTGCACCCTCAACGACATTTGACTATTAACATATATCTTAATAGGCACTGGGATTAAAAGAATAGAGGTAAGTAACAAAAACATAAATTCACAACTAGGTATTTTTTATTGCAGTTTATTTTAACAATATACTATAAATGTCAGAAAAATTATCACAAAAAGCGTCGTTTTATTACATCTTCTTTTTTTGTGTTATAATAATACATTTTAATGAAGTTTTTTTATTAATATTTAAAATTATATTAGCGTAGAAAGTGGAGAAAGAGGACATACTGCGCCAACTCCAAATAGGATGGGATATTTTGGGCAAGTTTTTTTCCCATTTCCCAATGTTTACAAGGAGTTATATATACCAGGTGACTTTTTGTTCACTGCAAAAATTTTTGGAACTCGTTCAGACCATCAAACTGAATAAATTTCACCATGGGAGCAACTCCAAATTCACGAAAAAATGTCAGCTGTTTCATACAAAATGATACAAATAAACCTACATGACCCAAATGTATGAAACAGCTGTTATTTTTTCGTGAATTTGGAGTTGCTCCCATAGGTCACAGAGAGTCTCATAGACTAAAAGGTCTCCTGGTATATAAATTAGTAGTCTTTGGTAAAAACGGGCATTGGTCACCTCCTACGATACTTTACTCGTATTCTGCTTTACTCTCACCACGAGACAAAGACAATAAGGTATTCTATTCAATACAAACCGCGCAACTGTAAGTTGACCTTATTCAATCAGAATCGAGTTCACCAACTTAAATCATTAAATCACAAGCTCGATAACAACCTTAACCGTGAAGTGTGACTAAGACAGTAGAAACTCAATATGTTAATAAAATTAGATTAGTCATAGGCACATAAAGAATGTTCTAGATAATTATTTCCATTTAATTTTATATCTGTGAAAACTTAATTGTGATATGTATAATTAGTGTAAATTATTTATAAAAAACAAGCAATGTAGGTTTACCTTGAAAATATGTAATATAAATAAATAAATTTTCAATACATAAGCTGTCATGGACAATCATCGCCATCATCATGTCGGATTCCCAGTTGATCTGTGATAGGCGCAGTAAGTTTCCTCTTACATTCATATCGGTCAGACGATCCATCACACCGGGAAGGTGCTAGTTAGGAAAGAAAATCAATGTATAGAAATTGAAACTGTTCAAGGTTTTGGCTTAGGTTTTACAGCCAGCCGCCTGTCCGATATGTTAGTTATGTTAATATTGTTGTTGCCGATAGCCAGCAATCTGGCCATTCGATCAAACCGGCCGTCAAAACAATAATAATTAATGATGTTCACGATTATAAATATACTTACTTGTATTGCATGTTCTGTCAAGCGCGTCTCGCTAAAAGCAAGACGATGTAAATCTAAGCCGTTCTAGTAAAACTTTTGGTCATAATTAAAATAAACCTACGCAAAACAGAACCGTTAAGAACAGCTTTAAAGATACGACTTTTTTTAGATATTTTACCATTTAACCAAAATAAACTCCAAAAAAATCAATAATTCGCTTTCTTTGATCGGGCACACCTCTTCGAATTTGCCCAATCAGACTACTCCGTGACAATAAAAAAAGTTAAACGAGACGCGTTTAGGAGATTGAGGTCAAGATTATTAAAAAAAACAATATTTGAGATGATTCTGACTCACGCTTTTTACTTTAGAGTCAATTATTTAATTGTGTGGTCTAGACATTTTATTGAGTTTGAAATTTACGAACGAAAAAATACTAACATAGAACAGATTTCTGTGTATCCACGTTCGTAATTTTTAACATTTTGTCAAAATCAAAAATATATTATTAACTGAAGATATATTCACAAAGAAAGTAAAGTCTAAAAATTTACGAAATAAAAATCGATCGTTCTGATACGGGATTTTTTTGATTTCATATTTTTCTTTTATAACTTTATTCTAACATTTATATAACGTTCAAATAAAAGTGAAATCATTAAGAAGACACGTTACAAAGGACTGCGCATTTGGAACAGAGTCTAGCCCGATCTAGCTCCTAAACTGAACAACGTCCGTATTTTACAGATAACAAAAGCTCCAGTTGAATAGTTGGAACAAGAGATTGCTTTTAAAATTGAAAATACGCACGTGTTTACTAAAGAGGATGTTAACGGACTATTGCCAATTTTTCTTGGGGATTTTCTGGCGTCCTTCCCTAAGCTTAAACCTGGAAATATGCCAAGATTCGTGGCTCAACCGCTGGTTACTACACAGCTTTGCCGCGTGACTAGTAATTACTTAGTATTTAGGGTAGGTTTTTTGAAGCATAGTTAACATCAACCAATTGTAAAAATTGTTCATCATCATCACCAGCCCTTTTAATGTCCCCATTGCTGGGGCATTGGCCTTCCCTGTGGATAGAAGAATATAGGGAGATTGGGCCAATATATATGGTTAAAAATTGTAACTAATGGTTAAATATCAGTCTGATATTGTTACTAATAGTTAAATATCAGATTGATATTTAACCATTACTAACAATTTTTAACAATTGGTCGAGTTAACTATGCATCAAAAAACCGGCCCTTAGTTTGCAAACAATACCTAATAATCTTAATAAACTGCCACAACAAGTATCAGTTGGCCATGAACCTAAATAATTTTTTTCGAAGCGAATTAATAAATCGTATTTCAGAAATAATTTAACTTTTTAATAAACTAACTAATTACACTTTATTGCTTCATAGTTATCTTATTTTTTCTGCCCTTATCTAACCCTCTCTACATACATACATACATACATACATAAATCACGCCTATATCCCCGAAGGGGTAGGCAGAGGTGAACTAGCACCCACGTTTCGCCAGATATGTTAGGTCCCCAGTTGCAGTAGGTACATAGCTAGATGGTATAAGAGGAACGCTGCTGGCCATTCCTCATCACTGATTTATCCTTAGTCGCCTTGTACGACACCCACGGGAAAGATTTGGGGTGGTGACAATTGTATTCTACTCTGCCGTCACCACACGGCTACTACCTCTAGGCCACCACCTCTCTGACACAGGCGAAATACCTCTGCCTACTCTGTAGGTACTCTGTTATTTTGATATGCTATCCGCTATGGGAACTTTAATCCTTCTAGATTTTTCTGGGCCGGCTATCTAAGCGAGCCTTAAAGACAAAATTGAGTAGTCCAACTTATAGTGCGTTCCCAGGGTAGCTAATGAAGTTTTTTCTAGCCGATTCCGGTACATGATTAGGTACCAGTGAGTGATCTTATCTTATAACATCCGCTGACATAACACCGTAATTGCTTTCAATTTGTCTCATGGTTTTTTTTTGTACAGTTACCGTTAAACTCAACAACTTAGGCGTCCGTGTGGGCTGTAGTCTGCGAAAGATCTGGATTCTGGACTAAGTTAAAATAAATAAAAACTCTATGTTGGTTAGATTGCGCGATTTGCGATTAGTGCATTGACTTATTATTCAGTATACAACATGTAATAGAATAAACGCACAGCCCGAGGCCTAACCTTCCTAACGTTGCTGACAATTCAAAAGTAGTCGCTATTTATGCCGGGTCTGTGGTCTAGATTTGAATGAAAATTTTTGACATTAAATACTCATTAAAGTTAATTGAGGTCTCTGAGTGCGGCAGTAAATTGGCATGGGTAGATTTCAGGGAGTGGGTACATGTTGAAGAAGACAATATATAAATAATCACTATTTTCTTCGACAGAGGTAGGCTGAGATCACTTCTTTCCACTTGACACGTAGTCCTCGCACCTTTGTTTATGCTTGATATTCTATAGGCCTTCTACGACCCATTTTACCATTCACTGTTGACCATTTATACCAGCACAGAATGCACCTAACAAAGAAAAAGAGTTTTTCCAACATAAAAAATGAATCATATTGGAATCGGTAATAAGTGACGTATTTTTGAGGTAATTCCGTGTACTCTGATTTACTACTAATAACTTCATTTAAAAAGATAGTCATTTAGATGGTTTTTTATTTCTATAGTTCAATAGAATCATGATAAGTAAGTTATAACAATATCACGACGTTTTCATAGTGCAATATAATTTCTTAGCTCATCGATTTAAATTAGTCATAGTTGGTAATAATATAAAACTTACGTCGCATTTAATATTCAGTACGTACAGAGCTGTTAAAACAGACGCAGTGTGATAACTTATATAGCTTGTTCTACTTCATTGTTTTCCAAATAACAAAGACTTTTTCAAGGACTTCGAAAGTGAGTAAAGAAAACTACAAAAGCCATCATAAGAATATAAACCTAAATCTTTGATATTTCTTAAGTTCTAGACAATTCTCATTATTAATTTACACCCCTTATCGAGATCACGAATTTAACAGTGAGTCATGATCAGTTGAGTACACAACAAAGTTAAAATAAAAATAATTACAAATATGAGGACAAAGAGGAAAATTTAGTTTTTTCAAATGAGTAAACGAATTAAGACATTATTATAATGACTATTTAGGTGTTGCTGTAGCAAGAATTTCGACTATTATCGTGAACATACACACATACAGACACAATGTCAAAAAGTCTGTGTATTGTACCAAAGATAGTGTACAATATTTATTTAGTTACATGAAACTTTTTATCATTTTCTTTCGTATTGAGGAGCTGGGAATAAAATTCCGACTATAGGGTTTATGGGTATCCCCTATATATTTATTTTTCTCAGCTGCTACAATCGCTACATTTGGACTAGATAATAATATGTCAATCGTAGCATTGTTAGACGTTAAATGAACGTTTACGTAATATACGTTTTCTAATTCTTATGAATCATTATTTTGATTTCAACATTACAAAAATGTTAGAAAAATTATCACAAGGGAATTTGTGGTTAGAAAAAAAATAGTTCTCGCATCAAGACAATAATTTTTCGAACTTTTACTAACTACAAATTTCCTTTCAGTCATTTTCTAATTGTTATGAGTATTTTTTTTTCTTCTTTATTACGGTCCCTCTCCCATCCACAAAGTTTCCGAGACTTACACTAAGATAAAAGATTAACAGAGTTGTATTAACACTCACGTTTTACCAATTATGTCAAATCCCATGTAAGGGTGGTGATCCTATTTTCATGCATCGGGCATGTAAATCGCAGTATATTGCTTGGTGGTATAAGAGGAACGCTGCTGCCCATTAGTCATCATTGCCTTCATAAATTTATTATGACAGTTAATTAATATCACCCGTAACAGACAATCACTTAACGACCGTACCTTTTTGCATATTTTTTACACCATGAATGAAGATCTTAGTCAATATTACGCCGAAAGATGAACCCAATTTGAAACATAATAATTAGGTTCAAACAATTATCCGGTTGGGATTTTCCGTTCTACAAACAATGATCTCAGATGCGAAAGATGCGCAGCAGACTCTTTTGTTTTTGTACTGAAGACCGCATATTAAGACTTACGCTTTGACGTTAGAAATTATCTTGAAAATCGTCTCAAGATATTGGGCATAATTATGCTACTGTGTGTAACTTCAGAGCAGAACACAATTGTCACCACTGCCATCTCTCCCGTAGGCGTAGTAGGTACAAGGCGACTAAGGATAAACACAGCGAGAGCAAGAAATAAGTAATGGGCAGCAGCGCCCCTCTTACATTATCTAGCAATAGGCTTACCTCCTATTACATGGGACCTAACATAATTGGTGAAAATTGGATGTTGAGTCACCTATGTCTAGCCCTTCGGGGATTTTAAGGGTATCGTCAACAGCAGCCACTACAAAATCTGTCAAATGTCAGTCCTCTTTAACCTTTACCTATTTAGCCTAAGGTACAAAATCGATTCGTTAACTAGTTAACATTGAAAATTTGACGAGGACCATTTAACACGATCCCGTTGAGTGTAAAATGGACCAATGGTGTTGTTATTTATTACCTACGCAGTTGATTCTCAATACAAAACAATTTTTTTAGATAGGTAGTCTATAATTCAAAATTTGCGACCTAACATGCTTCTAATTGCAATATCATGTTGTTGGCATCAATAACTTCAGATGCTTTTATTAACAAGCAACCTGATATTTTGTGATTAATGATTTTCTACTACAGTAATAGCGAACGGCGTATTTATTATGTACAATGAATAAGAAAATATAAAGAAATTAATGGGTATTAAATTTTGCTCAGCTGTTCGCTCTTTTAATTGTCACTGCCGTCATTTTATTTTTGTCTGTGCAGTTCTTTCGTGATAGCAATTAATTAATTTCTATTATTATTTGATTAAAATAAAAAGAAGTGTACTTGTAGTAAACACATTTTCTTGTTTGTTCAAGAGGTAACTATCAACAACAATTACATTTTGACGTCATTCTTCCTATAATAATATAATAGGTATAGTCGTTACTTAATTTCATAATAAAATATATAACTTTAACTGCCGCACTCAGAGACGTCAAATAACGTTAATGGGTGCTTAACGTCAAAAAATGACAATTCAAAACTAGTCGCTATTTTTGCCGGGTGTATGGTCTAGATTTAAATGAAAATTTTTGACATTAAATACTTAATTGACGTCTCTGAGTGCGGCAGTAAGACAAAACTCTTAATACTGTGCTGACCCCAAATAATTTAGTAGCAGAGTAAGAAAATTTGACAAATACGATAAATGTACCTCCTCCAAATTATCTAGGTAAGCCGTAAAGTATAGGAATCATTTTATACTCCAATTCCCCTTTTCCTAACGGAATAAAAATTACCCTGTACGTTGAATTCAATGCGTAGTAACTTTGGGCTTAAAAATTCGAAGTTCCAAGTTCCTAAGCAGCAGCGGTTAGTTTATCGAATCCTTTACAGAATGTTCATTGTGTTTTCACAGGTGCATCGAGAAGCGCCGGGGCCTACTCTTACGGTGACACATCTGGGAATAGGTACGGTGGTACATATGGATCGGATGGCGAGCATTTTTTCAGAAATGTGGGATTCTTCCCGCCGATAATGACCAACTACTGGAGCGTCAATGAGTTCTTCCCAGATTACTTTGCGAACCTCGAATCTCTGCTGCAAGAGTAAGGTCTCATGTTGTGGTAGGCGCTCAGAGCTTTCGGTGGCGGTGCCTCTTCAAAATGGCCGTTGGATCTACTTTCCTGTTACTATTTCGATTTTCATGTGTACATTAGTTAGAAGTTTGAGGAGCTCGCTAGCGCAGTGGCACAAAAGCAATTTCGCTATTTAGGCTGGTCATTAGATGGGTGACCAAAATTTTATTATCTCGAGTTCGTCCGTGCTTCGGAAGGCACGTTAAGCCGTTGGTCCCGGCTGCATCTGCAGTCGTTAGCACCCACCAACCCGCACTGGGCCAGCGTGGTGGGTTATGGCCCAATCTCCCTATATTTTTCCATCCATAGGGACGGCCCGTGCCCCAGCAGTGGAGACATTAAAGGGCTGGTGATGATGATGATTAGTTAGAAAAATAAGAACAAAGAGTATTGTGGTTACAAAAATTCGAAAAATTATAGACGCGTGTCTTTTCTATTACTATTTTCATTTTAATTTGAATATTAGTTATATAAATGTCAGAAAAATAATAACAAAAAATATTATTATTATAGTTAAAAAAAGTTCGAAAAATTATAGACCCGCATCAAGACTAGTGTTTCGAACTTTTACAATAATACACATACATAAATCACGCCTATATCTCCGAAGGGATAGGTAGAGGTGAATGATGTTATAATGACCAAGATTTAGAAGTAAGTTTAGGCTAATTATTGATTACACTTTTATTATTACACCATAGAATTTCTTATAATATTTTGAATACTGTCACAAAAGTTATTTTGCGTTTTAGAAACACGACAATCGCATCAAAAAACTTCGATATTATCAGCCCTTGTCTTTAAAGGAAAATTTTTGGAACACTATTTCAATATAAATAGGTCAAGTGGTAGGTATGTAATTAACAGAATTTTCCCATTTGCAGCGTAACCTTTAAAAAAAACTTCCGCGTCCCTGGATCGAGGAGTGTTTCCATAGCTTCCCAGATTTCGACCATTGCTAAAAAAACCTTTCAGACCTTTCGCGTCCTTTCGAAGTGTTCCGTTTGCTATTCCACCATTTACCCGATCAGGTTTTGGAGATTTCCTTCATATACAAAATTGTGTGCACATGGGAATTTGAATTTTGGATTTTTGCATCCTAAAAACAACAGTCTCCACTGCTGCGAGTCTATATTTATTAACTTGGTATCTATTTTTTTCACTGATACCTTTGTTACTATGGCATTTGGAATGCCTAATTCATATTAATACAAATCCTCAGCAATCACTTTGTCTTAATCCCGTTGCTTGATTATTAACTTCTGCACCACAGGTTTCTTGATTACAATCTCTAAATTTACTACTGATTTTCCAAGTAATACCTATTCAATCTTCTCAACACTGTTCCACTAACTGGTTTTCAAATCTTTCCACTTCCACTAATGTTCTTGCTTCCGAAGCTCAAGCCTTTATTATTATGTTTGGTTTCGAGTGTGTTGACGTTTTTTGTGTGATTGCAGGGCGTTCCAATCGAACATAGACAATCAGAAACGCGCTTATACAGCGGCGAGGAAGGCTTACGATCTAACTTATAATCAAGCCGGTTATAATACTAATTTCCCCAGCAGGTTCGACAATTTTGGAGGGCTTGGTGATTTCCCAGGATTCCCAATGGCAGGCCGCGGAG
This sequence comes from Cataclysta lemnata, assembly GCA_963931975.1. Taxonomy (NCBI): domain Eukaryota; kingdom Metazoa; phylum Arthropoda; class Insecta; order Lepidoptera; family Crambidae; genus Cataclysta; species Cataclysta lemnata. The sequence goes on along the minus strand of OZ008340.1, from coordinate 4,646,268 downwards.
GAAATAGAGCGTATGCCGGTGGTGTGGTAACGCCAGATTTCACCCATCAGGTCGCTGGAGTCGATCCTAAAAACCCAGTGAGTAGCAAATATCATAAATTATTCTTCATCTCCCTGCCCTGTTCCCAGTCTATCTGGGGTTGGCGCAGTATGTTTCCTCTTCCATTCATATCGGTCAGACATCAAGCCATCCGCTCCCTTTTCATTCATATCACACCAAAAAGGTGCTCGTGATGAATGCATTTATAGAAAAGAGACGGAAAGTTTCATGACGAGAGATCGATGAACGGAGAGAGCGATTGGGAAAACTTTGGGAAAGCTTAAAGTCTTGGCTTAGGTTTTACAGCCGGCTGCCTGCATGACCCCAACCCTCTTCGGGTATGATGTTCTTGGTCGTTTGCCCTTCACCATTCAGGTGCCTTAAGGTGCTTATTAGTCTACACCGGGCAATCTAATCGACTTTTACGACACACCTGGGATGATTCGGGGCTGGCGCATTCTAAGTTAATTTTTTGCTCTCAGGCCACCATTGAAGCCTTTACACCCTCTAACGCAATTGAAAATTTGGCGAATTTCCAATGTGATGTTAGTTGTAAAGTGAAATATTTGTTCCCGTATATTCTAGCTGTAATTTAAATTGTTTACTTTTCTACAGCGCGTCCACAACGTGAATGTGATGAGCCGCTTCGCTGATACGTCCAAGAGCGGTGACGACGACAACAAATACTACAGTGTGTCATCGTCATCGTTCGTGACCTCATCCAACGTGGACGGCAAGGACACTACGCATAGAAAAGCCGAGACCGTAGTCAACAGGAATGGCGAGGTCACTAAATACAAAGTGGAGGATTAACCCCAAAAAGAACAGAAAATCACCCGTCCGTTGAAATCCCTCTCGATTTGGATCTCATTTTCAAACAGTATAAACAATACAACCAACAAACATGATTGCTGTGTACTATTTAAAAAGACAGAAAGTGATACTCATGTTATTAAATTCATCCGTATTTTATAACGGTGTTTCATTTTTTGCAAATGTCAAAGTAGAGAAAGACCCTTGGAAAGATGGATGGATTGTGTAAAGTATGATATGAAGGTGATGTGTGTGGATGACGATGAGGAGATGACTAGTGATAGAAAAAAGTGGAGAAAGAAGACATACTGCAACTAGGATGGGATAAGGGTAGGCTGATGATGATGTTTCATTTATTGCAGCTCTAAATTTGTATCTTTAATATTAAATAAATTTAGGCTATACCTGTCATTTTTCACTGATTATTTTGTCATACCTTCGTTTTATGCAATTTCTTTGCACAGCTAAGCGCCAACTGAGTTTAAATTAATACATTTGATAAATTTGGGCAAACAATAAACCATACAAAATTAACATATTTATTGTCTAAAAAAAATAGAAAAGAGAATGTTATAGAAATAATTTACATGACAATAATAGATTCAATACTGCCATAGTTTCCTCAAGCCATATGTGTCGTTTCAAGGTTTACGAGATAGCATCAAAGATGTGTTTTTGCTACGAGGAATTATAGTCACGGTTTGAACAAAAACAATGCCACAGGGCAATTAGTTTAATTTCGCCAATTTACCATCGAGCTTAATCTTTGGTGTGGTGCTCTCATACACCCAAGGACTGCGTTGCTGTATGCAACCTTTGACATTGTGTCCACCGCTGTACTCTCTGCATTTCTTGCAATAAAAATCTCTCATGGCGTCATCTGTTATTTTTCTGTTAAGTTTGGTATTAGGCCTGAAACTTCTCCTTTCAACGTTTGGTCTTCCATCTTGGTACAGCCAGTTAATATTATTGTAGAAGGTGGATGGCTTCCATTGCGATGGAGTCAAAGCGACATTCGGGAAGCTATCAGGATCATCACGTATATTGCGATTAACAAATACAGAATCTGGATACACTTGGCTCTTAAATCTGGTGTCTGGAGTATGTATTGCTGTTGTTTCTACAGCATTGTAGCCTTTTATTATTGGTACTTCACCACTGTCTTCTTTGTATGGCTTGTTGACATCACCAATATTGTAAGTAAGCACGCCGTCTTCACCTGAAACGCAATGACGATCCATTTTATGAAGTACCTAGCTATTTCATGGCAGACAATAATAAAGTAAGTATTATTGTAAAATACTTCATACGAAATAATTTACAGTGCTATGTTATTTTTTATCATAAATAGTTAATTAATATGAATTAGTGGGGTGTTAACGACAGCAACAGGGAACTTAGCGTATAATAAAATAACAGAAAATATATTTTTTAATTGGCTTATTGTTAAAAAGCAATATCTTTTAGGATATTTAATACAGACAGATATTTATTTTTGGTCAAGTATTCAATGCGATTGCGAATATTGCTTAGCTTACGCAGGCGGAAATCAAAAGTTGTAACCTCTGCAGTGTCGAACTAGTCGAGTATAAATTAAAATTTCCTATACTTTATTAGTCATCACGATATCTAAATAAACCAGATAAATTCGTTTAATTTCAATTTAACAGGTAATTTATGTAAATACTGTGTTACATATTACTTGTACTTACCTACATATCTAGTTGCGGTAAATACGTGACTTACCTTCACCTCTTGCATGTAGCCCTCGTCTGTTATTATTCTTAAGCTTTGTGGATACAACTATTGTATGCTTGACCTCGACATCTTCGTCTCCTACTCTTGTGGAATTGGCAATTACAATAGTCGCATCGTCATTTCCAAAATCCATTTTCGACGAGACACAGCGCCCTGTATAGAAAATTGCTGAAAATAAACCTTTTGTTAGTGGCTATCGATGTATTCGGGCACAATGCAGGCTGACATTGACAATGAAGCGGCCTTGGTATCAGTTTTCTGTTCAAGTTCAATTCTACTAATGATTGCTTGGTTTGAACTTGTCCTTCAGCCATACCAGTATCCAGCTGTATATTAGATATTACAAAGACTATTTTGCCTTTTCATGTCTCACTGAAATCAGGTATTGGGCTCATGTTATTTTTAGACATTTCATTTGTCAATTACACTATGTAATTCAGTATTTATATTACATTATCAATTGAAGTCTTTAGGAGCTTGCTTAATTTATTCAACTTTAGCTCCTATAGAAAGGAAGGAAGAAGCATGATAAATACCAGAATAAAAATAAAGAAATTTATCTATTTGTACAAATTTTATGGTTATTCGATTTTAATTTTAACATTATATAAATGTTAGAAAAATTCGTACCAATTTTCAAGAATTTCGGCAAGTTTATTAGTGTCTTGGTTGGCCGAGCGGTCAGGCACCTGCCCGGAGAGCAGCGGACGCGGGTTCGATTCCCGCATCAAGACTTTTTCAAACCACCAAAAGTATTTGTGCGAAATTATATAATTATAGTCATAAAGCGGGAATCGATATTACGTCCTCCAGAATCCGGGCAGATGCTGCGGATGCCCATTACCATTCTGCCAACGGGCCAACCCAGACGCTTCTTGACATAATTTTTTTCAACCACAATTTTATTTGTAATAATTTTTCTAACCTTGTTTACAATAAAAATAAAAATTATTAAGTATTATAAGTCTGTTAATTATTTCGGTCTCTGAGATCGATAGATAGATTTTTCATCGTAATAATTATCTCTTACCTGATCCGACCAAACACCAGAGCAATATTCCAGTCATATTGTCACCGAAAAAGCACGTCACAAACAACAAGGAACGCTGTGTCGCCGTCCGTTTTATATAAACAACTTAAATTACAGCAAAACGATGTCGCCGAGGAAACAATGCAATTATGAAGACACAAGAAAATACGAACATTACCTGGCGGTGTTTATCTCACTTACATCACTTGAGGTTTGATGCGGTGTTCATACAGTGTCGTGTCACATGGCAATTATAAAAAAGAAACACCATTATAAATATTGATTTAAGTACCCATCACCTAACAATATACTGCGATTTATGTGGCCAATAGATGACTAATAGACTCGCCACTATTACATGGAACCTAATTGAATTGGAGAAAAGGGGTGTTTAATTCACCTATGCCTACATACACTTCTACATAAAGACGAGATTTATCTATGTATGTATGTATATGTAGGTATAAATATTGTATTAAGTGATCCCATCACCGAGCCTTTAATTTCTTCAGTTAGGATCATCCCGTGGGATTATTAATTCATAACGATGAACCTTGCAACTATAAGGTGAGGAGGCTGCAGAGAAAACATAACTATCTGCACCCTATCTCCACCCTCTGTCGTACATCGTACCTACTCGTACACATCCACATTATATATTATGTTAGGTCCCATGTAATAGGTGGCGAGCCTATTTGCTATTGCTTGGTGGTATAAGAGGAACGCTGCTGCCCATTACTCATAGGTAATTGATTTATCCTTAGTCGCCTTGTACAATACCCACGGAAGAGATTTGGTGTGGTGACAATTGTATTCTACTCTGCCGACACCACGCGGCCAAGCAGATTTGGTTAATTGTTCAAAATTAACGTCATTTTTTTTTTATACAATTACCTAGAGGTACGTAACATTGAGCAACATCTACTTACTTACTTAATAAGTTATTGGCGCCCAATTCTTTAGGTTTGTTACTATTATTGATAATAAGTTTAGTCATAGTTAATATAGGTAGGTAAGGTAGGAAGGTAGGTTGGTACCTACCTACCTATTTATGCCAACCACTTTGAATACGTCATCTATGAGGAATTGTACAAACTAAGTTGAAATGTAAAGTGCTGTAAGAGCAAAACATTCATAATCATAACCTTTACATATTGAGTAAATTACTCGTAACAGATGTGAATTTAAAAAAATATATGATATCCAATCAAATACTAGTAGGTATCGGCTATTTAACCAATTCAATAAATGAATTTAGCTAAAAATATTGTTTGCTTTTGAGTATAGCTATTAGGTACTTTCGTAAGTATCGTACACAATATTATGAGACCTTGCCAATAGATGGCGCCACATGATAGAAAATAATAGTTTAATTTGTAAATGTTAAGTTTAGAGACAGGAAAACTAAAATTAAAATAATTGGCTACTATTGAAACTCACTCTAAGTAAAATTTGAGAATGCAAAAATAAACCGCCCAACGTGGGGCTCGAACCCACGACCCTGAGATTAAGAGTCTCATGCTCTACCGACTGAGCTAGCCGGGCTTATGGATGAAGTGACTAAAATATAGGACATATTCATATTATATTTTTACAAAGAGACAACCGAAGAAATATGAAATAATGTAATAATTATTTTAATTTTATTTATATGTCATATTTTTCCTAAATGAAGAGAATAATCATAATTTATAGTTTTCTATTACTGTTTTACAATTTACTGTTTTCTTTTCTTTACAGATTCACTATATAATAATTCACATTTACAATACACTTTGTGATGTCTACAAAATCATGCGTAATAAAACGAAATTACATCGGATTGAAATCTGAGTTCTTTTAGAATTGAAGATGGTTTCATCTTGAACAACCAACACACAGGGAGTCAGTCGTTCATAAGATCTCAGAGACATTAACTTCAGAGATACGAGCTTGTTTACGCTTACATATTGCGCGGCGAGGTCAAAGACTGGTCAAAGACTCAAAGCACTCTCCTGAGAGTTACATTTCCATCCGGATAAACTGACTGAATACTTTGTTTACTTTAAAAAGTACATAATATTTTTTCGTTTCTCTTTCATAGCATACCAGCTTTATTTAGCGCCTTATTGGAAATTATTGGTTATTTTTGTATATCATTTAAATTGCTATCCAAAAACTTTAGGCGCGTAACTCTCAGATTTTCTTTTAGGTTAGTTTTAAATTCTCCCTATATTTTAGGGAAGTGGGAAATGAATTTACGTTAAAATATGGGTGTCACTTAATTTAACGCATCTAGGGAGTGCTCGGCGCGAGTCAAATGGTAACTTACGTAGTATTGTATTCTCTTTGATGGTAACTAACAGAGTTCATGACGGTGACCCATGAGGTGGTGAAAACCACTATTAAATTTTCATCGTCAAACACGGCACAACACTTTTATTTTAATGATTCTTCATAATTGAACATAACACGGATCCTTATGCATCAAAATAACACCATTTTTACAAAGTCCACTCTGAAACAATTTTTGAATGATTGAAATAAAAATTTGACTGACGCCATTGAAAGCCCGCCAAGCACCAAAGAGTATATCCAAGCACCTCCTTAAATTTTATTAATTGATTTGATTAATTGTTCAAAATTAACGTCATTTTTTTAAATCCAATTACCTAGGTACGTAACATTGAGCAACATCTACTTACTTACTTAATAAGTTATTGGCGCCCAATTCCTTAGGTTTGTTTCTATTATCGAAAATAAGTTTGGTAATATAGGTAGGTAAGGTAGGTAGGTAGGTTGGTACCTACCTACCTATTTATACCAACCACTATACGTCATCTATGAGGAATTGTACAAACTAAGTTGAAATGTAAAGTGCTGTCAGAGCAAAACATTCATAATCATAACCTTTACAGATTGAGTAAATTACTCGTGAAAGAAAATATCAAGATATTTTCTTGATATTTTCTTAATATTTCCTAACATTTTTTTAAAATTTTCTTAATATTTTATAATTAACATTTTCATAATATTTTATGTTATATTTTCTTAATAATATTTCATGTTTGCCGTGTGGTGACGGCAGAGTAGAATACAATTGTCACCATCCCAAATCTCTCCCGTGGGTGTCGTATAAGGCGACTTAGGATAAATCAGTGATGAGGAATGGGCAGCAGCGTTCCTCTTATACCACCTAGCAATGTACTGCGACACTTTCGTGCCCGATATATGGCAATAGGCTCGCCACCTATTACATGGGACCTAACATAATTGGCGAAACGTGGGCGCTAGTTCACCTCTGCCTACATCTTCGAGGATATAGGCGATTTATGTCTGTATTTATATTTGTAATGTTAAAATTAAAATCAAATAGTTTATTAGTATACGCGCGGTATTTGTAAAATATCTGCTTTGGAATGTTTGAAATTTATTTCTACATTGCGAGGGTACCAGTTGGCTTACGACGTGAAGTGTAAATGTTAGAAGAATTTCGGCAAGTTAATTAGTGTCTTGGGTGGCCGAACGGTCAGGCACCTGCCCGGATAGCAGCGGACGCGGGTTCGATTCCCGCCTCAAGATCATAATTTTTCGAAATTCGTTTTCTAACCAGCAAAATCTTTGTACAAATTTTTCTAACATTTATATAATGTTTAAATTAAAATCAAATAGTTTATGTATATTTTCTTAATATCTCTAACTTAAATTTAAAATATTAATGTCCGCCACCACGGCAGTTTGAACATTGTGTGCCCGCGCGGGCAATTCGCCACCGCGACCGTCCCGCGACTGCTGCTGAGTGAGGCTTAACGCTTTTATTTAAGAAATTGCCATTCTTAACAACTAATACACAATGATACAATAGTACATTATGCTACGAGTATGCTACGTTGGTCAGTACATACGAGGCATTATTGCAAGCGCGACCCGCTGGCGAGCGCGGTAAGGCAGCTGATTATGTAATGATCAATGCATACGAGTTGCATACAACGTTTTTCAACACAATTGCGAGGAAAAAACAAACTTGTATTGTTATTAACTTTACCAATTAATTACAGAAATGGGGCCTACAAGTTTGGTTTTGATCTTTTTTAATTCTCCTTATTTCTAGGGAAGGCAATGGGAACCAGCACATACAGCCTCATCTGATGTAGTCTACTTTATTCAGTATTAAACGCATTTAAACGCGGATGTATCACGTTTTAATGCATTTTGGGAGAGTTTGGCCGCAAATTTACACTAACAGCCTATTGATGGAGACTGACGAGGTAGATCGACCACGAAAATGGTCATCGCCTTTCTCATCAAATGCACTTTTTTTTTACTAAATCTTTATATTGTTCATCGCCGTAGACACATACACAAAACTACACATTTTTAAACAGTAAACATTACTCTGACACAATATTAATTTAATAAAACAAATATGACGACTTTCAAAAAGCACAGAAAAACCGGCTGTGCATCTTAAATAAAATAAATAGTAGGTAAGAACGGGAAATAACACGATTAGGTAGGTATTTACCTTTTTTATGCCTGACGTTGTTAATTCCCGTTCTTACCTATATTGATCATGCAACGCGAAAGTATAAAAGTGATTAAAATAAATAGTGTTTCTAAATACGATAGTTAAGTTAATTTATGTTTATAAACATGGAATAAAATGTTTATTTGTCATCTTAACTGTAAAATAATTTATTAATCGTAAAAATATTCATTGTCCATAGACAAATTCAATAAGCATAAACTTTGGAGTGCTTGGCGCATTTTTTTTTTCATTAATTCAAAAATTGTTTCTGAGTGGATTTTGTGCAATGAAATGGTGCTATTTTGATGCTCAAGGATCTGTGTTGGCGTTCAATTATGAGGAATTATTGAAAATAAATCTCGTGATGTTTGTTGTTGCGAATTTTATAGTGGTTTTCACCACCTCATCAGTCGCTATCATGAACTCTGTTACCATTAAATTCGCGCCGAGCTAGATGCGTTAAAATGTGTGACAACCCTCTTTTAACGTAAAATAATTTCATTTTTATTCATTACATACATACAGACTACATATAAGGACATGGCTGTATGGGCTAGACCCTATGCTTCCCCAAAAATATAGGGAGAATTTAACAAAAAAGGCATTAAAAATATACCATTACGCACTAGTACGTAATATATTATGCACCCGTGCATAATATGCTGCATTATAAACCTTAAAACGGTGTAATAAGAGTCAATTTACGAGCAATTGTGTTGAAATAGTTATTTGTTGTACGTGAGTGCAAAGTTGTTTTTTAACCGCGTGCTCAATTTTGATGACCGAGCTAGCGAAGGATTCTAAAATTAGAATCCTGAGCGATAGCGAGGGAATCAAAAGAGCACAAGGTGAAAAATCTTTGCACTCGAGTGCAACACGTAACTTTTCATCCCCCTCCAACGAGGAAATTGAAAATACAAAAAAAAAATACAATCACAACAGTTTCTATTTTCACCCACAAACTTCCACAGCACCCTACCATTAACCCAAACACACTCTCAGCACCCACCCAGAAACACCCACAACATTCACACCCGCAATACACACCCATCCACTCAGACACACCCAAAAAACACCCATTCACCCAGAAACACCCACAAAGCTCCTATTCACCCAGAAACACCCACAAAACACCCATTTACCCAGAAACACCCAAAAAACACCGATTCACCCAGAAACACACACAAATCACCCTTTCACCCAGAAACACCCACAACACACCCATTCACCCAGAAACACCCAGTCACCCAGAAACACCCACAAAACACCCTTTCGCCCAGAAACACCCACAAAACACCCATTCACCCAGACACACCTCCAACACCCACCCATCCACCCAGCCACACCCGCAAAATTTATCCAGACACAGATGTAAGTACCTAATAAAAATTACCGTCCCTAATGGAGTTCCGAGACGGTCAATCAGCTTGAGTCAAGCACGTTGATTTTCTGTATGTTTTTGTTCCGTTGCTAGCGTAAACAAATCAAACAAACCTAAAAAAAATTTAAATGCTTGACTCAAGCATCAAGCAAGCATTGTAGACGATCAAAATGCTTAAAGCAAGATTGACGCCAAGCTGATTGACCGTCACGGAACTCCTAAGTTTTAACAAATTTATGACGTGAAAAGAAAATGGCGCGCGCAAAGCAAATTACAAAAAAAGTACACCAAGAAGGTTCCGAGTCTGAGTTTTTAACAAATTAAAATAAGTTGCATGATAATTTCGGCACCATGGAGGTAGAAATAAATAGGTATAATGTTGTTTTGAATTCACGAACGCACACGATGTTCTAAATATAAATTTACTTTTCATCCCACCATCTCGGAAAAAGCGTTTTTGCTCTTCGATATCTGAGTGCAAAAGCCGTTTTTATCCTCTAGAGGTTAAAGTAAATTTGAATTTAGAACATCGTGTGCAATGAGTTTGTGAATTCAAAACATCATTAAACATATTTATTTCTACCTCCATGGTGCCGAAATTGTCATGCAACCTATTTTAATTTGAAACTCAGACTCGGAATCTTCTTGGTGTACTTTTTTTGTAATTTGCTTTGCGCGCGCCATTTTCTTTTCACGTCATAAATTTGTTAAAATCTAGGAGTTCCGTGACGGTCAATCAGCTTGGCGTCAATCTTGCCTTAAACATTTTGATCGTCTACAACGCTTGCTGGATGCTTGAGTCAAGCATTTAAAAGCTTTTTAGATCTGTTTGATTTGTTTACGCTAGCAACGGAACAAAAACATACAGAAAATCAACGTGCTTGACTCAAGCTGATTGACCGTCTCGGAACTCCATTAGGGACGGTAATTTTTATTATGTACTTATAGGTGTGTCTGGATGAATGTTGCGGGTGTGGCTGGGTGGATGGGTGGCTGTTGGAGGTGTGTCTGGGTGAATGGGTGTTTTGAGGGTGTGTCTCGGTGAATGGGTGTTTTGTGGGTGTGTCTGGGTGAATGGGCTTTTGTGGGTGTGTCTGAATGGATAGGTGAGTATTGTGGGTGTTTCTGGGTGATTGGGTGTTTTTTTGGGTGTGATTAAGTGTTTTGTGGGTGTTTCTGGGTGATTGAGTGTTTTTTGGGTGTGATTTGGTATTTTGTAGGTGTTTCTGGGTGAATGGGTGTTTTGTGGGTATTTCTGGGTTAATCGGTGTTTTGTGGGTGTTTCTGGGTGAATAGGTGCTTTGTGGGTGTTTCTGGGTGAATGGGTGTTTTGTAGGTGTTTCTGGGTGAATGGGTGTTTTGTGGGTGTTTCTGGGTGAATGGGTGTGTCTGAGTGGATGGGTGTGTATTGCGGGTGTGAATGTTGTGGGTGTTTCTGGGTGGGTGTTGAGAGTGTGTTTGGGTTAATGGGAGGGTGTTGTGGAAGTTTCTGGGTGAAAACAGAAACTGTTGTGATTGTATTATTTTTTTTTTGTATTTTGCAATTTCCTCGACGTGGGGGATGAAAAGTTACGTGTTGCACTCGAGTGCAAAGATTTTTCACCTTGTGCTCTTTTGATTCCCTCGCTATCGCTCAGGATTCTAATTTTTTAAATCACTCGCTACGCTCGTGATTCAATTTTAGAATCCTTCGCTAGCTCGGTCATCAAAATTGAGCACGCGGTTAAAAAACAACTTTGCACTCACGTACAACAAATAACTATTATCCCCTAGACCCCTAGAGGATAAAAACGGCTTTTGCACTCAGATATCGAAGAGCAAAAACGCCTTTTCCGAGATGGTGGGATGAAATAGTAGATTTTCCATCAAGTGCACAAAACGAATCATTTTTGTCCGAGACTTTTAGCAGCCCGAGCCGAAGGCGAGGGCTGATAGTAATGTCGAGGATAAAAATGGTTTTGTGGACGAGGTAGAAACTCTGCTTTTCACTTCGATTGCGAGGAAATAATACAGTAGTTTATCATAACATTTCATAAAATTCAAACTAAAATTAGTACAATTTTGAATACTGAAGGAAATTGTTTTTCCCATTGGTATTAGGCTTGGGCTGCAGACCTATACAGCCAAGTATTAAATTAATTTTGAAATAATAATTTTCTTAAGTTAATTTAATAACCTACCGTACCTACTTAAATTAAAATTATGTCTTAAAAAACGTATTAGGCAAATAAATTTAAGTAAATAATAAAATAACAAATTCTATCTCTGAATTTCTTATTGTGTTTGCTCTAGAGCACAAAAATCGATTTTGTGCAGCCTATATCCTGCACAAATAAGCACTTTCAGAGCATGAGAAGTGAAATAGTAGATTTTCCATCAAGTGCACAAAACGGATCATTTTTGTCCGAGACTTTTAGCGGCCCGAGCCGAAGGCGAGGGCTGATAGTAATGTCGAGGATAAAAATGGTTTTGTGGACGAGTTAGAAACTCTGCTTTTCACTTCGATTGCGAGGAAATAAACAGTTATTTATCTTAACATTTCTTAAAATTCAAACTAAAATTAGTACAGTTTTGAATACTAAAGGAAATTGTTTTTCCCATTGATATTAGGCTTGGGCTGCAGACCTATACAGCCAAGTATTAAATTAATTTTGAAATAATAATTTTCTTAAATTAATTTAATACTTACCGTACCTACTTGAATTAAAATTTTAATATCTTTTATGTCTTAAAAAACACATTAGGAAAATAATTTAAGTAAATATCAAAAAATAACAAATTCTATGTCTGAATTTCTTATTGAGTTTGGCTGCATAGCTCATTTTTTTTGCCTTAATATAGATACTTTTATGATTAGATACGTTAATGCTCTAGAGCACAAAATTCGATTTTGTGCAGCCTATATCCTGCACAAACAAGCACTTTCAGAGCATGAGAAGTGAAAAGAGTATTTAACTCTACGTTTTCATTGATACTGCGACATGTACGCTGCGTAGCGCAGGAGTTACGATTTTTCAAAGATCATTAAATCTTAGATTATAGATCTTTACTCAGTAATACTTTCATCGAATTCATATAATCATGGTTTTATGAATATCTTAAAATAGCTTTTCTATTAATTATTCACGAAAATAGACTGTTTGTTAACGAATCCCCTGACCATAAGATTTTCTAATTTTTGATTTGTGAAATACGCCCTATTACTTTTCAGCAAGAAGGTGTTGATCGAAACGATTGTGAATCCATGGATTGCTAGAGTTTTTGTCTCATTATTAATTATTAGATAGAAATATACAGGGTGAAATCGAAATGAATCGATAAATTTTTATGGGGTTTTCTAGTGCTATTAAACATTATATTTATGACGTTTAAAAACAAATCTAAAAAGTATCTATATTTTTCTTTTCTTTTACTCGAAACTGGTAAATATACAGATTAAAAACATAAAACAAAAAAAATATTATAAATTTTATTTAAGAAAATTATTAAATTAAATTCTTAATATTAAATAAAATTAAATAAATCGTTCGTAATTCGCAGGTTGCTAAGCGGATGGGTGCGCGCGGCTAGGTAGAAGAACGCTGTAGGTACAATTACGCGGAAAGTGTGTCGACTGCAACTAATAAATCTAATAATTACGTTCTTCTATTTTATTACTTAATGTTTCTTAACAATTTTAATTGATACTATAACGATCATTATAGTGGTTAAAATGTCCTGTAAAATTTTGTCGACCGATTTCAAATTCACCCTGTAGTTTAGTTTAGTTCAGCTTAGCTGGGACTCTTTAGTACTTAGCCTGGGCCATTGCATTGTGCGCGTTAATGTAGTCAGAAGTATGTTTTTTTTATTTAGAATTTTTATTTTTATTTCGACATCAACAATGCCATGTAGAGATATTAATATAGACAGTACTACACAATATGGCAATGGAAAGCTGAGTGTTGAAATGAAAGGTAGAGATTTGCCAGGAGGGCGACGCTTTCAAATTACCAAGACGCGCCCATCGCCTTGTCTTTAGTACAGTCTGCACCTGATATCATCGATGATCGCTTTTTTTAACATATCTTTTGGTAGGGGCTAGGGGCCTGGTATGGTGCGTAATGCATTCCACTCCGTCATAAAATAAGGGGGCTACAAGTAGGTACATACAAAAAACTTGCCTATACAACACATAATATATATATGTATATACCCCGAAAGGGACGGGCAGAAGTGTATTAAATATTAACCCACGTTTCGCCAACTATTTTCAGGCCCATGTAATTGAGGGCGGGCCTATTGCCATTTTTTCAGTTACCGGGTGGCGGCAGAACAGAATACAATTGTCACTAACAATATCTCCCACACCCGTGATAAGGCGACTAAGGATTTAGACCGTGATGAGTAATGGGCTTCGTTCTTCTAATAACGCTAACGAATAAATATACTGCGATTAACGTTCCCGATAGATGGCAATGGGCGTGATTTATGTAGGTATCGTGTTTAATCAATCGAATATTTAATCTACCGGATAGGCTAAATCACATATTATTAATACTATTTTTTATTTTATTACAATAACTATAATTATTACAAAGAAAATATGTCATGTCTGACCGGATAGCAAGAGACTGGTGTTTAGCAGTGTTTACAGCCCATTGTGCTGTTTCTTTATTTGATGTTTTCTGTATTTGTATGTTCTTGTGTGCAATAAAGTGTTTGTATTGTATTCATATTCATAAAAATAGCTTCTGACTAAACTAATAAAATAGGACAAGTGCAAAAAATAAACTACGCACTCGAGTGTACCGGCAATAATGATGCAAATGGTAGGGGCCACCAATCAGCAGAGTGCGGCAATACTCCTGAAACGGCACGATGAGAGCTTCTTATCTAGAACAGTTACGTCAGCATGTACCTACCTATAGGTACTTGATTCGGTAAATTGATGAGTTCAGCAAATGTTCACCTTTTTTTTAAATACGCCTTTCTCCCACAGTGGTAGGCTTCTTTCCACTTGCCACGATCCTTAGGTTAGGTACCTACTTCTTTCGCTTCATCCAATTATGCATGCGGTTTCGGGTACCTACTCTTGACCTTTTTTTTTGTCTGAGTAGAATGCATTTACGCACCATACCAGCCGCTCGCTTAGCGCACGAAGCGCCAGCAATACCCACTAAACCACTCCGGTGTTTCTCCTAGCCCTTTAAGCGGGGATAGTCTGGGATCTGCCTCACGGCAATTCACCAGTCTCTCCCCAGGGCCTCCCAGCTTACGCCGGGGTCAGCTCCGAGGAGGAGATGTCCGAAACACTGGACATCTCCCCAGGCGGGGTGGCCTGTGCAATAATGCACACATGGGGGCTAACTCTTGTGAGCAGGCCACCCTAACCTACTCTTGACCTGGCTCTATTTTAAATACTTATTATAAAGTTTTGCTTTATAAACTATTTGATTTTAATTTTAACATTATATAAATGTTAGAAAAATTAGTACAAAGATTTCGCCTCAAGATCATAATTTTTCGAAATTCTTTTTCTAACCACTAAAATAATATTTATTGTTAAAAACTAGATAAACATAGTTAAATGGTTGTTCAGCTTGCTCACAACTCATCCCATTTTGGACGTTGTCCTTTGTCAGTCTTGTATTACCCGATCTGCTAATGATAGTAGGTACTTGTAACTCATCACACACACCCGATTATAAAGATTTATGACACGCAAACATTGCATTACCGAGCTTAAGGTTATAGAGCCGATACTTATCTGCCGAAGCCTCCAGCCAATACTCGAGCAATCTCGTTACAAATAATAATATCTAAGACAGTGTATGAAACGCGGAACAACATAGTGATTATCTTTATCACTATTCGCGGAGCTAACGAGGTCCGATAAAAAAGTTTAACAGCGGTCGGCGAGTTCAAAGTGATTTGCTTCTCAAGGGTACCATCGAGTGATAATTTATTTGGCAACCATATATTATTACTCCCGCGGCTCCTCTCTTGGGGAATAAAAAAGAGGACACCACTTGGCAAGACCTGTCACAAAAAATAGTGTGGCCATGCACGGAGCACAATCAACTGCGAAATTAAACTAAGCAAAAATTTTGTAAATCGGACCTTCTGCTTATTCTTTTTATGCTAGACAGGGAAGCTCTTGTCCTTCATCTCACCTGATGGTAAGTGACGATAAGGGCCATAGATATAAATCGACCTTCACCTGGAACCCTCAACCGCAGAGGGACTGGCTACTGGCTATCATATCACAACTGTCGGAACACAATAATGCTGTTAACATTATTATTATGGCGACAGATTTTGATAAGATGGTGGTGTAGCTAGCCAGGCGAACTTCAGAGAAGTCCTACCACCAACCAAACCGAGCACAAATTTTGAACCCGCCTGGGGATCGAACCCGGGACCTCTGGATCTTAATTCCGGTGGGCGAACCACTAGACCACGGAGGTGGTTATTCCCGAAGGGGTAGGCAGAGGGTGTAGAAACAACTACATTTTGACAATTAGCTATATTCATCACCACCAGCTTTTTAATGTCATCATGGCTTGGCCTTCTCTATCCATGAAAGAATAAAGGGAGAATGGGCCATAATTCTCCACGCTGGTTCAATAAGATTAGTGGGGATTCACGTTAAGGCTTAAAGTGCCGTCCAAAGCACGGATGAACTCGAGATAATATATTTTTTTGGTTAACCATCCAAGAAACATTAATTCTTGACCCATATTAAGCGTCATTTTTTTTTTATTAAAGATGAGCAACTACATCCCACTGCTGGACCATTTACGAGCCCACCATATAGGTGCGAGTATTAAATTCCGCAGATGCAGCCATGACCAACGGCTGGACATGACATAAATTTGTTATGATTATAAAGCACGGAGGACCTCGAAATAAAATAATATTTATCATGTATCCGATGACCAACCTATGTCTTGAAATGACACATCAAATAATAGAAAAAAAACTGAAAATTGTAATATTAACTTGTGTCGTTCCAAAATGTTGCCTAAAGTAAACACAATTAAGCCTACAATAAGTTTTCTGTGCGCTACCTTAGCCTTATTTGTGTATGCAGGCCGAGCTAGTTTGACTGACAGGCTGATGGACAGGTGGCAGCTAGAAATGAACCAAGCGACATTTGACCCAGGCACCAGGCAGCTGACCCGCGCGTATTATGTTACTACCCACTTCACCAGTTCTTGTTTACGTTAGAATCGTTGCTATCACGCTGAGCTGAGAGCCGATAAATCGATTATATTGGTCAAATATTTGCTCACTATTCTATTAAGTTTAAGTCAAAGCATTGTCAGCATCCCCACTCATCATAAATCACGCCTATATCCCCTAAGGAGTAGGTAGGTATTGCCATCTATCGGGTACATTAATCACAGTATATTGTTAGGTGATGGTACAAGAGGAATGCTGCTGCCCTTTACTTATTGTTGTCTTTACCTTTAGTCGCCTTGTACATACGTCACCCACGGGAGAGACGGGGGTGGTGACAACTGTCTTCTGCTCAGCCGTCACCAAGGCGGCCAAGGCAACTATGCTTTTAATTAATGTCATCCCCTAAAGCGGCCTTCCGCAGTTCTGTACCTCCCCTGCGACTGGCCTCACTTGGGGGATAAGAGCAGCCTTCCTTATCTGTATACCATAGCCCTCAATGTGACCCCTTGGGGGACCGGCTTGTAATTCTGGCGCGCATGTACTAGCACCCAGTCTAGGAGTCGCGTTTCCCCCTTCCTAGGGCTATCGCTTTCGATGACGCCTATAGACCTTTTTTCGGGATGGCATAAAGATGGGTTTAGTCGGTGCGAGTCCGACATATCCTCCAGGACCGGCTTGGAGAGTTGCATTAGCATTCCTAACTCCCTCCCCATGCCGGGTTGCCCTTGACATCTTAAATAAAAACGAATTAAATTTAATACTCCAATAGGCTCTAACATAACCTGACCAAATGTGGTGGTGAATACAGCCCGGGAGAGGTGCGACAGAGGTGCCCGACAGAGGTGCCCGATAGATGGCAGGCTTGCCACCTATTACATGGGACCTAGCTTAATTGACGAAAAGTGGGTGATAAATCACCTCTGCCTACCCCTTAGGGGATATAGGCGTGTATTATGTATGTAATACAGCCCCGTGTACCTAAGGGGAAAAGTGCGCGATATATATTAATGTATACCTGCCTACGTATAAATCTAATTCCGTTTGTTACGTCGGTAGTCCACTGCCAGTCGGCGGCGAGATAAGAGCCCTAAGCGTGTTTCTCGATTTATTAGATGAGAATAGGATTAAGGCGAACTCACGCGGCACGCTTTGATGCGCGCCGTTTATTTTTCGCCTATTGAATTTGCATTATGTGTCGAGTTTTTGCCGCGAACGTGACTGGTCGGCGTACACACGGTTATTATTTCTAGCACTCACTTTGAAATATTCGGCGATAAGTTTTTTTGGTGAAATGTTTAAGACTTAGGCTCGAGTTCACCAACACGTAAAACAAGCGATTAAAAGATAACCGCCAGTTTTAACCAACTCTAGCCCAATAAGTTACTACTTAGGTACATATTACAGTAATGCACAAATTCGATTGAGAAAATTTGACATTTTGGGTTGGGTTGGGTTAGCGTACAGACTGATGTGATGTACGCTAACCCAATTTAGCTGGTTAGGTTGGATTTAAATACCTACTGTAGGTACAACCATTTGCACCTTTCACCAGTGTTCAGTGCTAGACTCATTATTGAATCGGCTACAATAGTAATTCTAGTAAATGTAGCATTTGTTCAAACAGAGAAAAGAGCAGACAGTACCTACGCTCTGAACAACACACATTTACGTCACGAGTCATCCCTATCTCGCACAGGGATAGGCAGATATCACTTATTTCCATTTGCTACGATCCATACATACTTCTTTCATTTCATGTAATATCAAAAATAACTCCGATTACAGTCACCACTTAAGTTATAAGTAATGTCCTGTCAAATCAAATTGAAACTCCACGGCAACGTGACATCACTCAAATTTAATGACATACCGCTATCTAAATTTATCAAGTACCTACAT
Organism: Cataclysta lemnata; assembly: GCA_963931975.1. Classification (NCBI taxonomy): domain Eukaryota; kingdom Metazoa; phylum Arthropoda; class Insecta; order Lepidoptera; family Crambidae; genus Cataclysta; species Cataclysta lemnata. Next base: position 4,627,674 of record OZ008340.1, on the reverse strand, counting down.
TATAAAGGTAAACACCACAGCCAAAAAAAGTGCCCATTTTTATAATTACACAGTCATGAACCAATTAACATGACGATATTTCAATAACTCTTCACCGGTCGTAAGCGCTCATCTCGGGTCGCGCACGAAAAAGGCCAACACAAAAAGAAATCGCCCATAGTCCGAGACGTCGACTCGGCGGCACTCCACTCGGTAATCACGATCGTGTTTAGATAAAAAACAATAATAACAACAGAATAAACAAGGCCCGTAATCACCTCGTGTCAGCAGCGGAGAAGGGTGGCCACGCCTCGAGGTTTTGAGAGGTCCAAAGTAATCTTAAGACCCTGTCCAGCAGTACGCGCGATTGAGATGCATTTCGTTAAGCATTGTTCAATAAACAGGAATTAAGTGAAATTGTCCTACCATTATTTGTCCTAACAGTAATGTACTCAAAATTGAATTCGCTTCATCCAAGAGCCCTGATTTCTCTCTGCCTGCCACACTTTGGACCCGGCACTCGCACGGTGAATCCATGGAATGCTAGGTTTTTGTCTCTTTAAATATTGGAAGAATATGGGAAGGTTTTGTTTTTTATTGTAAATTGTAATAGAACATAAGCATTTCTCTTAATTGTCAACAACATTGCTGTAAAGAAATAGGTACCATTAGAAAACATTGCTGGTCATTCGATACTTTTAAAGTACAAGATAATATTATCATACTGTCACTTTAAAAGTTACAACAACTTATTTTGGAATCGTGTCTTGATTAAATTTTCACAAACTTTCACCAACAACAAATTGTTTTACCGAACTTAGGCGAGTTTGTCATCTTCGAAAACATACTTCGTAGTAAAAATAGAATTGAAATTTTAATTTATATTGAAATTATGAACCCAACCTTGGCCAAACACAAATTCCTAGATTGTCTTTTAAATCATTCCCCTAATTAATCAATTTCCATATTTTTATTTGTACAGCCACTTATAATCATGCATCTTTATTTATATTAATGTTAATGTATTCAAAATAATTATACGGTCCGACTAAATCCGTATTAATAGTTCCAATTTATGGTCACACCAAAAGTTGTTCCACTCAAGATTCGTTTCGACATCTGACTTGACGGCTGAGTGAAGTTCGAATAATTTAAATTATTATTTATTAACTGTTAATGTGCGCCGACCAGAAAAACGATTGCTAATCACATTCTCAGGCCGTTGTTTGTATAAGAATTAACTTTTAACAACATCTATGCTTTGGAAGACACGTTAAGCCTTAACGCTCAGGTTCGGAAAAACAATAAAAAATTAATTGCTATTCGTCAATGTTCTTTTATATTTGCACGAGCAATACACATTTGAAATAAAACAACTTTACGGATAACACTGGCGTATATTTATTAGATGTTTGGCATTTTAATTATTTACCCGACGATTCAATCACTTTACAGCGCCAGTGGTCACGAGGAGGCCACCCTGTGACCACGGCCGCTGTAAGGTGATCTGAGTGAAGAGTAAGTTGTTTTATTTCAAATTTCTATTCGATCAAAACTTTACGAAGTACCTAGCATTAAGTAGGTACACTAAAATTTTTGAGAACCTTTTTTTGCACACCCAACTGACAAGTTCTAATCAGTTTCTGCTCTTACCAACATCCCCAAAAGCCCCCCGCGCACTTAACGTACAAATTCCATCTTTTCCTTTTTTTGATGCGTAAATTACCCAAAAGTCGTTATACCCGCATAAGATCCACTTTTGGAGCGTTGCTTGACTTAGAAACAAGGCGATGCACCAAACACCCTGACTTTAAATGCATGAATAATTAACCTGCTTCCAAATAGTACGTGCCTCATTTATTTATATCTTGCATAAGCAGGGGAGAAACCACCTGTGCCAAATGCACTTGAAGAGTACAAGCTTTGAAAACTTCACGGCTTCACCCAGTGGTACCTTAGCGACGAAGAAATAGAGACCAATTCCCACCGACTTCGGTTCTGGCTCTGTTAATATGTTTTGCTTTTGCGGCTCTAACTCTGAAGTAGTCCACACTTAAGGTTTATGAAACGTCGGCTGCTTAGATTAATGCAGGCCTTAATCCTAGTGAGAAATTATAAGCAGACACGATACTGAATTGATTGTAAGCAACTTTTCATTTTGTTATGAATAGTTGTTGTTAGGCAAAAGATAGTTGTCGTGAATTTGTTATCGTAATATACACGTTAATTCTAGTAAATTGTATTGTTATTAAAAGTTATATGGTATAACCAAATAAACAACTGAATTTTCACAGTTTTTTACTTTTAAAGTTAGCTTTATTCAACAAAATTATAATTATAAAACATCGTAACTACAAATGTGGAGGGTAATACACCTCTGCATTGCATGGGAAAATTAGGGGGAAAGGCCTGATTTATGTATGTTTATTAAACACAATATATTTATATAAACACAATCTGTTTAGTTAAAAAATAAGATCTTTGTAGTTTCCGCCCGCCTTAATTTTTAATAAAAATTGTATATAGCCCACTTAGCTTTTCCTAAACTGTAATATCTTGAAAAGAAAAACAATTTCTTAAATCTGCCACGCGCTAATATAACCGCCATTGACGGTGTCGGCTGTAACCGTAAATTATAATAATAATTTGGGAAGGGCGAATAAAAATCCACTTAATGAGAAAATATCGCACCCTTAAGTAGAAAAACGAGCTAAGTCAAAAATATAAGAATTTAAAACCAAAACGGTACCGATTTTTAACATTTGGATTTTTTTCTATATCTCACAAAGTTTTATACTCCATCAATTATATCGGTTCATTCCGTGTGCAATTTAAGTATGCATCGTGGTAATTTAATCTCGCTCGTCCAGATTGCTTATATTGCATTATTGAAATTTTGATATATACCTATCTCTTTTCTTGCCAGTGTGCGTTTATAACGCTGATAGCTGTAGGCCGTAGGAGGAATGAAATAAATCGGAAACAGAACTTTTCTTCGGAAAGTTTTGGGGACGATAAATGTGGAAAACTAATTTCCTTGCGGAAATACGGTACGGCCACTAGCGTCTTATTGGATTTTACATACATATATGTCTGTCTACATATAAACATTCATGACTCGGGAAGAGATAATATGTCTGTGTTCTTCGCCAAAATTTGCCCCTACCAGGATTCAAACCCGGGACTTTTTGGTCAAACAGCCGTCAGACGTCAGTCGTCGAAATTTGCGAGACCGCTGCCATATTTATAACTCTGTAGTATGTAAAGAGAGTTCTTATCTAACGGTTAAAGCACTTGAAGTTTCTTTATGCTTCTCGATGCATACTACGCTCGCGTTACGAGGCTTCTAAAGTTGCCAGCTAATCTCAACTTGAAGTCCATAGAGCTTAAGTAGCTGCTTAGTTCTCAAGTGTAATACACAATATGTAACAAAGTTGTCAATTTCACCGAAGATCGAGCGGAGACGTGAAATGCTCGAAGTTTAGTTCCAACTGATTGAAACTTGTCGTACGTCTCACTGTAACTCGCAGACTAACTGCTAAGTATGGTAACCGATACGTAGGGGTAGCAAAACCGGCATGTTTACTAAAGCACGAGGCTGGCGGGGATTTTAATTTTCACATGTTCTGTCTAGGAAGTTGAAGCGCGCTCTCTCTATCTCTCTCAAGAGGACTATTTCCATTTATATTTTATTTACTCATGAACCACATAAACAAGTGAACAAAGAACGCCATTCAAACTTTCTAGAATAATTTCAGCAGAACTAATATTTCCTGCCTACCTGCCTCTCATTATAAATTCACCAATTTTGCGTGAATTAATTTTTAATGAACCGTCGTCACGTTTTTTTATATTTTTTATACCATTTATACAATGTGTCAATTTTTTTTCTATTTATTTATTAATAAGATAATATAAATCTTATCGAACGAGGAAAACACGCGAGCGTTAGTCCTTAATGTCTTGAAATTTCATCTTCAAATTTCAGCATAGTATTGTATAATCTACGTTATTTGAATTTAAATGTCTCCTGGGGCCAAAAAAAGCTCTAAACAATTAATTTCAAATACCAATTACCGCTCAAACAATTTCTCTTTTAAAACAAGTACGTGGGGACAAAAATCTCTAAACATTTAATTTCTTAAACCAATTACCGTTCAAACAATTTCTCAACTGCAACAAGCGGTATGACACAAACAATGCCATGTTTGTTTAACTTTACATGCACGGTGTGTTTAAGAAATTGCCATAGTCTGAGTTATTGATTATCTGCAGCAACGGGCTTCGGTACACTGTCATTACGGTAATATCAACTGAGTAATTTCCTACTGAATTATGCTCGCTCCGTGTGGTTCCGTACACTCAAACATGAATCTATGCAGCGCTGTCTGATTGGACGAGGAATACTGAATCATCCCTGACTGCCCTACACCTAGGGATCTATTGTGAATGCACCAAATAAAAGTTTTGTAATAACAAGGCACAATAACCTCAACGCTTTAAGTAACTTGTCTCAATAAATTTAGTAGTTTTTTGCGCGATGATTAGTAGAGTACCTAGTAGTAGTGAATAAAGTAGGCTATTTGCGTACTAAATCTTGATTTAGTGCATAATAATATGGACAAAATCAAGATTTTGTATATAACTTTGATATTGCAGTTCATATGTATTATTATTGTTGTTGTTATGTTCATATTATTATGACATATGAACTGCAGTTTCAATGTTATTCAAGCATTGCGGCGCTCGTTGTTTAAAAGAAAAAAATGTGTAAATAATGAATAGGATATTAATAGGATAGTGATATCATTAAAATTGCCTCACGTTTAGGGAGCCCCTCTTAACAACAAAGTACCTATATCTAATAAGGTTTGATAAAAAGAGAAAACTTTTTTTACTAGAAGCAATTTGCTTCTTTTGTTTTTAATACAAAAAATGAATAAATTATTGTTTATTCCAGTACCAGCCAGTCCACTTCATTAACACTGGGACATTAAATACTCTATACGGAACACCAGTCCCACAACGAAGCTGTTCCAGCATTTTCTCCGAGCACTTATTACCTCCCATTGATTCTGGCTGCCACAAACAAAATAACGAGCCGATAATTCTTGTTCTTGTCTTGTTGCTTGTTAAATAATAATTTTCTGTTATTTATTTTGCGCGGCTAATTTCTATGCAAAGGTTGGTTACGCTGATTTCCATCATGCGTAATTACGCTGCATATGGTGATTAGCAATAATTTCCATCGTCTGTAATTACGCTCTATGTAGTGATTAGCAAATTTTGAATTACTTTTGACATTTTATCGTTAATATACACACATAAATCACGCCTATATCCCGGAAGGGGTAGGCAGAGGTGAACTAGCACCCACGTTTCGCCAATTATGTTAGGTCCCATGTAATAGGTGGCGAGCCCATTGCCATTTATCGGGCACAAAACTCGCAGTACATTGCTAGGTGGTATAAGAGGAACGCTGCTGCCCATTCCTCATTACTGATTTATCCTTAGTCGCCTTGTACGACCCCCACGGTAGAGATTTGGGGTGGTGACAATTGTATTCTACTCTGCCATTACCACACGGCAACGGTTATCGTTAACATCCATTATAATATAAGATTTTATGACTTATTTTGCATATAATTGTTTGTTTTTTTTTTGTAATGTTTAATAACTTTTGACGTAATTATGTATACTTTATTTTGATTCGATCTGAATGTAATTAGGAAACACTGTTTAGGCACCAAAATTGTTTGGTAACAATATGCTGACACATTAATCATGGAAGTCCTTTCTATAACCGTATTCTTGCAAATAAATGATTATTACTGTCATTTATTTTAATGAACCATCGTGACGTTCTCCAATTAAATCCCTAATTATAACTTAAATAGTTTGCGCTGGTCTTCAAATAAATGTCTATTACAAGTTTCTTGATATTGTGGATAAAAAAAATTAGTGAAAACTAATCGAAATATCTCTAGCTTCATGCTTCTATTAATTAGTTTGTGACACAGATGGTTTTCTTAAGAAAGAAACAAAAGCAAAGGGAAATTGAGATGTCCCGTTTAGGACATAATTATTCAAATCAAATTAAACGCGATATAATCATGCATTTCAATTAGACAGCTGCATTAATGTTAATAGTTCACGCCTTATATTATTATGTGTTAGTTCGAATTATTGAAATTGAAAATTATAAAACTATACGCCTTTATAGTGCGACCATTTTTTTGATTATAAGAACCAATCGATTTTATTGATTAAATCTTGCAATTAGCTATATTTTTTTCTCTCCAGTATTTATTGATTAAATCTTGCAATTAGCTATATTTTTTTCTCTCCAGTATTTTGTATCAGTCACAGTCATAACATCAAAATGGAGGTTTTCTGTTACTGCTGACCTAAAGCAATTTGCAATACTTAAGTTTTGAAGCATAATTATATGTACCTACATAATCATTATGGAGTCCCAAAAATAATAATATAACACCGAAAAAACAAGAAAGCTATTCAGACATATTGCGCAAGTGAATACATACGTACGTGGCTGAAATATGAGAGTAATATTAATTACCTGCCACCCCCCCATATCTAATAATATATGGTGACGTGTCAGTTGCACACCACGTTACGTTTTGTCACATGACTCCGCAGTGGGGCTCAAAGCGCCATGACTCAATATTTTTTGTGTTATTATCGGCTTGATACTAGAATAGAAAGGTGGTGAGAGTGATTTTGGGCATTTGAGGAACAGCGCGAACTATTGACTTCTCGTGCCTTTTTTATTATTCACCTTCTTTTTAGATTTATGTTACATTTTTCGGAACAAAAATGGTGTGCACTATAGTATATGATGGTTTGTCTAGTGTAGACATTTATTAAGGAGCTATTTTGCAATATTGCACCAAATTATTATATTCATGCTCACTATTATAATAACGACTAGTATATATTTTGACTACTTCTCGGTTAAAAGAAACATTAACGCAATTAAAAGCAATTATTTGACAATATATAGCTATGTTAGAAACACTCGTTCATCGTATTACCCTGCTCCCAAATGATCAACTAATGTATCTGTCATTCATGATTCTGTTATTTCGTATTGACTCTTTATTTTGAACTTACATAAATAAATAGAATTTTCTAATATAAAGGTAAATTTATATTCACTGTAAATCATTCGAACCAATCCTTTTGGTGGACTTTAAATTAAATTTTTGAAATAATTATTTGCAACTATACGGTCTTTTGCAAACGTACTCTTACAAACCGTCACATACATAAATATAAAATTAAAATACACGAATTAAATTAGTATAAGTTAAGGAGTGATCCATTTAACTGCTACCAACAACAACAAAAAATATGAATCTTCTCGGGTACCACGAATTCTGTCATCATCGGACCCAAAGTAGAAAAAACGGATTTCTTATTTACCCAAATCCTAAGACAACAAAAATGTTTGGTTACTCTACAAATCCGTGACATAACACAACTTGTACAAAAGTCAATTCGTCGAGATAATAATCGTCCTAATGCTGTGCCGAGCAAGAGCCAAATTTGAATAAGCTCACAGTTGTATACAGAAATTTTGACAAAAAAACATGGGTCCGTATGTCGCTACACCCCGCGCCTTCATGACGTGACAATTTCTGTGCCAACAGAAATAAGAACGGTGTAAATTCACGTGGTTCTGTCCTTTTTGTGTATATTTTGTAAAGTAAATGAGATAAGGATAGCCTGTTTCGGAAGGCCTTGTCTGGTGAAATAGTCAGATCGCTACAGGATAATTTAAAAAAATTTTTTGAACACATTTTCTATGTTACAATTATTTATTTCCTGCTGATCTCTTGCTAAATGAACACAGTGAACACTGTCTTATACTGGTAGTTGAACCCTAACAGAACATCCACGGAACCATAGAATAAATATTTGATAGACAGACGTTACACAAATTGTATCATTATGCCTATATTTAAATGGTATCAACTTCACACTCTTTATTAATTTTAAGTGTTGAGATAACATTATTGTGTACACTATTTTAAAAACTTTATTTTACTAATATATTCATTCTATGTTGTCCAAAAAAAATAAAGTAGAATGTGCCAGCTAACCTAAGGGTATCTTAAAAGTCAACAGAACATGAATCCGTTAATATTCTTGTACAAGTAATCTGTTATTTTCTTTATGCTGAAGAGTGCACTCAGCAAAACTATAGTATTTAAAATAAAATTAAATAGTCCATTTAGTCATTAATCTACGATAAAATATTTAAAACGAAATATTTTAAAAATATGTTTTTACATTTTTACTTTATTATTTTTAACTGGTCGGAGAAACACATTTTTAAGTCTATGGTCGTCGCGTTTGAAACTGTTGCGATGAGCCGGTAGCAGGTAGAGCGATTACACGGGCCTCGTGCGTGGAAATCAAGAATTAAAAGCTCATTTTTCACGGTTTAAGTGATTACGATGAGTGGACCGTTTATTCATAATGTAATAGTGTGGAGACCGGGTTTCGACATCACTACCGAGAGCGATGCGATAACAATGTTCCGATAAAAACAAAATTACAAACAAGCATCTACTTACCACTAGCAGAGCAATAATAAGTAAATAAATTAAATTAAAAAAAAATTTATTACTCTATTATACCCGCACTCTTTTCTTCCGGGCAAAGTCGTGATATTTTCAGGTAAATAAGACTAGAAAAACTAGTGCTCTGATGCGAAGATCTTTACGGCATCGGGACTCCTTGAGGACATTTCAATAAGCAACCATAATAGGTAGAATATAATAGAAAATGGTAGAGAGCGATCGGGACAATGTGTTTTTATTTCATAGCTACTTTCAAAAACAGCAATTAAAACACCATTAGCATCAAAGCAGTCAATATAATACAAATCGATCGCCGTTATCGCCGGGAACAGGCGGACAGGACCCGGGCTACATCATATACAAAAAACAAAGCGATTACTGCAGTTTGACAGCTTAATTGTAAACGCTCCAAAAGTGCTATAATCAAAGTAATAGAGTCTAAAATGCCATGTCAAATTAAGGGGTGTGTCAGGAAATAGTATGCTTCCGTATAACAAGACTTGTTTGCGGTCCATAAAGGGTGACGATTGAAATTATCAACTTTATTGGAAGGACACAGAGCACGGTTTCCTTTGAACCACACACGCTCCAGTTGTCGTGTTGAAGAATTATGCGTATGTTGATAAGTTTCAGTAAACAGCTCCCGAATCGAACCAGTGTGTACACAAGGCGACTGTGCTTGATGATACGTATTAACATATAAAGTGATAATGTATCAATAAGCAACATTGTAATTTGATCGATTCATCACCTGCCCTTTCCGGCTAGGTCGGTCGTATAGTCGGAAATGCTATGAGCTTTCGATGAAGAGGTTCCATCTCCTATATTGGATACATATATGTATAGGTACATACATACATAGATCAGGCCTGTTTATCTCAGAAGGGTTTAGGGGTTCAAGGATAAATTTCTCTTTAACGATCACGGCAATTTTTTCTTCAGATATTATGCATGTTTATGTTTTATACGTTTTGCTCACATTCTATCTATATCCTGTTGTCATATCTCCATTCCTTCCATTAACTTTCATGTTATTTCTCCAACGACATGAAGGTTTTTACACAAAACTGCCATTCTGGAACCAACCCTCTTTGCCAGTGCTGTTGTTGGTGGTTTTCCATTCAGGTGTCCCAAGGTACATACATACATACATACATAAATCACGCCCATATCCCGAAGGGGTAGGCAGAGGTGAATTTTCACCCGCGTTTCGCCAATTATGTTAAGTCCCATGTAATAGGTGGCGAGCCTATTGCCATTTATCGGGCACAAAAGTCGCAGTACATTGTCAGGACGGTAGTATAAGAGGAACGCTGCTGCCCATTCCTCATCACTGATTTATCCTTAGTCGCCTTGTACGACACCCACGGGAGAGATTTGGGATGGTGACAATTGTATTCTACTCTGCCGTCACCACACGGCTAGTCCCAAGGTGCCTATAGATATACATCGGACAATCTTACTTATCGCTAAATCAATGCATGTTATGGTCAAAAAAGTCAACGTTTACTATAGTATATATTTCTGACGATTGTTGACGTACCAATTCACTTTGATTTTTCATTAGCTACTTCAATACACACGTACATGGTATGCACGTGTGTATTGATCATTCATTCTAAGAACATTCATAACGTTTCATCAAAAAAATTGTACCACTAACGCCACGTTGATCACACTTATAAATACATCAGAAATTCACAGATAGGTACCTAATTACAACATAATATCGTTATACTTAGCTGCGGTCATTTGTGACAGGCCTTTCAAATAAGTAGCCGGTATCAAACTTGCCGCATGATGGATAGTCTGGGATTTTTAATCATCCTTTGACATCATTCACCAAACACCAAACACACCGAGCTTTCACGGCAATTACATCCTTAAGCCTAGATAATCATAACGCCGAAAATTCCACGTTCGGCTTGAAAAGTTACGTCGTTTCCTCATAGGCGTTAGGAATGTGTTTAATATGAGTTCCGTTGTCAAATATAGGGACTGTATCATTTTGAGTGGTCGGTAACGCCGGTTTCATGTTTTCCTGGCGATAAAAATTTAATGTACCTAAGTTTGTTTACAAAATAGTGTCGAAATAATTTCAAAACGCTGTTCAGAATGCGTGGAGAATTCTCCTATCATATTACATACATATATATCAAAATTAAATGTTGATTGACACTACAGGACATTCTATAGTAGGTAACTATAATAAAAATATGTAACCGCATTTTAAATTGGTATCATAATAATGATAAACGTGACCAAGTGGCAAATTTTTACAATCGAATTTATTATAAGAAAGAAAGAAAGAAAGAAAGAAAAACATTTAACATTATAAGGATATATCAGTGATGAGGAATGGCCAGCAGCGTTCCTCTTATACCACCTTGCAATGTACTGCGGCTTTTGTGCCTATGGGATTACATGGGACCTAACTATAATTGGCGAATCGTGGGTGCTAGTTCACCTCTGCCTACCCCTTCGGGGATATAGGCGTGATTTATGTATGTGAACAGCTACCGTATGTATGTTTGAATTTATTATGTTCTACAAAAGACTAATTAAGATTGACAATCATACAAAGAAATAGCTTATATCTTGTTTGAATCCCCTATTCCTCTTTTGCTCACGCAAGCACCTCTGGTTTGCCTCTTGTTCTGAACGTTGATTTTATGACAGTTTGTTTTTATTTGATCTCATCATTTACAATTTTGCGCATTACTTTTCTACCCGAGACATTCAAACTTAATCTCTGCAGGCCTAGCTCGGATCGTGGACAAAATCCCTCTCCACCCCTTGACTGTGTTTTATCTCGGGATTTAGAGGGAGTAAGAGCGAGAGGAAAATATTCTCTTTTCCCCGAGGAGATTTTCTCCACGTCCCGGCGATGTGACGCGGGTCTGAGTTAATTTCCGCTACTAGTCCCGGATGCTATAGAAGTTGTAGCTATCTCAAACGAACAACTCCCAGACAGCCAGACAAACCAAATGTTTGCTGAAATAATTAAAGATTAGAAGTTCCGCAATCAGAAACAAGCGAACCCCATCCGATTGAACACACAAAGCCGATAATCTATTGTATCCGTTAATAATGACGCTCATAACAGCCGAAATTGCTCCCACGATATTGAATACGACATGCCGCAGCGAATAAATACTCGAAATAAATTATCCGATTCCAATAAAAACACATCCTTGCTACGCTTGGAGAGCCGCGGTCAAAGGGCTCGTGTTGCAGTTCCATTTTCTGCCTTATTCCGAAGAGGAGAAGGTCCGCTGTGACGCAAACGTAAAGTACCTACCTAGTGGCACGCGTCTCGTATTTGCGGAGCGTAGTGAGATTTTTCAGAACCCCATCCTCCGCGGTTAATCGAGCGCGGGTAAACATCGCATTTTTCGTCTCCCGCGGAAAATATCGATAGGGCAGCCACTTGTGATCGACGGAGATGGAAACATTCCCACGAACGAATATGTTTTATAGCTGCTGCGTAGTCATTAATCATGCATTGAGTGGGAGCACAATAGCTTGCGTAATGGACTCCGGCTCGTCGCGGCAGAGCACTGGCTGTATAAACGCACGGTAGCTGACACAATGAAGCTAAAAGCTCTTTGTCTCCGCTAAAGAGGTAATTCGTCACGGGCTACCAGATGAAACCACCAAAGACGTTATTAATGATGGAACTGCATAGTAAGGTGCTAACACGGCTAATTACCTAGTTGTCATACCCAGTTGTCTGGAGGTTTGGTATTGAACTCCGTGGTAATATTTTAGCTAAATGCTTTAAGGCACAGACAACAGCACGTATCAGACTATACAAAACTGTCACTTATCTCCAATCGATTCTCAACCCTAAGTTGTTTGACGTAGAGCACAAAGTCGATTAAGAAAAATTAACATAGGTATAGTAGCCTGACCTGCTGTTGACTGTACCTGGGTGTAATAAAGTCAAAATCTGACAGCTTCTGTCTTTTATCTGTATGTAAATTTTATTAAAAACTGAACAAGAGACACGACGAAAGAGAAGTTCCTACACCTACAATGGGCAACTTTAGCACATGGTTTTCAATAATTTTCTGAGCTTTTATTGTTTGAAAACGGCTTCTAATTTGCTATTTCGGAATCCAATGAGCACAGTCGTCAAATTGAATTCACTCTTCCTAATAAAGACACCGTTATTCTAACCCCATCTTAAGACAAACAACAGGCTCATCTCGTCCAATTCATACTCCAAAATCTCCACACAATACAACTTGTTGATAACAAACCGGCTAAACTGCTTGAGCGGAACAAAAATTAACTCTAACGGGGGAAGTTTGTCTCTTTATTACCCTGCCGAAGCCCGAACTAACAGCGCCATGGAAATAGGAACCGTTTCATAACAAATTAGCGTTAAAGCGGTAGGCCCAAAGTTTGGCGATCGGGTGCGCCTCGATAATCTTTAATGACGAAACGCTGCGTTCATTTCGGAAGGCAACCTTCCGGAATGTTCGCATTGTGGTACCTTCCTTCAGGAATTCACCAAAAAGGCCGTACGATACGGCACGTTTTTTCACGAATTCAGGGACTTGGGACAGTCACAATTACTTCTTTAAATTCAACGGAATTTAAATGACCACGTCCACAATATCTTGCACCAAGTATAAATAGTCCACCTCTCCTGTGGGTGTCCTATTTTTCTTTGGAAGGGACTTTGAAAGGGGTGTCGTACAAGGCGACTAAATGTAAAGAAAGCGATGTGTAATACGCAGCAGCATTCCTCTAATACTACCTAGCAATATACTGGGTTTTACGTGCCCGATGTTATGGCAATAGGCTTGCCACCTGTAATTACATGGGACCTAACCTACTTGGCGAAACGTGTGTGTTAATTCACCTCTGCCTACCTCTTCTGGGATATCGGCGTGATTTATGCGAATGTATGTGTCTATTTCTATCTTTTGCCGTGTGGTAACGGCAGAGTAGAATACAATTGTCACCACCCCAAATCTCTCCCGTGGGTGTCGTACAAGGCGACTAAAGATAAATCAGTGATGAGGAATGGGCAGCAGCGTTCTTCTTATACCACCTAGCAATGTACTGTGAGTTTTGTGCCCGATAAATGGCAATAGGCTCGCCACCTATTACATGGGACCTAACATAATTGGCGAAACGCGGGTGCTAGTTCACCTCTGCCTACCCATTCGGGGATATCGGCGTTATTTATGCAAATGTAAGTGTCTATTTCTATCTTCTATAAATATTCTATAACCTAAAAATCAATCACGAAGATTAATAACTACGGAACTAATAGAAAATCGCATTAGCGAGCGATATCTATCGCATCGTTAATCGCGTTCGAACAACGTTTTCGCGTGCAGACACGGCATCCTATTTTTAATCGAGCATCTTCCGTGCCCCCACAAATCACTGTAACGCCTCCGCCCAATTAATCCAAGTAAAATTGATTGTAAGGTTGCATTGATCGGTCCATTTCTCACTGTCAGCGGTACTTGCAATTAGGTCATGCGATTTTTGGATCGGCAGCACTATAAAAAACGATTTCCTATCCATCAAGGCAGCTTAATCTGTCGAACAGCCGTCCCGAGTGAATAATTTGAGAGTAATTATTGTCAAACAAAAATCATACATTAACTAACGCTTTTTGTAAACTCTTGTTTGCTATAATATTATTATGATAACCTAATTATGCCGTGTGGTGGCAGATCAGATCAATACATTATACAATTCACCACCCCCTATCACTTCTGCAGATCTTTTAGAGGGTTTTAAATATGATGGGAAATGAATAAATGAATGAATGAAATAAAGTTTATTTGGCAAAAAAGAAATGGGCAGTAGCGTTCCTGTTACGTCATCTAGTAATCGTACCAGGTAGAGGTCAATATGCTTGTCCTCTATTTCATAATTTAGCATGGTTGGCGCTATGTGTGGCTGCTAAAACTCTAATAACCAACTAACTTTTCTGCCTCTATCCTTCTCAATTCATTTCCTTTTTATGCAGGTGATAAATCTGTGGGCATTAACCTCTACCTACCTCTTTGGCGATAAATAGGCATGATTAATCTATACTCTTCTTCTTCCTGCCCTGTTCCCAGTCTATCTGGGGTCGGCGCAGTATGTTTTCTGTTCCATTCATATGCCAGACGTCATCAAGCCATCCAATCCCTTTTGATTCATATCATCCATCCCACCGTAATGGTGTTAGTGATGAATGAATGTATAGAAAAGAGACTGAACGGACCATGTCGAGAGACCCATGAACGGAGAGAGTGATTAGAATGACAACATTCCAATCCATACTGCTCAAGGTTTTGGCTTAGGTTTTACAGCCGGCCGCCTGCCTGACACCAACCCTCTTTGGGTACGCTGTTGTTGGTGGTTTGCCCTCCACCATTCGGGTGCCCCAAGGTGCTTATTGGTCTACACCGGGCAATCTCCCTTAGTCGACTCTTACGACACCCACGGGATGAGTTGGGGCTGGCCTATTCTACGTTATTTGTTCGCTCCCAGGCCAGCATAGAAGGCAATGATTTATCTATACTAATATTACAAAACTGAAGAGTTTGTATGTCTGTTTGTTTGGTTGAACGCGCTAATCTCAGGCGCTACTGATTTAAATTGAAAATTTATATTTGTATCGACCAATCTTTTTATTGAGGGGGGCTATATTGTAACCTACAATAACGCGAAGGAAGCCGCGGGCGACCACTAGTGCATGTATAGATCAGAAACCGTCCCTCAATGTGAACCACCAGTAATCCCTCCTGAGGCGCCCACCTCCTACGTCAGCGAGCTACCATTACCGGCGCTCCTTCGATACACTAACTACAGGACCGACTTGATCCTGACCACCAATTTACCATTGTACAAGCCTAGGTGATAAATGCCCAACTTTCTGTCTGTATTCAAGTTTGAGAACAGCATGCGTCTATTTCAAAACTATGGCAATGTTTACTCTTGTACAAAAAATTGCTAAAATATTTTTTTTAAGCTAGACATGGAAAGATTGTTTAGTCAGCTCCTCTGTGGTTGAGGGTTTCAGATGAAGCTCGATTCCATCTTCGGCCCTTATCGTCACATGCCATCGGGTGAGATGAAGGGTTAAGAGCTTCTCTGAAAAGCATACAAAAGTGAAGATAAGGTCTGAAGATGGAAATGAGCTTGGCTGGAAAGGCATCGCCATTAATTTGTCAACCACAAAGAGAACAAGGCGTTCTGAAAAGAACGAGCAAGAAACACGTTCATATGAAAAAAGAGTTCCAGAAATATGACATTAAGTGTATGCGTTAGTAGCATTAAGTGACAAGCAAAAACACACCATTGTATCATTGTATTATTTGTAATTCTTCTTTTTCTTCTTATTTGGTAGTTTACCAGGATCGCTGTTACCCATATCTCATCATATTTACGACCCTTTAGTCGCCGTGTTACTCGGGGGAGAGGTTATGGTGGTGCTGTATATTCTGTTCCGCTGCGTTCACAAGAGAACTCTAAATAAAGAAAAAAAATCACTACTGCTACTAGAAGAAAATGATCATGCCTATTTCTACGCTTAAAACCAACAAAGTTTCCCTTAATCCGTCCGGGGAATGTATTAGATACCTACCCCGAATTATCCAGTTCCACTTTGGCGTTTCCTGGATACGGCTCTGTATTCGCTAATCTAGAGGGTGGCTTACGCAAATGTCATTCACGATCACGACCCTTCATGCCGGCCCTGTGCTAGTTTAGATTACCCTGACTGCTTACTCACTCAGCTACAAATGTCGGTTAGCAGTTACATTGATTCAAAATTTTGTGATTCGTCTTTCGAACTCGTCTCAATGAACTCAGAGAACTTATAAAGTCCTGCAAAATAAGTCTTTGCCGCACTCAGACGCGTCAATTAACTTTAATGAGTATTTAATGTCAAAAATTTTCATTCAAATCTAGACCATAGACCCGGCAAGAATAGCGACTAGTTTTGAATTGTCATTTTTTAACTCTAAGTACTCATTAACGTTATTTTACGTCTCTGAGTGCGGCAGTTAATAAAAGTAAAGTGAGTTTATTAAATAGTAAACATTTCTTAGACTTTAATGAGTACTTAACGTCAAAAAATGACAATTCAAAACCAGTCGCTATTCTTGCCGGGTCTATGGTCTAGATTTGAATGAAATCTTTTGACATTAATTACAAATTAAAGTTAATTGATGTCTCTGAGTGCGGCAGTTAGTTTAGTTTAATTGTTGAAGAAATAGATTTGATTAATTTTGTTTGTAATTTGAATAACATTTTAGAAATGATTTTGCAAATAAAATGCAAATAAGCCTGGAAAATATGCTGTGATGCTGGTGGACATCAGGACACAATTTTAGGCATGAAAAACTAGTCATTGTGAAAACATAATTTTCCGAACAATCTCCTCTAAAAGGTACCTAAAGGAAGTGACACAAAGCGTGTATAGTGTTTGGTAATCCCGACATTCCGAGACAATATAGGCCAGCGTTGGAACGAACGGGGCGTCCGCTCGTACGGCGATATGTGACTTGAATAGCTGGGGGACAATCCTTCGTGATTGCATTTCGATCCATACAAATCCACAAGGATGTATATGTCTGTCTGGCTGAAAAATGTTTGTTTCTGTTTATTTCGACCAGTGCGTTGAAAAACGTAAAGAACTTTTGTTCCATTCTTGATCTGTGTCCACTTGAAGGATCTACCCACAATAAAATAATAGTACATTATATAGCGATAAAACATAAAATAACTTGGATCGCGTATTTGAATAAATATGCGATCTAAGACCTTCTTTTTATCGCCCTAAGTAAAAACCATAATTTTATGTTCACCACAAACACTATGATGACTCTAAAATTCGAATAATGTTCCGGTTTTGAATGCAAAATATGGAAATAAATTGAATTCTTAACTGAATAAATCATTCAATCTAATAAAAAATCGTCTTGGGAATCCTTTCCTTATTACTTACACACTAAAACCATGAATCATTTGTGTGTGCCCTATATAAAACCGAACTGAATTTACGAGTTAATTTTCAAATGCAAAGTTAAACCAAACACATTAGTACCCGTCCCACGATAACATTACAACTCCCAAATTGCAAATTCCAAGGGACCATTAGGCCCAAATTAATCAAAGGGAAGATATCCCGCCAAATCTAAGACACACCCTCGATCCCTTAAATTGCATTGTCAAACCAACACATGGTCGCCAGTCCTTAGCCGAACAGATATTCCAACATTCAGATATTAATGCCCTTTGATATAATGGCCAGAACTGTCACAGAGTAGAAGTTATGTTAGAAGCTTCGCTTGCCTTTCGGAGAGGGTAGTTTAAAATTTGCTAGGCTATGTAAGGTCCGTGCAAAACAGTAGGAAACGCGCCTCTAAAATGGGTCGCTGCTATCACGTAATTAAGCACTCGATCCCAATGTTCACCGGACCAAGAGGGGACATCGGTCTCGAATAGTGGAGGAATTAAGCTGAACTGTTGCACCAGAACAGGAAATACGACTGTAGCGACGTAGACACAGGCATCAAAATAGCCTGCGCGCAGAAAAGGTACGTCTAGTGCGGCGGGCAATTGGGGTAATGCGTGTTACGTATAAAATACAAGTTTTCTTTGGGAGCTGCAAATTAAGTACGGATGAGGGCTGTTAGTAGTTAGTGTCCGGTTTTATTGCTGCCAAGCTTGCAGTCTTAGACCACCGTAATGACTTCAAGCGACTGCATAAAGCGATCCCGCGGAATGTTAAATTGGTTCATTTGAACTTAATTCAATTTCTACTTGAAGCGTAGGTTGTGGTTGTTGTAAGCGGTCGCTGTTTGTAGGAGACAATTTTATTATTATCAGTGAAAATATTGAAATATGTTATAGTAGATATACTATGTAGGACATTTAACTACTGGGACATTATTATATCTATAACGAGGAATTGCGAGCTGCGTTCGGGGTGCATTATTTAGAAAATTACTGATGAATATCAAATCAGGCTAAAATGCATTTGCATTATGGAAATCTAATGTAAATACTAGAACTACATTGGAAAACCAGGTGTGTATATATCATTAAATAACATGAAACAGATTTATTTGGAGCTAAGCATTACCTATAGGATGCACAAAAAAACAAATAAATTTAACAACTGTATTTCGATACTTGGAAATTCTACTTATTTTGATATCCAGTAACAATGGAATTTCAAGTGTCCGTGACAATCAATCGCAAATATATCACACAGGTCTGCCACTATTTAATATTTATCAAGGCGTACTACGTAATCAGTATTGGAGGTACGTTGTGGACGCAAAGCAATTTCAACCGAATCATTGGCTATCGATTTTGAATTCTAATTATTGTGAGTCAAATTTGGTATAAATCCCCCTGTGGGAATTTTTTTCCTCTTACAGTAATCTAGGTATAGTAATTTGTTCCAAATTTCTCATTTTTGTTTCAATGTCGTCACACTGCCTATAGAGCCTGATCGGAAGACTTGTGACGAGGTCAGAGAGGCTCTTATGGGACAAGTACTAGTATACAGCGCTACTTCTTCTCTATACTTCTAATGCCGTTTATGAAGATAAGGATAAAACAAACGTTTCGGTGAATTTTGCTAATATAAAACTACAAGTTTACTTCAAGCCGAAAAAGGCCAGGTTTAATCCTCAAAAAGAAATGAATGAGAATTAGATGAATCGAAAAATTTCTAAGTTCTGTAGCTACTTGAAGTAAATGTTCTTTGCCTTCCTCGATAAGAGTGACTTACATACATGCATAAATCACGCCTATATCTCCGAAGGGGTAGGCAGAGGTGAATCACCACCCACTTTTCGCCAATTATGTTCGGTCCCATGTAACAGGTGGCGAGCCTATTGCCATATATCGGGCACATAAATCGCAGTACAAATTTAAATTGCTAGGTGGTATGAGAGAAATGCTGCTGCCCATTACTCATTGCTGCCTTTACCCTTAGTCGCCTTGTACGACACCCACGGGAGAGAGTGAAAGACGTGATTTATGTACTTTTTGTATCCCATCGTCACCGACCTTTTTGATGTCTACTGCTAGTGTACAGGCATTCTCTATGGATGCAAGAATATTATGCCAAACCGCCAGACTACACTACCCAGGCCTTTGCGGCTTGGTGTATATAAACGTCTGCAAATACAATCAAGAACAACGGCTTAACGTGCCTTCGGAAGCACGAAGTAACTCGATATAATTATATTCTCGTATACTAAGCAATGTTCGTTACGGGCACCCATTCATAGCGAACATTGCTTAGTTTACGCAATCGCAGGTCGAACGCGCTAGCTACTTCGCCATAGAACTCATCTTTTTGTGTGGGAAAACGTATAATATATTTTGCTTCCAACTAAACTAGTAGCTACAGATGTCTCATGCATGAAAACACGATAGATTCCGTCGCAGCCAAGCCTCCATATTTCAGTCGCATCAGTTCTCCATTACCTGTGCACACGGCTACATTAATATTCTGAACACTCGAACCACTGGTAAACAAGCTACAGGCTGCATTACGTGCCTGCAATGCATTTTTGCTCTCTTACTTTTAAGCTTAAGTTTGTATACGTAACTATTTTACGTCATATAGCTTTTTTGTAGCATATATGTAATAAATAACTCAGAAAAAATCGAAATATTATTGTCCTAATGCGAGATAAACAATATTATTAAGACAATAATTTTGCACAATGTTCTGACGATCTTTCTTCTTTTAATAATTTTACTAACAATACAATGTTTTTATTTAAAAAAATGTTGGAATGTTGTCATCCCAATATCTGTTTCTGTTTAACTTCATGATTTCGTCCTTTCTACTCCACCTTTTCGTTTCTTGTCCGTTCTTCACTCACAAAAATACCTACCTAGGTACAGTACAACTGGTAGCTTACAAACGGGTGGCGTAACTAATCACGTTAAATATTGGAAACCTTTGACTATGATACAGAAGTTTCCAACCAATGATACCTTATAAGAATAAACTTTATATTTTTTTTTATTTTTCCCTCTGTTATTACTCCTCGTTTCCTCAGGTGTGACAGGATTTGAGGATTCATTGATTAACATGCCTAATGCAATCTATCAATTTTTGAAATTATCACCAAAGTCCAACTTAATCTATATCTATCGGGCTAAATTCATTCTGTTAGTATTTCTTGGTAAGCAAACAACATATTACCGGCGTGGTACATTTACAAAAGGACAAAAAGGAGTTTTACAGAATAGTATATCTACCCAGCGGTAGGCACATCTACAAAATTTCAAACTTGTTCCTTCAAACTTTGTTAAGGATAATCTATGCA
Organism: Cataclysta lemnata; assembly: GCA_963931975.1. NCBI lineage: Eukaryota > Metazoa > Arthropoda > Insecta > Lepidoptera > Crambidae > Cataclysta > Cataclysta lemnata. The sequence continues at coordinate 4,606,760 of OZ008340.1, read as the reverse complement.
CCCTTAGCATTGGTTGTTAACTTGTACAATAGCTTATTTGACTAACAAACAGTATCGAACGCGATTATCCTAAAGGCGAGTCGGGATCCTGCATTATGTATGAGACGTTTCCGCCTGCTTTCCTTGAGGCCAACTGTCTCTTTGTCATCTTCATAATTCCTTCACTCAGACCTCCTTGGGTGATGCGTCACCTTTGTATTGGTAAATTCGAGGCCAATAACGTAACGTAAAACATAAGTACCTAATCTTACCACCTGAGTGAAAAGCATTGCTCATGCTCTCACGCATATTTAAATAAAGCAATACCTAGTCACCATTGTTCAATTGAATTACATACATGAATCCGGGCAGGCCGAGGTGTGTATCAACGCCAACATTTCGCCAATGTTAAATCCCAACGTTTAATTTAGGTAGCTAAATAATTGAAAGTAAATATATTATAATAAAAAAATTAAATGACAACTGTTGCCAGACAAAATAAAATAAATAAATAATACTTGGTTTTAAGTTTTACTTACATAATTAATTTATATTCCGTCAGTATTTTTTAGCACATTTTTGGAAACCGTAAATACCGTAATGACCTAAGCTTAAAGTAATTATACCTATTCCCTAATATTTCGAACATACCTAATACCTGACTTAACATTCCATGGCTCTATCTTAAAATCGTGCGCAGCCTCCCTGTAATCAAACAAATTGCTCTATAAAAGCCATTTTGCCCGACATTAAAGTTCAATTAGGCCGTTAGTGAATCAACGATTGTGACAGGACGGAAAAACGTATTATTATTGATGTATCAATATGTGGAGTGGTTCACGCTATGGTGATACGAAAATACTTGGTACAAAATAAGAAGGATTAGTCAGTCCTGGTTATTGAAAATAAATAATAAATATGACTGTATGTATATGACAAAAGAAACTATGACAGAATTATTATAAAACCTCGTTTTCTTATCAAATTAAGCATTAAACGGCCGTGTGGTGACGGCAGAATAGAATACAATTGTCACCACCCCAAAACTCTCCCGTGGGTGTCGTACAAGGCGACTAAGGATAAATCAGTGATGAGGAATGGGCAGCAGCGTTCCTCTTATACCTACCACCTAGCAAAGTACTGCGACTTTTGTGCCCGATAAATGGCAATAGGCTCGCCACCTATTACATGGGACCTCGCATAATTGGCGAAGCGTGGGTGCTAGTTCACCTCTGCCTACCCCTTCGGGGATATAGGCGTGAATTATGTATGTATGTATGTAACATTGGCATAGCTGAAAACTTATATTTATCATCTTCGTGTCCTGTTCCCAGTATATCTGGATTCGGTGCAGTATGTTTCCTGTTACATTCTTATAGGCCAGATATCAACCAGTATCCACTACCTTTTAAATTTGATTTTTATCCTCCATCACACGTGAAAGGTGTAAGTGATGAATGAATGTATAGAAAAGTGATGAAAAAGACCATGTCGAGAGACTCATAAACGATACTGTTCATGGTTTTGGCTTAGCCTTTACAGCTGGCCGCCTCCCTGACACCAACACTCTTTAGTTGTGCTTTGGTTGTGCTTGCCCTCCGTCATTTGGGTTGGGAGCCCTAATGTGTTCTGCCTTCGTCGACATCCCTGGGTAAGTCGGGACGGGCACATTCTACAGTATCTTTTTCTCTCCCAGGTTCCTAACATAATACGTACTGTAAAAATTCTTCAATCGAGTTCCAACCTTAATCAAATGTGACATAAAGTTTCACCAATTTACGGTAAGTTCATTTTTGAGAGACTACAAACATTGACTTTGGGCATTAGTTTTGTTGGTGTGACTGTCGTCTTTTCTGCTTTATCAATCTATCAAATAAAAATATATGTAAGAATCTAATTTTTTGGACGACTAAAAATAATAAATTTTATCACGAAACATGATAACCCTCTCCACGCCCGTCACTTGTCTTCAAAAAGGACTAAGAGCGAAGCATGACGAAGCAGCAGCAATGGCTTGTTTGTTTACCGTCATTGTCTCGGTGCGCACGCGCATGGCGCGCATACAATGCGCAGCGCCCACTCTTTGTATTTATTACTCGTGGAGAGCATAGATAATAGGTACATACTATATGCTGTGCATAGAATTATGTTTCGAATAAAGTTTAGCCCACGCGTCGTCTGTTGGAAATGTTTTATCGCTGGTTTATATTTTCCTATAAAACGTTTTATGAACATCTTATCAAATTATTGTTCACTTTAACTGACATTAGTTACAGGAAAGCGAGATGGAAACTGGGTTTATTTATTCCGTATTAACGACTTTGCAGGACTGTTTCGACTCCCTTAAAAAATCCCGACTGATTGGCTAAGTATTTGTGAAAATACTCAATAATAATTATGTTAGGTACATAGAGTTTATGGTAATTTTCACAAAATATACTATTTTACCAAGTTTTACCAACCTGTTATTTATATCTTATATAAATTAATGATTTTTATATGATGTGATATCGTAAGTGCTACACTGAAACGTGTGTCTAAGCCAGCTTTCACGGAATCTTACCAAATACGGCTGGGCAGCGCTAGAAGTCAAGGTGGCGAGCGAAGGTGAGTGTTGACCTGTATAGTGAAGGAATCCCGTAAACCTACACTTGGGTCACAAGTTCCAAGCGCTGCTCAAAGAGAATACAATACTACGTAAGATGCTCCTGACTTCCCCCTCTGCCACACTATGGACCTGGCATCCGCACGGTGAATCCATGGAATGCTAAAAGTTATCTTCTCATTATTATGGCCATGAAACGAGATTGGTAAGCATCTCGCTCAAGGTACTTGAGATGCTGGAATTTATAACGACATGACCACGATACCTTCCTCTGTGGACAAAAAAGGGGACGCTATAAATCAAGCGCCAATAAAGATGTATTGATAAATACAGTCGATAAAAGAAAAAAAACAGGAACCTCAAATATGTTCTATTATTTATAGTGCTATATTATTTATTAACTATTGATAATGATATATCTATATACACCTTTGGGCAACATTAAGGGATTTTGATATCTATCTTTATATGTAATTATATAAAAACAACGTCTTGATACAACTTCAGAACGAGTTTATGTATCTCATTTATATTTTTTGTAAGATTTCTAATATTTTGTACGAGGTTCTCATGGAAAGAAAAATTGAGAAAATGACGCAATACTTTTTATATGTGTGGAATATTTTTCTCAGTAAGACTCATTGTACAGGACGAGTTTAGGCTAGTTATTATATTATTATTATAGTTTATAATAAAAAGAAATCTTTTGACTTTGACACACACACGTTTCCAATGTTTAACATAATAATATTTCTTAGGGGATTCATGAGTGTATGCCAATGAGACCATAATATGAATAAACCATGTTTTTATTCATTTATTTTGAAGATAAATTTATTTTCTAAGTGCAATAACTTTTCCAAAGAAAACATCAGGACGAACAAAGTAATATCACAAAGCCACTCGTAGAAAACTAGTATAGCCCTCCTCAACCCACTCGAAAGCTTTCAAAGATTTATCAAAACAAATTGGTTACATCGTTACATACATCGCGTATCGGTGTAAGCTTGCGCCATCCATCAGCCAGTCGCCAGATCAGCTTACCGATGCCGCCCGATAAGCAGATACAAATTTATGACGAGATCGGTTTTCTATACATGAAATACAACCGCAGCACCAAGCCCCGAGTGTTCCCCTCAGTACTGTTTCGAGAATAAATTATAACACGTCGCTGGGTTATTGTACCTATCTGGAATCGCTCTATACGAATTATTAATTGATTATTAAGCACGTAACCTAACCTAGTAACATCAACATGTTTCGGTTTATGTGATTGGCGAGTTGTGGGATTGTATTTGGTGCATAATTTACAATGTACCTGCAATGTCATAACTCGTTGACAATGGTGGGTTTCTCTACAGCCTACTTGCGTGCCGTTCTGCTAGCGTTGGGCCCTGATGCGTTTAGTACCATCTTGGTATTGAACGCGGCAGGGTCGGCGCTTCGTTGCGGATCGGGGCGTGGGCGGGTTTGGGAGACCTATCATTACAGACTGAGGCATGCTGCGCACTCCACTATTTTTTTTTCTTGGACACACGGGTTTTCGGTATCTAGCGTCTTGACGATTCATAAGTGTATTGTAATCATACCAGATATGAATAAATGAATTTTGACTTTGACTTTGACTTTGACAACGTCGTTTATCTATGGAATAAGCGGTTATCAGGGGCCTTACCACCAACTCTAAACGCGACTCAATTCCCATTATTAAAGTGAGACAATGCTATACGACGAGTAGAGCGACGTCTTGTTTTGTCACCCGCGTTTGGATCGCACTAATACTTCATGGTACGGCTACTGGTCAGATAGACTTATTCGTGAGATAAGTTATAATTATTTGTCAAATAAATCTTATTTGACGATTAAACAACTGATTTTTTGCTATCTAGCGAATAAACGCTTTCTGTCTGTTTATCTGACGATTGAAAAATCGGCCCTAAATGTCTGATACTATAAAAATGTATTTCTAGGCTATTCATACGAATGTGCTTTGAGTTATGAGTACACTGAACACAGTTTCAGTGAGAATTAAATTAAATAGAGATATGGAGACTAACTTTTTCTCTGTCCATTGCCAGAGGGCTGGCTAGAACTTTTCAATCTCTAAAGGGGGTCGCTTAGTAAAAAATATTACATAAATAAATATAATATATGTATAAAGCACTGGCCGTGTGGTGACGGCAGAGTAGAATACAATTGTCACCACCCCAAATCTCTCCCGTGGGTGTCGTAGAAGGCGACTAAGGATAAATCAGTGATGAGGAATGGGCAGCAGCATTCCTCTTATACCTACCACCTAGCAAAGTACTGCGACTTTTTTTGGTGGCGAGCCTATTGCGAAATGGCAATAGGCTCGCCACCTATTACATGGGACCTAGTCTAATTGGCGAAGCGTGGGTGCTAGTTCACCTCTGCCTACCCCTTCGGGGATATTGGCGTGAATTATGTATGTATGTATGTATAAAACACTGCAGTGATAGTAGCGTGATCTCCGTGGTATGTAAAACTTTGTGAATAGTTTATGTATTTTACATTTATGGAACTTGTGTTACATATGGTCATTTACACGAATTCAATACTAGGTATATTATATTATAAAGTTTCTACTATTTTCTGTAAGGTAAGGTACCAACTTCTACAGCCTCTTGTAAGACAAAATGTGTCTCATTAAAAGTTTTTCGTGCCTGCCTTTTAATGCATCAAGGGTCTCAATAATGGGTGGGATTGGAGACGAAATAGAAGACTGTACAACTAAAAGGGGCACAAAATGAGTAATTCTTTTAATGAGGGTGGATAATAAGTCGAGGCACTACTACTTCAACGGCTTGTTTATGTCAGTATTTTACTCTCAGCTTTTCACTTCAATTTCAAAAAATTAAAAAAATACTTCAAAACGAAAATATAACCCGCCAGAATTTTTTTTAATTTTAATGGCGAAATTTAACTTAGGTAGGTCCGTATTTCATGTTGCCAAGTAATAAAAATAATTCGATGCGATCGATCTAATAACCGGCTACTATTTTTATCAGGTTTCATGACGTTTGCGAACTTTTGAAAGCGAATAAATAAATTATCGCCAGTGAAGTGTGAAGTTTTATTGACTGTTGTTGGCTGTCGATCTTTGTGTGGAAGAAAATTTAATTTATGCTCTAGAGCATAAACAGCCATTTTATGTAGCCTATAAACGACATTAAAGACGAACTTTTTGAGCATGAGAAGTGAAAAATATATTTGTTTGCGGTCCAAAGAGATTATTTTAAAGCATATTGCAATGTATCATAAGCACTAACAGGAGTACAGAAATAAGGCGTTTTATAGACTGACACATTTTAGACTTCACTGTGTATTTTTTATAGCAAGAGTTAAGTTTCCATAAACGTGGTTTATGGGTGCAGTAAATGGAGTAACTCATAAGGCTCGAATTGAAAGGCTAGACGGCTAAACCAGTTAGGGGTCCTTTATAGCTTATAAAGTTATAATTCCGCCATAACACGTACACCCATTAACGGATCAGAGAAAACATTAGCCCATCAGCTCACGGGCGAATGCTAAAAACAATAATGGATTAATCTCTTTGCCAATTGAGTAATTGGAACGTTGTGTTTTGCTATCGATTATACCAGCAGCCAGCTACTACGTCGTCCGCATAGAAACAACTATATTACGAAGTATTTTAGACAGAAAACAAAACGCCACACACATCATTCACATACTACTTTGGCGGAACCAACATCCGAGTCTGCAAAATTGTTAGTTGGAATATTTTTGAATCACTGATTCTCGTCGTTCCCGCTGTGCATCTATTAGTAGATTTTTTGTAAACTTTAATTAGGTTACGATGGGACTGACATGTCTTTTTGTAGACAAAAGCCCCTAAATTAAAATAAAGATTAAAAAAAAAAAAAAAAAACATACTACTTAAATCAATTTATCCGTCAATAAATTACGCCTATTTTATTTATCTCCAAAGTTGAATTAACACTCACGTTTCACCAATTATGTTAGGTCCCACGTAATAGGGGGCTAGCCTATTGCTATCCACTAGACACGTTCGGTGGTATAAGAGGAACGCTGATGACCGTTAATCATCGCTGTCTTTATCCTAGCCTTATTCACATTGTAATACGATACCCATAGGAGAGATAGGGGGTGGTGACAATTGTATTTTGCTCTCCACCACTGCTCTGCACCCCACGACAATTTATCTTGTAACATTATTTACTTACCTAAATAATTTTAAGAATGCGAATTATTTTACTTTAGTTTAGTCTTTGAGTAAACCGTGAAATTCCCAAGATGAGTATCATATTACTTACCTTACTTCCAAAGTATTTTTATATTTGTTATACATATTAATATTATTTATATTATACAGTTTATGGGCGGAAATTCTGTGTTGATTCAACAATAATATAAATTTAGGCCGCCATTTTACACATTGTCATAGTTCGCTTTAGATATAATTACTGTTTTAATGTTGAGTTGAATCTCAAATAATGTGTGCCAAAGTAAAAAAAATAAAGCATAACTGAAATCATTTATGAACACTGGTGGCGCGATAAAGTGAGCCTAACTGACAGCGACATAAGGCCGCGAGTCGTTCATTTCTAAGCTTATTATAGACGCATGTGATGTGAGAACTAAATTAAGTAAATTCTTTATTTTTATTTTATTTAATTAATTTAATCGGTTTGCCGAGAGGCTGTTAATTTTAAGAACTCTTTAATTTTTTAATTATATTTAGGCTTTCTTAGGAGAATCTTATACTTAACTCATCATTATTAGTTGTTTGGATTAAACTATACACTGATACTTTAACCTAGATAATTAAACAATACGAAGAGTTCTGCTCATTACCAAAGATAGGTAATTACACAATAAAACTTCTCCTGCCTACCAAAATTGTATGCAACTTTTTTTATTAAACGAAATGAATTAAAAAAGTTCTTAACTAATATCTAGTTCGCTAGACAGACATGAATCCCATCCCTAGCATTGATATTTATATGCCGAGTGCCTTTAAATTGTAATTCGTTTAAGCGAGACCGCAATTACAACGTTCTAGCACAGATTCTGAATTGCCTTCTGGCTTCGCGGACGCCACTCGCCCCCGTTATTTCAATTAGTCGCTATTATAAACCATGTGTGCTTTGAAGAAGTGATATACATGTTGGTTTATGTTCTGTTACTGTCTTGGCAAATTCTCCCAAAGTGAGAAAAAAAAATCGTAAAAAAACTAATAAAACAATAAATAAATATTTAATTTATTTCGCTTTGCGGTCCAGTATACAGAAAAGAGGAGGAACTCGATAGCGAAGTGGCTTAGCAAGCTCGGCCTGCGATTACGCAAACTAAGCAATATTCGCTAAGTCCGGTCGTAGGATGGGTGACCAAAAATATATTATCTCGAGTTCCTCCGTGCTTCGGCAGCCACGTTGTGCCTTTGATCCCGGCTGCATCTGTAGTCATTGATACCCATAAATCCGCACTATAATTACTGTATTTTCCCTATATTATTTAATCCATAGGGAAGCCCTGTGCCCCAGCAGTGGGGACATTATAGGGCTGATGATAATGATGAAGAGACAAAAAGTCTTGTAGGTACCTGAAATACATAAATGCTTTTTGAAATAATTCTTAATGTTAATTATTATGTTACACTTTCCCTTGTTCTCGTCCTTGGATATTGTTATTTCAGTTTCGCGCTGTAAATAAAACTGTCGCATTTGTCGCGTTGCGCAGGCGCCGCTAACGAGATATGGCCTGCGCACACGCACGCGCGACACGCACTTGCTGAGGGGCTGCTTGCGATTGATTTACAGCTTTGGACATTAACGATAAGTGTATTGTGTTATTTAGCTATTATCGGGCCCAATATTTATGGAGATAATGTTTTTTACTGGACGGTAAATAATCTATGACGTAATAGATAAACTGCAACATTAGATAAATAATTCAATAGGTTATTAGATACTTATAGTGATGTGTGGTGAATGAATACAATTTTCACCACCCCTATCTTTATCGTGGGTGTCGTACAAGGCGACTAAGAGTTATTATAAAACAACAAAGAATGGACAGCAGCGTTTCTGTTCCATCATCATCATCATCACCAGCCCTTTAATGTCCCCACTGCTGGGGCACGGGCCACTATGGATTGAAGAATATAGGGAGATTGGGCCATAACCCACCACGCTGGCCCAGTGCGGGTTGGTGGGTCCTAACGACTGCAGATGCATCCGGGACCAACGGCTTAACGTGCCTTCCTAAGCACGAAGGAACTCGAGATAATAAATTCTTGTTCACCCATCCAATGACCGGCCTTAGCGAAATTGCTTAGTTTACGCAAACGCAGGCTAAGCGCGCTGTGCCACTGCGCTAGCAAACTACGCGAGTTTCTGTTCCACCATCTAGCAAATTTTCCGGTGAATGGCAATAGGCTCGACCCCTATCACATGGGTCCTGAAGTAAGCGGGCGAAATGCGGGTGCTGAAACACCTCTGCCTATCCTTTAGGGGAGAAAGGCCTGATTTGTGTATGTAATAAATAAAAGAGCACCGGTAGCGCCGATTCCCAGCGTCATGCTCTACGGCAGCAGGATTCCCTCGGGAGATGCGTGCTATAGTGAGTGCAACGCCCGAAGACCATTCAAGGTTTTCGCCTTCCAAAACCCCAGTAGATGCTGTAAAGGCCATTCGACCAACAGCTTAAAATCGCAGTATATAGAAAGATTATGGTGGTTAGAAAAAGAATTTCGAAAAATTATGGTCTTGATGCGGGAATCGAACCCGCGTCCGCTGCTATCCGGGCAGGTGCCTGACCGCTCGGCTCGCAGTATATTGCTAGGTGCTATTAGAACATTGAGTTATAAAGTAAACTAGTAATAGTAGTTCAATGTATTAGAAGTACGCTGTTGCCCATTACTAATCTTAACCCTTTGTAGCCTTGAACGATACCCGCGGGAGAGATTGTCTCCGCAGGGAGTCTCCGCTGCTGGTGCGCAGGCCTTCACTATCGACCCATCACCCACCCAGTACGGATTGGTGGGTATTAGCAACTACAAATGGGACCAACGGCATAACTTTCGTAACGTTACGTCCGAAGCACGGAGGAACTCGAGATATACGTTTGGTCACCCATGCAATGATCGGCCGTAACAAACATTGCTTAGTTTACGCAATCGGACACCGAGCGCATTAAGCCACTGCCTTATCGAGCTCCTCTTTCCAATAAAAAATGAATACAAGTTTCCCGACGAATTAATCAAAAATCGAACCCAGTTGGTGTTCTAAACAAGCAATGCTTAATCAGCCCGTACAATTATAAACCAGCGCCGTGCGCCAGCGCAGCCGCGGACGCAGAATGCAAATAGTTGATTTAAGTCCCGCCCTCGGGCTTACGGCGCGGCCGAAGTACCCGCGTCCCATGGGATAAATAATACTGTCGCGAACAAGACAAATGAGTCTGCGAACGAGTCGCGAAGTCGGTGCAATGAAATGAGTAATTGAGATCAGTAATAAATGCCCGCATCTGTTTAAACAAAGAGAACGGATGAAGTGGAGTGCGCGCAATAATTGTACCAGACTGACTGTGCTTATTCGTAGTAAATTGTTTGATTTATACTAAAATGGAAACAGATATATGACGAAAGGAGACACGGGTTGGTGGAAATATCTTGATTGATTAGAGATGATACAACTTTAAAATAATTAAGATCAGTAATAAATGCGAGCATCTGTTTAAGCAAAGAAGTGTGCGCAGTAATTATATACCTACCACACTGGGCATAATCCTGTTAGTAAATTTTTGATTTATTCCAAAATGGTAGCACTGATTCGTGTCGTACTTAAATAGTGGAGATAATTATGACGAAAGGAGACAAGGGTTGCTGGGAATATCTTGATTGATTTAGAGTAATTGAGATCAGTAGTAAATGCGCGCATCTGTTTAAACAAAGAGAACGGGAGAAGTGGAGTGTGTGCAATAATTATACCAGACTGTGCTTATTCCTACTAGTAAATTGTTTCATTTATTCCAAAATGTCGCCGTCGTATAGTGTATAGGCAGAGCAGAATACAATTGTCACCACCCCCATCTCTCCCGTGGGTGTCGTACAAGGCGACTAAGGGTAAAGACAGCAATGAGTAATGGGCAGCAGCATTTTTCTCATACCACCTAGCAATATAAATTTGTACTGCGATTTATGTGCCCGATATATGGCAATAGGCTCGCCACCGGTTACATGGGACCGTACATAATTGGCGAAAAGTGGGTGTTAATTCACCTCTGCCTACCCCTTCGGGGATTTATGCGTGATTTATGTATGTATGTGTGTGTATAGTGGAGATATGACGAAAGAAGACACGTGTTGTTAGGAATATCTTGATTGATTAGAGATGATACAACTTCAGAGCAATCGGGATCAGTAAATTAATGTGCGCATCTGTTTATACAAAGAGTGAAGTGTGCAAGGTAGTCATATTCCAGACTGTGCTTATTCGTACTAGTAAATAGTTTGATTTATTCCAAAATGGTAGTCATTATGCCCAGTCTCACTTCAATGTTGGAGATATGACGAAAGGAGACATGGGTTAGTGCAAATTTGTTGATCGGTTAGAGATGATGTTAAATTTAGCCGGCTTGGTGTTTACAAAGTTTCATGTAACTCCTGAGTTACTCACCAACTGGATCTCTACGTGTCCATTTAGGGGAAGTCATAATAAAAACATTATAATTATAAGTAAGTAGGATTAACTCGTTAAGGAGCTCTAGCTCTATGATTAATTTCAGCAGAGGCCAGATGGTGATTATTCGAAATAAAAAAATCTATCTACTACTTTTTTTCTCTAACGTTGCGAATGTGAAATACCCCTCATCGCGTGTCGCTCATACTATTTACTATCGTCTTTCCTAAAAAATAAGACTGTATTAAATAAGCTGTGTTATACAATTTCATCTTTTCCTGCTAGTTCACCTCTGCCTACACCTTCGGGGATATAGGCGTGATTTATGTATGTATGTATGTATCTTTTCCTGGTATTAATGAAGAAGACCACTGTACGTGCTTCTCGTCGCAAAAGCGAAAAGACAATAATTTTCCCCATGTCGACAATATCGACATACAAATGTAGTGTCGTCTCCGAGATGTCGTCGCTCGTATCATTCGTTCACGTCGTAGCGTAGTCGGTCATAGAATATAAATAAAATAATATGTCATCATGCTAAAGGATTCCTTTAGAAATATATTCGATTACTATATGTAACAAGTACCTACTTTTCGATTACATAACAGACTAAAATATTGTGGAAACTCTATCTAATAAAAATAGGTAGGTATAGTAGAACCAATTGCCGTTGGATTTTTAGTTATTATTTTATATTGTTTTTAGTCTTCGTAGAATAGGCCACCCCCGTCTCATCCCATGGGTGTCGTAAAAAGGAGATTGCTGGTGTAGACCAATAAGCACCTTGGGGCACCCGAATAGTGGAGGGCAAACCACTAACAACAGCATACCCAAAGAGGGTTGGTGTCAGGCAGGCGGCCGGCTGTAAAACCTAAGCCAAAAGCATGAGCAGTATGTACATACTATACATTCATTCACACATAGACTGGGAACAGAGCAGGGAGAAGAAGATTTTATATTATTTTTAAATGAAAAAACAAATACGTTAATTCCTTGAAACGCACATAACATTTACAGCCTGGCTTGCCGATAATACGTCCTTTCCAGATTAGCGTCGTATTGGTGTTTTGTTTCCGTGGCATCGGCGTCGCGTGACGCCTAATCGGCAACAACTACTCACGAACAAAACTTTACGTCGACAGTTCGGCACTTAATTAAATGGTTTGTACACAAAATAGTTCGACAGTCCTATTTTGGGGCGACAGAATGCAGCAGTCTCGTGTCGTATCGTGGTCGAGATTGATAACCAACACTTACAGTTAATTAATTAGTCGTCTCGCATTTTAACCTCTATACAGGAATAAGCTTTTAGGGTATTTGTTTTGTATAATGCTTCAGTTAATAGATCTGTGTGAGATTAGGCCGTGAGTCAGTCTTGGAATACGGTTAGTGAATTTTTAATGTTATTACTACATTGGACATAAATCTTACCGGATTGTATATCCACTTCCCTTCCCTGTTCATAACTTTACAAAACCGCAATAATAATTATCGCTGAAAATTTTAGTTACAGAGCAGTATGGAATCTTGTCATGCTTGTATTATGCAGACTAGATAACGGAGAAATATTCGAATAATGAACATTAAAACAGTGCTATAACGCTCACACCTGGCGATTCATATTTATTTAATAAGGGCTGTCAACAAAAACAATTGCTGACAAAAAGCTGCTAAAAACCTTAATCTAAGTACATTTCTTAATAAAAGTCCGTCACGGCATGCATTCATCACGCACCACATTAGTACAGTTATACAATTTTTAGTTTTTTTTGTGTAACAACAGCAATCGTCAAGTGCAATATTTGAAAAGCAATCAGACGCCATTTTTATTTATTGACAGCGCACAGAAACCAATCGTGCATGCGACATCACGTGTTACTAATGTTAATGCTACGGAACCCTCATTATCGGAAGCAGGGACAACATTATTGCCCACCATTGTTGTGCGGATAGTTTACTCAGATATTGTTTTCTAGGGAATTCTAAATTGGATGGATTTATTGCGCGCTAGAGATTACCGCGGCGGATGGGTAGGCAGTTATTTATTTTATGCAATAATAAAAGTTTCAAATACATTACCTACACTCAAAGCGATAACACCGTCATATTTTGCTCGTTCTTCTCAGAACATCCTGGTAGTTTACGAACGGATGGCATATGTATAGCTTATCGCTTATCGCGTTACATATTGGAAACTTTTTGCTGTGACACAAACATTTCCAACATTTAACGTCTTTCTTCGACGATGCATGAGTTTATTCTTGAATTCGTATTATTATTATAACTTTACAAGTTAGAATAAAAGCTGTTGACATTATAATGTAACAGCACAAAACATGAGTACCAATGTTACGACACCATTTTAGAAATGCAAACACAAGTAACACAGACTAATCAAAATTCCGAGCGCATAAAAGCTTAAAGCAACAAAAAGAAATGCATTTATTTGCCCTACTAATATTTCTCTATGCCGTGGCACGCCCCTAGAATTGAAATTTACCCATTACCAGGAACGCATAACAGGCGAGCAGCTTTTATCGGGTGCCGATGCAGACGCGTAATGAGACGCCCATGATTGAGACGTTCTGAGTCACCGGGTCAGGGGCGACATTAATCCGCCCCTGTGTTTACGACCCCTGCTACTTTGACCAGTACCGAATTTGTATGAAGCTATTCAGCCCTAGTAGCTGTGAGGGCTTAGTGGGAACTGTCCAAGGATTTGCAGTTATTTTTAAATATTTCGTGTGATTTATTTGGTGTTACAATTAATTTTACAATCAGTCTTAGGATACAATTTTGATTAGATTCATATAATTACCTACATTAGTCTATTATTTACAAAAGTAGGTATCTACGCTATCTAATGTTCTCTTATATTTGCACGACCACTCTACATTTCAAATTAAACATCTTTAACTGTAAAGTGATACAAACTTCCGGTTAAATAATAATAATAATGCCAAACACCTAAAATATACGCGATTTAAATCCGTTAAAGATGTTTAATTTCAAATGTTTAAAATTATGTTTTAGCTCCATATGTTTATGCACTTTTAAAGAATATTAAATAGCCGAAGTTCCCTTCCATTGGTAAGACGTCAAATTGAAGACCAACCTCGGGCTATCTTCAGAAACTAAACAAACTACTGCCTCTTAAAACTGTCGGATGCATTCCTTGTTATTCTCATAGTGGGACGTGACGTTGCATCCCCAACGCCGCTGCAGGCTCGCTCGTTTGCGAGAATATAACGAGGTCCGATGTTTGTTCATCCACCCCTACACTTTATTGGCACTTTGTAGCGACACGGTAGCAGAGATGATTTATTTTCTTCCTGCTCTAATGGTATTTTTCATTGCAGCTTAGTAGGAAAAATGTTATACATTTTTAAATATTTACAATTATGTCTTTCTTCCACAGGGGTAGGCAGAGTTCACATAGTTACACTTGCTACGTTCCGTACTTCTTTCGATTCATCCAATCTCATTACTGTCCTCATGCATGCCTGTCGGTGTCAGGTACTAGCCCTGGCCCCTTTTTTGGATATACTTTCAAAATATGTATAGCTTTCTTTAACACGCTTTCTAAATATTTATGGGTTTCTGAATATTCAAAGGTCATTGAACTACATAGTTTGGACGGTATCAGGTCTTCAACTTCTCAAATACATTTCATAATTTTTTGATATTACTCTTCTTCAAAACATCAGAGTGCAACGAGTTAAAAGTTATCTTCGCGTGAAAGTTTCCCGACCAAATTTCACACCGATAAATCAAACTTTAACAATTCACGGTGCCATCCATCCACGCTCCGCGCCAAGCGCGGTTTTGGAAAATTCATTTCCAAATAAATTGCCAAATAAAACTTGGGCAACCAACAAAGTGGATCAAGGTGAAATATTGCGATCACGTTTATGGACATCAGTGCCAGCGAGCAATCCAACTTGGCCGTAACTTGGGTGGATCATTTCCCCTGGTAGCGCTTCGCCATTTTTATGGACTTTTATTAGTGGACGACGCACACTTATCGGAGCTGAACGCGCCGAAGGATTCGAAAATAGTACTGAATTGACAGTCCGCGGTGAAGGAATCGAAATAGTACTGAAATGACAGATCCGTCCACGCCGCCGGAATTTTTCCCGATGACGTCCGGAATCCGAATTCTGAAGTTTTTGACAGATTCGGACGAATCGGCCGATTCGGTCTGGCTAGTGTGCGAGCTTTCATAGGCAAGGATTAGACAGCCAATTGATGTGTAAATGGAATTTGCAACTTTATTGACGATATTGACAAAAGATCTGGATTTTTTTATATTCGATTAGATTCAATATGTACTGACACCGGTATCACGATATTGGATGGCCATATTTATTGACTGTCTTATCCTTGTCATATGATTCCATACAAAGATTTCGATAAATTCGTTGACTTCGGCGCGTTCGCCTCGGATAGGTGTGCGTCCACCTTTTAAGAGAATCGTGCAAATTGTTTCCGGTGTCCCTACTGTCAGTATTGCCATGTTTATGGGGTCAGCGTCGACGTGGAATGTGGGACACTGCCGGCAGCTCGCTGACTGGTTATGTAGTTTTGAGATAGAAACATAGCACGCGAGGAAATCGGAAAAACTGTATTGGAAAACGTCTAGAAAATAGTCGTACCAAAACAGAATGGAACAGTGGTTGGAATTTTATCTGACCTATAAAAGTAAACTGTTTTGATGGCCGTGTGGTGACGGCAGAGTAGAATACAATTGTCACCACCCCAAATCTCTCCCGTGGGTGTCGTACAAGGCGACTAAGGATAAATCAGTGATGAGGAATGGGCAGCAGCGTTCCTCTTGTACCACCTAGCAATAGCAATGTACTGCGACTTTTGTGCCCGATAAATGGCAATAGGCTCGCAACCTATTACATGGGACCTAACATAACTGGCGAAACGTGGGTGCTAGTTCACCTCTGCCTACCCCTTCGGGGATATAGGCGTGATTTATGTATGTATGTATGTATGTTTTGATGGTAAAGACAATTGTGGATTTTCTTCTATTTTTACGTTTTAAAACCTTGGTTTCAGCATGGCCATTGACTAATGAGTAAGCGTTTTATGTGTTATTTCATGAAATTACTTATCGCCTTAAAACCCATGATAAGTGATGTATGCCTGTTTTCACTGACGACTTAATTTAACTTTAATGGTGATGATGATTCGAATTCTTTTGAACGAGAAAATCGCAGATTGTACCAATAATCATAGCCCGCACATCTTTCCAACTAAATCGTACATACGTTTCTATGACTATTGGTACGATCTGCGATTAAGGCTCGAGTTCGTACCAACACGTAAAACAAGCGATTAAAAGATAATCGCCAGATTTTGACAGTTCTTCCATACGATAAAATGTCAAAAAGGACCGGTTAAATAATAATCAACTGTTAACGTGTTGGTGAACTCGGGCCTTAGTCGTCCAACTTAACGCATGGTCTGCGTGGGCCCATAAAGTTAGATAAACTTAATCAAAAGTTAGGTGAAACTAGTATAGCTTTAACCAAAGTGTACGTACTCAAAAGGCTTGCATTTCGATCAGACAAGCCAGTAGCTTTGTTGCGGAAGGCAATTTTTCCACGATCCCCTCTCAGTGGCCATTGGACTATCTCTGGCTGCCACAATTCAATAACGGCACTTGCGAATCGAATGCCGGGCGCCGGTGCAAGTTACCAACGGATCGTAATTAAAACTTCTGGTTGCGGTTTCACTTCAGTTCTAACTAGCGAGAAGCTTGTTCGTGCAAAGCTATGAGGCTTGTTCGTTATTGAAATCTTAACGTTTCACAGTAGCTACAATCGTATTGTGAATATTTATTTACTCATTGCTGACTCCTCGCCTTCTAAATGCCCAGTCTATCTGGGGTACGGCTTCATCTTCTATTCATATCGGTCAGACGTCATCAAGCCATCCACTACCTTTTGATTCATATTGACCGGCCGC
The DNA here is from genome assembly GCA_963931975.1 of Cataclysta lemnata. NCBI lineage: Eukaryota > Metazoa > Arthropoda > Insecta > Lepidoptera > Crambidae > Cataclysta > Cataclysta lemnata. The sequence continues at coordinate 4,589,513 of OZ008340.1, read as the reverse complement.
CTTGGTCGAATGCTCAGATCGCTGGGTATTGGCCAAGAGGTCCCTGGGTTCGAATCCTGGTAGGGGCAAATTTTGTGATGACCACAAATATTTGTTCCCGAGTCATGGATGTGTATACGTTTATGTAGTATATTTTCAACCTGAATATACATAATTATTATGATTTTAAAAAATATGTCCGTCATCTAGTATCCATAACACAAGTGCTTAGGCTACTTACTTTGGGCTAGATGATAGGTGTGAGTGTTAAAATATTTATTCATTTATTATAAATATTTTAATAAATATTTTTTTTCATCCATCATACAAAGGCGCTAGTGATGAATGAGCTATTTATACAAAATATCAATTATTTTACACACATTGAATTGAAAACTACGACGAAATTTTTGAATTAAGGGTACTCTTATAGGCATGTTACCGTTGACACCATCTGCATTAGCAGTCAGCATAAAATGTGTCATATTGACATCACAATACAGCTGTCATTAGTATATGATAAATATTGCGAACTCGTAACAATGACTATGTACCCCAAATTCATAGCTCTTGTACCCAATATTATTATTATTGTGAGACTTATGCTACAACATGCTCAGGACTTCATTAATTCTTAATTCCAATCACACTTTATGTTTGATCAACTTTATCATTAGCGTGATAAATGTGCCTTTAAAAATATTTTATTTTGAATATTATTATTTATTATTCCCAGTATTACTAGTTGTCGTAGCTACCGAACCTACCTACATAACTTCAAAACGTTTAACCATTACGTAGGTACTTATTGCCACAGACAATATTTAATACATTTCCAAAGCTTATGCTTATGCTAATGATAACGCAAAAATCGAATATCAATTCTGTTACAACAGTAACGCTCTATGTTACCTATTACAAAATAAAAAAACAACAAATACATTTGCTAAGTAATTTGTATGTGCTATGTTTATGCACTTGCAATATTCAGTTCCTTTTTTTTTACAAATTTGGTACACCAACAGATTACATTACATAGGAACAATAACTGTGCCAAAATCCAATGCTATTGAATCACAACTGAGACAACTGTTACATTAACATTAGCAGAATCAAATTCCTTATTTTGTATTTGTCTGACATATCATAAACACAAGCACTTACCATTCCTAACCTCACTTCTCGCGTTGCGACCTTTTTTCAATACTTTTTTTTTTTATGATTATTACCTACTGTTTTCAAAAGGACGTCATGTTCGATACGTAACGTTTTTTTTTATTTTGCATTTGAACAAGAGAAATATAATTGAACCACTTGGAGCTTTTGCCGACTAATCCCGCTAATTTAGGTGCCTAGACATGCGAAGGTACAGAATGGCGCACCTTCTTATGGCTTGGACCCGCACTTGATTGAGGCCTAAACCATGCAACGGCTCAATCATTTCCTTTGTGGCTAGACTTATATAGCTTTAGAAGTTCATTGATTAAAAGCGAGTGTAAACGCGGCGGTCTACCGCCTGGCTCCGCTCCTTTGTTCATCGCAAACTTTTTCTTCTGGCGGGTCTGAAGCAGTGTTCTCCGTGGAAACTTATAAGTTCGAACTTGTGTAGAATTGGAATTAGTTTCATTGTTCGTCTCTGGAAGGAGCATGGCGTGATCTGTCTTTATTCCGTTATTGTGGACGGTAAAAAGTAAAAACTGCAGCCACATCACCAGCCCTTTAATGTCCCCACTACTGGGGCACGAGCCTTCCCTGTGGATGGAAGAATATAGGGATATTGGGCCATAACCCACCACGCTGGCCCAGTGCGGGTTGGTGAGTATTAACGGCTGCAGTTGCAGCCGGGACCAACGACTTAACGTGCCTTCCGAAGCACGGAGGAACTCGAGATATACATTTTTGGTCACCCATCCATTGACTGACCTTAGCAAACATTGCTTTGTTGCAATCAAACAAAATTGGATTGGTTTTCAATCGAGAAAATTATTACGATTAATTATTTGGCTTTTGCAAAATACGTTAATGGTTAACCAATTTTCATATACCTATTTGAAAACCAAAACAGTAGTTGGAAGAAAACCAGAACAGTAGTTGGAAGTTAGAAGAGTAAATCCATAAAATATTAAATATCCCCGAGGTATTGCTTAAAGCCGTTGGTCGCGGCTGCATGCAGTGGTTCATACCCCAATTTGGTTGACTATGGCCAATTCTCCCAATATTCTTCCATCGTCATGGTAGGTATGGGCCCTAGACATTAAAAGGCTAGTGATGATCAGTCAAATATTTTTTCCGCTGTGTCATAAAACCGTATTTTCCACAGGATAAACCACTCGACGCCGCAATTTAATAACGGTTACCGTTCAATTAAAAAGAGGCACACAATATTGGTACGGAATTTATTGCTATTGTATGTAGATTGGTGTTTCTTGCACTGCGTTCCATTACCCAATCCGTAATATATAATACGTCATGTGAGTTATGAAAAACTTAAGCCTCCTAACAGCTGAGAAACACTATATAGTCAGTATTTTTAATGCGCCCTAGCTTGTCCCAGTAGCGGTATATCTGTAGTCTTTTCTTATGGTAGAATTCCTCTAAAAATTGTTTCATTCTTTTAAAATAATATTGCAAAATGTATCAACAGAACGACTGATAGTTTATTGGCCGAGTCTAAGCGGCAGCGGGTATGAGAATATGCATTGAAATAGTAAAGTTTTTGAAGCCTTTGGTATGAGTCGATACAGTTTTTGAAGTTTAAAGCGCATTCGGAAAGAGCGCGACAAAGTCAAGAATGTTCAATGCTGATGAAAAGTGTAGAAGGAGATAGAAGGCAAGAAGAGTTACTTCTTTGTCTCTCATCACATTATTGTACAGTCATATGACCATCATCATTTCCAGCCCTTTACTGTCCCCACTGTTGGTTGGGGCATAGGTCTTCCCTATGATATGAATGTAAGAAAATAGCTGCTGGTCCAGTGCAGATTGGTGGGTAACCGATTTCCGCATTAAGACGATCATTTTAACGAAAATTTTGTCACTTATTTTTCTTTATAATAATTTATTTATTTCAACTCGGAATGGAGCATATTATATTGGCAACGAATATCTGTTCCCCACTGTACCTACTGAGAGTCAATCTACGTACGTATAACACTTACGCTGGATCCGATAATAAACTATAACCCTTAACTGCCACAGACGGTACATTCATCATTTGGATCCCAACAATTGCAGAGTCAATAGAGGGAGTTTAAACTTTTAGCTGTGAATAAGACAGTCGTGCATTATTCACTATTTGCCGCACCCCCCTAACAAAAGTAATGCAATTCTGTTGCGTGTTAGTTTTTTGTACGGACCCCCGCGGCGACCCCAGGGTTCGGTGATAACTTCATTGCGAATGGATGGCGTCGTGTCGGATGCAGCATGACTTGTAATTTTTCTTCATGTTATCATAAAGCCGTTTGGGAATAAAAGGTTTTTGTATTTCTTCATAACAGATATCAATATGGATTTCATTAGGTTCTACAATACAACGCGTAAGTACTGATAATTATTTGACAAAAATATTAAACATGTTTATCTAATTTTATGTAGTAAACTTAGTTAAATCCTCTCCCTAAAACATTAACTGCCGCACTCAGAGACGTCAATTAACTTTAATGAGTATTAAATGTCAAAAATTTTCATTCCAATCTAGACCATAGACCCGGCAAGAATAGAGACTAGTTTTGAATTGTCATGTTTTGACGTTAAGTACTCATTAACGTTATTTGACGTCTCTGAGCGCGGCAGTAAGGTCACTTATAATACAATATTACAATTATTTTTCTAACTATACAATGTTCAACCTTATCCATTATTCAACTACATAATATACGCTACGGTATTACAACCTTGGCATTACAATGGATAACAACAACAGAAACTTAAAATTAACATTGATATTGTAACCGGGAATGTTTATATTTTCTGTTTAATATTAATATTTCATCAATGTATATTTATTTTATCAATATCTAGCTAATTGGCGAATTATGGGTGTTAATGCACTGTATCTACCCTTCGGGTATAAATAGGCATACATTATGTATTATATTTATACTTCTAGCTTAAATTGATATACCTTCTATTGTGTGATACATTTTACATACACTTCAGGAACGGCCTAGAGGTATTCATGGGCATCCTCACCTCTTTCTCGGTTTTATGCATATGAAAATATGGCAACTTATAAAGCCAAGCAAAAAATTTCGAATTTAGAATGTCAATCTCGTTTCGACTTTTTCATTGAGCAAAAGAAATGTTGCATAGTGCCAGCCAGTTGCATATGCAGGTTCGATGCAGCCGGCTCCCGACGGTCCAATTTTCGTAACCCTGCCCGACGGGAGTTGGCACTTCACTTGCATTTCACTCTGAGAGTTGATAAAAGTGTGACTCAGTGATTTTTGTGTGCCAGAACTCAGAATACCTACCTAATAAATGAATATTATATTTCCGAGGAAGAGGGGAGCTTAACTCTTACTAGGCCTACTAGATCATATATTTTAAACTGTTTTTCTGTATTAAGCATGATTATGGAAAAAAAAGATATCCTCAAAAGGTAAATGAATTATAAGCCTCAGAATTATAAGCTAAGGACGAAGTTTGCTTAAAATAAATTAATCAAATCGATTAACTAGTACCTATTGCTAGTTTTAAGGTCCTGCAAGTGACATTAAAAATTCCTGTTTTATAAAGCATTTCTTTTTTATCATGCTATGCTCTATGAATATGAATATAAAATTAAATATTTTCTTTCGCCCCCCGTAAAAAGGCCGACTCACATTTGATCTGAGCATAGACAATCGCCCTACACCCGAGGGCACCGGAACATATTTCAAGAGCAGGATTAAGCCGTCTATGGTAAAGTGCGAATGGTGCGTTTGTACGTGACAGCTGATCGCCTTTAATCTACGGCCTTTAAATTTAAGAGGGACTTTATGACCCTATTGAGAGTATTCGGATCTTTAATCTGCCCCGCGACCCATTTAGCAGGCTCAGTTTTGTGCACATGCTTTAGAACGAAATTTATTGCTTTATTATAACATCATAGACTTACCTTTTTTGTTCGTTAGGGCGTCAAATGCGTTTATGTATCGTCTCGCGACAGCGGGGACTCTGCCGCGAGAGGTATGTGGATAAAGTGGTAAAGATCTTAAATAGATTTGCCCTACAGTATAATCTATAAAACCCGTTTAAAAAATTGCATACCGTCTAACCTTTGTCAGGTTAGACTATGCAATTTTCAAAAAATCTTGTTACAAATTAAGCCTTTAAAAAGTTACATACATACATCCATAAATCACGCTTATATCCCGGTAGAGGTAGGCAGAGGTGAATTAACACCCACGTTTGGCAATTAGGTTAGGTCCCAAGTAATAAATACCCCGCGAGCCTATTGCCATGTATCGAGCACGGAAATCGCAGCACATTTCTAGATCTTAACTCTTAGTCAGCTTGTACGACACCCGTGGGAGAGACGGTGGCAATTTGTATTCTGCTCTGCCGTCACTGCGCGACTAAAAAGTTGTTATTAAAAATAACACAAAAGCAAGTTCCACTCGCGAACTTGCCATATTAATTATCAACGAGAACCTGATAGCTTTGTGTTAATTTTTTTTTTATTGTAATACCAAGTCTCTATAAATGTTTTTGTTGGCTATTGAAGACTGTTAATTAAGCATTGTGTTTGCTCGCACGAAGTTATTATTAAACTGTCAATACTTACTAATTATATCATATTTACTGTATGATGTACAGCCTACTGAATAATTGTCGGCAAAAACAACGTAATTTACTAATAGCTAGTTCAGTATTAGTTTGTTTTTAATATTTAATATGAAAGAAAGAAAGAAAACTAACTAACTGCCGCACTCAGAGACGTCAAATAACGTTAATGAGTACTGAACGTCAAAAAATGACAATTCAAAACTAGTCGCTATTCTTGCCGGGTCTAGATTTGAATGAAATTTTTTGACATTAAATACTCATTATAGTTAATTGACGTCTCTGAGTGCGGCAGTTAGACTGTAAGTGGTTATTATATTACAATTATTATATTTTATTTACAATTATTATGATGTGGAAAGAAACCAACAAAAAAAATATATTCAGTAAATATTCTATTATTATGAAACCTAAAGTAAAATTGTATTTTAAAGACGAACGCCAGTATGATGAACGAATGGGACCTATTTATTTTATTCAGGGAACTATTTTAATTACCTACTGATTGTATTGATTTTTAAATGTTAGAAAAAATAGCACATAGAATAAAATTGTGGTTAGAAAAAGTTCGATTAGGTATATAATTATATTATAATCTTATATTATAATCTTGATAGTGTCACAATTTTCTTTGTGAAACTATTTAATATAAAAACAATATGTCTCCTTTATCTTAAAGTCTTTTTAGGGTTGTTAATTACAATATACCCAACTTAAAATTATCGTTCGCCCCTAGAGTGTATTTGATTATTATCTAATGTCAGTTTTATTTAACAATGTACACAATTACGTGTGTGAAATGTCCCACTTAAGCTTAATCAAGGCCGAACACCCCTTTACGCTTTTAAATGCGGTTAATTGGTGTCAACCACTTATTGACGCTTTACTACGTTTGTTTTGATAGCGGCTGATTAATTTTAACACAGCTTATAATAACGTTATTTATTTTTATATTATAGCCGTGTGGTGACGGCAGAGTAGAATACAATTGTCACCACCCCAAATCTCTCCCGTGGGTGTCGTACAAGGCGACTAAGGATAAATCAGTGATGAGGAATGGGCAGCAGCGTTCCTCTTATACCATCTAGCTATGTACCTACTGCGACTTTTGTGCCCGATAAATGGCAATAGGCTCGCCACCTATTACATGGGACCTAGCATAATTGGCGAAGCGTGGGTGCTAGTTCACCTCTGCCTACCCCTTCGGGGATATAGGCGTGAATTATGTATGTATTTATTTTTATAGCTTCACCGTACATCATCATCGCGCTGCCCGTATCCCTATATTTGGGGTAGGCGCAGTATGTCCTTTTTTTCTCGACTCTTTTCTGTCACTCGTCATCTCCTCATCCCACCCATCGCCTTCATGTCATATCTCACCCAATCTGTCCATCTTTGCAGTGGTCTTCTGCTAGTTAGACATCCATCAAGATTCTCTGTTAGGCACGTAAATCGTACGTGGTATAACAGCAACGTTCCTGCCTATTCCCCATCACTGTTTTCACAATAAGTCGCCTTGTGCAACGCCCATATCTCACTTTTGAAATAAAACCTTTTTCGTTGCATCAATACATAAATCACGCCTATATCCCCGAAGCAGAGACGAATTAATACCCACGTTTAACGAGTTAGGTTAGGTTTAGGTCCCATGAAATAAATGGCGATGATGCATGTATATAAAATAGCATCTATATGTACTAATATTAAAAAGCTGAAGATATTGTTTGTTTGTTTGGTTGGTTAAAAACGTGCTAATCTCAGAAACTACTGGTTCAAATTGAAAAATCCTTTTTGTGTTGGATAGTCCATTTATTGAGGAAGGCTATAGGGCTATATAACAACCAAGATTAACGCGAGCGACGCCGCGGACGACCACTAGTAATTAAAATAACTAAAAAGTAAATATTGAACATAATAACTCGTGGATACACCACTATTCAAACGGCACGTGACAACAATTCTCAATTAGACACCCCCATTGTCTAACTATTATAAAATGACCATGCCTCATTGTAACTGAATAAATATCTCACTGGTACTGTTGAATGAAGTTTGACGTTGGGAATTAACATTAATCATTCGGTGTTTAATAGAACATTGTTGGTTTTGATGCGATGAAGTGCTCTTTGATTGATTATGAGCAACTCAATTGAGAGAGCGGTGGAAAACTGTTCTCGATATTGGAATTGAATAATAAACAAAATGTGCAATAAGTTAGTTATATTTATTTTGATGATTACTGAGAAATAATGAGTAGTATGTTGTTCTGTGTTTTTGCGGAGGAACTGACTAAGTTAATTAAATATCTTCTATAAGGCCGTGTGGTTACGGCAGAGTAGAATACAATTGTCACCACTCCAAATCTCTCCCGTGGGTGTCGTACAAGGCGACTAAGGATAAATCAGTGATGAGGAATGGGCAGCAGCGTTCCTCTTATACCACCTAGCAATGTACTGCGACACTTTTGTGCCTAATATATGGCAATAGGCTCGCCACCTATTACATGGGACCTAACATGATTGGCGAAATGTGGGTGCTAGTTCACCTCTACCTATCCCTTCGGAGATATAGGCGTGATTTATGTATGTGTGTATTCTATAAGTCCCATGCTATCCAACTCCCCCGAAACGGCTTGATTTTTATAATTTTTTTTGTGTATATTTGGTAGGTCTGAAATAGGTCGTAGGCTATTTTTATACCCCTAGGTGGTGAAGGCAAAAAGTGTACCGGGTAAGCTACTATTTTTATAAAAAAATGTTATGAAATATCTCATACTTACATCTAATTTTATTTGCTTAAAAAGTTACATTCCTCTCCTCTGGGTAAATTGTTATTAAGGTAGTTAATACACCAGTCTAGAGGCTCCGAAATAATAAAAGAACTCCGCACATCCAATAATTTTCGATTTTTTTCTGATTGATCTCCTTTTTATTTGTAAAACATAGTTTTACCACAAAAATTATGATAAGAAAGTCCATCTTTTGAGACCAAGAATGAAGACATTCGAATCAAATCAAAAACACTGTCCTGCCCTTCAGAATGACAAAATACAACGTCACACCCACACCAGGGGCCGTACCATGAAGTGTTAGTGTGATCCAAACGCGGGTGACATAACGGGACGCCGCTCTACTCGGGTTATAGCGTTGTCTCACTTTGACAATGGGAATTGAGTCGCGTTTAGAGTTGGTGGTAAGGCCCCAGCACTCTCATCTCAGCGCAACATATTGACCACTTGCTACCGTGCCATCAATTATCCGCGCTGTCAGTTAAGCAATCCATCTGTCCCTTTCCACTTCACAGCGAACAAGCAGGACGGAAAAGGTGATAACTCATGTAGTTGAAGAACCGGCGCGATGGTGGAGCTCTCTCACGACAATTACAACGGTGTCAAAACGGAAGCCCTTCCGTGCATACGGAAATGGCTGTTCTGACGCGATTTATGGGATGCGTCGAGGCCGAGGTAATATAGTGCTTCTAAGTTTCATCCTAGGACTATCCTAACCTTATAAAATACTTACACTAACATTAAGATTCTAAATTCGGTGGATCATCGTTATTACTATATAGTTATAGGCGATATTAAAGCCCTTTAATATAGTTGTTAAACCTTGTTAAAAGTGTTTAAATCATTATTAAACGACATTTCGTGTACGCAATCTTAGTTCGTGAATCTCTGCGCGAAGGTTCGCGCAAATTAAGGACCCGCTACTCGCTATATTTACTCTCGAAGACCCAAAAAACACAACGAGCGTAGTTAACAGGAACTGGCTGTGTGGTGATGGCAAACCGAATACAGTTACGACCACCCAATCCCAGAACATTGAAAACTTACTGATCTACGTTAACAAGATATTTATTTATTAATATCCTGTATATGCGAAAGATAGGTTGACAAACTATAGTATTAAGTAGCTTTTGCTTAGATCCCTTATTTAATACAAAAATGGCTTGTTAGATACATTTTTTAATAATTGTTAGTACCGTCATATTTAGTGTAATGTTGTGCATACAAGTAATTTAAATTCATACAAAAAAACCTAGTGATAGTTAGCATAATGTAAAATTCTAGTAGGTATGTATTTAGTTGGTAAACCTTTTTTAAATGAATAAAACTGACTTTTATGATGTAAAGATTGGTGTTGTAACATTGTTTTTGAGTTATGTTCTCATTGAGAAGCGTAATTTGCGAATATTGTTAATATTTTCGTGTGCATTATCAAATATATTTAAAATTATTATTATCCTCAAAAAACTGTAAGTTCCATTATTGTGTGTGACAAAAAAATTCAACTCTAAATAAGTCCGCTAGATTTTCAGAATGACCGAAAACAGCATTCACGCTCCGTTAATTAATTAAAACTACAACGGTCTCATTGCATACAGTTCCAGAAAAATTTGCCCATGTGGGACAGCAACGACAACTTAAAATGGAGACGTGACAAAAACGACAACCTTTACTTTGCACCTACTTATTATGATTGAAAACACAGACAATAGCGTGCTCATTATGCGTTAATTATTCCTGGGTCCCGTTATGGGCACTGGGACCACTGTTCACGGCTATCGTAATTATCCAATGAGATATGAAAGAATAAGCGTCTACTTTTTCAGTGCCAACGATCACAGCTTCGATACCCCCTGCCGGGGAATACTAGCAGGCGACCGCGAAAAGTTGGAATTCTTCCCACACGGCCCAACCAGCAGGCGAACTTATAAATAAACAAAGGCGATTAATAAATTCTCATTTGTCACACGTTAAACATGAGAGCAAATATCGATGATACAGCGGTACAGTATCAACAGTAATAAATACGTAAATGAAAAACGACATGAATAATTTGGTGTCCAAATTACATACATACATACATAAATCACGCCTATATCCCCGGAGGGGTAGGCAGAGGTAAACTAGCACACAGTTTCGCCAGTTATGTTAGGTCCCATGTAATAGGTGGCGAGCCTATTGCAATTTATCAAGCACAAAACTCGCAGTAGGTACAGAGCTAGATGGTATAAGAGGAACGCTGCTGTCCATTCCTCATCACTGATGTATCCTATTCATCCAAATTACAATATATTTATTTAAGTTTCCCAATAAAATGACGGAGACAAGAAATTTAAATTGCTTCTATGTCTAGTTTTGTAATATATATTGAGAATCTCCGACTTATTATTTTATCACGTAGTTATTAGATATGCTACTTTTACTTAAAAAAAACTACGCCATAAAGTCATTTAGTCACTTTTTAATGCTCCTGGAGACCGATATTATTAATATTCTATTTTAATAATATGATGTTATTGGTCCAAGACATTGGTATTTTATAATGTGGTCGTTTAATATAACGTGACAATTACCTTACAAGCCACGTATGGTTCTTTTAAATTATTACCACTCTTTTCATTCAAAAACTGAGTATGTATACCACCGATCGCTACGCTCGCTTCCTTCCCTGTTGAGAGAACCAATGTAACTATCTTAACAGCTAACCTTAACTTTGATTAAACCAAATATTTTAAGTGCCGCCTTGACAATCGCTCATTTAATACAAATACTAGTAAATGTTATGAGTTCTAAATTAATGACTATAAGAAAGCATCATCACCTTCACCTGCCTTTTAATGTCCCCGGATGGGGCACAGGTCTTCCCCATGGTTGGAAGACTATGGGAAGAATAGGCCATAGCCCAGCACACTGGCCCCGTGAGGGTTGGTGCTTACTAAAGACTGCAGATGCAGCAGGGACCAACGGCTTAACGTGCCTTACAGAATTTATTAACACTCACATTTCTCCAACTGCAAATTGGCCATCGCTTAAAATCGATACCCTTCTGTCCAACACCAATTTATTTAGTAAACAATCAAATTACTCTCCTGGAGAGGAGTTGGCGGTCTTAATCCTGTCTTCGCCGAACAAATTTATGTTGGCCTATGTAACAGCGAGTATCTACTTCACAGCGGTGTAGCATCTAAACAACTTCCTTCAAACTTTAACTTTGATGAATTTGGGGGAAATTTTCGCTAAGGAAAATGTAATGTTTTATGTTTCAACCAAAAATATGAAGGGACGTTCTTTTTTAATTAAAAAATTAAAAAAATTGAAGCGCTCGAAAGATCGACGGATCACGGAAACGGAACCTGTGTAATAAGATATAATTAAATACTGAGTAACAATAAAAGAACAAAAAATAATAGGACTATCCTCAGAAACCATATAAATAAACAATAATACAAACTTACAAAGAACTGGAATACGGATATCTAAAAATAGTGTGTTTAATATCATTAACTAATTACACTAACTGCCGCATTCAGATACGTCAATTAACTTTAATGAGTATTTAATGTCAAAAATTTTCATTCAAATCAAGACCATAGACCCGGCAAGAATAGCGACTAGTTTTGAATTGTCATTTTTTGACGTTAAGTACTTATTAACGTTATTTGACGTCTCTGAGTGCGGTAGTAAGCTATTGTTCTGTAACTCTTCACTATAAAATTTGTCTTCTACTACCTATGTCTTATCCATCTTCACTATTTTGGCACTTATTTCAATCGCATTCGATCTACCTAGAGTCTAGGTCTTATTGCCGCACTCAGAGACGTCAAATAACGTTAATGAGTACTTAACGTCAAAAAATGACAATTCAAAACTAGTCGCTATTCTTACCGGGTCTATAGTCTAGATTTGAATGAAACTTTTTGACATTAAATACTCATTAAAGTTAATTGACGTCTCTGAGTGCGGCAGTTAGACCATTAAAAATCTAGATAAACCTTAGTTTGTTCGCCCCAAGTTATTGTTCTAAAACGACACAACATTATCACTAATATCAAATTAAGTAGCTATGCTATTTTGGCTTCCCATCCTCGTGCCACAAAAACATTGACTTGGACTGCCCTTTATTGTTCAATTCCAATTTTAACACAGTATCAGCCCTGGCTTTTAAAAAATTTCATTCTTTAAGACATCATCATTGACAGGTGAATTTATAAGTATTGAGGACGTTGGCTAATGAGTAGGTACAAAAGGCAAATATTCCAATGCACATAATGTGACCTTTTTGAAATCTATTATCATAAGTGATACAGACACTCCCGTGTTTCCCCTCTGCTGGCTGGCCGTATATAGCCGTTGGATAAGTTACAAACTGAAAAAGTATCTGCACTATAAATGCTTAATGGGATAGTGAATTTCTAAAAAAAACAAATTCTACATCCTGAATTGTACATTATTTCGAACGAAGCTACGTTTCTTACTAAACAATTAGCAGAGTTTTTAGAGGCCGCGACAATAGAAATTAATCTTGCAGAAAATGTTCACCATTGCTGCACTAGGCGTATAATTAAGTTGAGCTGTTTAACATAGGGTTTTGTACTTTTCCTTATCGAGTTTGATGTACAACTTAGCATATTATTGTGTATTAAGTGGCCTGACAGAGTACGAAAGAGATCAAAATTAAAAAAATAGCCTACGACCATTGAACTACCTTATAATACATACATAAATCACGCCTATATCCCCGAAGGGGTAGGTAGAGATGAACTAGCACCCACGTTTCGCCAATTATGTCAGGTCCCATGTAATAGGTGGCGAGCCTATTGCCATTTCTCGAGTACAAAAGTCGCAGTACTATTGCTAGATGGTATAAGAGGAACGCTGCTGCCCATTCCTCATCACTGATTTATCGTTAGTCGCCTTGTACGACACCCACGGGAGAGATTTGGGGTGGTGACAATTGTATTCTACTCTGCCGTCACCACATGGCTGGCACACACACTGCCTACGACCTATTCTCAGAACTATACACAAAATTTTTATTATCATCGGTCAAGCCGTTACGGAGGAGTTCGATAACAAACACAGTGACACGAGTTTTCATGTCAGATGATTATTTTTTCCCGTTTCTAATGGTCTAATGGACAAAGTAGGTAATTCTAGTAATGACTTTTTTTTTATTAACCTATAAGATCCCACTGCTGGGCAAAGGCCTCCCCCGCAGCCCTCCATCTCGAGCGATCCCGAGCTAATCCCGTCCATGTCTTGCAGTACGCCTCCAGATCGTCTCTCCACCTCTTTCTAGGTCTAGTAATGACTAATTGACAAAAAAAAATTAAACATTCTGTGCTACATATTATCTTGTTAGGCGGCGAAAATTGGAACTAAATACAATTTACCGATAGATTTTGACATTTTTATGACTTTGTGTTCACCACTGGCAACACCACAAACTGTCAAAATAAATTCTCAATAAAAAATATATACTAGATCGTCATATCGTTTTTTTTTCTAAGGATGTTTTCAAAATATGGAGCTACAAGGAAAGTTGTGAATTTTTTAATAAGTTTTTTATTTTTTTCAAGATTCTAATCTTCAACTACAAGTCCACTTAGCCGAAGTCCGGATTTCTCTCCAGGCAGAGAAAGGCTAAACTTTCTTCTGGCACACAGGCGGAAATGAGAAATGTTTAAGAGGACCCGCTGTGGAGTCAGATAAAAGTGAATTCGTCCCTCCCGGGCCGGGATAATCTACAGAACGGCGAGAGGTCCGTCCCGGCAAATCGTCGGATTATGCTAAACTCACCGTTATTCTAAACGGGCCGCTTATAAAATTCTTCCTGGACCCTTTTATGCGAGCAGATAATGCAATTATTATGAATTATTTTATTTGAAGTTGCGACAGTTGAAAAGTGTCTCGGCCTCATGGTTCTCGGCTGAAAGGCGTTATTTCTGTTGTAAATCAAAATAATAAAATCGTTTATTCATATAATTACCATACACGTCAAGACGATATAGAAAACCCGTGTGTCCCAGGGAGAATAGGGGAGCAGTATGCCTTAATCGTTATCAGATTATAATTCGTTATTAGATAGAGTAGGTCGTGTTTTACCAATTTGATTTAAATGCTTCTGCTTCTTTTTCTGTCAACGTGTGTATATTATGTAATGAGACAAATTAGTGATGGTAACATGGGTTAAAGACCTTTTTTAATTAAGAAAACACAGCCGGTATAAAAACCGTGTAAATTTTTCAGATCAAGGTCTATATGTGTTTAGATTCTACTCATTTCATTTCTACTACAGCGTGAATAACTAACATACCTACTAATAAAGAACATTAATTTCTATTGACACATAACATTAGTAACATCTGAGAAATTCAATATATTATTTTTAGTAAACCCATTTAATGGTCCCTGCCCATTTGGGTGCCCCAAGGTCCGTGTCTTTTCTCAATATATAGCTTGTTATATCAAAATTTACTAGCAGCACGTTCCAACGAAAACAAAGTCATTAAAAAGCTCCACCGTCAGAAATGCTGATCTGACATACAAACAAAAGGTAATAATTCACTGGAGCTACCGGTTCCGATAGATAAAAGTCAATTGTGAGCTAACAGGAGCTTAACTCACTTGACTTCCTTCAGGGACCTTGTTTGAAGGTAGCTTAAGGTGTATTTTAGAAGCACTTTGGCTTATTACAGAATTGAGAAGTGCTATTAAAGGATATTATTATTATGACGAAGTTACAAAGCTAGATTCATGATAAATTATTAGGATTCTTTTTGACGTTGACGAAGACTTTTAACATTTAATTTTAGGTGTAGAATGAAATTATAGAGTTCGTGTTTAATTAAGCCGTGACTTTAAATAATTTATTATAAAAGCTTGTGTAAATTTATTACAGTGGACTGACAAATTTCTCTCATTCGATCTTCATGGAAGAGGAAACATACTGCGCCGACCCCAGATGATTTAGGAACAGGGCAGTAGAATGAAGAAGGTAGCCCAGTATTTATCTTTGCAGTAAATTATCAATACAAATAATAAAAACGTGTGATGTGAATGTGATATAACTATTACTATGATTATTATAATTTTTATTCGTCCCAAAATGTGTTTAAACTGCTTAGTGCTTCAGTGAAACCATTCAAATATGGCGTCGAATACACAAGAGTTTAAGGCAGTACCAATTTATAAGTAAATCTCTTCACAAATTATGATAATCTGTCGATAGCGGAGACGGAGGCTCCATCGCACTCAGTCTTTTTGGAGAGTAATTTTATTTGCCTTCCAAATTAATATAACTACCAAGACCGTTGTAGATATCCATCGCACGTTTTGTAAAAAGCAAATTGTCGACGTCGACCAAATAACCAGCCGTACGATGTCGTAAATGTTTATGATCGGAATACATTAGCGCTTTGTAGCGGGGCCGTAAATCTTGAGGGAATTATGTCAGCTCGAATTTTATCATTACTACGACACCGAAACTATTATGATCGTTATATTGTTTCCTAAAGGCCAGTGCACACGGAAATTTGTAGACGGGGATGTTTTTACTCAAGAACTGCGAAGAAGTTCGAAAGATTTTACAAACTATCCGTATGGATGAGAGGATAGATGAGGAGATACGAACTCGATATCGCGGTAGCTCACCGCGCTCGGCCTGCGATTTCGTAGACTAACCAATGTTCACTTATGCCAGTCACTGGATGAGTGACCAGAAATAAGTTATCTCAAATTACTCTGCGGGCCAGTGTGGTGATTATGGTCCATTCTTGCTATATTCTGTTCCCTATAGTAATGATGATGATGATATACACGGGTGGTGGGCGTTCATTGACGAATACAGAACGCGGAGCAAAATGTGCCTTTGAAGCACTCAGTGAACTCGAGATACCTAATCTATTTTGGGTCATCTAACCAATTGCCCGGCTTTGCGAACATTGCTTGGCTTACATATAAAGCCTCTACACAATGAAGCTTCTCAAGTCAGGATATACATTATGCCAAAATATACAAATCCATGGCTTGTGACAAATGTCGATGTTCATTCTTCTGCCATGGGGATTTCAACTAGGGGTGAATTTAATTTAAAACTCTAAGGTTTGCTAAAGTTTCATTTGGAAACTCGTCTAATCCCCTTCCTTAGTAAAAAAAGGGAGATAAATCAAAAATATTATCTGTAAGAATTTATCAATTAATTGGAGTTAGGAAATAGGCGAAGCGGTATCGATTTATGTAATATTGGTATCTGGACTAAGTCTTACAAAGTTTCATACACACACTGCATTACATGCAAAATGTCTTCATTCAGACCGTACTTGTTTTTCCGAAATTTGGATAGGTTAGGTCACTTTTGTTTCGATTGTGCAAAATATACATACATACATAAATCACGCCTATATCCCCGAAGGGGATATGTCGGGTCCCATGTAATAGTGGCGAGCCTGTTGCCATTTATTGGGCACAAAAGTCGCAGTAAATTGCTAGGTGGTATATAAGAGGAACGCTGCTGCCCATTCCTCATCACTGATTTATTCTTGAAATATACATTCTTACATAATTCATTGCCACGCGTGGTCAGCCCCATGTAATAGGGGGTGACCCTATGTCATTTATCGGTAAATCGTATGCTACTTGGTTATTAGAAGAACGTGGCTGCCAATTCCTTATCACTATTTTAACAACTTTGGCAATAGGCTCGCCACCTATTACATGGGACCTAACCTAACTGGTGAAAAGTGGGTGTTAATTCACCTCTGCCTACCCCTTCGAGGTTATAGACGCGATGTATGTATATATGCAAAATCAATCAAAATCTCTTACCTGTGTGTATGTAGCTTAATATCTTAAACCTACTTGCGGAGATAAAGTTGGGATAGAGCTGTCCCACTGTCCCAATTCCAACAGGAACCGGATACGACGCGCAGTAATGAACCGAAATGACGTATTGTTCGCTCGTTTATGACGTCATCACGCGCAGCTCCGAACCTCAATTCAAGTATGAATGAAGTACTCCTAATTAGAATTTGAAATGTTGCTAAAACAAATATTCGAAGCTACGCGGGGAGATATTATCTTCGAACTTTGGGTTTACGATCGCTGCCGCATTTGAGTGTGAGCTGCTGTGTGATTAAATAACATAATAATATTATTTAAAATTAAACGACGATGTATGACCAAAAATATATCTTGAGATCTCCGCTGCATCTACTGTCGTCAGCATCAATAAATCGGTGCTGATAGCCGTGTTAGGAATTCGGATTGGAGATTGTATCTGCGTGTATTGAATTTTAATATAACTTTATTGCGACCATGGTCACAGCGAGACTACGCTAACATAATTTAATTTTTGTTCGTTATTTACTCTGTTAAAATTTGACAACATTAATTAATTTCGCCAAATCGCTTGATAGACACAAATGAGACGTAACAAAAAACTATATTGGGTACTATTATAACTTGCAAAAGTAAGTCTTAATCATAAGTTTAGAAGACGCCAGGTTTCTGTTCATGTTTATATACCTATTTGGAAAGGCTCAAAATTACACAATCTATGGCTAATACTTCTTACACCCTGCAAACGATGTGGTGACGATGACGGCAGAGCATATTATTTGTGTCAATTTTTACCACCCCAAATCTCTCCCTCATGTGTCGGGCAAACCGACTAATATTTATAAAAATGGTGTGGAAATAGCAGAAAAAATGGTGTGCAAATAATAGAAAATAACAGCATTCCCGGTGCATATAGCTTCGTCAACTAGGTGGGCAGGTTCTCTGGGTTCTATTCTACCCCTTCGGGAATAGGTATGATCTAATTATGACAAATCCTTATATCTAAATTTCTTACAAGAAATATCAAAAGAAACTCAATCCTCAAATAGCCTTTAAAGTTTTTAAATGAAACTCAATCGTCGGATCATTATCATAATTATAAAAACCTTTCATCTCATGATTAGATTTGTTCTGATCAGGCAAAAAACTAATGACCAACTCAGTTTAACGGCATCAAACGCTTAATTACCAAATCCTGTAAAAAAAATAACAACTGTATGTACACAACTATTTCGAACTACCAACAACCAAAACCAATATCGTTTCCTGGACATTCGTTTCATTTATTAACAGACGAGCGGGTTTCCGAACGGAGGATACAACAAATGGGACAGTGTAGGAAATAGTAATGCGCTCGAGAACGTATTTACGTGGCGGGGCGCCCGCTGACGGACAGATCGTCTGACGACAACGCGAGCGCAATGCCTAACGCCAGACGCGGTACAATCTGCTCATGTAGGTATGTTAATACATGAGCAATAACATACATACATAAATCACGCCTATATCCCCGAAGGGGTAGGCAGAGGTGAACTAGCACCCGCGTTTCGCCAATTATGTTAGGTGTAATAGGTGGCGTAGGTACATTGCTAGGTAGTATAAATGGAACGCTGCTTCCTCATCACTGATTTATCCTTAGTCGCCTTGTACGACACCCACGGGAGAGATTTGGGGTGGTGATAAT
The DNA here is from genome assembly GCA_963931975.1 of Cataclysta lemnata. Taxonomy (NCBI): domain Eukaryota; kingdom Metazoa; phylum Arthropoda; class Insecta; order Lepidoptera; family Crambidae; genus Cataclysta; species Cataclysta lemnata. The sequence continues at coordinate 4,570,458 of OZ008340.1, read as the reverse complement.
TGTATTCTACTCTGCCGTCACCACACGGCTTTATTAAAATACATACACTTACTGTATAGTTGCTTACACTTACTGTATTTGTATTTGCCAAGTCAACGATGTCTGTAGACTGACCTTGGAAGCTGGGAGCGAAAAAATAGCGTAGAATGTGCCATTCTCGACTCAAAAGTGGTGTCGTTAAAGGCGACTAAAGGTGATTGCCCGATGTAAACCAATAAGCACCTTGGGGTACCCAAATGGTTGAGGGCAAACCACCAACAATGACATACCCACCCAAAGAAGATTGGTGTCAGGTAGGCGGCCGGCTTCAAAACCAAAACCAAAACCTTGAGCAGTAACACGGAGATAGAATGTTGTCATCCCAATCACTCTCGCCATCCATTGGTCTCTCGACACAGTTCTTTCCGTCTCTTTTCTATTACATTCATTCATCACAAACACCTTTACGATGTGATGAATGATATAAATCATAAAATAATGGGTGGCTTGATGACGTCGGACTGATAAAAACGAAAAAAGAAACATACTCCGCCGCCCCCAGATAAACTAGGAACAGAGGCGTTACTCTGGAAGTTTATTTCGTTCGATCGAGTCTTTGCGTCTTTGTCGCTCTTATTTTAACACGCAGTGGCGTGACAAAAACAGATAGATGTGAGTTAATCGTTCGGAGTTCCAAAGTGGACCTCCAGGGCAGGAAAGTCGGTGGTTGGACTAAAAGGAAATTTTTATTAAATGTCCAATAAACATTAGATGGCTGGCGTGGTCGAATGATTTAGCTATTGGCCAAGAGGTTCCGGGTTCGAATACTTGCAGGGGTAAATGTTTGTAAAGGACACAGCCAATTGCTCTCGGGTCATGGTTGTTAATAATGTTTATGTGGTATATTTTCAATACATACATATATAGTTTTTATTTAATATTTGTCTTTGTATTGTAATCATCGCACACTGGGAATGCCACGGACTTTACCGGTTTTCAATAAAGATATTTTAATGACTGTCCAACCATTGTGAACGCTTCTTTAGAAGACACCGACTGAAATTGTCTAACCTTCTTTTATGCAAATACCGTTTTTGTTAAGTCATTCAAATAAGTTTTTTCTGTAGAATACATGCAAATTATTTGCGAGAACCATCGAGAGTCGTTAAGATTCCGACTAGAGAAAGCTCCAAGAGACGGGGAATGATTAATACAAAAAAGATTTTTGAATATAGCACCATTGACAGAAGATGAAAGGGTTTCCATCTGGCCTCATATGAACGTTATGAGAAGACTATAATTTTCTAAAATTTTTTTGATAAATTTTTATAGCATTCATATTTAAGTATACGGAAGTATGATGTTCAAATAAAAACCAAACAAGTTTTTATTTTTATTTCAACATTGTATCACAAAGAAATTTGCGGGTATCGAACTTCTTTGCGGATATCGCATTTGCGGGTATCGAACTTCTTTGCGGATATCGGATTTGCGGGTATCGGATTCACGCATCAAATCATCAAGACTATAACCACAAATTTCTTTGTGATCAAATAATATTTATATGTAGTTTGTTTTATTAGATTAGGTACCACCACGTTCCCCTGTATTTTGATACTATCGCGTAATTGAAACGACACGAATTGAATTTATGGTGAACACCCTTTGTACGCCCTTATTTTACCTTACCCCTCCAATTTTCGACGGAATTAGTTCGGGATTTGTGGTAGGTACAAGGTAACGGAGCCTTATTTCGATAGATTTATGCGTAACCTGTGTCATTAAATCATTAAAGACATTTCGTTAAAATCTTGCTTTACTTTTTTGTTTAATTTTACCATAATTTTATTAAGCTGGTAAGAGAGGGAATGTCATTTAATGATCATTAAATCGACTCTGAGTGCGGCTATTAGTGGCTAAATATAATTATGGATCAATAACTGTACGTCCAGTTCGAATCTTGTTGAGGAAAATGTTTGTGATGGACACAGATATTTGTTCTAGAGTTATGATTATTTATGTAGTATATTATGAATATTTGTATATAAGTAATTTCATATAGATATATTATCATTATTACAAATTACAAAACAGTCCCCAGCAATTCTTGTAGAGTACTTTCAAACTGGTAAATTTCTACAGAGTATTTGTTAACCTAACGTAAACGATGACTTTATATGATTTGCAGTGTTATTTATAATAGGATCATTGTACATTATTAAAATAGGTGTGCACTTCTCTGAAATTGATGTTGGTTTTGTCACGTCTCGACTGTCAATTACATTTAATAATATTTTACTAACACTTGTAAAAAGTACAACAAAAAGTTTAAAGATACCTTGTTTATAGGATACCTACGTCACATCTTGCGGTCACAAATATTGGACAGAACTGGACAAAATAGAATAAGTTATACTTTTTACACATAAAGCCAATTAATTAAGTTCCGAAATTTAAAAAAAATTAAATTTAATAGAATATTTAAAATGACATACTGACAGAATTCAATTCTGTCTGTATACATAGGGAGCATCTGATGATGTCATGACAGTTATAATATTTCTTACAACTATGATCTTCACGCGATTCCCAAAGTGGTCGAAATCGGTTTCCCAGAGTCGACAATGTAGAAAAGTTTTTAAATTGGTAAGAACCTATTTTGTATCAATAGGAAAAAAGTAGAGTTATTTGGCAATGAGGTTCGGACATATCAATCATTTTGGTGGAATGAAAAATAGATGACGGACTAAACATACATAATAACTTAAAATCAAATTTAAACAACCATAATTCGAAAACAATTGTCAATCATCACATAAACATTTCTCTCTACAAGAATTTGAACTCGGGACTTCTTGGCCGATATCCACCCCATGTAAGAGTAAGTAATCTAGTGGTGTTGTAAGTAAGCTTAACGTGATAATGTGGCCTCACAAATTAAATTCGGTCCCTCATTAATGAATACACACCATGTGTTTCAGAACGCGTTTTGTTCAGAAAAACCCGTAGCAAAAGTAGGTACGATTATAAAAACAATTCATTGCTTCAAAATTTAAATCGCTCGTTGAATGAAACAACTTATCCGAACAGATGTAGGTATAGCTAGGGTTGCCATCTCTAAAATCTGGCAATCAGGACAAGAAGCGTAAAACCCCAGATTTTCGTGCTCACAAGCAGGACACGTTAACAGGGTTTTGAAATCGTGGGAAGCTTCATAATTTTAAGAACCAGACTACAAATGATAAGCTGCCCGTAAGCTTCCCGGACGCCCTTTAAATTAGGAAGGATGGCAACCCTATATATAGCATTCAAATCAATGTGCCGTTCGAGCTAGTTCTTCGAGTGTCATCTGCGCCACAGACGATGGGAGCAGAAGCCATAACTTTTTTGGACGCTCAACGGCACTTAAGATTAAGACTACCCAAAATTGTCAAATTTCTACAATATGTTGTCAACCTTAACTTATTCGTTCGTAAAGCACAAAGTCGATTGAGAAAATTTAACATTTTGTGGTAGCTTGACGTGCTGTTGACTGTACAATTTTTACTCTATTAACGTACGTAATCAACTGTCACTCTAAACTTTTAATTCGTAGCATAATATAATGTGAAACATAAAAAGTAGTTTCTTTTATTGCCATTTAGGTATCAGGCAGATAAATCGCAGTATATCGCTAGGTGGTAGAACAAGAACATGCTGCTCATTCCTCATCATTGTTTTAACCCTTGCTCGCCTTGTACGACATTCACAGGACAAATTGAGACTGGCGACGATTGTATTCTGCTCTGCCGTCACCACACTATACTAATATTAGCTTCACACAGACTTAAAAACAACAAATCTAATTTATTGCAAAGTATAACTTAATAACTTTTCCGGTAGTCAAATTGTAAACACGTAAATCGTCACTCTCCACAAAAAATATTCGAAAACTGTGTGTAACATGGAAAAAGTGAGAATAAACTGCATATAAGTGAAGTAGAATAGTGATTTCACGGCCAATAATCGTTTGCAAGCAAAAATTCCACCGATTTTGTGATATTAACGAGAAAGAAAAATAAATAGTGAGTCATCTCAGTTGTGTTTTGACATTTTTTGTGATTCTATGACAGTAGTTTTCGTCGAACCATAGACACAATAATTAACGGCTCTGGATACTATAAGGGCATTACACACGGACGATAATTATCGTTACGATCAAAGTACGACCACCCAACGACCGTTTGGCAAAGACAGTGAAATCGAGTTTTGCGACGAAAACATCTGTAAAACCCATTAGATAAAACTACAATATGGATCTACAGACAAAAATAATACTAGAGAAAATGAAAGAAGAACTCGAAAAACAAACCGCTCACATAACAGAGTCTTTAACCAAAAATCTGTCAATAACTATAGAGGAAAAACTCAAACCAATTATAGAAGAAAACAAAGAACTCAAAAAAGACATAGATATACTAAGAAAGAAGGTCCAGGGTTTAGAAAAAGATGCACGAAAAAATAACGTCCTTCTGCACGGTGTTGAAGAAACTGAAACAAATAACATACAACTCCTCAACCTAGTAGTCAACACATTAAACACTGCTAATAAAGATGTTGGCACAGAGTTGGAAAGTTGGGACAAATACGAAATCAACAAAGTACTAAGACTGGGAAAAAAGAACTATAGTAAGAAGAGACCGATATTGATAACGTTAACTCTAAATTGGAGAAAGATCGAACTTCTGAAAATGAATAAGTATTTCCCCGAAAATGTTTATGTTACAGAAGATTTTCCAAAAGAAATCTTAGCAAAAAGAAAAGAGCTAAAATCGAAACTACAAGAAGAAATAAAAAACGGAAAAGTAGCGTTTATTAGATATGATAAATTGGTGGTTAAAGATAAACCAAAGGACAAAAAAAGGGGAAGTTTAGTTTAGTTTAGTTTAACTGGGCTTTATCCGCACTTAGCCCCCTGATTGGGCCATTGTACGTGTCTCCCTATTATTGCTACTCCAACCATCCCAGACTATCCCAAAAACCCAGCAGTCTTTTCAGACTGCTGCAAGCTTCCGGGACCGATACTGGGGATTGGAGGAGCCTTGCCCGTTCATCTGCCACGCTCCTGCATTCTATAAGCACGTGCTGTGGCGTTTCTTCTGCCTCCATGCATCCTCTGCATAGAGGGCTGTCCGTCACCCCAATGGTAAATAGGTGCTTGTTTAGGGAGCAATGGCCAGTTATTATGCCTATCACCATTCGGAGTTTGTCCCTGTTTAAGTTTATGAGGTTGCGAGCAAATCTTTTTGATGCCACCGGAACTGCATTCTTTGTTTGCTTACACCCGTCACTGTTTATCCATTCTCTAAAATGTGTTTCCTCAGTTTTGGTGCGCAGCCATGTTTTTATCTGGGCCTGAGGTATGGGTAGCAATGGTTCCGGTCCATATACTGTCCCTTTCGATCCCTTTTTGGCCAGTTCATCGGCTACGTCATTTCCCAATGAGTTGCTGTGTCCTTTGATCCATTGAAGAGTTACTCCGTTCGTACTCGCAATGGATTGGAGTGCATTGTGGCACTCCAGTATCAGGATAGATGTTATCGTGTTTCTTTGTAGGGCTTGTAGAACGGAAGCACTGTCTGAGATTATTTTGACGTTTAGGTCTCTGACATCTCTGGCTGCAACCGCCTGTGCCGCTTTGGTGATGCCAATGCATTCTGCTTGGAAGATTGAGTTTAGTTTGTCCAGTGTTGTTGATATTTTTATATTTAAGTCGTTCGAGAAGACACCAGCTCCAGTGCCATATGTGGTTTTAGAGCCGTCTGTGTATATCCTAACTTCATTGATGCCAGAGACATCTCCTGGTTCTGCGATGAGTTGGATATTGTACCTTCGATCGAAGACATGTTTACACGGTGTTCTGTCTATGGGTGCCTCTAGGAGTGGTATTTTCTTCAGGGTCCATTGCAGAATTTTTGTGTGTGTTGTTTCTATATTTTGTTTCCATAGCCCGTTAGCTCTAAGCCTTAAGGCTGCTGCCTTTGCCTCCTCCTGTATTACAAGATCTAGAGGTGTCAGGCTCAAGAGATACTCTAGTGCGGCTGATGGGGTGGTTCTCATGCATCCAGTGGTAGCTACGCTTGCTAAGCGTTGTAGACTCTGGAGTTTTGCTTTTACCGTGGTAAGTTGCGTTCTGGGCCACCATACAACCGATCCGTAGGTCATAGAAGGTCTGATAACTGATTTGTACAGCCAGAGAGATATTTTAGGGGTTAAACCCCATTTTTTACCAACTAGTCTTCTGCACTGACAAAATGCTATACAAGCCCTCTTTGTTTTTGCCTCGATATGACTCGCCCAATTCAATTTATTATCAAGAATGATGCCCAGATATTTCACTTGTGTTGATAGGGCGAGTTTGGTGTTAAATAGTTTTGGTAGATTGAGTTCTGGTAACTTCCTTTTGTTGGTGAAAAGGATAAGTTCTGTTTTCTTCGGATTTACTGACAGCTGATGCTCGTCACACCAATGTTCAACAATCTGAAGGGCGGAACGCATTACTCTGCATAGTATGTTCTCTGCTTTCCCATTTATCAGTATTGCTAGGTCATCTGCATAACCAATAGTAGTGTATCCTCTCTCATTTAGCGTCCTTATAAGGCTGTCCACTACTATGTTCCACAGAAGTGGTGATAGGACCCCTCCCTGGGGGCACCCTTTAACTACCTTTGCCCTTGTGGTAGTATTCACCACTACCTGGACCGCCCTTTTACTGACCAGTTCAGTTATCCATAACCTTACGGCTGGCTCTACTTTAAGTCTCTGAAGGGCGTGGTTTATGCTGTTGTGCATAGTTTTGTCAAAAGCTCCTTCTATATCTATAAAGGTAGCTAATGTTGAAGCTTTGTTTGTGATAGCCGATTCTATTTTATGTACCACCATGTGTAGTGCCGACTCTGTTGATCTGCCTTTCCTATAGGCATGTTGTTGAGGGTGTAGTGGTTTTTCTTTGAGTACTCCATCCCTTAGGTGGCGATCTACCAATCTTTCCAGCGTTTTCAGAAGGAACGAGGTAAGACTGATGGGCCTGAAGGATTTGGCGTGAGTGTAGTCCTCCTTACCTGGTTTCGGTAGAAAGACTACTTTCGCTTCCCTCCATCCTTTCGGTATGTATTTAAAGGCTATGCAGGCCCTGTAGATTGGTAATAAAAATTTTGTGATCTGTTTAGACTGCCATTGTAGCAGTGCGGGGAATATCTCGTCTAGCCCTGCGGACTTGAACGGTTTGAAGCTTTTTAGGGCCCATTCTATTCCATCTGCAGTCACTATCTTGTTTGCGACATCCCAGTCTTGAGTTGTTGGTGTACTGCTGTTCTCATCAGTCCATTCCAGATCTGATGTGATTTTGCAATTTGGAAAATGTGTTTCCAGCAGTACTGCGCTAGTTTCGTTGTCCGTGTTTGTATAAGTACCGTCTCCTTTCTTGAGCGAGCCCAAAAGGTTGGGTTCATCTTTTGAAAGGATTTTCTTTATTCTTGCGGCTTGGTTTGTTGAGTTTATGCTACTACAGAAATTGCGCCATGCCTCCGTACTTCGGAATCTGATACGTTTCTTGTAGTGCTTTTGTGCTAATTTATATTTATCCCAGTCATCATCGTTCCTGGTATTTTTTGCTCTGTTAAAAAGTGTCCTGAGCTCCTTGCGCAACCGCTCTAGTTCTGGCCCCCACCAGCGACTTTTGTCTATGCGTTTAGGTACCAGGACAGGACATGCCGTTTCGTAGCTTTTTAAAAGAGTTTTAGTTAGGTGTTGTACGTGAGTTTCTATATTATCTCTATTAAGTATTTCGTTAGTAGGGACTGTGTTATCTAGTGTTTCGGTTAATATGTTTATGTACCTTGTTATATCTGTTTTACGGGGGTTTCGATATGGAACAGGGTCTGTTGGCTTATATTGTATTTGGAAACAGACGCGGCGGTGATCCGCGAACGATGGTTCGTTCGACACGTGCCATCCCTCTATAAGATTTGCCGCCGCGTGTGTTGCCAGAGTTATATCTATGATAGTTTGAGCTTACAAACGTAGGTTCCCTACCTCTGTTCATGATGTTCAGGTTTGTTTGGAATAAATATTCAGTTAGTAACTCACCCCTTTTGTTTGTTTCCTTACTTCCCCACAGAGAGTGATGAGCGTTGCAGTCTGCAGAGATGATCAGGGCCCAGTCATGTGCTTCGCAGTGTTGCACCAGCTTGGCTAGTTCTCTCGGGGGGAGTTCGCCATCGCTCGGCATGTACACTGAGGCTAGCACCAGGGCGGTTTGATTTTCTGTGAGGATTTTCACCGCAGTGACGTCTCTAGAACAGAATTGGTTAAGCAAGGTGCCTGCAATGTTTTTAGGCATAAAAATGCAGGTTCTTGGTTTATCAACAGTTGTGTCTAGCAGTAACTTACCACCGATGTTGTTTAGACCGCAGATTCTGTTGTTTCTGATCCAGGGTTCCTGGATTAGGGCGACGGTCTTGGTGTCGGCCTCCAGCACTCTGCGTAAAGTCGCCGCCGCTATCTGTTTGTGCTGAAGGTTGGTTTGTATGGTTTTGATGAAACTAGGGACTAAGAAGGATGCCATCTTCGTCGCTAGTTTCATCCCCAAACCGCAGTGTCGAGTTCGTCTCAGTCTCGCTCAAACCCTGTTGGGGAGCAGAGGTGGACGGCTCCGGAGTTGAGGTCTTCTCCGAAGGCTCACTCGCCACTGCAGGTTGTTGATTGGCCTTCGCCTTCTCCTCTTCTTCCGAAGAGAAGAAGCGTATGTACCCACTTCCTGACATGTGGGCTACACGGCGGTCTCTGTTGACGATGGCTTGTCTCTGGTCTTCAGGGATTCCCAGGATTAGGTGTACCACCTTTTCCTTGGAGCCTTCCTCCAGAGATTCATCCACCGTCATGTTGTAACACTGCCAAGAGTCCACTTTGTACCACGGGTTTTGGGCACAAATGACTCTTTGCAGTGTCTCCGCATCGGTGATGCGGGTGTGAAGGAGAAGCCCTGCCTTGAGCTTCTTTTTAAGTTCTGACTGCTTAATCACAGCCAGAGTGGTATTTGGTATTGGTGAGGCTATCTTTTTCACAGCCTTCTCCAGCCAGCTGAGTGCGTTCGCGTCCTCACACCACATCGCTAGCACTCCGTCTAACAAGAAGGGGCGCCCGCGGAAAGATGGAGCTTGCGCGCCGGGAGACGACGGAGACAGCACAGCCTCCAGGATACCATCATCGATGGCTTCCCTCAGCTGGTCTGCCTGCTCCTGCGAGAGGTCCCTCGGCGGGACGGTGATAACCGCCACCCTCAGATGCGAATTACTCGCGTCTGCGTAGCTCACCGTCCGCTTCGGATTCGCGTCAGTTTTCGTGCGTTTAGCTTCCCCCCTGGGGGAGCGGGTCTCGTTCAGACGAGCTCGCTTCGAGGAAGCGCGCTCGTTCTGACCAATACCGCTGCCAGGTTTCTCCTTTTCAGGAGCGGGATTCTCCTTTTCAGGAGTAGCTTTCTCCTTTTTTGGAGTCGCAGCGAAACTCTTACCGCGAGAACCTCTCGGTGTTCGTCTCCTTTTCGTCTGACTGGGTGGTGGTGGTGGTAGGGTCGGTGGCTCTTTAGCCTCCTGTACTGGCATCGCCTCCTTTGAGGTGGACGGTACAGGTTCGCGCTGCGTTTCCGCTGCTGCGTTAGCTGCCACGTTTTTCAGATTTTTTGTCTGTTCTTGCCGAAGGGCCTTCCTTCTCGCGCGCCTGTTGGGGCGACTGCGTTCCGGTTGGCCCTTCGGCTGTTTATTAGCCACCTGCTTTAAACCCTTTTTCAAGGGGCGTTTGTGGCATACTACGGACCATTTAGACACAGTTGCTGTGTCAATGGTCGATGGTATGGCCTCTGCGAGGCCCGACATGTCCATAGAGCACAAGGTGTCCCCCCCAGAATACGTGGGACAGACCGAGTTAGACTCGGTGAGGGATTCTCCACTACCAGTGGTACCCTCCTGGGGTAAATACTTCTTCCTTTGTGCTTCCATCTTAGTTGTTTGGGCGGGGATGTAAACTCACACTACCTGCCCTTGGTGCGTGTGGTACAACTTTTTGGGGGGATTTAGTGCCCCAAGGCTATGTGGGCCTGGATGTGGTTTTGCGCCGCCACTGTTCGGCGTGGAAGTTTGGAGAGGATGTTAGGATAGGGTTGGGTTAAGGGTTTTTGAGGTACGGCCAGAGGTTTCTGTTATACTAATTGCATAGGGCATTTAGCCAATAACGGGCGGCAACCTCGTGAAGGATAGTCCACTGGCCTTGCTTAGGGGATCTTCGCGACCTGCGCTCCTCCCTAAACCATTTACCAAACCCAGCATCGGACAGACGCTGGGAGTAGGGAGGTTGTCAATCAACCAACCAATATAAATTTGATTGACCCTCTCCCCGCCCAAAAAAAAACAAAGGGGAAGATCGGAATCGAAATCACCAAATTTACATACGAATAAAAAGATAGAACTGATGGCCCCATTTAAAGGCAACAAGAAGAATCCGTTTGATAATATGAATCGTCCAAGAGCAAATTCGTTAACAAACGTGAATACAAAAAATTAGCAACTATCACACATCGGAATTCGGAAAAATAAAATAAATAATAATAAACAAAACATAAACAACACAACAAAACCTCTTTCCCCAAGCCGGCCGGTCACCGTGGGGAAATACGACCACAACCCTCCAGCAAACAAAATAACCAAAGAAAAACAAAAAAAAAAAATATACATAGCAACTCTAAACACGCTTACATTAAGAACAACAGAAAAACTTCTCGAACTGGAAACAGCATTAGAAAATATTAAATGGGACATCCTTGGTCTAAGCGAAGTAAGGCGAGTAGGAAATCAAATAGAAGAACATAACGATTACATCCTTTACTACATAGGAGAGACAAAGGGGCAATATGGAGTAGGATTTATGGTGAAGAGACAATTTTAAAGAAACACATTCTAGAGTTTAAAGGGATGTCTGAAAGAATCGCAATACTGAATATACATTTACAAGGCTACAAAGACAATTGGACTATAGTACAAATCTACGCACCGACGGAAGCAGCAGACGAATTAACAAAAGATGAGTTCTACAACCAACTTTCAGTCGCACTAGAGACTGCTCATAAAAACGTCATTGTAATGGGAGATTTCAATGGTAAAGTGGGTCAAAAGCAAGGTGAAGAGCATGTAGTGGGAAACCACGGAATAGGAAAAAGAAGCAAAAATGGTAAAAGAATAGTAAACATGGCCCTTGAGAACAACTTAACCATTACAAACAGCCTATTCAAGAAAAAACCATCCAAGAAATGGACTTGGATATCGCCAGACGGTACTTTTCGTAATGAAATTGACTATATATTAAGCAACCAACCCAAAACATTCCAAGATGTCAACATAATAAACAAATTTAACTTTAATAGCAATCATCGTATGGTAAGAGCAGCTCTATCTTATAAAGAACATAAGAAACAAAGGAAACATGTGAACAACCAAGATAATAATTTGACATCCCGCGGAACAACACCAAATAATAGAATAACTGGAAATATAGACAAAATACAAGAACTGTATGACACAGAAATAAACAATGCCTTCAAAATAAAAAAATATGGAAATTCTGATAAAAATGTACTCACTCTTAAGACACTAAACCTCATCCAGAAAAGGAAAGAATTACTTAAAAACAAAAGAGATAAGACAACATTAAAAGAAATAGCTGAATTAAGTAAAGAAATTAGTCGCAACATAAAACAAGATAAGACAAAAAGAAGAATCGAATGTATGAATCACCATATAAGCAAAACAGGAGGCATCAACAAAGCGTTAAGAGAATTAAGAGAAGAGAAGCTATGGATTCCGGAAATGAACAATAATAAAAACAACAAACAAGAAACAAAGAGACATTCCATTCTTCAGGTTGCAACAGACTATTTCCGCAAATTATACTCTACTGAAAACACCCAAGGAAATTATACTATAGACCTTGAAGATAACACAGAGGAAATCCCTCAAATTCTCGAAAAAGAAGTTTTTCATGCAATAAAGATACAGAAAAACGACAAAGCTCCAGGTCCTGACCATATAACCAACGAGATGATGAAACTAACACTATCAGAAACAACAACTAAACTAACCAAGCTATTTAATTTCATCCTAAACTCAGAAACTATACCCATCCAATGGACAATAAGTTCCATAATCCTCATTCACAAAAAAGGTGACAGGTCTGAAATAGGAAACTACCGCCCGATAAGCCTGATGTCTAACATCTATAAGGTATTCTCAAAAGTTATACTAAATCGTATTGGAAAAAAACTTGATGAGCAACAATCAAGAGAACAAGCTGGATTCAGATCAGGATTCTCCACAATTGACCACATACATGTGATAAAACAGCTTATCGAGAAATGTCAAGAATATAACCTCCCATTATATATGGGATTTGTAGATTACAATAAGGCATTTGACTCTCTAGAACATCACCACATTTGGAAAGCTCTAAAAAATCAAGGCATCGAAAACAAATACATAAGGTTGATAAAAAACGTATACTCCAACAGCACAGCACAAATCAAACTAGAAACTGTAGGAGAAAGCTTCCCAATATGCAGAGGAGTGAGACAGGGGGACCCACTCTCGCCAAAACTTTTCTCCTCAGTACTAGAAGAAGTGTTTAGAAAAATGGAATGGGACAATATCGGAATTAACATTAATGGAACACTTTTAAACCATCTAAGATTCGCAGATTATATAATACTTATAACAGATAACCCAGAAAGTCTTCGAACCATGCTCCAAGAACTAGCACATGGCAGCAAAAAAGTGGGTCTAACAATGAATAAAACAAAAACCAAAATAATAACAAATAGATATAAAGAAAGCATCAAAGTAGAAGATGAAGAAATAGAATATGTTAATTCCTACATATACTTAGGCCAACTAATTGCCTTCAATGACCAAATGGAGCTAGAGATAGAGAGAAGGATTGCAAACTCGTGGAAGAGGTATTGGGCCCTTAAAGAAATTATGAAAAATAAACAACATAACATTGCAATGAAAAGAAAAATATTCAACACATGCATATTGCCAATACTAACCTACGGGAGCCAGACCTGGGCAAACACCCAAAAACAAGATCAAAAATTGACCACATGCCAAAGAGCCATGGAAAGGAGCATACTCGGCTACACAAAAAGAGACAGGAAGAGAGCCATTGATATAAGGCGAATAACAAAATAGAAGATGTAGTGACCAAAACTAAAAGACTTAAGTGGAGTTGGGTGGGACACATGTGTAGAGAAAGAATACATAAGTGGACAGATGACATAACCGTGTGGACCCCTAGATTCCAAACCAAAAGGAAAAGAGGGAGACAAAGAAAGCGATGGTCGGACGATATAAAGAAAATAGCAGGCCCTTTGTGGCATAGAACTGCATTGATAAGAGAAGAATGGAAAGAGCTGGAGGAGGCCTTTGTGTCAAAAGGACACGCCGACAATCCGAAGACTGATGTGTAATAATTATGTATTAAATAGTTTAAATCAAACATTGTATCTGAGTTGGCAATAAAGGCTAATAATAAAATAACTTAATAACGTGTCCAATTCATTTTAAGCTGTAACTAAATGAGATTTGAATTGAGAATTCCTTACACTTGCAACATTAATTCAATATTCCTGCGAAACACCGACTACATTCCAAATTCCAAGCACTATATTTAACAGATTTATGTGAAAATAAAACAAAATATTTATATGTATATTATTTTACTATCGGTTTGATAAGCTCTAGATTTATAGCGGACTTTCGAACCGATGTAGATATAATTTATATACTATAAGTGTTAATCATAATATTATATTTCGCAATGTTTTCACGCGAGGATAAATCTTGTTTTTATCGTCAGCAATAATACCAGGCGCGCGTGATGCACGGTTCGCACATAAATAAAATGGTTCCGTGCAATATTTCGGCGTTGGCGGCGGAAGGAATTTCACGGACAGAGGGAACCCTAATGTCGCGTGCTAAACGGGATCCCATGAAATTTATCCACTGAATTACGGGGGCATTCACTTGATAAACATCGAAACCTCCAATAAAGTTTTAATGGTATTATTAAGAGCTTTAAGAAGTCAGACATTGTAGAAAACAAAATGTTTTGTTAGAGTTTGAAGATTTACTACATCCAAGATTTTTTTTTACCTTGACTAAGTTAAATAAAAATACATACATACATTAATCACGCCCAAATATCCCCGAAGTGGTAGGCAGAGGTGGATTAACATCCATGTTTCGCCAATTGAAGGGTTGTAAGTCAATGCTAATGTTCTTATTTGGAGAGATACGTTTGAATATTATTAGGCAGACCGTATTTTCGTAAAAATATTTAAGTACATTCGTTTTTTTGGCACTTAGATCCTTTAGACTTAAGCCTTCAATTATGTTCAGCCCCATGTAAGTCCCAGGTGGTGAGCCAATTGCCATCTATCGGGCACCTCAATCGTAGCATACTGCTAGGTGGTACAAAAGTAATGCTGCTGCCCATTACTGCCTACCCATCGCTGTCTAAGCCTTAGTCGCCTTGCACGACACCCGCGGGTAAGATTCAGGGTTTTTCCGAATTCGAGATTCGAGTGAGAAAAAGGTTTGTTCAAACAGAAATTTTATTATTATGTTAACGTTACAATTCAATAATTCAATTCAGTCTACGAGCGCGCAGCACATGTTGCTGTCAAACCGCGCAAATTAACGACTAACAAGCATCTCTGCCTTTTTGCAACAAAAACTGAATTTTATGTCAGTGAATAAGCGCTGGGCCCGTGTTTGATTTGTGATTACAAAACAAACACGTATGCAAATAAGAGTTAACCACCCGTCGGCCGTTTGGCACCATACCGAGCTTTCTTCGGACTCTCAAACGCTCGAATGTAGAACCTGTTTCATTGTTGCCAAGGTCCTATTTCGCGCAGCAACTCACAACTGAAGGCTAATAGTCTAAACGATTATATTTAAGTTGAGTCTCGACTCTCGGCCGTTCTACAGTTGGTTTCCGAAATTGAAGTTTACTTAAACGGCGTAAAGGTCCCGAATGTAATTGGGAAAATTTTCGAAACTTTCAAGGGTACAAGTTCGGTAAAATTTTGCATTTATAAGGACCTTCTACAGTTTTTATATGTTTTTAAATTCATAACAATATAATAAGAAACTCAATAATAAGGCGGACGCAAAACCCAAAAAAATATTTTGTGCGAAGATTATAGGAAACTTACTATTTTGTGCGAAGATATTTTTTAGGATATTATTTTGTAACAATATATAATATTAGTTGTAGAACAACAGGACACTGACCATTTCGTATGTCTATAGCACTTCTGTCCAAATTGTCCACCCCAAGTATTCTAGAAATCAGCCCCTGTAGCCTGGGACGTGGACACATCTCTTTCGGGGGACAGAAAATCTTTTTCTCTCGCTCTAACTCCCACTAAATGCCGGGACAAAACACTCTCAAGTGGTGGAGAGAGACTTGTCCACGTCCCCGTGCTAGGCCCGCAGTAAACACGTAAGACCGTCTATTGTACAATACGGGAAGATGGCCAAAGAGGATATAACGGACACTCCCGTGCATAAAATCTTTTTGAAATTGATATTTTCACGCCAGCCTCGAAGTATGCTCCCGTAAGAAGGCAGGAAGAAACAAAAAGTTTGCGTATATTGGCAAATAATTTTATGATTATTTAATGTAAGTGCCTGTATGTAAGTAAGTGCCTGTAAATGTAACTTATGTATGTGCTCTATTGATATACGTTACAGTGTCAAATATTGTGTTCTATTTTAGTCTTCACTACTTTACTGACCTCTTAAGGTAGAATTGTAACTAGTTCTTTCGTAGCTACGAAAAACAGGAACAAACATAGTTAGACACTGTGTAAAAACCATTAACGGACAAAAATAAATAGTGCTGACAGCCGAGAAGCTCACGCCGACATGTGTCAAATGTTTTGGGGGAGTAATAATAGTAACGAACATTTGTATTGTTGCGTATTGAATAGAAAACAATATTTTTACCGTTTGTTGCGTTTCTTACATACATACATACATAAATCACGCCTGTATACCCGAAGGGGATATAGGCGTGATTTATGTATGTATGTATGTATGTATACCCGAAGGGATAGGCAGAGGTGAACTAGCACCCACGTTTCGCCAATTATGTTAGGTCCCATGTAATAGGTGGCGAGCCTATTACCATTTATCGGGCACAAAATTCGCAGTACATTGCTAGGTGGTACAAGAGGAACGCTGCTGCCCATTCCTCATCACTGATTTATCCTTAGTCGCCTTGTACGACACCCATGAGAGAGATTTGGGGTGGTGACAATAATGTATTCAACTCTACCGTCACGTCTACCACACGGCGTTTCTTTCAATCATATAATCATATAGTTTTTGAGACTGGTTGTTAAATAGTTTACCAACAACCGAAATAATAAATGGGCATGGCGTATTCGAAAAGTGATCGGAAACCAATTGATTTTTTTCTGACTTAATTAATTCTTTTGTAATAGTTTTTCAAACATTTATAATATGTTCAAGTAAATATCAAAACATAAACGACCTTAGTTCATCTGGATTCTGCTCGACACAACGAAAAAACCTCGACCTGTATACCTTCTCGGAAAGGTTGTATATCAATTCTCGGTACAAGCGATGATAAATAAGCTGTGATATGGATAGTGAGACGCGCTACACCGTATAACTTATGGCTTGCCGAGAGACGGCGGTTCCCTACGTAATTTTGAATCTCGCTATTGCGGACATTATTCCCAATCACTCTCTCTGTTCATCGGTCTCTCGACATGGTTGTTTCCGCCTCTTTTATATGCATTCATTCATCACTGGCACCTTTTCGATGTGAATTTGGGGTCTTTGGGTGTTTTTCGGGTCGGCGCAGTTTGTTTAATCTTCCATTCATATCGTTCAGACATCGTCAACTCCGTTTTGATTCATATCTTCCATCACACCGGAAAGCTGCTAGTCATAAATGTATGTATAGAAAAGAGATGGGACGAACCATGTCGAGAGACCGATGAACGGAGAGAGTGATTGGGAAGACAACATTCCAATCCATACTGCTCAAGGTTTTCGCTTAAGTTTTACAGCCTGCCTGACACCAAACCTCTTTAGGGATCCTTTCGAAGGTATGATGGAAAAATATTCGCTACAACGTATGTCGCAGTAGCGGCATTCGAAGCCACGTAGGAAACCCGCGACGGGTTAGCAATAACAAATAAAAGTTGGTTCAGACCATTGTTTCTCATGTGTCAATTTTTAACATCACTCTCATGGAAATAAGGCGTTGACAGAGGTTGCCCATGTATATTTAAAAACAGTCATGCCGATGACTTATTTAATATATATGTGAAACAGATGACTCCTGATGAAGGTGGTGTTTAAGCAAAACAGTTAGTGAATGAAGATATGGATGGATTGACGCGGTAATAGGAAATTAGGGCCTTAGGGCGAACATAGCATAGTTTTGGACAACTAGACAATAAAAGCGCAAATTATGTAAGTACCGTCTACCTAATTTTTAAAAATAACAATTATATTATTTAATATATTTCGCTCGCGCCTATCATCCAGCCCAAAAAAGCAGCATGAGCATTTATGTTATTTATACTAAGCGACGGACAAAATTTAATACTCATACATAAATACTTGTTATATACTACATATATACATGCCTTCGAGGATAAACAGACGTAATTTATGTACAGTTCTATAAGCATATAAACCAATATTCATTTCATGCTCTGTCCGCTGAAAAGGTTCAAAATATCATTTTGATTCCGTCACCATTAGGAAAAATGGGAAACCATTTATTCCATTGCACAAAAGCCGTTGAACGTCCCCAAATCTTCATAATTATCATTAGAAATTCCTTTCACGCGGAAGTGTTTAGTCACTTAAGAGACGTCCTCCGTTTATTTTTCACAATTAACGAGGCAGTTATGATTTAGGAGATTCCTACGCGGCCGGGACATTTCTGAGTTTCTTCGTCGAAGCGATAAATAATACAGCTCGGAATTCACCAGATCTCTCCCCCTTCGCTTTTAGTATTAGGCGATCCGCCCGAGTTGATATTAATAAGAATACATAGTTCTATTACCAAAAAAATCTATGTCCTGACTATTCGTGATAAATTTACTATACATTTCATTGGTCTTAATAAAGTAATAAGTATAAGGACGAATCTTATCCTACGTCCTTAATTTCATTCAGTTCTTCTTTCTTTGCCATTTCCTATTAGACATCAGCGTTGTCAATCCTGATCCTGAAGATTTATCAGTGCTATCATAATTTAATTCTTACAAAGTTTTGTTAAAAAAATTTGATTAGCATAGAATAAAAACCAGTTGAAATTGTTTTACTTGCTAATTGAAAAGCAATCCAGAAACAAAATTATTGTAATACAAACTGCCTTCATTCAGTGTCTCAGATTGTTAACACAAGCATGTTTAATCAAATTTTTATGTATGACGGTATGAAAATAAAACATAGCCTTGCTACAGTGAAAAAAGGTATTAACTGCTGCCCGCATAATTTAGTAGAAGGTAGTTATATTTTATCAGAACTTTATATCTTTTTTATGGTCTGAGACACGTTCAAAATAAATTGGTTACATGAAGTCAATTAACGCAATCTTTTTTGTGTTCTATAGCTCTCTTGAACATACTACAAGTTTGCAATCAATCATATTAATTAGGATTACAGAATAAATTTAGAAATGACGGACAACAAGAAAGTTATAATTTATAAAAAAAAATTTGGAACTATAACTGTTGGTACAAGTACAACTAAAAGTATTATAATTCTCCGAATTAAAGCAGAAATTTATTATTTTATACATATATAATCCAAACTGTGCCTAACAGCTAGGCGTATTTATTTATTGCAATATAATTTCTTAATTTCAACAATTCTAGATCACTAATTTACCATTTCTATGTTTTTATAAATTTTGAAATGAAAGACATTTTCCGTATATAAAATTTAAATTTTATGTAAACGTACATAAAATCAAAATTTCTCATATAAAATTATCTTTAATTGATAGGGCTCTAAACGTCACAACTCCATGGCGGCACTACATTAAAATATGCCAATGTGTCTTTCTTATAATGCCGGCTTAGATAAGAATTACCAAACTCAAACTCCTTACCAATTTCGCTATACAATGAGACATAATAATACATGACTCACGAGAAAACGTTGAAATAAGTTCAGGAGTGACATGTGTCTCATTTCCCTAAGCGATTTTGACTGATTTTGTGATATGAACATGACGCGATATTTTTTTAAATGATACGTGGACGTATAGCAATAAACCTAACATTTACATACATACATACATAAATCACGCCTATATCTCCGAAGGGGTAGGCAGGTGAACTAGCACCCACGTTTCGCCAATTATGTTAGATCCCATGTAATAGGTGGCGAGCCTATTGCCATTAATCGGGCACAAAATTCGCAGTACTATTGCTAGGTGGTATAAGAGGAACGCTGCTGCCCATTCCTCATCACAGATTTATCCTTAGTCGCCTTGCACGATACCCTTAGGAGAGATTTAGGGTAGAACCTAACATTTGATGACAGAAAAGAAAAATTCGCCGTTTTTCCCTGATGATTTTGATCAATACTCAAATACCAGTGGACGTGGGACATTCACAAAATTCGTTGTATATGGACATAGAAGTTGTTAAGAATCGATGGCCACGTGGGTAACGTATGCCAAGAAGGTGGTGTACCACTTTTTATTTACTTTGCTAGTCATCGAAAATTTCAACAAGGTTCTTACTAGCTGCCAACCGTGACAAACGCCAATATCATTTTTTTTTCGTTGGTTAGTTTTAAATTCTCCCTATATTTTAGGGAAGGCAAAGGGTCTAGCCCATACAGCCAAGTCTTTAGTGTATATTTTATCTGTAGTCTTATGAAATAATGAGTTGGTGAAATGTATGAATGAAATGAATTTTACATTAAAATATGGGTGTCACACATTTTAACGCATCTAGGAAGTGCTTGGAGCGAATTTAATGGTAAAAGAGTTCATGATGGTGCTTGATGAAATGGATAAAACCACTTTTTATAGTGATCTTCACCACAACAACAAACACATCTTGAGACTTATTTTCGATGATACTGCATAATTGCACATCAACACGGATGCTTGTGCATCAAAATAACACCACTTTCACTGCACAAATTCCACTTG
Source organism: Cataclysta lemnata (assembly GCA_963931975.1). Taxonomy (NCBI): domain Eukaryota; kingdom Metazoa; phylum Arthropoda; class Insecta; order Lepidoptera; family Crambidae; genus Cataclysta; species Cataclysta lemnata. The sequence continues at coordinate 4,550,169 of OZ008340.1, read as the reverse complement.
TAACAATTTTTGAATTAGTGAAAATAAATCTGACTGACACCACGTAACGCGCCAAACACGCCTCCGTCAATATCATAAGATAGCAATGTTGTCAGATCAAGCTGCAAGCAAAACAAATCTTCATTGTTCTTTAAACTGCAAGCCACATTAAAATTTAAGGTCAGGTAAGGTGGTAGGTACACCACTTTCTTAACCCAAGCGACATTTAGCCCTGGGGTGGTACACCACTTTCTTGGTCGACTGTACGAGTATCTGGGTTAATATTTGGGGTATCTCTCAGAAGAAGCATTCATTTGTTTGCTGTAAACCTAGCATTTCGACGGGCCGAAGCGACCCACGCACCGGGCGTAAATCACGCAGTGGCCGCTACGTGCCGTCACGCTCATAAGCACTCAGCTTACCATTAAATAATGTGCAACAATTCAGCAGGCTTATTTTCCACCGTTATTTACAGTTAGAAAAGACAGATGACGGTCGAATCATGGTGTTTTCAGTTCCTTTTTTAAAATGATAGGTATCTTGCCGTATTTTTATAGTGGTGGTCAAAAGTAATACTTATATGTAGTTAAATATAAATTTTTCTTGTATTTGAATATTATTTTACAAAATTCATTCGTGAATTTATTTGCTTTTCAACGTCCTTTTTATTTATAAAATAATGGTATTCATCACATAAACGTCTCTAAAAATATATAATTATATTCAATAAGTAACATAGCCAAAACAAGTTAGTTTTACAAAATACTGTGTTTGAATTTTTTCCAATATGAATATTATTTTCAACAGACAAACAGAATAGGTACAGAAAACAAACTAAATCCGTTTTCTTTGTTCTAAATAGCATATTAACTCCGAACGTTCATTCCAGGAAGCGACCTTTTTAGTGAAACTGAAATAATTCACGAGAACGAATTGTTTCCAATATTCCAGCTTAAGGTTAGATAAATGGGGACATAGATCCCTAATTCTTTCGTCGCCTGACCCTCTTCCAAGCCGGAAGGGCATGGAGTCACGCTCCTCATCTAAATCTTGCGATAGTACTATTTAATCTACAAACAAGAGCTTCTCTCTGAGAAAATACAAAAACGTAGAACAGTGTCAATGGTTATTTTAATTTGACGAGCTTGCTGTTGATAAAAGTTTAACAATACACAGAACACGTTATCACAGATATTTTGAGCAATTTGGAGAAACAAATGACAATTTTTTTTTTGAGGGCTTTTTGGTTCAAATGGCGGTTTTAATTGTCATTACCGCAAATTCTAAGGGCCTGTTTCACAATCGAAAAGTAAATTCGAAGTAGCTTACTTTGCAGATCAATTGACATATATTTCATATTACAACTGTCAAATGATCTGCGAAGTAAGCTACTTAGAACTTACTTGTCGATTGTGAAACAGGCCCTTAATATAAGAAATATTTATATTATTCGAATTTAAACCTCTCTTTGTCAGCAGAGTACTCTAGGTTGCCACAGTTATCAAAGGCTTTACTTATGCGAGATAAATATAAAATCGACGGCTTAGGTCGAATGGTCAGATCGATGGCTATCGGTTAAGAGGTCCCGGGTTCGAATCCTGGTAGGGGCAAATGTTTATGTGATAAACACAGACATTTATTTTTTCTCGAGCATGCTGTTTTTTTATGTTCATGTAGTTTATATTATCTTCAATATTTCTTCTATAACTATTATGTTTTCCGTTGTCATCTAGCTGCCATAACATAGACGCTTCAACAGCTTACTTTGGGCTAGATGATAGGTGTGAGTGTCAAAAGGTCAAAAATTATTCAAGACTTACAAATATCAACCAGGGAGACCCCAATTAAACAGCATACTTATTGTTATTACCCAAATAAGTCTAACTATGGTTGCATAGATACCGCTCGTAATTGTCTATAGGTACTATTTCAATAAGACTGTAAACAGAACACACATTATGTGTATAATAAATTCTCCTCTCTAGTTCACAGCTAAAGGTTTAATAGTGTACGATCATGCACAGCGCTATGCGAATGGCAGAGAGCAATGCAATACATATGCTAAACAGCCACCGAGATGGATGGCCAACGAACACCACAATTTGTAGGCGCTCCCTAACCCGAGCCGTATCCCAATATCATGATTGTCCGCTCCACTGTGCACCCAGCTTTACACCCGAAAAAAGGTGTTAGCAATAATTTATACAACGTGTAACAGAAATAAGCCGTGTGGTAACGGCAGAGTAGAATACAACTGTCTCCACCTCTCTCTCTCGCGGGTGTCGTACAAGGCGACTAAGGATAAATCAGTGATGAGGAATGGGCAGCAGCGTTCCTCTTATACCACCTAACAATGTAATGCGACTTTTGTGCCCGATAAATGGCAATAGGCTCGCCACCTATTACATGGGACCTAGCATAATTGGCGAAGCGTGGGTGCTAGTTCACCTCTGCCTACCCCTTCGGGGATATAGGCGTGATTTAAGTATGTATGTAACAGAAATAAAGCTCACGCTGAAAACTACCCATGCTAACTTACTGCCGAACTCAGAGACGTCAATTAACGTTAATGAGTACTTAATAGAAAAAATGACAATTCAAAACTGACTTTTTTTGCCGGGTGTCTATGGGCGAGAAATAAATGATTTTTTTTTGCATTAAGTGCTCGTTAAAGTTCATTGTCGTCTCTGAGTGCGGCAGGTAGTCATATAAAACCTATGGTATTAATAATAAATTGTAGTAGTATTAAGTAATAAGTAAGTAATATGAACTAACAAGACTGTGATGTTAAAAAAATATTTATTATGATCTTATGCACGAAAAGCTACACAATTCTATGTAGGTATTATATACCTACTTAAAATGTAGAGCAGCAAACAAAGTAAAAGAAAAATTTTAAAAAAAATCTTGAAATTATTTCATTCAATACAAACAGTATAAAGTTTTTCATTTGAACATTTGAGAAAGTTGAAAATATTATAAGAAAAGTAAAAAAAGCTTCAATATTTTTTCAGATCTCATTTTCTTTGAAACAATACAGTTATTTTCATGTTTTACAAAGCATTGTTTGAGTAAAAAGTATGAAAATAATATATTGAAGTATCTTATATCAGAGCGTGTGTTACGGAGGGACAACACGCAGTACTGAGTGGAAGAAACCAATATTAAAATGAGATAGCTGGGCATGAGTAAATTTGCTGACGTATTATAAGTAATATAAAAGAAATAGTGCAATATGAGACGATCTTCACACCTATCTGTATGGTAATCGACAAACATAACCCTGTGTCATCGAAATATATATGTATAATAATTTTTAGTTGAAAATCTTTTATACTATTATTATCTACCTGCCTAACTGCCTATTTGAAGAATTACGAAATGATTTTTTGATTAAATGTAGGTTATTTCATCAAAAAATCTTTTAGTAACATTTCAAATCTATCAATGTTCTTAATAGTTTGTAATTCTTTTTGGATATTATAGTTACAAACATTGCAAACGGTCCAGTATGGATTAAATTAGATTTTGAAATAGGGGGTCAATCTTGTACAGAGCAGTCATATTGCAGAGAAAGCTACCGAATCCACCGCGATGTAACCGGAGAAGACATTAATGACCTACTTTTTATTTCACCCAGATCATTTCCGGATCGGGGGGGCGCGGAAATACTGCGGGCTCCGCAAATTTGTGCGAGTTTTGCGGATGGTCGAGTTATAAACGTGATTTATGGGGCACGAGCTCTGCCTGTGGCCCGCAATCTTATAAATCCCGAAATTAGGAACGGACTGTAACTGAAAGATAGCTTTAAGTAGAATTTATTTGCGGGAGGTAAGTTTGGAACTGTCATGTGGCAAGTTGGGATGCGTTACACGTTATCAGTGGACGAAGATATTTTAGGAGTTATAAAAAATATTATTCATAATAAGGTCAGATGTCATCGATATCCAAAGGGTTGGTGTCAGGCAGGCGGCCGGCTGTAAAACCTAAGCCAAAACCTTGAGCAGTATGGATTGGAATGTTGTCATCCCAATCGCTCTTCCGTTCATCGATCTTTCCACATGGTTCTTCCCAGCACTTTTCCATACATTCATTAATCTCTAAACGGGTATGGATGGCTTGATGACGTCTGGCCGATATTGTGGAAAAGGAAACATACTATGTCGACCCCAGTTAAACTGGGAACAGGACTCACTCCCTTTGGATTCTTAAAGGATTCATATTATTATCTTGTCTTTGCGTTTCTGTTTTCTCGAGATGGAAGTGGACATTTATATTATTTTTGATTTTTATTTGAACATCATATAAATATTATATTATAAATAGAAAAATTATTACAAAAACAAATAGGTTCAAACCCTATAGGAATATTTTTTCTTTGGACTATATTAATTTTTGTGCGGCGGAGAGTGCACTAATTTTTGATTTTGAGCAATGGAATCGTGTGAATCTTATTTTCGAGCAGACGAGTGTGGCCCATATTTTTTTACCTTTACACAATAAAAGTGCACACGGCCGTGTTTGCACAGAGCGCCTAAACCAGGATTTATTTCGATACAGATTCCCCCAACACATAAATATCGTCAACACAAACAGGGAACATAAAAAGACACGTTGTTTGTTACGAGTTTTACGATCTGATGTCGGCCTCTGACTAACTTAGCGACATGGACAATCTCGGCCAGGGATTGTTGGGAACTTAATTATGATTTATTAAGATATTAATTATTATTACTGTTGGTATTAATTTGAACATTACTATTATAAATATTAGAAAAATGATTACCAACAAAATTTTGATTAGAAAAAGTACGAAAAAAGGTTTGATTGCCGCATCAAGACTATAATTTTTATTTTCTTTGTATTAAATATTAAACCAACCGACCAACCAACCATACGAACAAACAAACACTTCAGCTTTATAATATTAATATAGATTAGACAATAACTTTACTAGTACTTTAATGTACAGTAATGGTAGAACGTTACAAATCATGGCCCTTTTTTTCTACCTTTAAATCGTTTTTGTGGTTTACCTGTCTCTGGTCTACATATGTAAGTTGCGCACCCCTGCTAATGCCACTTCAACCCCCGTCATCGAGCACCTCGGCAAAGTAACTAATTAATATAATTAAGGTGCAATGTAATCCACACCATACTTCCAACGCAATTACAATTCGTAAGCAAGCAGCTTGATAATTACGCCGCTCTCAACAAATAAATAGGCGTGCGAAACATCTTTTCAGCGTCTGCATTATCATTCCTCGGATTATTTAATTTAAAAAGACCTCCCCGGGGGAAGAGGCGGGAGAGTTGTGGGCGCCAAAGCAGCGATTTACACAACAAAAGGTGAATTCAAATCCGCTAATGCTCGCCGTTTGTTCTATAACAACGAGACGCAAACGCTAGGGTTGTCAACGTAGGAATGCAAGGAAATTTTGTTTTATCGTCTTCTTTACTGTTAATTATAAGAATGAGGTGTGTTTTCTCAAATAATTTTGAAATGGTTTGTATGTAATAAGAACGTTGCAAAGAGGTAGGAGAATTTTTACAGTTCTGGATGTCCTGTTGTGCTTTTTGGTACAATCTTAGAACGGAATATTGAAGAAATAAATACTTAATTTTTTTTTTCTGTAAAGTATGTTGAAGGTGTCAAGGATTCGTAGAAAACCAATTCACATAAATTAGCAGTCATTCAAAAGAAGTTTATGTCCTCAATTAGCGTAGTGTAGAGTTGAGAAACAACCTTGAATACTACTTGAATCTCTCTTAAGATTTTCATAAGAAATAATCAAGTAGCAACCCTAGCGCCTTAAGAAAAACCTCTTTAAAATAAAGTAAACCGTCCGCTCTTAAGAATAGAGGTCCAAATACAACTTTTCTAGGCGACAACTCGAGCACAATTTAAGAAAATGCCTATTGAAGAGAAAGAATTCTAAATATTCGCACCCAATGAAGGAATCGGATTTTTAAGGAGCTTTTATTAAAGACGTGTTTTGCTCGTAATTAAGTTTTAATCAACTGGTATGGACTCCGACTGAAGTCGGACAGACATTTGGATGGTTAGATTAAAAATAACAGTTCTGGGTGACGTGTGTTAGTGTCCGTTCAGACTGGCCCGCTCGGAGGGGAAAGCCGATTTATATCGACACGACACCCACGGAAGAGGGGGTGGTGACAATTTAATTCTGCTCTGCCAGCACCACACGGCTTAGAACTATATTTCTAAATACTCAGAATTATAATAGAACTATTATCTGTCTAATTTGAATTTTGGGAAGACTGATGACCCATAGATGAGGAGTTTGTGGACATCGATGGCATAGTGGCTCAGTGCACTCGGCCTGCGATTGCGAAAAGTAATGTTCGCTAAGGCTGGTCATTGGATAAAAGGCCAAAAATATATTAGCTTGAGTTCCTCCGTGTTTCGGGGGCCACGTTAAGCCGTTGATCTCGTCTGCATCATCTGCATTTATTAATTCCACCAATCGGCACTGAACCCGCGTGGTTGGTTATAGCCCATGCTCCCTACATTTTTCCATCCATATAGGTACCGTCAGTGGGGATATTAAAGTGCTGGTGATGATGATGACTCAAGAACTACTCAGAAGGCACCGTAGCCAAAAGCTCAGTAATGAGTCTGTGTTTGAGAGTTTAGAAGGTCTTACATTTTGAACAAACAATTCTCACTCACTCAAAAGTCAATGAAATAAACAAATTTTATGCGATAGTTAGATTTGCCGTGTGGTGACGGCTGATTAGAATACAATTGTCACCACCCCAAATCTCTCTCGTGGGTGTCGTACAAGGCGACTAAGGATAAATCAGAGATGAGGATTGGGCAGCAGCGTTCCTCTTATACCAACTAGCTATATACCTACTGCGACTTTTGTGCCCGATAAATGGCAATAGACTCGCCACCTATTACATGGGACCTAGCATAACTGGCGAAACGTGGATGCTAGTTCACCTCTGCCTACCCCTTCGGGGATATAGGCGTGATTTTTGTATGTGTGTATGTATGTAGTTAGATTTGCTGGAGGATATAGATAGATGCGATAGATACTACTTTCGAAATTGATTTTATCATAGACTCCGCCTCAACGGTACATTGATTCGTTTTTATAGAAATGAATGAACGTTAACGAGGCGACCGGTTAGAACAATGGATTGATGACACTTAGAACGAACCCTCTTAAGCATTAAACATGAACCAAGGACGACATCTTCGAGATCCTATTATAATAACAATAGATTTTTATTTTAACAATAATTCCTTTTAATCCGTCGAAAAAATTGCACAAAATCAAACATAACAAAGCTTTTATAACTTCTTTCCAACTCAAATAGACGGGCGGCGTCAACAATAAATCTGTATGTTCATAGTTACATTAGAAATTGAGATTTTTTTTCGTTTCATTCGCACCGGCTGCATTATATTGACCCGGACAAATCGCAGTCGTCAAACGCGACTAAATCCACTATTGTGCCGCGACAATCTTTTGTCGGCACTCGGGTAGCGATAAGAAGCCATATGGCGTAAACCTGATACGACGAATAGGGTACTGTACCCGTTTTCCATGAATTACTACATACATACATACATACACAAATCACGCCCACATCCCCGAAGGTGTAGGCAGAGGTGAACTAGCACCCACATTTCGCCAATTATGTTAGGTCCCATGTAATAGGTTGCGAGCCTATTGCCATCCATCGGGCACAAAATGAATTACTACAGATGTTGCAAAATTAACAGATCTACACTTGTGAAGTTTGTCTCCTGTGGCCGTACCATGAAGTATTAGTGCAATCCAAACGCGGGTGACAAAACGGGACGCCGCTCTACTCGGCCTATAGCGTTGTCTCACTTTAACAATGGGAATTGAGTCGCGTTTAGAGTTGGTGGTAAGGCCTCTGTTCGCATTAGAAGAGATTTGTCTTAAAAACAAATGTTTCTTACAAAGATTTTAGTGGTTAGAAAAAGAATTTCGAAAAATTATGGTCTTGAGGCGGGAATCGAACCCGCGTCCGCTGCTATCCGGGCAGGTGCCTGACCGCTCGGCCACCCAAGACACCAATTAACTTGCCGAAATTCTTCTAACCTTTACACTTCACGTTGAAGACCATAATTTTTCAAAATTCTTTTTCTAACCACTAAAATCTTTGTACTAATTTTTCTAACATTTATAAAATGTTAAAATCAAAATCGAATAATTTATAAAGCAAACCCAAGCTTAACCGAACGCACGGTATTTGTAAAAATATCTGCTTTGGAATGTTTGAATATTATTTCTACATTGCGAGGGTACCCATTGGCTTACAACGTGAAGTGTAAAGGTTAGAAGAATTTCGGCAAGTTAATTGGTGTCTTGGGTGGCCGAGCGGTCAGGCACCTGCCCGGATAGCAGCGGACGCGGGTTCGATTCCCGCCTCAAGACCATAATTTTTCTAAATTCTTTTTCTAACCACTAAAATCTTTATACTAATTTTTCTAACATTTATATAATGTTAAAATCAAAATCGAATAAAATGTTTCTTATTAAACCAATATCTTCATTTATCGACCTCATATTAATTGCGAAACATGGGTGTCACTTCCTCCGCCTACCCATTCGGGGACATATAGGCGTAATTAAGTATATGTGTGTATGTTTTTTTATTGGTTCTTTTTTAATGTATAATAAGTATACATACATAAGACTAACTCATTATAACTTCATTAAAACTACATACTACTACAACAACATTACAACATACTTCATTATAACTAACTAACTACTTCATTACTTTTAAAAACATAAGAGCAGTACAAAAAACACTCGTTAGTCCTGTCCTGCAAAGCAAATAAACGTTTACCATTTTTGATATTGCCGTGGTTGTAACTTTCGGTTTGTAACTTCGCATGCATTTGAATTCAATTATATTTAAATATTGTATAAATTATAGAGATCTCCGAGTAAGATTTAGTCCGAAACAATGTTAATCCCGGATACAAATAAAGAATTATTCGGGTTTTTATATGTTAGTTATCTGCTATTAAATTATTAAGTTGATTAATAAACGTAGATAGCGGCAGATGGGCCAAATAAAGTTTGATTGTTAATAATTATTGTTAATTTCAATAAAACTGCTAGGAACATTTTTAAAAATATTAAGAGTCCCAAACAAGCTGTGGCGCACGGGACTGCACTGCACATACAACAAATTGTCACCAGCGGCGGATTAACAAATTTAGCTTCGCACGTATCGAATGTGACAAAGAAATGAGGGTCATGTGTCCAAAACGCCAATTTCGAAGCATAATAATAGTAGGGTAGTAGATTTGGCAAAATAAAAAAAATAAAAGCACAATATCTTTCTTTTTAAATTTGACATAACGAAAAAAAATGCCGCGTGGTGACGGCAGAGTAGAATACAATTGTCACCACCCCAAATCTTACCCATGGGTGTTGTACAAGGCGACGAAGGATAAATCTGAATATGATTAGGAATGGGCAGCAGCGTTCCTCTTATACCACCTAGGCTAGCAATGTACTGCGACTTTTGTGCCCGATAGATGGCAATAGCCTCGCCACCTATTACATGGGACTTGACATATTTGGCGTAACGTGGCTGCTAGTTCACCTCTGCCTACCCCTTCGGGGATATAGGCGTGACTTATGTATGTATGTATGAAAAAAAATAAGGAGCTCGCTAGCGCAGTGGCATAGCGCGCTTGGCCTGCGATTGCGTAAATTCAGCAGTGTTCGCTAAGGCCGGTCATTGGATGGGTGACCAAAAAATTATTATATCTAGTTCCGCCGTGCTTCGGAAGGCACGCTAAGCCGTTGGTCCCGGCTGAATCTACAGTCGGTAATACCCGCCAACCAGCTCTGGGCCAGCGTGGTGGGTTATGGCCCAATCTCCCTTTATTCTTCCATCCATAGGAAAGGCCAGTGCCCCAGCAGTGGGAAAATTAAAGGGCTGGTGATGATGATGAAAAAAATGACATTATCCTACTAGGTTCCGTTGGTTTTGACTGATTTCATGCAAAAGTAGTTTTGACGAAAGCTTTTTATTAAACTAGGCAACATACCATGGTGCTTTACCTCAAACCTCGCACTGTGAAACTATCACGATTAGGTATGTCTAATTTACTCACCGCTTACCAATTGACAATAAAATTAAAAACAATTTACAACAAAAACGACTCCCAATTCTTAACATTGCCCACAAATAAATTTCAACGTTTACTCGCGAATTCTAAACTTTTATAGGTACTAAACAATTTACTTATCACGTAACACATTCACAAAATGAATATTCATATTTCAGAAAATGTACACAAGTCCTCTTTCTGCGCCAACACATCGCTTCCTAAATGCATTTGTTAAATCAACCGCTATTTGGCTACAATCCAGGGAATGTCAAGAAATTGGCTGTTTAAATTTAGATAATATAGGAACACCATTTATTAGTGACTGACTTCGTTTTGTGTGATATAATAATTTAATAATAAAACGCATCTTTATTAATGTTCGTACGCTTAGGAAATTTATCATGTCTGTTAGGAGTTGTGGACTGTTGCGAAACTAAAAGGTTGATTCTCGTTTTAGTAACAACAAAGCCATCATTAGAAACTTGATACGCCGGGATTTTAATATAATCATGGTAAGGTAATAATGATATCTGCCATGTGGTGACGGCAGAGCAGAATACAATTGTCACCATCCCCATCTCTCCCGTGCATAGGTGACGACTAAGTGTTAGAACAGCAATGAGTAACAGGCAGCAGCGTTCCTCTTACACCACCTAGCAATGTACTGCACCTACTGTGTTTTCCGTGCTCGATAGATTGCAATAGGCTCACCACCTATTACATTGGAATTGACCTAATTGGCGAAACATGGGTGTTAATTCACCTCTGCCTACCCCTTCAGGGATATACTGGGTGTAAAAGAGAGGTGTAGTCATATTTAAAGGAGTTATTCAGGCCATCAAAAAATAAAAGATTAGGAAAATAAAATCACTTCCCCATACTAAAGCGAGAACCAGCTGACATCAGTTTGTATGGGGGAGTGTTTATTTTTTCTGAGATTTTGATTTTGGTCCCTTAGCAAAAGTTGTTCAGTTGGATGGCCTGAATAACCCCTTTTAAATATGACTACACCTCTCTGTTACACCTTGTAGGCGTGATTTATGTGTGTATGACATCTGCAAGAGAACTAAGGTCACCCACATATATAGCTCGAGGCATTACGGACTTAAGCCTGAAGTGGTAGTGGGGAGGGTACATTGCGAAGAGGACTGATGGCCGTTGGGGCGAAAAGGTCCTCGAATTTAGGCCACACATCGGGAGACAGCGTTTAAAGGCCACAAAGTGGACCGACGAAGGTTGCGGGAAGCCGTTGGATGCGGACAGTGCAGACCGATCGGTTTGGAGATCTTTGAGGGAGGCCAATGCCGAAAACAAAAGAGGCTACACTGCGTAAAGGAGAGGTCAAATAACGTGACAGATCGAACAAATGATACAAGATGACGCGTGCAGCAGTTGGTGCTTACGTTGAGTAGTCAGATCTACGTATTTATATTTTTTGCCTTGCCACAATCGACTGAAGCAATCGCAATCGACCAGTCGATCGTGAACGACCGGTTAGCCACCCCTGCCATAGATTCACCACCACTGCTTTGTCTCTGTCTGTACCTAGACCTAGGCATATTTGATCAGATTTTTATGCTATATAGACAGGGAAGTTCTTGGCCTTTATGTCGATAAGGACCGAAGATGAAGTCGGGCTTCACGTGAAACACCAACCAGCATTATGATTATGGCGACATATTTTGATTAGGTGGTGGGTGCCAGGCGGACTTGTAAAAAGTACTACCACCAACTAAATCGAGTACAATTTAGACCACTAGGCCACGGAGGCGGTAAAACACTGTAAAGACCGAATAACATACTCAAAACTCCCTGTAAACAATCCATATACGCCAAATAATTAGTTCGCTGTCGCAACAAGCAGTCGCGTCATATAACAATAAATAATCCGCCATTTACAATGGCAATACAATGAACACAATCGCTTGGGGTGTACAAATGTTCAAAGGAGGCGCGGGACGGGCTTCCACATTAAAATTATTACAAATTGGTATTGGATGGGCGCGAATCACATTATAGCGGGCGCAAACAAAGCCGCCTGCTATGTTTGCAGAGAATTTTGTTAAAATTAGAGATGTACAACACACTGTCGACAATATCGATGCGCTTCATAATATTTTAATTAAATTTTCCCATAAATAGGAAGCTTTCTTAGGTTGACAAGTCGTTTAATTTACAACACTTTCTCTTATTTACAATCTAATTTGACAATCTTATTATGATTAGCCGCGTGGTTACGGCGTAGTAGATACAATAATTATCACCACCCCCCATCTCTCTAGGCGGCTTTGACTAGGTTTAAAGAGCGATGAGTAATGGGTACCAGTGTTCCTCTTATACTTCCTAGCAATTTACTGCGATTTACGTGCTCGTTAGATGGCAATAGGCTCGCCCCTTATTAAATGGAATCAAACATTTACATTAGTGGTGTTAATTTACCTCGGCCTACTCCTTCCTGGATAAGTAGGCGAGATTCAGGCGGACTTCCCATAGCTAAGTTATCAACTATTCAAAAACATGTAACATTTTGTTATTTCTAACGCACACTCTGAAAAATACGCATTCTAATTTATTCAAATAAAAAAAATACAATTATTTTATAATTTACCATACATTTTTGCTATTCTCTCTTTCCACAATAATAAGACACTAATTTTTCAGAAAAAGTTATCGATTAAAGTGTCGCCTCACTAGTTCCTTCCGTCTTTATCGAGTTAGGACTAAATTATGAGCCTCTTGTCTGCTGGAACACGTTTATAGGACGAAATAGGCCTCGATTGTCGTTCGCATTGAGAGTAATTAAATTTGTTTGACTATGGTGTAAGAGATAAATTATACTGGATGTCGGGCATTCAAAGATTTAAGTGGATTTAAGTTCCATTTTTAAAATTAAACTCATAAAATTTATGTACGATAGGTGTTATACCGTCTAACTAAAAACGAATTTAGTTTTAAATATTTAAATTTTGTCGCTTATTGATACAAGAGATTTAATGAGTTTTTCATAACTTTCATTAATTTTTAAGTGTGAGGTGATTTTGATTATTATTCGTAACTAAATTTACTTAAATAATTCCAATACAAATTTCACTTAAAGGTAGTAATGTAAAATACATCAAGATCTTATTATCGTTGCATTATCTCTATTAACTTCTTACATCTAAAGTCCATTTTGAATTGGATTCTTTCAGCTATTTTTTCTGGTGTGTGTTTTGCAGCCGTGTCTTTCCGCTGGCGTACAAGGCGACTAGGGGTTAATTAAAACAGTGTTGAGGAATAGACAGCAATATTTCTGTATACCTTCTGGCAATATACGTGCTCGTGTTCACAATATGTGCGTATTGATAAACTTCTGATTTCCACCCTCGCGGGGTCATATTATGTATACTATCGACGTAATTTATGTATGATCTTTCTGCATAAGTACGTCCGCTGTGAGTCAAATTACAAATAAAAAAATTGAATCGAAAACTGCATTGATATCGTACGCACAATTCGCAAAATAGCTTTCATTTAAAACAATGCTTAATCGTTATATTGGTGCGTGAGGAGGCGTAGCGAACACGCGCGCTGGAGACCGGCGCACGCGCACCTCGTATTGCGAGCTGGCAGTAAATATACCGAGATGTGGGACGCGTGTCCGTTGCACTATTATTCCTCATGATGCACAAAACACGACGGCCGGTTCGGTCGAATGGTCAGATCGCTGGCTATCGACCAAGAGGTCCCGGGTTAGAATCCTGGGTCCTTTACCACCAACTCTAAACGTGACTCAATTCCCATTGTTAAACTGAGATGACGCTATAAGCCGAGTAGAGCGCCGGGTCCCGTTTTGTCCGCGTTTGGATCGCACTAATACTTCATGGTACGGCCCCTAGTAGGAGCAAATTTTGTGATGAACACAGACATTTTGTTCCCGAGTCATGGACGTTTATATGTTTGTGTGGTAGATTATAAATGTTTCTTTAAACAATTATTATATATCTTAAAATTTTCATGTAATCTAGACTAGTAACTAACCATAATTCAAGTGTTTATGCTACTTACTTTGAAATGTGTGAGAAGTTATAGGAAATATTTATCAACACCACGGCGATAACCCCGCTCCAAGGTCAACCTGGACGATAACCTGACCTAAACAAATGCCACCTATGTACTGCATATTTTGCCGTGATACAATGAAAACCCACTGCTACACTTTCAAGTAACAATAGCATTCGTTACTCACCTTATTGCAGATTTACGATCGGCAGCATCTCGGCTTTGCGATAGTGGCTTGTTGTCAAGCGACAGTCGCCTCTCGTCGGTTGGGCGACGCGTCGTGCTAAATCATAGTGTTGCCTGTTGTGTGGGTTGGAAACTGTTTTATCGCAATGTCGACCGATAAAATATACTATTTGTTCATGTCGGTTAGTTTATGGGCTGATATTAATGTTGCTATAGACTTTGTGCTCTTAAATCTATATAAAGTTTTCTTGCATCTAGACACGTAAGAATAAAATCTCTGAAAATAAAAATATCGTCAGCTGAATTATAGACTTTTGCCTATGAAGTTTTTCTTTAAGTTAAGAGTTCATTATTCATACATACATGACCCATTAAGAATTTTATCAATAACCGGAATCTTAATAACTAATGTGAATAAAAACATTATTTATCAATTACATAGATATTTGATGCCTATTTATAATGCCAAAGGTTAGGCCAATCATGCTAAGTCTCATGTAATCCATTGGGAAGGTACGTGTAGCGACATCACAGCATGTCCTACATTAATACACGTAGTAAGATTCATCACATTTGTAAGTTAACTTTAGACACGCACCATAATATTATATAAGCCCATATTTGTATCTTTAATAAACAGACTTAATTACCACATCAAGTCGCGTTATACTTCTTGCCCCTGACAAAGTACGTAAATCGTCGTATGCTAAAGACGAAGAAAGAAGAACCCTGGTGCCCATTCGTCATCACTGTCTCTATTTGTTACTAAAAGCTAGCTAAATTTTCTGTCGAAACGATCGATATCGACAAATAGGCTAGGGTAGATTTCGGGTCGATTTAACAAAAATGGCAGCCCAACTGAAAAGGCTCTAATTGGAAGGCCGCGTTGTTTACAGGCAAAATCGAGCCGCCATTTCATTTCCACTGGAAATTCGGATGGGGCTCAAAATTTTCATGTATCGCGAAATCCCCTGACCCCCACCGAATTACTAATTCAGTACTCATACGACGGTATATTACCGTCAGCCGTTCCGCTTTGGGCCGTTCATAAAAATCCGACAGCCGAAAAATGCTCCCAATTGGATACTCGTTCCGGCATCGGCCGTTTATTTTGTTCTCGCAATTTCTGTAATGGTTATTTATGAAGTAAACTCGAAACGAGGTTTGGCTAAATGGGTTTTATTTCATATGTACTAATGTATGGTCTTTTACATGGGAGTGCTATCATCATATTGCTTTCTGCGAGACGGCAGAGTGGATACAATGGGCAGCAGCGTACCTGCGATTTACCTACGTAGCCGATAGATAGCAATAAGCTCGCTACCTTTCACAAGAAACCTAAGATAATTGGCGATACGTGGGTGTGTAAGATACCTCTGCCTACCACTTTGAGAATATATAGACGTGATTTATGACGTGGTCTACAGTGTCCAAATAATAGCAACTGGTTGGGCGGGCGTTCGATCTCCCTTTAAACCGTGGGAAAAGTCAGTGGTCCAACAGTCTTAATATTGCTAGGCGAACAATGTAATATTATAAATGCATTTAATTTGTTAGACAATTAAAATAACAAAACGTCAAACACATAAACAACGTGAATAATATATCTCACTCTCAATCTCTCCTGCGTGTTATAAGAGGCGACTAAGGGTGAAACAATGAAAAGGAATGTGCAACCGTGTCCCTATAAATAAATAAATATAAATAATAAATAAATATTTTTTATTATTATTTATATTTTTTATTTATTTTATTATTTATATTTATTATTTATTTTATTATTTATATTTATTATTTATTTTATTATTTATATTTATTATTACATGGGACCTAACATAATTGGCGAAACCCTTCGGGGATATAGGCGTGATTTATGTATATATTTATTTTTATACCTAGCAGTAGAGATACTGCGATTTGTGTGCCCGATGGCAATAAGCTCACCGCCTATCACATGGGACATAGCATAACTGTACAAATGACATAATGTACAACATTAATAGTGAGATTGGGATTAGAGGAGGCTGTTGGGAATGCACCAATATATCGGCGGTGGTAAATTTAATGAAATTTCACCCGAAGAGTCTGACTTCCAATTTGAATATAAACCTCGCTTGGTTCCGCATTAATTAAAATCACGACAAGCTCCGATCGGAAACGAAATCCGATTGTAGCATTACCGACGCGATTTAAACTGAAATTTTCAGTCGCTAATGAAATGAGTCTTATTTTTCCTGTTTTCAGTTTATCTGGGGTCGGCGTAGTATGTTTCCTCTCCCATCAATATCGGGCAGACGTCATCAAGCCATCCGCTCTGTTTGGATTCTTATCATTCATCACATCGGAAAGGTGCTAGTGATAAATACATACATACATACATAAATCACGCCTATATCCCCGAAGGGGTAAGCAGAGGTGAACCAGCACCCGCGTTTCGCCAATTATGTTAGGTCCCATTTAATAGGTGGCGAGTCTATTGCCATTTATCGGGCACAAAAGTCGCAGTAAATTGCTAGGTTGTACGAGTAGGTATAAGAGGAACGCTGCTGCCCATTCCTCATCACTGATTTATCCTTAGTCGCCTTGTACGACACCCACGGGAGAGATTTGGGGTGGTGACAATTGTATTCTACTCTGCCGTCACCATACGGCTAAGTGATAAATAAATGTATAGAAAAGTGGTTGAAATAACCAATCGAGAGACCAATGCACAAGATAGAGAATGGGATGACAGGGTTCCAATTCATATTGGTCACGGTTTTGGCTTAGGTTTTACAGCCGGCCGCCTGCCTGACACCAACCCTCCTTAGTATGCTATTATTGGTGTACCCTCTACAATTCGGTTTTTTTGCCCCGAGGTTGTTTCTGATCTACATCGGGCAATATCCCTCAATCGACTTTCCGACATCCTGTGGTGAGTCGAGGCTGGCACATTCTTGGTTATTTATTTCACTGGAATGGAATTTAATCTTAATAATATAGTGAGGTATATAATTTCGTTCTTAAGTTTGAGGGTTATTTCGCTTCGCGTCAATGAAATACACAAACCATGTTTGACGTAAAGTACAAAGTTTATTGAAAAAAAATCATATATTGCGGTAAATGGGGGTGTTGTTGGTCGTACTGAGCAAGCGGGTAGAAGAAACTGAACAAATTCTTTAATTTTACCTTATCAGGTTCTATATTTTTGACGACCGCCTTGGTCGAATGCTCAGATTGCTGGGTATTGGCCAAGAGGTCACGGGTTCGAATGCTGGTAGGGGCAAACTTTGTGATGACCACAAATCTTTGTTTCCGAGTCATGGTTGTGTATATGTTTATGTAGTATATTTTCAACATTTATATACATAATTATGTTAAAAATATGTCCGTCATCTAGTATCCACAACACAAGTGCTTAGGCTACTTACTTTGGGCTAGATGATAGGTATGAGTGTAAAAATATTTAACTATTATATTTATTATTTATCTAGAATAGTTTATATATCGAATTTAACTCAAATTCAAGTCGCGTTTAAGATAAACCTACTACATTGTGACGCTATGGCAGCTGGCCAAAAAACACTCCTACAACATTGGCACTCAAATGAACACTGCATTCTGTCACACCTATTGTAACAGCTTAGAACCAGTGATTTTCCTAATTACACCCATTTATCACACACCCTTTTATGTGAAGAGTACACGTGGCGGGCGATGACCTCATTAGGGCCTGAGGAGTGTGGAGAAAGGACCGACAATTAGTTGAATCACCGTTCAAAACCTTCGCCTAGATAAGTGTCGCGGGCGTAATAGGCATACGTAATTAGGTAGGTAGGTACGTAGGTACCTAAACTAAGATTCTAAGACAAAGAGAAAGAGAAAGACTGGCTTGAGTTACTAAAGCTCACTCGAATCTGGACTACTATTCTTCTTATTGTCTTTTTTACGGACTACTCTTCTTCTCCCTTTTTTTGGCTGGGGTTGAATGCTTTTAAGCATGCCAGGGCGTAGATCGCGGGGTTATGTGGGACTCCCCGGCATGAAAGGCGCCGGGACTACCTACAAAAACTCCCCAGGGTGCTCCACCATGTTGCATGGGCGGAAAGGGAATCGGCTGAGCCTTCTTCTTCTCCCTGCCTTTATCCTACTCTAAGTGGAATCGGCACAACATGGCTGCCTCTTCCATTCTGTTCTATTAGACATAAGCTCAGCATGAATCCATTCTTCCTCTTATCATGTTTCAGACAATCCATCCATTGCTACTTTGGTCTTCATCTCATTCGTTCCATCCACATTCATACAACATATTTATAGCTACGTTACATTTATCCCTCCTCATCACATGCCCATACCACGCTAACTTTTGCTACCATTTCCTACTGTCTATTAGGATAATATTAGCCTTATACACCAGGATGTTTAAATAATATTTCCAATGGCCAAAATTGTCGGTAATGCATACATAAATTACGTCTATTTATGCCTGGAGAAGTAGGTAGAGGTGAATTAACACCCATGTCAATCGCAGTTGTTGCCAGATGGTATAAGAGTAATACTGCTACCCCAATACTCATCGCTGTTTTAATCCTTAGTCGCCTTGAGTACGAAACCCGCGGGAAAGGTGTGGATGGAGACAATATTGTATTCTGCTCCGCCGTCCCCACACGGCTAACTGTTAGTGAAATTAATCATTTTTTAGAACAGCGACTAAACTGCTATTCTATATTGTATCACACGCGATCTGAGATAAGGTAATAAAGCATTTCCTAATTGACATCCCGTATAGTCGCCCACTCCGTCACGATAATAAAAGAAGACAGACCATTGTTAGAATTGCTGAGAGATTTGTTACAAGTGTTACAACGGACAGGTCGACGCGGATAGTATGTTTCCTGTCGTTGGGTTTGTATAACTTTGTGTTTAGGGATTCCAATTTAGGGCATTATGTGACATTAACCTAGGACTATTAGTTATCATTCAAAATTTAACTATTTATAACCATTATGATCATCGAGTTCATATCGGTCAGACGTCATAAAGCCATTCACTCCCATTTGATTCGTATAGGTATTATTATCATCATGAATGTATTGGAACAGTAATGGAAAGGACCCATTAACATAAGTATTCCGTTCTTCTTCTTCTACATACATACATACATACATAAATCACGCCTATATCCCCGAAGGGGTAGGCAGAGGTGAAACTATGACCTAGTATTTCGTTCAATGATCTATTTTCAAATGAAACATTATCTTGGCTATTATTTTATTGTATTTAAATAAAGTAGTAACTAAGTATGTATTTATAAAAAAATAAACTGAAAACTTAATAAAAAATTTAAAACAACACCAATGTGCAGCGTAAATTAGCCCATGACATTATTTTCATCACGTCTTTGTATGTTTGTTGTCACTGTACCCCCGTAGATATTTACCTTCTAGGTATTCCTGTCACGTGGTGAGTATCGAGCGACCTACTGCAACCGGGATAGACCCTTATCGACCCCACTCTGAATGTCATGCGATAATTTCTCCTCCCCACATCGAAAGTTGATGGCGTAATTTGCATACAAACTTCGCATTTTGAGTGCTTTGATAATAATGTTGCAGGAGCCATAGATGAATTTTATATACATATACAACAATACTTTACCAATCTCCGGATAAAACTTAGCATTCTTGCATGCATGACATTTAATATATGACATTTAATTTTATATTTTTACCCATATAAAATTAAATGTTATGGAAAGGCGGTATGTATACCAATATATAAAATATATAAAATAAATAAATAAATAAATAAGAAAATAAGATTAACTGCCGCACAGAGACGTCTATTAACTTTAATGAGTATTTAATGTCAAAAAATTTCATTCAAATCAAGACCATAACCCGGCTAGAATAGCGACTAGTTTTGAATTGTCATTTTTTGACGTTAAGTACTCATTAACGTTATTTGACGTCTCTGAGTGCGGCAGTAAGAGATAATTATAAAAAAATAATCTTCTTCTTCCTACCCTTATCCCGCTCTAGGCAGGGTCGGCACAACATGTTTTCTTCTTCCACTCCGCTCTATCCTTCACCAATTTCTCATCCACGCATCTCGCTATCATATCCTTCTTTACACAATCCATCCATCTTTTTTTTGGTCTTCCTCTCCTTCTACATCATTCCACGTTCATACTTAACATTCTTCTGCCAACATAGCTTTCATCTCTTCGCATGACAAACCATCCAAGTCTATCACTCCGCAGCCTCGCAGTCACCGGCGCTACTTTCAAACTTCTTGTCTCTCCGTGTCACACCACACATCCATCTTAACATACGCATTCAGAAACTTTCAAACTTCAACAGGTATACAATCAGGCCCTGTCGTCTTTCCATTCTTCATATTTCTCACAGCCATTCTTACTTCCTCTAAAATAAGTTCATCTACCACTTTAGTATTGACAGGGGCCTGTACCAATACTTTATGCCAGACGTTCTCTTCATTATCAACTTTCTAAAGTATTCCTTCCAGCGATCTTTTAGTCTTTCATCATTCGTCAAATCCATTCCTCTCTCATCTTTTATACATTTTACATACACAATATCCGCTGCATTCTTCTTTCTTGCTCTCGCTATCTTAAATATGTCATTCTTCCCCTGGGGGCTCTCTAGCGACTTGTACAGTTTATACTGTACCCCGCCCCTTGCTTTAGCAACCGCCCGCTTAGCACCTTTTTTATACTCCACATATACTGCCCTTTTATTCTCTTTTTCCTCTCTATCTCGATCATCTACAATCTTCCACTGCTTAAACGCTTTGTTTTTTTCTGTAAATTATTAATAAAATAATGCCCCCTTTGGTTAAGGATTCCAGGTGAAGCTCGCCTGTCTAACATAGAAAATAATTTTCATTTCTCGTTAAAAATGGAGCCCGTAAGCTTAATAGTCATAAAAAGTTTCAATGAACTTTCTATTAGCATAAAGCGGCGCAGAGAACAAAGACTTTTCTGAACAGTGGTTATTTAACGAAGTTTCCAGTACATTGGCGTTGGAGACGTGCTTCCACACCAGAGGACTAGGTAATGAACTAGTCGCACTTTTTCATCCATTATCCTGTTGGAAATATAGAGCTTTAAGAGTAAAATTCATGCTCACAGACAACAGAAAGCTATTTGTATGCAAATATAAACTGTTTGTTGTCTATTCCGGATACATTTTTGGTTATGGATGGGTTTTTGAAAAATTGTGAATTTTTTTACATGTTTTCTTCCGTTGCTTAACTATTCGATTGAGTGCACATAGTTACTTTAAAAGAGTGAATTAACAACTAATTTATACATTTATTACATTAATCGACTATTATAATCAAAAACGTGCCGTGTGGGGACGGCAGAGCAGAATACAATTAATGGTGGGTGTCGTACAAGGCGCCTAATAGTAATATTATAACGAGGCTCGCCCCCTAAACCTGGCGAAACTTGGGTCTTCATACACCTCTGCCTACCCCGAGGAGAAAGTCATGATTTATGTATGTGTAAAGATGTTAGGAATTAAACACAGACAACTTTTGGTTAAAGAATCGCAAAGCTTTCGTTCACAATTTCGCGAATCCCAGAAACAGATAAAAGCATAAGAAAACCCACTTGAACTTTGGCACGCCTAATTTGTTTTCGAAGGAATTCTTTCGCGGGCTAACACACGGAGAGGGGTCAGACGAAGTAAAGTGTCGGCTTACAGAAGCCTTTGAAGGATCACGCGACCCGGCGAAATTGCGAATCGAGGTGCGTAGCTACGCGATTTGTAGGTACGGTCAGCGGCACATCATACATGCATACATAAATCACGCCTGTATCCCCGAAGAGGTAGGCAGAGGTGAATTGACACCCACGGTTCGCCAATTATGTTAGGTCCCATGTAATAAATAGGTGGCGCGCCTATTGCCATTTACCTATCGGGCATGAACGTCGTAGTACATTGCTAGGTGGTAAAAGAGGAACGCTGCTGCCCATTCCTTATCACTGATTTAATCCTTAGTCGCCTTTTACGACACCCGCGGTAGAGATTAGGGGTGACACGGCTTTCAGACTATCCAAAACATTCGGTTGGTGGAAGGACTTTTTTCATGTCCGCTTGGCTAGCTCATCATCATCAGCACTAGCCTTTTTAATTTCCCTATTGCTGGGGAACAGGCCTTCCCTGTGGATGGAAGAATCTATGGAGAATGGGCCATAATGAATCATGTATTTTAAAATACAATTTTCATCTATTTAAATGCATTTCGTAAATGAAGAAACAGATCACAATAATAATTGTTTATATTCTGTGTCTCTTTATAATAGCCGGAGTTTGGCTGTACCTACTTACCTTTTGCAAAGTCAGCTAGTTTGCACGATATTTTACGAAAAATATCACGGGCATTCGGAGTTGTGTATTGTCTGTCACACGGCAACAGCAGTATAAAAATCCATGATGAATACAAAATGTAAAATATAATCAAATAAGGTCCTATGGATTTTATTTCAATATTTAATTTAAAGCCCTCTTTGATTATAGAAAATTCATTTCACTCCACTTTTCTCGAGGAAAATCTTTTTTCAAATAAAGAACTGTGGCAAATTAATCAATGTCCACCAAAGTATATTGTTTTTGCAGCGTTGCTTCATGCTCAATTAGTTTCTTTCTGAAACAGTCGCGGAGCGCTCTTAGACTTCGTAGCGCCTACCGCACTGCCAAGTTAGGCCCAGTCCACACTAGGATTCCTTGATTTATTTTTGCATCCAACGTTAAAATAATGAATAATTAATTAATAAATGTTTCTGACATTCACACCTATCATATAGCCCTTAAGCCGCGTGGTGACGGCAGAGTAGAATACAATTGTCACCACCTCAAATCTCTCCCGTGGGTGTCGTACAAGGCGACTAAGGATAAATCAGTGATGAGGAATGGGCAGCACCGTTTCTCTTATACCACCTATGGTGCTGCGACTTTTGTGCCCGATAAATGGCAATAAATGTTATCTTCCTTTCATTCTAATAGCCAGCGATTTGGCCATTCGACCAACCAAGGCATTCATAAATATTCACAATAAGTAAGTTTTAATTTGGCGAGGGCATAGCTTTTTGTGAGTATTTAATTGATTTCATCGGTTAACTCAGTCCTCCTCGTAATGTGCCACTGCCACTTTAGGTCCGCAATTGTTCTGTCTTTGTCGGTGACCTTAGTTATTCATTATTTAAGATATGCTCACAGGTTAAAGCCGAGCATAGCCTCAATCTAAGCGACCACATTTCAGTACCATAACTGGCAATAAATACGTATTAAAGACCTTTCTTTGTCTTCAGACAGTAACGTAACTCTAATTTTCGTTAACCAATAAGTAGGTAATATCAATTTTAAATTTTATGGTATGTAGACACAGACAGACAATTCCTAAATCGTGTTTTAGGAGATTCCCAGCAATAACATACTCCATTATGCCCGCGGCCTTAAGGAAACATCGAAAATTACACGAGGGTGGAAATTAATCGTGGCTTATCGACAGCGATGACTTTAAAATTAATTTAATCAATGGTTAAGGCTTGCTTCGGGCGTTCAATTTGAGCTGAGTTACTCCGTTGATCTTGTTTACAAAGCTGAGTTTGCCGTTTTGTGCCTCAATTTCGTCATCATCTTCGTGCCTTGATAGAAATGATAATGTTAATAGAGATCGACGAATAGAGAGGGTTGGGATAAAAGAAATAAAGGAAAATGTTAATTTGGTACCCAATGCAAGTACATTGATTTTTATTTGAACATTATAAGGTTATGTATAACATTATAACATTTGAACATTATTACAGAAACCTCATAATGTTCAAATAAAAACCAATGAAAAACATTTGCATTAGGAGGATTGTGAAGTGCCGATACGCGGCGCGAGTACATAATGCCTATGTTTGCCTACGTTTCCCTTTTGAATACTTGTCTCGAGCGATAACGTTTTCACTCCCCTAAAACTTTTCAAAACAGAAATTTGGTCTTTTTAGATTCAGTACATCCTAATTATAAGTCTGAACGTTTATTTTTTATTAATTCAGTTTAGTTAAATAAAAAAAAACATATAAGTAATTATAATGCTCGAGGAAGTTTTAAGTTGAAAATTAAGATATTTCGATGCTAACAACTTTTATTGTAAGAAATGTTTCGTAAAAATAAAAAATAAACTAACCTAATTTAAAGGAAGAATTAAAGGTTCTATTTACAAAATTTTTGGATATATATTTGTTAATAGAACCTTTAATTCTATTTACAAAATATCCAAAAGTTATTGAAATTGGACTATGTTGACAGGGTGAAAAAGGTTGTCTCTTTTTGTACTGAAATTTACAGCTTCACAATCCTCGTAAGAGTTAAATTCATAACTATTTTGAAACTCAACAAAAGCTTATTCGGCTCAGTAACGCTTTTCTATCTCAATAGCGATATTCATGTCCCCAATGTACCTACAATTCCCGGCCCGGAGTTGGCACCAGACACGGCGCCTAGAGGAGCACTCACTTCGGTTCACTCTCCACCCACGTAACGTCGTCACGTTCGTTTTGCGACGGAACAAGGAGGGAGGCGGTCTGTCGTCGGTTCATTAAGCTAAACGGCCGGCCGCAGCCATTTCGGTAATATCTGTCGAGCGAGGGAATTAAAAAAAAAACAAAACACTACTACTAGCTACGTGTGCGCATTTTTTTTAAAACCTGCCCGGGACGTGGACGAATTCTCCTCGGGGAAGAGAAAATATTTTCCTCCCTTTTAAATAAAATACTATTAGCAATTATCGCATTCCTTTTGCTGTCTTATAATTAAGTGACAAAGAAAAATAACTACCGTTGATCACAGCCAAAAAGGATATAACAGAGAATATGTGTATATGAAACTCTCGCTCTAACTCACACTGAACCCCGAGACAAAACACTGTCAAGTGGTGGAGAGAGATTTTGGCCACGTCCCGTGTTAGGCCTACTGAGCCTATAGCCAAGTGACAAACGATACAGCGTTTCTATGTAACAAACGTCAACTTTTGAAAACTACTCTAGTTAGTTAGTTTTAAATTCTCCCTATATTTTAGGGAAGGCAAAGGGTCTAGCCCATACAGCCAAGTCTTTAGTGTATATTTTATCTGTAGTCTTATGAAATAATGAGTGGGTGAAATGGATGAATGAAATTAATTTTACGTTAAAATATGGGTGTCACACATTTTATCGCATCTAGGGAGTGCTTGGCGCGAATTGAATGGTAACAGAGTTCATGATGGTGACTGATGAAATGGATAAAACCACTTTTTATAGTGATCTTCACCACAACAACAAACACATCATAAGACTTGTTTTCAATGATTCTGCATAATTGCATATCAACACGGATTTTTGTGCATCAAAATAATACCACTTTCACTGCACAAAAACCACTCTGAACCAATTTAAGAATTGAATCGGAAAAAAATCTGACTGACACCACGAAACGCGCCAACCACTCCTGACAACTACTCTTACATTTGACACGACGGTCGCCATGTTGTTTCATACATTTTTATTATTATGCTTCAAATAGATGGGCCCCTTGTCTAGCCCCTCTGTACTCTATACCCCATTCACTTGGGCTAGAGACAAAATGTAAACAATCTTGATATTGTGTCTTTTACTTAATATAAAATACAAAAATTAAAATGTATAACACCAATATTTCAAAGCAGCTAACAGTTTTGTTTTTCTTTAATTGATGATGTGCCGTGTGGTGACGGCAGAGTAGAATACAATTGTCACCACCCCAAATCTCTCACGTGGGTGTCGTACAAGGCGACTAAGGATAAATCAGTGATGAGGAATGGGCAGCAGCGTTACTCTTATACCACCTAGCAATTGCAATGTACTGCGACTTTTGTGCCCGATAAATGGCAATAGGCTCGCCACCTATTATTACATGGGACCTAACATAATTGGCGAAACGTGGGTGCTAGTTCACCTCTGCCTACCCCTTCGGGGATATAGGCGTGATTTATGTATGTATGTAATTGATGGCGTATTTTAGAATACATGTTTCTTGTTTTTAGGAGCATTTCGTAGATAAACCCCCGAATACAGAAACGCTTCTCAAATTTAGGGGACTGCTTAAAAAGTTAAGTGGACATTACCTGTCAGAATTTGTATGGAAAAACATCAATTTTGACAATACTTAAATGTTAAGCAGGACTCAAACTTTGAATAGCGTTTCTGTATTCGGGGGAAAGAGACATTATCAAGATTGTTTATAATTTGTCTCAAGCTCAAGTGGGGTATAGATAGATGGATTGCAGCCAATGAGGAATGAGGAAATCCAACAGTGAAAAGCTTTAGTTCTTCGGTTACCTACACTTATCATTGATAGACGTTTATTATTATGTTGTTGGCATCATTAATTAATATCGGTAGCCCTGTGCTCAAGATTTCCCAACGTCATTAAAATATCAACGCTAATGAGCGCGAGGTGTCGCGATCTACTGTCGCAGGTGATCGATGACGCGATCAGGTGCGAGAGGGACAAGCAATCAATCATGACACCATTGACACCGTGTTTTAATCAATTTAATCCCGGCCATTTATGTAATCGACACCGTGCTTTTATAGTCGCGGAGAAAACCTTGCCCAAGTAAAGTTTGAAAGAAAAAAAAAGTCGGAATAACTTTTAAAAATCATGTCGCTAATTTAACGAAATAAGCACATAAAATACTTTGAAACAATGTGTATTCAAAGTTTAAAGCATTATGACTAACTTTTTTTTGAAAGAAAAGCGGTTTTTAATTGTTTTTTTTATATCCAAGAAGCGATGCGAAATATTTAGACGAAGTGTTGGTAATTCTTCTGCCGCACTCAGAGACGTCAAATAACTTTAATGAGTACTTAATGTCAAAAAAATTCATATAAATTTAGACCAAAGACCTGACAAGAATAGAGACTAGTTTTGAATTGTCATTTTTTGACATTCAGTACTCATTATCGTTAATTGACGTCTCTGAGTGCGGCAGTTTACTTCAAGATTAAGTTAATTGGTAGATGGCGATAGGCTCGCCACCTTTTAAATTGGACCTATCATATTTGTTGCGATTATAGTTCCAGTGAATATCAATAAGCTCATCATCACCAGCCTTCTAATGTGCTCACTGCTAGGACCACAGATGTATCAATATTATATCTGTGGCTAGGACACAGGCCAAACGCGGTTGTTAAAACACCTCTCCCTATTCCTTAGGAGAGAAAAGCGTATGCGTAGTCTGGGCCTGTATTACTAAAACGCGTAATATTTTTCTCTAAACGTTCGTCACATCAGAGAGAGCTGTATAGAGAGATACATAGGCAAGGATTAGACGGTCAAAAATTTAACCCATCCAATATCGTGATAATAATAATATTGAATCATAAAGCATCATAGAAAAATCCGGGTAGTTCGTCATCTCGTCCAGATTTTTTTGTCAATATCGTCAATAAAGTTGCAAATTCCGTTGACTGTCTAATCCTAGCCATAGAGTTCACAAGTTCAGGTAGCGCTTGCTGTTTTGAGGTTAACTATCTATTTTCCTCGTTCACCCGATACCACAAAACTTACTGATAAGACCCGGACTCATTCCAGATTATTTTTAGCGACACGGTGACGTCAATTGATTCTGGCGTATTGTAATCTGTGATGTGTCCGTTTGCTTTTACCAATGATCCAGTTTTGTTTGTTTGGCACAGTCTGTGGTTAATCAATTACTTGTGATTACTTGTTGTTCGACATTAAGGTGATTTGTGATGTTGTCAGTACTAGCAGTTGTTCGCGAATTCCACGAATTCAGCTGCAATCAAATTTTCTCTGGTTATAGTATTAGAAATGTTGGAAAGTAATACATTATTGACTTTAAAGCTGTATTTTTACAAAACTGCGAATTTATCTCAAAATTAACATCTTTTTTTACATACATACATACATACATAAATCACGCCTATATCCCCGAAGGGGTAGGAAGAGGTGAACTAGCACCCACATTTCGCCAATTATGTTAGGTCCCATGTAATAGGTGGCGAGCCTATTGCCATATATCGGGCACAAAAGTGTCGCAGTACATTGCTAGGTGGTATAAGAGGAACGCTGCTGCCCATCCCTCATCACTGATTTATCCTTAGTCGCCTTGTACGACATCCACGGGAGAGATTTGGGGTGGTGACAATTGTATTCTACTCTGCCGTCACCACACGGCTATCATCATCAACATCTTTTTTTGGAATAAATAATTAATTGTGTGAAATATAAATAATAATAATAATAATAATAATTATGCAGATAGGTAATAATAAGTCGTGTACGTATATAGATAGTAGGTACGCGTGTGTACCACAAATAAATCAAGTAGCCGCCACAATAGATAGGTATTCTTATTGTTTTCATGAATATCGGGCCAGAAAAATATATCCGCATACTACAGCAATTTTCTTGTGTATTCGCAAATATTCACAATAAAATGATATCTCGGTGAAAATAACATTCCATGCACGATTGCGTAAAACATGATTTTACTCGCGAAAAGTGAGGTGAGGCTGTGTGAGGGTGACAAATTTTTTTTTATCGCCAAAACTGCAGACTCGTCCCTGCTACGTAGGCTGTACCTAAACAAGGAGTTGAGAAGCTGATGTAAAATAAAAAAGTTGAATTCTTTTTCATTTCACACCAGCCAATGTGAGTACCTTTGTATAGAGTTTAAAATAATAATCTATCGAAAATGTACAATATGGAACGTATACCTGATACATACCTAACAGATATATAATTCCGTCCTTCGTCTATTTTAACCCTTCGTCTATTTTTTAAGTTATGTAAATGTTAACATTTAGCCTTTTATATAATATGTTCAGCAGTAAGGGTATCCTAATCTATCTTGTTTGTGGTTCTTTAAATAGAAACCAAAAAAAAGTTATTGTAGCTGAAATACTAAATTAGCCAAAAAGAATAAAATAACAAGCCCAGATAAATCTTTATTACTAAAGTACCTACATGAAAATTCTAAGCCCAGCCACGTCACAGATTCTTTTTAACATTGTAATTGATTGTTTGCCGTTTCAGATACTAAAAATGTTATGTCGGATTTAGAACCAGTTTGACTATTTAATGCTGCCTCCGTAACCTTATCCAACCTACACTTCCCAGAATTCCTAGTGTCCTTTCTTTTGTTTTTAATTAAGTTTTTTTTTTGCAAAACCTCCACAGAATAGTACTTACACGTCGACCTATTTCAAAGTCAAACCTTTTTATTTCAATCAACGTACGGATGTAATTTGAGAACGCGTCGCGCAATTAAAACTCCTTAGTGCGACAGAAATGGAAGGAGGTAAAAAACATATTTTTTACGAAGAAAGTGAGATGATAAATTCCTGCACGCGGCAGGTGACAAGAGGCAATCTTGGGCCACTTGCTTTTTTAATGAATTTTGTTAGGCGTATATGTATGAAGGCACGCGTTTTATGAGATTTTGAAACTCTTCGTAGGTTGCAGTAAGTGTATACGTTAAATATTTCTGTTTACTGACTGTGACACACGCTACACTACTACGCTGCCATCATGATTGGTTAGTTATTATTAGTTTTATATTTGAAAATATAGAATGTTAGAAAAATTATTACAAAGAAAAACAAGTTTGGAAAAATTTAGCTATTTGTTTTATTTTTCTCACCGCCAATGTTTTACCGCAAGAATTAGTCAACAGGTGAAATTTATAAATAGTTTTATTTTTTATTTTTTACTGAGGCTTGCGTAATGACATTAAAAAAACAAATGAAGTAATGGAGAACTTATTCTCCGACGGGAGGGTGTTTGGCGCGTTTCGTGGTGTCAGTCAGATTTTTTTTCGATAATTCTAAAATTGGTTCAGAGTGGATTTTGTGCAGTGAAAGTGGTGTTATTTTGATGCACAGGCATCCGCGTTGATGTGCAATTATACAGAATCATTGAAAACAAGTCTTGTGATGTGTTTGATGTTGTGGTGAAAACCACTTGAAAAGTGGTTTTGTCCACTTCATCAGGCACCATCATGAACTCTGTTACCATGAAATTCGCTCCAAGCACTCCCTAGATGCGTTAAAATCTGTGACACCCATATTTTAAGGTAAAATTCATTTCATTCATTCATTTCACCCACTCATTATTTCATACGACTACAGATAAAATATACACTAAAGACTTGGCTGTATGGGCCCTTTGCCTTCCCTAAAATATAGGAAGAATAAAAAAAAAAATCTCCGACGCCTCGCATGGCGTTCTAGTACTTCTAGTCATCTAATGTAAATCTATCTATGTATACTGGTTTAGTTCTAGTACCTTCTAATTTAAGGATTTTTTTTAATATTGCGTTTTAATTACTCCAAGAACAAATTAGAAACCCTTGTGTCCACATTTAGCTTGGTATTCATAAGGGCTGAAGGTCTATAATCGTTTAATAGTTTTTCCAATTTGTCACGTGTCTTAAATACATGGCCTTCTAAGGATTCAACAGAGAAACTAGAGGTTTCTGTTTAGACAGCCACCGCATTTGTAAAAATTTGGGTTTATTTTTTATAAGAATTCATGAAAGCCTTAATGGTTTATTACGCTAATAAAAATGACATTATTGTCACATCGAAGCGATAAAATTGAAATTATTTAGGTACGTAATATACGACTGTACCTATTGGGGTGGAGTTAACCATCGATGTCTCTCGAACAATGTCTGGATAAACCAATTTCAAAAGAGCTATATTCAACGAGGCAGTGGTACTGTAGTCCCAAAAACATGGTTAGCTTTATAATTGTTGCTTGCTGTCATTTTAATCATGTTACGTTTTAAGGACTGTGTAATATGGATCTTTATGAAGCATACGAAAAAGTGTACAAAAAATAATGCCCCCATATTTTTTATAGTTTTCTTTGTAAACGAATAAAATTCTAATATTTGTGTTGTGTATAGTCGTCGTAGTCGAACGTCTAGCTAGTCAGACTATACAGACAAACAAACAGATAGGTACCTACAAATTGACAAATATCTGCAAACGACAATCAACCTTCACTAGGGGAAAGAACAAAGACGATTGTTAATTTTGACATATTGTGATACCTACCTGATGTGTTATTTACAGTTCGTTATCATCGTGTTTAAATACGAAAACAAAAGGCACCTGATGAGTGTATTTATAGTTTATACTACCAGTTGAAAAAGGTTTAAACCATTTGGGCATAACTAAGTCATTCTTGCAATTTTTGCCATCCTATTATGTTCTACGGTGCTGTTCTTTAATAATTATCCGTCTTGACTGCTATATCTATATTTCCATTTCCGTATTTCGTATTTATCTAATAAAATATACCCCCTCCATACACTATCAGTGTGATAATTAACTTAATTTAAACACATGTAAACACAGACACTGTTTATAAAATAACATAACAGTGCTTAAAATCCTCACCACAAACCTTAAAGTCTTTTCATTTGTCAACATTAAAAACCTCATAATACTTGCTCCAACAATTTCAAAACCAAGGCAAACATGAAACATGCTTATAAATAAAGAATAAGTAGATTCTTTATAATCATCAAACATACAAGTGAGATCAGTCTTTAAATCCTGTGATAGTTTATCTTGGCTCGAGTCGGATTACTCCAGGGGTGTAAGACTGGTCCCTTGAGACAGTCTAGGGATTTTACTAAGCTTAGATACGTTAAGAGCAACCACTGCCCGATGAGATTGATGATAGACTAACTTTGGACGGTCGGATTTTATTACTTTACTAAATTGCATGTGAAGGAAACTAACATTACCTACTGCAATCCAGTAATGTTTGTTTCCAAGAATTTGGTTACCTACATTTTAATATTATGTAGTAAGTTCATTTGTTTGTAAGGATAACTTACGTTTGTTTTAGTCCTAAAAGTTTAATTAGGGAAGAACATAAAGCTAAGTATAATTGAAAAGGTATTTTTTGATGAAAACATTAATAACTAATATCTTACTGCCCCACTCAGAGACGTCAAATTACTTTAATGAGTACCTAATGTCAAAAAATTTCAAATAAATCTAGACCATAGCCAAGAATAGCGACTAGTTTTGAATTATGATTTTTTGACATTAAGTACTCATTATCGTTATTTGACGTCTCTGAGTGCGACAGTTAGAAATATTTTAGAAATTTTGTAACTTCTGCAACAATTGCCTTTATTTTATCTAACTATCGTAAATTATAATTCAGGTTATGTATGTATATAGATATCATGTTCCATTATGATCATTAATGTCATGTTCCTCTATCATGATCATTACGCGTTTACGACATTTAAATATAGCCTCTCAAATGTCGTTTATGATAGAGAAAATGGGAAAATATAATATGTGGTGAGTGTGGTGATAACGAACGCTCGTTCGCGTCTGTGAGGGTTGTAATTACTGATCGCACCTATTGTTGGTTGATAAAGCATGTTTGGGGGCCCTTAAGCCGGGATTGCTTTGTTCGATCGGAATTTAACACAAGGTAGTTGCTGCGAGGGAAAATAAAATTAAGACTCCCTCCACTCTCCCCTTGTAACTAGTATTCCAGATATTTGAACGTTGAAAGAGAGCGTCGGAATTGCAGCGAGATATTGGAATTAGTCAGCGGACAAGAGAATGCGGAAAACTCCAAAAACGGTAAACATTAAAATGGTTTTATAGCTTCTTGAATATTTGAAAGAGACACAAATCAAAAACGCTTTTCCTACAAAAATAAGTCTCAATACCGTACATATTGAATACACAGTGTTTTATAATGTTTTACAATTAACGATATAGGTACATGAACTAAAAATGTCATATGGTGGTGACGACAGAATTCCATTGTCACCACCCCAAATCCACGCGGGTGTCATTCTACTCGACCAAGGGATAAAACAACGACGAACTAATGCTGTTACAAGACTCAGATTGATATCCTTAAGATATTCAGTCTTTCCCCCGAATACAGAAACGCTACTCAAATGTTGAGCACTGCTTAGGTATTAAGTAATCTGTATGGAAAAACATCAATGTTGACAAACCTTAAATGTTAAGCAGGTCTCAAACTTTAAGTAGTGTTTCTGTATGCGGGGTTTTATATCGTTCTCTTTTGATGATGCATCAGTCCACCACCCATTAAACAAACATCTGACTCATCCCACGATCATAATCGCTCAGGTGACCCATGCATATCACTTTTACGATCACGTTGAAACGTCCAATATATTGTCGTAATTAATTGAATTAAACAGAACCCCACGTATAACATCGTTAATATTTCCTGTCCCAATTTTTTGCTGCAAAATTATGTGACAACTTCGTCCGAGTTATGGGGCATACATGTATTTTTCTAAAATTTATGTTAATGTGGTTAGCCTAAAAATAATGCAACAGCTGCATTTCATGTGGATAAAAAGAAATGTTGTTGACACAAAAAGTTTCGCAGTCGGTAGGATTCGAACCTACGCTCCCAGAGGGAATCTGATTTCTAGTCAGACGCCTTAACCGCTCGGCCACGACTGCACTTGATGAAGCAGGCGAAATTAATAATTAGTTTGCATATGCATTATTTGCTCATGTATGCACACCTAGGATTATTCAAAAGGACCAAATACTCTGGGTCATTAGGGATTATAAGTCCGGGTGAAAGTTTTCAATATTATGTCATAACAATTATGTCAGGTCAGCTACATTTTATATTTAATTCCATAGATATTCTCTTCCCCTCTGTAGTTGAAGGTTCCATGTGATGCTCGATTCCATCTTTGGCCCTTATCGTATAAAATAAAAAAAATACTAAGCATGTAACAAAAAAAATAAGAATATTAACTTAGAAATAAAAAACGAAACTTAACTCCATCATGGAGACTCCACTAAACCACATACTATTACAATATATTTATTTTTATTATTTTCTTGTTATTTAGGTACTATATATACTACCTACGTACCTACACTTACTGCTGCACTCAAAAAACGTTAATGGGTACTTAATGTCAAAAAATTTCATTCAAATCTAGACCATAGACCCAGCAAGAATAGCGACTAGTTTGGAATTGTAATTTTTTGACGTTAAGTACTCATTAACGTTATTTGACGTCTCTGAGTGCGGCAGTTAGTTCTAATTTCTTAGGTTTAAAAGTTAAAATTATTAGGACACGAATTTTTCTGCCTTAGTTTTAAGTGGTACAGTTATTAAAGCAATTTTATGGTTTACATCAATAAGATTCAGATTTACAATTGATTGAAGATATTAGACAGATTTGTATAGTCTAATGTGATGTTGATATGGCAATAGGCTCGCCACCTATTACATGGGACCTAACATAATTGGCGAAACGTGGGTGCTAGTTCACCTCTGCCTACCCCTTCGGGGATATAGGCGTGATTTATGTATGTATGTATGTAATGTGATGTTGTATGTACTTACTTATTTATGAATATATTAAGGAGAATTATTTTATGTTTTTTGCAGGACTGTGGGCTGAATATCTATGTTGGTTAATAAATACATCAATATGATAGTTAACAGGAATAAATAAATGATAGGAGGAGGTCATGTTTAAAAAGGTTACGTTTACTAGGTGCCTACTTAGACATAATAAAATAAAATTAAAACAGAGCGGCCAAAAAGTTTTTATCAAAATACACATGTAACTAAGTAGATGAATATGAGAAAGTATTAAAAACTACATGTAAATAGGTGTAAGAATATAAGATTGATTGCTATAATTGCAAATGTCCTCTTATCATGTTCGTGATGAAATAGGTAGTCACTGTCGTGCTTGTCATATTCCTTCGCAGATATCAGTAGCCGTACCTACCTAGGCCCCTACGGAGATATATAGGCTTAAATAATTGATCTAGCTATTATATTTCCTACCTATTTATTAATTTAAATAAGTACCTACCTACCTATTGCTATTTACAAATTTATTATTATTAATTGTCCGACATATTCTCCAAGTAGATAGATACTGAAAAGGAGTGTCTAGGTCTAGTAGCACTTCCTATTTGATAAACAACTGTTGCATTTTATCTTTTAGGAAGAGTCATCACAGCAACCCATGTTTTGACAATCGATTCTAGCTTTATTTCAAAACTGTTAAAATTTAATGGTAGAAAATAAGTCCAAAACGGCAACTATGGCAATGGGTAGTAACATATACATACATAGATCACGCCTATATTATCCCCGAAGGGGTAGGCAGAGGTGAGTTAACACCTACTTTTTGCCAATTATGTCCCATTTGTAGTAGGTAATAATCCTAATAGTTGGCTTGCGTATTGCCATTTATCGGGCCCGAAAAGCGCAGTACCTACATTGCTAGGTGCACAGATTATATCAATTTAAGATTATTTACATTGGTATATCTGTGGCTAGGTGGTTTAACCAAGTTATGGAAAAATAATCAAGACATGGCTTAATAAAAGACATGTTTCCAAGCCTGAAATATTGAAAAAAAAAGAGGAACGCCCATTTCCTCAGTTTTAACCTTTAGTCGCCGTATGTAGGTACCTATACGACACCCGCGGCAGAGATTTGGGGTGGTGACAATTTTACTATCACTACATACTTTGACTTTGAATATTTTTTTGCTTTTGACTGTACTTCAGATCAACCACGAGTACTTTACTTGTTGTAAGGCAAACCAGTTTTTTTTTCCAACTCTCGCGCACCATGTATCTGTACTGTAATTTCGTCGCATTGCTCAAGCGGCGCCGTGGCTTAGTTGGTTAAAGCGCCTGTCTAGTAAACAGGAGATCGTGAGTTCGAATCTCGCCGGGGCCTAGTTGTGTAATTAATTTTTGATGTTTCCATTGTTAGCTGTTAGTGTTGTAGTTCTCGGAAATGTATGTCAAAA
Source organism: Cataclysta lemnata (assembly GCA_963931975.1). NCBI lineage: Eukaryota > Metazoa > Arthropoda > Insecta > Lepidoptera > Crambidae > Cataclysta > Cataclysta lemnata. The sequence continues at coordinate 4,513,949 of OZ008340.1, read as the reverse complement.
GGTAGTCAAAACAGGATATTCTGCCTGCAGATGCAATTTTTTTTAAAAATATTGCTGCTCGGAGGTAACAAATGGTTTATGCCACACCTGACCACAAAGTGCCATTTTCCGCCCGCTACGCGTAGGGAAAATTCCACTTACTGGGTAGGGGGTGGCATAAAATTTTGTACTTAGGTACTTCAGGCGGTTAAAAAAAAGCCTCAGATCGCATATTGCCTAATCGCCCTCGCCTACTAAGACATTCTTTTTTTTATCGCCCTGGGTAATAAATGTACTATGTCACTGTCTCGTTTCACGTCCCGTTTTATAAGGTGACTATAGGAGTTTTGGAGTCGGCCATCTGTCGTACCTAGGTAGGGGTCCCTGCCTAGGAGTTTGTGTAAAAGCCAGTCGGCGAGGCCGACCAGTCATTAAACTCAAACCAGATCCTAGAGCAGGATAATAAAACTCCTATTGGATATGTAATAATATAGATTTCATATCGTATTTTAGTAATGAGACTAATTAGGGGTAGGTAGTCCAAAATGAGCATTATTTGCTTAAGCGGCCTATAATAATTTCTACAATTTTGGACACACCCAAGGGTGAATATGGAACTTAAGTTTGCGCCAGGCCCCTCGCCGTAAAGCGGCGTCGTGGCTTAGTTGGTTAAAGCGCCTGTCTAGTAAACAGGAGGTCGTCAGTTCGAATCTCGCCGGGGCCTAATTGTGTAATTAATTTTTCAGGGGCGGCAGGTGATGGAGTGGGGCTCCGTCACTTGCCATTTAAAGCCCCAGCGTTAGGGAAGTGTCTTAGTCATTCCGCGGACACTTCCTTCCTCCCCCGAGGAGCCTGAAAAGGCAGACCTGCTGACCGGCACATGGTGGTAGTATGCGATGAGCGTTCACACCTAGCCGGTCCAAAGCTGGATAGCGGAACACGACTGTTTTTAGTGGGTAGACCCAGACTAGTTGGGAGATTCCTACATAACTCCGGTAGGGCCCCACCCGAGCCGGGGTATATGTATAAAACATTTTCAGTCGGAAAAAAAAGGCCCCTCGCCGTATCATAATAATTATAACTCGGGTTGCGTAGCTTCTTATCCTAGTGACTGCGACACGTGCGTTTTGAATCACCATCTTCTTCGGCGCAGCATTTTTCTTCTTCCATTTATATCGGTCTGAAGTCATCAAAGCGATATGTTGGATGAATGAATTAAAAGGGAATGGATGATTTGATTATGTTTGACCGGTATTAATAGAAGAGGAAACATACTGCGCCGATTCATAAACACTTTTTAAACAGTGTTTTAAGACTGATTTTGTTTAAAAAAATGATGTGGTTTAAATTATAAAAATCACAACTATGGGAAATAAGCAGATATAGCTTTTGGGCCTAGTCTCTTAGAGATCTCTTTTCAATTTCAAAGTATTTAATATAGAAAAAAATTTTAGGGTAATAAAAAGAAACACAAGAAAGAATTTGAATTCAATATAATCACTCGTATCATTTTATTCACATTTCTGTATATACCTATGTAATAATATTTACACATTTACAAACATTACAATAATAGCTGCCTCGGTTTATTCTACTGACTGAAACCATTATTACAATTAATCACTGTCCTCAAATAAAAAGTCAATATCAATAAAACAAAATTTTCAAGCAAACAGTAAATAATAAAAATTTATTGAAAATTGGTTAAGAGTTGACAATATTCAAGTGAAATTGAAAATTTTCATAAATTTGAAATTTGTAAATGAAAAATTATTGAATTTTTTCTTTCCCTAAGTACTACAATCTGCACATTTTAAATTGGACAAAACAGTTGAAATATCCACAATTTTCTTCTGAATCTTAAGAGGAAACACTAAGGATGAGGGAATTAAAAATTAGTATGCGAAGTACACAAAGTCGAGGGTTCATAGTCCCCTGTTTTTTCTTTTCTAAAACTAAACCGATTTAATTATTTTCTCATTAAAACTTAAATAAAGTCTTTTGCCGAGTTAATGTTTTGTTTTTATAAAAAACATTTTCGTCAAATTTACAGGACGTTTGTAATTACGAAAATAGCAGCAATGTATAATAACAACTTACAAAAAGAAGTCATATTTTTGTTCTGCTCGTAATAATATCCAGGAAAGAAACAGGGAACTACGTTTGTATGGAAAAATTGCCCTTATGGTTATCTCTAACAAGATTGACTCAAAAGTGCAATATTGATTCAGACAATCTTACATATTGTGGTAGTCGTTTTGTCGACGTACAGTGACCTAGAGACACTATCATAATTTTCAAAGATAAACATTTAATCACTGGGTAATTAATCATAAGATAATTCAATCGATAACATGTCCTAAGTTTACAAAGTTGGTGAAACTTTGACTTTTTGATACATTTGCCACATTGTAGTAAGTACATATTTGAATAAAAGTGTTAAATCAATTGGGACATTTTAGCCGTTTGAGATACCTAGTGTGGGCTTTTTTTGCCTGTTCTCAAACAAGTTTAAAGAAAACTAATGACTTTTTTATATTTTTATTGTATGACAACGACAAATTCCAAAACGATTATTTATTAGAAAAGAAACTTTCTTACTTGTTGTATACTGAAAAATTTGAACTATGAATAGAATAAACGATTCTCCGATACATTTTTACACAATTGAAATTAAAAGTCACTCGTCAATTCATTCATGGAAGAAGATAAGTTTATCAGGATATAAAAATAAACATTCTGTAATATCAACCCTGAAGTAGTTTTGAACGACCCAATTTTCCAGTATGCAGCCAGCCAGAACGCTAATCAAAAAGTTTTTATTAAATAGCAAAACATAGGGTCGCTATTTACTTTAAACTAGACCTGCCATTGATTTCTCCCAAAAAGATAATCAAAGAGACCCTAAAGATAGAAAAATCTGTATAAAACACATAATTGTGACGCTGACAAAATCGTTAAAAAAAATTGAAAATATTTCACAGCACTTTAAGAAGATAATACTTGAATACTTACTATAAATAAAATTACGTGTTTAACGTCCACAGTACATGCTTTGTTTATTCATTAGTTTCAATTCAAAACATGTGGCGATTATGTACGACCAAGTGATCAAATACTGACATGAAAAGGAACATGAAAAGAGACAAACGATTGAAATAATACATTAATTAGCCATGTTGTGTTTGAACAACACTATCTTTGTGACATCGGAAAGTCCCCAAGAAGTAATCAACTATCAAAAGATTTGTCCAAAAATTTCTTTTATTATTGATGTTGACTGAATAAAGAGTGGATAAGTACAAAGATTTTGGTGGTTAGAAAAAGAATTTCGAAAAATTATGATACATATCTGCTTTGGAATGTTTGAAATTTATTTCTACATTGCGAGGGTACCCGTTGGCTTACAACGTGAAGTGTAAAGGTTAGAAGAATTTCCGCAAGTTAATTAGTGTCTTGGGTGGCCGAGCGGTCAGGCACCTGCCCGGATAGCAGCGGACGCGGGTTCGATTCCCGCCTCAAGATCATAATTTTTCGAAATTCTTTTTATAACCACCAAAATCTTTGTACTAATTTTTCTAACATTTATATAATGTTAAAATTAAAATCGAATAGTGGATAAGTAATTCGTCGACAAAGACGTGGGCATCTACAAATTTAAGTCAAACATACTTTCATTAAGATTCCTATAATAAATTGATGCTATCCCAGTCTTAATGGAGTAATATACCAGTTAAACACTTATATAAACATCTAAATCTTTAATAAAATCTGAGGCACATTCAATATACGTATATAATACAATTAGTATGTACAAATATTCTCTTATTAATAATATGGCAGTATTGAGGTTTCAAACGAAAAAACACTTGGGAGCGGGGACATACATTTCAGGCACATTTGGTATCCTATTGGAGAAACAAACAGTAATGTTGATTTACATCACAATGTACTGGCGCGCCCGAATCTAAGTGTTTTGTCGGCGAATGTACGAGACATCGTAAGCAAAACAACATTTCTATTGTAAGAAACTACTTAGACCGCAAATGTCCCTAAAGCGCGTGTCCCCATCTCCCGAGCGCGAGTCAATAAAATTTACAATTCAACAAACATTTCATATACATTTTTATTAAAAAAAATCAGTCTCTTCACATTACACCACCTCACTGTTCGACACGAAATGAAAATCACAATCACCCAAGTCTCTAATCTTGTTGTGCGTCGCAATAAGGCCTCTTTTGTAGACAAGATTTATCTCGTAACAATTTTCAACGTTCGTCCACTTTCACTAAAAAATTTATTGTCGTCTTTGGGTTGTCTTTTAAGTCTTGGAGGGGGGAATGATTTATACGAATCGTGTCAGTTGCGTGTGGAAGTCCCGAAGGAAGATTTGGAGTTGCTGGAGAGTGGGCCGGTCGTCTGGGGACATGGCCCAGCAGTACGCCATCACTGCGAACCTGTTAACAAATCACTCGATGAAATGAAGTGTTCAAAATATTTCTCGAAACATACATAACAAACGTACAAATTAACCACCCTTCCGAAGCACGGTGAAATTCTATATTATTTAATTTTGGTCACCCATCCAATGACCGGCCTTAGCGAACATTGCTTAGTTTACGCAAACGCAGGCCGAGCGCGCTATGCCAATGCTCTATCGAGCTCTTCCAAGTAAGCTCCTATTTATTGTATTATATTTATAATATGGTAGGAAAATATTGTTGTACTTTCGAAGGAAAACACCAGAATTTCTTCGATAGTAAAAACACTACCTATTTATTTGGCAGCACACACAAATTCACGACCGCATTCAACAAATCATAGACTAGAAATCATTTTTCTTAATATTAAATTTTCTTTAAGGTGGCGTTGCCAACAATGTGTGTACTTACAGCTCGTCAGGACAATTCGCCGGCTGCTGCAACCGGTACCCGTCCCTCAAGTACGCGGCCACCTCGAACGGGTCCACCTCGGCGTAGGGCTGATGAGCTAAAGTCGTCAACTCCCAGAGCAGAACGCCCAGCGCCCACACGTCGGCCGCCGGACTGAACTGTCTCTTGGTAAGGGACTCCAGGGCCAGCCATTTGATTGGCCGGTTTTCGTTGTCGCCTAGGCAGTGGTAGTCGGCGGGGAAGAGGTCTCTCGACAGGGCGTTGTCCGCGATCATCACTCGGAGATTCTCGTCCACGCTGTTGGCAAAATTAGTGATGTTAATTGAATAATTTATTTTTAACACACTTTCACGGTGTTAAATGACAACATTACAGATTTTCAACAAAGGCACTTTAATTAAAAAGTTACATGCAATTAGACCGAAAGTTAAGACATAAATATTTTTTCTACGATATAAATTCCGGCCATTCTAACCTGAAGTAAATATGCTAAATGACGTCATAACTCTTCTGCTTCGTTCTGACGCGAAATAAAAGATTCAAAACTTGTACTACCTACTTCTAGAAAAACTACTCAAAACTGACAACCTGAACTTTTTTTGTTCTCCCATAGCAACATTCCCATGTGCATTAACTTAATCTGCCCTAGTTGTGACGTCATCGCACGTTTTGTAATTTTTTTTCTCAGTACCTACTTAAGAAATCCATAAATATATTTTTCGAAGTCAGTTTATTGATTGCCTACAATAGTGTTGTAACTTACATGCAATTCCTCGCAGCGATATCTTTGTGCAGTACGTGCTGAGAGTGCAGGTAAAGCAGCCCGTCGAGCGCATGGAGCGCCATTCGCACCACGTGCTGCGTGGTCAGCGGCGGCGGGGGCGCCGTGCCGGCCCCGCCCACCGTCACACCCCTACAGGCTAAGAGGAACTGTTTTAGGTTCCTCCACCCCACCGCCCACGGGTACAGTAAGAACGGAGCCGTCTGGTCTTCGATGCTGACACCGAGCACAGAAAGCACTCGCTCGTGGTGAAGCCCGTACAGCATGCAGCCTTCTTGTAGAAGGAGTGACACCTGAAAAATATTCACTTTAAACCTTGGCCCTGGTTAATCAGAATAATGAATAATTTACTAACGAGAAGGTATTATGTCATGAGACGGGTGAAAGATATGTTGGCAGAAGAATGCTAGGTATGAATGTGGAAGGACGAAGAGGGAGAGGAATACCAAAGAAGAGATGGGTGGATTATGTAAAGGAGGATATGATAGCGAGAGGAGTGGATGTGAAATTCATGAAAGATAGAGATCAGTGGAAGAAGAAAACAGGTTGTGTCGACAAGCCCTAGAGCGGGATAAGGGCAGAAGAAGAATGCGGGACTTCAGTTGGGACTCTTTGTAATGTGTTATTGTTTCAATGTTCAAATATAATCATTAATATCACTTTTACGTAATAAATCTTACCTGAACTTGAGACGCGTGTTCCGCAACAGTCTTAACCAGCACTTCTTGCTCCCTTGCATCTTCGTCGGCGTAAGTTCCTCGATAAACTCGTCCAAATGTCCCCTCCATGGCCACGGATCGTAACCTGACCCGACACCTCTGAATAGTCAACTCGGCTATCCTCTGTTGGAGATCTCTTGCGCGTTCCTCAGCCGCGGCTGCAGGTAAAGAGGTAGGACGTCGATAGCTGGTGTAGCTCGCGGCGGACTTGCATGAGGAGTCTGGTAAGAAAGCATGGGCGTCTTGTTCGTCACTCCTAGCTCGCCGGAGTTTTCTCGCTCGTGCTCTGCAAGCTGCCGCTGCCACCGCCGCGATCAGTAGTACGCCGCCAGCACAACCAGCTCCCGCGTAAAATATATCTGCCGATGTCGGAGCGTGAGGAACGCTGTCAACCCTCACAGCAGGACGCGGTGCTTCTTTAAGGCAAATCTTTCTCCGTCTAAAGTGCAATGTAGTTGACGAGGAGCCAGTCGACACATTGAGCGATATTGTGACGTCTACCTCTGCTGCCGTAGCATGGGTACACGGCAAAGTCACTCTCCAGGTTTGTGGTTCGGTGGGTACGAAACCCACGCTTGAGATGTTCAGTTCTGGGGTGTGCATCGCTTCCTGGTGCGACGCCACTTCCACGTGAAGGGTGTATGGCAACTGTAACAAAGAGAATTCTTTAAATTTCTTTGCTATGTAACATGAATTTCTTATGCTAGTTTAGTTCGTGATAAGAAGGTGCAATCTCATTGATAGCACGCGCACTGACCCGATATGGATTGCGTGGTGTCCAAGTTTTTAGAGGTCAGGAGAGATCAAATGACGCTTGCGCAGCACATGCCGCGGTCATACCGCTAGTCACGAGTACCATTCCTTTTAAATATTTTGCACCTAAGTGGACTCTCCGAGCCTTTTAAAGCCAAGTAACTTTCAAACAATGTAAAAGTTTTCTTTTATTTCACGAGGTCTAAACACTTAAAATAAAAAAAAATCTTTAATGGATTTAGCTCGCGTATATTTATATTTTGGGGATGACTTTACAGCGGCCGTGGTCACGGGACCACTCCATCCAGTTTAAGGTGTTTTATTTCAAATGTAAAAGTATGCAACTTATAGATGAGATAGCGGTCATCTCCAAACGTTCCCTAGATAGAAGAGGCGGGTTGTTTAAAGCAGCAGGCGTGCCGTGTTTAATCCGTGACCAAATATTATGCTAATACACCGGTCATTATCTTAATCACAATGCAGTACAAGGTGAAAGCTAAATAAAACATTGCGCGGCCCCTTTGCTGGCGCGGTTCAACCCGACACTGCAGCAGTTTGCATCGCGCGTAGGTGCGACAGCGAAGCCGCTAATTAAATATTATCACTAGGCAGTCAACGCGCACAGACAATGGCGGCGATCGCTCATCGGCGGTAGTTAACCGGTTACCAAATATTTGATCTAGTCAAAGACGCCGCCGGCAAATAAGGGAGTCGGGAGTCACCAAGGGGCAATCTGATAGCGCCGGCGTTCAAAGCTCGCCGAGATGCTGATAAGGCCGGGCGCGTGATCGCTGTCGCAGCATATTCCAGGCTTTTAAAATGTAGCCAGCGGCTCTGAGAACTTTCAATTGACGACCCCGACGAGCGACCACAATCTACATAATCACGAGTGTCCCGATTCTGAATACATTTCGTGAGTCGTCAAAACATCTCGAGATGACGGCAGCGTCCTCTCGACTTGCAAATGCCGTCCCAAATAAGCAGATGTACTATTGACAGGACCGCTGAACTTGGTCGCGGTGTAGTAACTACTGTATGATAAGTAGGAGCAGGTTAAATGCACGCGAAGGCTCCAGATTTAAAGTAACCACTGCGCCCCTTGATGCGTCTCACTCGGCGGTCGTTGCAGATAAAATAAATAAATGCACATAAAATTTGGATGATGCAGGCTACAGGACGCGAGGTAAATAAAAGAGCGCGCATGTCGTGATTCGCCGCCGGAATATTTGCATGGGAGGCGGCCTAATTTGAATTAGAAACATTCAAATGTGAAGACGAAAATAAATATCCGGCCAATCAATCAAACATTGGACGGGAGCTTTAATACCGACATGTAAATACCTAGTGGTGTATTTAAAAACGGAACGTGTACTAAGATTACCGTTGATATGACTGAAATGTTCAAGAGGGCAACTATTAAATCTCAATCTAATTAATCTAAAATTTCTATCTGTGTCCAACGTGTTTTTGTTGTATTATTCCAACTTGCAAGTTTTATGGAGATCAAATATAGCTAGCTATTTTATATTTTAAAAAATATTACTTTTATCAGATCGGACAGCAACTTAAGATTGTACAGAACTGGTAGACCAGTGACCAATTTAAGAGTATTATAGCAGAAGAGTATTATACTAAGTAAATAATGTTTGTTATATACTTATAAAAAATCAGATCATCAATAATGATACTTGCAACAATCACTGGATTCAAGGCGCCTGGACAGCAGCTACTAGGTCCATAATTTTTCCAGTGCTCAGTATTCAGCTCATGGCAGAGATTACCATAACGACGCGATCGTTCACGGAATCGATTGTTTGCTAGTGGTCGGGGCCTTGTAATGTGGGCTTTTTAGTTTTAAATATCATACATACATACATACATAAATCACGCCTATATCCCCGAAGGGGTAGGCAGAGGTGAACTAGCACCTACATTTCGCCAATTATGTTAGGTCCCATGTAATAGGTGGCGAGCCTATTGCCATATATCGGGCACAAAAGTGTCGCAGTACATTGCTAGGTGGTATAAGAGGAACGCTGCTGCCCATCCCTCATCACTGATTTATCCTTAGTCGCCTTGTACGACACCCACGGGAGAGATTTGGGGTGGTGACAATTGTATTCTACTCTGCCGTCACCACACGGCCAATGTTTTAAATATCATGTGGACCAGAAAACGCGTGTTTGTTTAGCAAACTTGTTAAAGGCCTCAGTTCTGCATAATTCAAACTTAAGTCTATAATAATATGGATGGAGTATATGAGCAAGTAAACAAGTGCGACTATTATCCGCTGCAAAACCTACTGATGCATATACATTGTATGAGACAGGTTGCCGGATAATCGCTAAAGCGACAACATTCCCTGCGCCGCAAAAAGAGAGAGCCTTTATTATCCACTTTATTTTCGCTTTAGAATTAATCACAGTGCTTCTTTTTCAACATAATAATAGAGGATAATAGACAATGTAAGAAAAATATATCCGTTTAGGCAAACTTAGGTTGCAAACCTTTAAACTTCAGTAAGTTTACATTATTTCGAATAATTTGATGTAGGGTTATACACAAATGTTGTCTTAGGTATCATCATCTTCCTGCCATGCTCCTCCTCTCCGTTTCCTCTTCCATTAATATCGATCACGTAATTGATCCATCCACTCCCTTTAAATTCATGTCGTTCTAATGAAAGGAAAAGTGCAGTAATGTGTGGTGACGAGATTACGTGTCGTCACCACACGTGGTACCGTCACATGCACACTACATAAGGGATGTAGATAATCAATCGCTTGAACTCACCGGTCGTCTTGTGAGGCTTTGCCAGGTGAAATGTAGCTCTTCAATGGTGGCTGGTACGGGGACAACAAAGTTGAGTGCGTAGAAGTTAATTTGGCCATCTCGCACGTAAAACAGTTCCGCCGTTAGACCTGTGGACAAGACAAATGTAGAATTAATAATAGAATAAAGTGTAAACAAAACATCCAATGTTCTAGCAGACCGTGGCAGGGCTTAAGTAATTAGCATAACAATATCGCCTAAGGGAGTTTTTCTGAAGGAGGCGGCGGCGTGGGAGGAAATAATCAAGAAATAGTACTTCTCTTAGACGAAATTAAAAACGAAGACCTCGAAAACGCAGATCATTAAAAGGGTACCTACTAGAAATATAATATATTTATATCTCTAGTTCCTCTGTTCTTACCATCACCATACCGAACTGGTTTTTGGTGTTTGATTTTGGCCCATTCTTCCTATATTTTTCCATCTTTAAGAATTCATGTGTCCTAGCAATTAGACATTAAAAGGGCTGATGATTAAGCCGATAATAAAGCAACCTAAACCTGGATTTCTCTAGCGCATCGCTTAGCTACCTTGCACATCTCTGGTGAAAAAGCAATCAAATACTAATGTGCATGAAGAGGTTAAGAATTATAAGGATTTTAATGATGAAGTTATTCCAAGAAACGAAAACACCCTTGTTTTTTTGGCTGTCAAAAAGTCCAAAGCCTTGCTGGTATACAAAGAGAATATGCACGTGTCTGACATGATCGTGCAGAAATGAATTAGCACCTTAGTAGAACCTCAGAAATGCCAATAAGCACGGTAAAGTTTCCCATGCACTTACAATAGAATATGAAAACATTTATTCAACAGTTTTTATGTGAAAATCGCTATAGAAATATGAACATCTGATCCTACAAAAGTGTAATGAGAAGCCAACGGACCGCTCTGACTGAACCAATAAAGACCATCAAATCCTGTCTAAACAACGGTGCTATTGAGAAATCGAGATGAAGTGAAACCCAAAAATCGGTGTACGCATCAATAACATACAGAATCAGAGCAAAAAGTTGAAAGCGCACGCGCACAATGTAGCGGCAAGATCAAAGCACGCGCACAAAGATGCCGCAACCCGACGCCCGCGCCACCTGACCGGGCTTGGGAACATTGGAAATAAAACAACCTCTAGGGATCCAGAGGAAGTCAACACAGGATCACCAGAGGAATAAAGCCGAAACAAAAGAAAATTCTAATAAAACAATAATCTAATAATAAAAATTAAAACAAAAGAGATCTTTTGTGAAAAAGGAAGGAACAGTTGATTGTGATGATTATCGGGGTTACCAATTTGGAGAAGCATGAGCGTGTTGCTGGTTTAGCGATCGGTATCGTAAGGAAATAAAAGTAAGTGCTTACACTTGTTATGGAATGGAGACTAGATGACGGATACATTTTAAATCATCAAGCTAAAGCCATCGTGAACAAATTCCTTTGAAAATAAAATTGAATTCGTAAACACTAAAGTTCCAATAAAGAAGGAATTGATTTCTGAGTCTTGAGTCCTTAACGTCTTGAGTACCTATTACATGGGATCTAACATAATTGGCGAAACATGGGTGCTAGTTCACCTCTGCCTACCCCTTCGGGGATATAGGCGCGATTTATGTATGTATATGTATGAGTATAATGTAATGTAAAATGGAAAGTAATATAAATGATTGAACAGCTGAGAAGAAGAAAATGGAAGTGGAACTTATTGTGTTCTAGTAATAGTCTTTCTGCCCTAATCTGCATTTCCTGTTAAGAACTATGTCTATATTGTGTGTTTCAGCAGCATTGTCTTAGATATTGAAACTAGATACTACATCATAAATTATACCTGAGCCTAAAACGATTATATTTATTGGACAATTAAAACCGGGCATCCTAAATCGCCGTAAATTTCTTGGAACTTTTTAATATTTTTCCGAGTCGGGTCTAGTTTCATACCTAATCGTTTAATGCATGGTGATGCCTCTCGACGCTATGTGATGACATCACGGCTCTCGGGTATCTAATGAACTTTGAGAATAACTCAAGATATATAACTACCTTAACACCTACACAAAACTTCTGTAGATTAATTGGTTTTTAATCTCTAATCTCACGTGAAGTAGTAGATACGAGGCGCAAACAACTGATAAAGAAGGTATGGTGAAAGAATTTTAAAGTTTGAATCGACAAATATTCCCTGCTATACATGTTTGATTTCACACGCTTTCCTGTTTTTGTCAATAATTTGATTGATATTTTTCTTTGTGATGTTCTTTATGACATTTTATTCATACTGTTTTATTGACAAATAACGACGACCGGTTTGATCTAGAAATACATACATACATACATAAATCACGCCTATATCCCCGAAGGGGTAGGCAGAGGTGAACTAGCACCCGCGTTTCGCCAAATATGCTAGGTCCCATGTAATAAGTGGCGAGCCTATTGCCATTTATCGGGCACAAAAGTCGCAGTACTTTGCTAGGCGGTAGGTATAAGAAGAACGCTGCTGCCCATTCCTCATCACTGATTTATCCTTAGTCGCCTTGTACGACCCCCACGGGAGAGATTTGGGGTGGTGACAATTGTATTCTACTCTGCCGTCACCACACGGCCGTTCTAGGCCGGATCTAGAAATATATAGATATATTATTAGTCCGTATTATCATGAAATGGCTGAGATAAAATAAATAATTCCAAGCCAATTAATTATAAGGCAATCTCGTTTGGTGCTCATTTGCTATGAGCTGTTGAGTGTATTCCTCCATAAGGCACAGATAAACGTAACTTAGCCAGAATAAAAAAGAAAGCTGCTACGAACAGGCAGTAACAGTAAATGGTAATGTGCCTACGCCATATTTGTACACCCGGCAATAACCGTAAGTTAAGAAACTCACGGCACCACCAGGATCATTTTAATATTACCACCAATGATACTGGCGGAGACAGTGCGATACCGGTTCCACGTAAACAAGGAAGCGAACTGTGGACACTTACGCGGGTGTTACTAACGCCATAATCATTAAATATTAATGCCCTGTCTAAACATGTTTGTAGTACATTTTCCTCGATATCACGCCCGCATGCAAATGAGACACCGAAACGGTCATGAGTACGATTAAATTAATAATTTTAACGCCGGTTAACGGCTATTTGTTTATTCGAGAGGCGATAACGACGATTAACTGCTAACGAGGTACAATATATACTGCGTTCGCCCGATTTGCATACGGGCTCCTTCGCCTCGGCCGGTCATCCCATTCTCGGTTTAATTATTCCAGATGCATCATTCCACCGGAGTTGTGATTCACAACATCAGCGCCTAAATCTGACTCTTTGTTTCTTCGAATGATACTTATCTAAGCACGAGATGGCATTAATTCTAAGCCGAACTCCGGTTAGGGACCGGTTATTCATATTGTGGGGTGAAAATATCAACTTTAATAAATTGCTTCCAAGAAACGACCTAGGTACTCAAATTGAGAGAGATTGGCGACGCATTTTACAGACGAGTATGGGGCTTATCGTTTCATTTAAAAATATATGGAATTAAGTAAAGCAAATTATGTAATTGTTGGATAAGTTTATTTTTAACCCCAACTTGTAGTTGGGGTTAAAAGTAAACTAACTCTTATCCTCAAAAAAAATCGAAATAGGTAGGTAAAATGCGCAAAATACCACTTATCGGATTGAAAAAGAACTAGGTACTCACGTACTAGGTACTTTTAAGAGTAAAGCCTAGGCATAATTTTGCTAAAGAACAAAGAAACCAAGAAGAAAGATTCCACACAGACTGAGTAGGAGAGTAGGACTGTAAATGATCTGACTGATGATTTCCATTTCTCATAATGAGATTGTATCACAGAAGGAACGTTTTTTTTAATTCCCAACAACTATGAGAATAATTACTTAAGCGTGTAAAAAAATACTTTTTTTTGCCACCACCACCAAACGACCTATAAATTGCAAACACTTTCATTATGAAACGATTTCAAAATACGAATTTGGATCCCAACATACGCGCTCCAACATCGTCGTGTACAAATTTTGATTAGACCATAAACATGTGAAAGGTACGATCTGTGACATTCCCGATCCCAGCAAGGCCGGGCTACCGTGCGGCCCCTTTGAAGCCGTCCCGGGTCCCGACTAAGGAACGAGACCACTTGATACGACAAATGCGTACAGAATACAGATAACCAGCCCCCGCCGTTGGCGCCCGCCTTCTACAAAAACTGACACTAATGCAATTAGCAAGACGTCCGATTTCTTCTTAATCCTTAAACCCCTTATAATAAAACGTGGACTAAAGTTAGCCATGGTTTAAAATTGATGCTTACTCTGTCTTTCAATCAGCAAATAAAAGTGACAGCATCAGTTTTAAACTATGAATAACTTCAGTCCATGTTTTATAATAAGGGGGTAAGGGTTATCAAAAAACATAGAGACGATAACTCTTAGCATTCCGAGGATTATGTGGCAGAGGGGGAAGTCAGTGACAGCGCTTGGGACTTGTGACCCAAGTGTAGGTTTACGGAATCCCTCTACAGCATTTCAACACTCACCTTCGCCAGCCCGACTCCTCATATTTGTTAAGGTTCCGTGAGAGCCGCCGACACACGTTCCAGTGTATAACTTACGGAAGCTCTTGACAAGCCAAGGTCTTTTAGTAATAAATATAGAGATTTAGCGGGTATACACCCCTCGCTCCCACCTCAACAGCATACAGACCACGACTTGCTACGATCCTTACATACTTCTTTCGCTTCATCCAATCTCATTAATCTCTTCATGCATGCCCGTCGGTTTCAGGTACTCTTGACCTGGCCCTTATATTGTTTTATTTATTAATTTAAAATATATTCCGATTCATATTTACGTGCCCCGCCGTTGGTGCCTATTATGCGAGGGAGGATATCGCGTATTGCTTTCTATTGACGTGTTCTGCATTCACACCTCCGAATAAAGCTTCCATTACGTCCACACAAAAACCCATTTGTGAACAACAAAATGGAGTCTCACAATGGCCGCTGATATTTCGTATAGAAAGCTCCCCTTGGAGACGTCTCGCCTGTACAGATTTTAAGGCACAGCAGAGGTATTATAGTGGAATTATGCGGACGAAGCGCGCAACGAAATAAAGCAAAATGCAGGTGTCGCTGAAAAGAAAGGCGTAAGTTATGCACTTCACCCGACGTGGAGGGTACGCCGCTTCACTGCACCAGGGAAAACTGCTTAAAACGGATAGCCTCGTGGATAAAGTCATTTTGTAAATAGGATGTAAGCTCACCCCCTCGCTGTCTGCTCCTTTAAGGATTCTGGAAAGAACTAAGTTCCCACCTCACGTATTGCTTATTGGTCAGGCAGTAGGTATGTCCGCTTTAGACCTACTTCCCCTAATTCATGCAGGCCAACAATGATAACGCGCTATAGGAAGAGGGCCCACCGGAAATCGGCTAAACAAATAACCGTTTAACAACCCCACCACATCCCATAACCACGAGTAATAATGGTCACCATAAAATGAATACGATGTGTTAAGAATAGTATTGGATGAGTCGTAAAAAAGCGTATTTAGGCAGGGCCTGTTGCAACGGCGACAGTTTTATTAGCTGCCGCCGGAAAGCGTTCTCTTGGCGAATGCGGAGGCGGCACCGGGCGAAAACTAAACGCCGATTACTCAGTGGTTTCACCGGCCCCGTCTGAAATAATGCGGGGCAAAGATTCGTGTGCAAATTTCCGAATTTTATTTATTCGATAGAAAGGTTCCTATCGTTTGCCATTTTGGGTAGGCCCCAATCAAGTATTATTTCGTAGAATGTTGGTGAAGTGGCTTTTAGGTTCAATATACACTCGACTTTATGCAACGATCCAAATTTAAAGATATTTTTATCGATGCCGCAACGAGACTGTATTGCCATAGTAAAGTCTATAAAAAGCCTGAGTTAAAATATTAGTTCATGTCATAGGTGATTTAACCTATCATCTAGTATTGGTTTAGCGTTGGGGTAGAACAAGTCTTCAGATTTTAAACAGCCCGTTTGGTCGAGTAATCTTACGCGCTGCTTACAGACCGGAGGTCGATCTTGGTAGAGATAAATAGTTGTGTAATTAACACGGACATTAAAAAAATATTCTCGGGTAATGTTGTATGTTTCCGCCACCCAGCATGCATATCACAAAGGTTTAAGCTGCTTACTTCATCATCATAATAATATAGATGAATTATTATTTGGTCCTGTTGTAAGTTCAGGCCTTATATAATATGATATGTAGCTATACGCTATAGGTACTTATAGCTATTCGCTAGTAATAGTAGTTCAATGCATAAAATATAGATATATCCATGCGTAATTGTTTTCAATTCTGTATAATTGCCTGATTTCATTTAATTTTTTCCTAAAGACACTAAATTGCGAGAAACATAAATCACTCCCTATTTTCCCCAAAGGGACTTACTTCAGAAGTGTATCAAC
This sequence comes from Cataclysta lemnata, assembly GCA_963931975.1. Classification (NCBI taxonomy): domain Eukaryota; kingdom Metazoa; phylum Arthropoda; class Insecta; order Lepidoptera; family Crambidae; genus Cataclysta; species Cataclysta lemnata. The sequence continues at coordinate 4,497,541 of OZ008340.1, read as the reverse complement.
ACCACAGTTGGGTGATACAGTACCAATTTGGTTAAGCCCATCAAATCGAGGTCTTTGTAAAGCACAAACCAACTGGACCGTGGCTGATTGCGTAATAGGTAATAGCATTTGTAGAAAAACTCCCGACACAGGTGTGTTCACGTGTAAAACTTTTGAGGTTTTCGAAGCTACCGTTCCGGAAGAGATGCGGGTAACGCAATCCCCTATTGTCAGCTCGCCTGCCCTTGGGGCTTTGCCCCTAACAAGATTTGCTATTCACATAAGCGAACATTTACAAAAAGCAAAAGAAATTAGAGCCGAGGTGTCAACATGGTGTCGAACATTCTGGGCCTTCATATACTCTCTAAACATTAATACCAACTCATTCTATTGTCATACAACAAACAACTACTTCATGTAACGAAAACATGATTTGCACCTGATATAATAAATTGAAAGCGTCAACTGTCTAATCGAGTTTCGACATTTTATCTGCTGAAAAGTAAGCAGTGTGTCGATTTGTGGACTATTTTTTCCATCGATATCATTTTCGTCGTCTTGTTCCCAGTTAATGTAGGGTCGTCGCCGTATATTTACTCTTTCATTCTTATCAGTCAGACGTCATTACGTTATGCATTCACTATTGATTGATATTATTATCATCTATCACACGTGTGATAGAAAAGTTATGAAAAGGACCACGTCGAGAGACCAATGAACGTAGTGTTTGAAACGATCGATATAGGTACGACTACTACTTTCAATGTTATGTTTACAGATCAATAGGTATCAATCTCCAACTAGCAACTAATTTATCTGTTTAATACGTTATAAACACGATTAGAACACCTAGAGAATGAAAAATCCGCTTTACGTTCATCATCTTCAACTCTTTAAAATGCCCACAGCTGGGGCACAGGCCTTCCCTATGAATTAGTTGGTAATAAGTAACTAATGTCTCTCAGAAAAACTGGTCGTTAAAAATAAAAATGCTATAAATTTCAAAACGAACTCCTAATTAAATAGCCGTGTAAGGTCTATTTTGGCAACGCAACATCTCAAATGCCACAGTATTACTTTGCGAGTGCTTTCGCGCAAAAATCTAGGGGGTAACGAGGGGCGAAAGTACCAGGGCAACATCTCTCCGGGGATAATGCGAGTAATAATCGTCGTCATACTTCACCGGCGCGCCTCTACCCATACCATTTAGGCCGGGATCCCTCTCACCGTATTTAATTACGTCGCGATACAATTACACGTGTGTGCCCGAAATTAAACAAATTTACTGAATTAATTGAAAGCGGCCCTGATTCACATCGCGTATACGCAACGCAACACCTCATTTACATTTTTACGGTGTAAAAATTAATCGGCGCCTTATCGCGCGATCTTATTACAAACAAATTAATTAATTAATAACAAGTGTAAAATGGATGCCGGGGGGCAATTAAAAGCGAACGTGCCGAAGTTTCCGAATTGGTTACTCGCTTCTTTATTGAGATATTATTCATCATCATCACAAGCCTTTTAATGTCCCCACTGCTGGAGCAAAGAGCTGCCCTATGGATGGAAGAATATAAGGAGAATGGGCCATAACCCACCACGCTGGCCCACTGCGGGTTGGTGGGTATTAACGACTGCAGATGCAGCCGAAACATAGACGATGCAGAGATAATAATTTTTTGGTCACCCATCCAATGACCGGCCTTAACGAACATACATTGTTTATATAGTTTACGCCGTCGCAAGCTACAGAGCTCCTTATTAGACAGGCATTTCACCGCTTTAATAAGAGATCGAAACATCAATGAGCAGTTAAGTGTTTGTGTAGGTCTCTATTAAAACTGCATTGGCACCGAACGACTGTATCGCCGAAAGAAAGCGCTTTTAAAATACCGCAGCGCTGGCTTATCGACTCACTGATGGATGTGGGTTTTTGCGTGGCAAGGCGAGCCCGCACTAATACCCACGAATTAGTTTGACAGTCGGAATCTTTTCCGCCTTTTTTTGCTCCCACCAGATGTTGCCACGATCCTCTTAATTATGTGCAGCGAGATAGAAACCGTTCGTTAAGTTTTAATTAGGCGAGAACCACGGATTGTCTCACGATTGACACGTGGAAATAAATGCGGCGTCACTAATGCTATCGGTGAACGTGTCGATAGGGTTGTATGTAGTAAAACAAACATGACCCGTTGACTGCCCGCCGGCTCCAAGTGCTGTGACGACGGATTTATTCTCCGGCAGGCGCTGGAGCGAGGTGAACGTAAACAGTTTCCTCCTGTCGCAAATTACATCGCGAACGCGTAAATATTACCTTCAACAATATACACCAGAGGTGCACGAACGGTCGATCGCGGGTGCTTTTTGAGTCGATCTCGAGAATAAATTCTGCTAAAGAACTATTTACACAGATTTTGTTTGTAAGGTTAGTATAATTAAGAGGTTTTTCAACGATATTTTAGAGCAGACCTACACTTACCTTGAGTAAAAATTCATATTGTGCTGAAAAACTAATATCTATACCACGTATGCACCGTACCTAGACGACAATCCTGCATCACACATACTTGTTGCTGCGGCCTCTCAGAGTCGATCGATCGTAGTCTAACAATATTAATGTAGATCGTCAGCAGTTCAAGTTTGAGCACCCCTGATATCACGTTTTACAGTATGACGCTATCAAAACGGCCGTTCCGCTGCCGTATTTATGCAACGGCGAGCGCCCAGGCAGGATACCGGCGAAATAGAACGAGGTAGTCTTGAAATTTATGACGTCACGTGCGATACACTCGCGGGGAAATTAACTTCGCGAAGTTATGCTCCCCTGACACTAGCGCGGAGTGAACTATTAATAAACGGTTGGGATGTTTTCTGTTTGTACACGCACAAGTTATCACTAAAGTTAACAATATTAAAATCATGGCAAAATATAAGGGATGGTAAAAGTTTAATAGAAGAGCACAAACTAGTGAGTTTGGCAGTTGCACTCGCGGCCGCCTGCATACATAAATCATGCCAATTTATCCCTAAAGGGGTAGGCAGAGGTGATTATTAATACCAAAGTTTTCCCAATCATGTTAGGTCACATGTAAAAGGGCTCAAGTCTATTATCCTCTTTCGGCCACGTAAATCTAGGTGGTATAAGAGCAACGCCGCTGCCCGTCACACATCGATAATTTTGCTCCCGAACCAAAACAGCTTTCTACAGCACTGAACAATGCAGTGGGTAGAAGGCTGTTTTGATTGCTTTAAGTTATGAAGCACTAAAGAGCATAATGATTTTCCAAATCCATTTAGGTTTGACTTGGGATTTTTTAATGTTTATTGATATGCTATTATAATATGGGACTTAAATTGTTGACGAAATGCGGGTGTTATTCTCCACTGTCTTCGGCGACAAACAAGGGTGACGCACGTAGGTATGTACAAATCAGATGAAAGCCAAGCCATACAATAGTATACACTTGTAGAACTGAAAAAAAAATTAGAGCTCGTCGCGTTCTTTTGTTTTCCCGGCCAACCGAAACTCGTATCAAAGCCCCAGAACAAACAACTTCTGGGTCCCCAAGTCGTAATGTTGGTAGTGTTGGTACAAATCCACACAAATGACAACACGCCACTCCGTTAATATTTGGTGAGCGTTATTTGACAAACGCGCCCGTGTGTTTTGCCATTGGACACCTCCACTGGGCACACAGTTTCTATTTGCACTGCCCTGCCTGACACAAACTGGGAGTTTCCAGAAAAGGTTGTCTCCGGGGACTACTGGCTTTTGTTTACACATCTGCGCCTTTCCCGGAACAATTTGGACCGTGATTTGGACCTTAATCGGTTCAGATAAGTCTCAACTTTGTACGATCGTAATACAGTGCAATACTTGAAATTTAGATTTGAGGTAGTAGTCACAACCGAAATCTCAGTTTTAATAATAATAATCTTATTATGTGCATTCTCATCGCACTAATCTCTCCGTCCTTGCATTACAACTTTACCTCCCTTCTTCAAACGAGCTCCCAACAGACATACATACATACATATGTCACGCCTTTCTCCCACAGTGGTAGGCAGAGATCACTTCTTTCCACTTGCTACGATCCTTACATACTTCTTTCGCTTCATCCAATCTCATTAATCTCTTCATGCATGCCCGTCGGTTTAGGGTACTCTTGACCTGGCGCTTATTTAATTTAATAGACTTTCAATTTGATTATGAAAGATCCGCCTAGGCCTTCCCCTTCCCATTTCTCCATTCACTTTCGCCATGTATATCCTTTTTGTCAGTCTCTTCTCCCAACAGAGTGGCTTTTAAACGAATGTTACGTAGGTAGTTAGGTACTGCCCCGAGTCATAAGTTCGGAGTCATTCTTTTAATATTTAAAGATCGTCTCATTTCTTTTATAGTATGTGTATGTGGATATTACTTAATATGTATTGTTATTATATGTTTTGTACCACCTCCATGACCTCCATGACGAAATTAAGATCCAGAGGTCATCTCCAGGGGATTACAAATTTACAAGTTTGTACGCGGTTTTGCTGCTGGTAGGACTTGTTCAAGTCCGCCTAGCTAACTGCCACCATCTTATCAAAATCTGTCGCCATAATAATAATGTTAACATCATTATTGTGTTCCGACAATTTATGATAAGATAGCCAGCCGCTCTGTGCCAGAGGATTCTAGATGAAGCTCGATTCTTACCATCAGCACCCCTAGCACGTGGACAAAATCTCCTCGGGGAAAAGAAAATATTTTCCTCTCGCTCTAACTCCCACTAAATCCCGAAACAAAACACTGTGAAGTGGTGGAGAGAGATTTTGTCCACATCCCGTGCTAGGTCTGCAGGTGAGATGAAGGCGAAGAGCTACCCCGGTCTAGCATTAAAAAAAAAACAACTTGGACATTAATAACCTTTATCGGTTGAGTTAAGTGTCCAAAATAAATCTCGTATCAGCTTTGTTACATGTTCGATCGATTTTTCGATGCGGCCGGCTACCGTGCGATAACCACTGTTGAAGTATTATCCTAATCTGCCAGATAAGCCCAAGATATGGCCGCTGTCGCGGTCGGTGCACGTGTACCGCCTAGCTAATTGGATTTGAACGGTACAAGAAATAAAATAGAAAATTCATGCGGAGGGTTGTTGCCTGATGGTCGTAATCCTAGAGAATTTACAAACACGTCACGAGCGACGTGCCCAGTTTTTTCTACTCTTAGAGAATACTGTGCCCTGTCACATCGTAGGTCCTCGACTCGGGGAACTGAGTCGGTTTTTTGTTACCTCTCTGCGATACTTCAGCGGCGTTCCTTACAGGGCCGGGTGTAAGAGCCAAATTGTTTTTTTTTTTGTAGTGTGTGGTACAGCGGTATCGATAGCGGTGCGGAGACCTCGGCTTATTTGAGCTATTTCAACCTTGTGGTGACGGCAGGGCAGAATACAATCGTCACCAAACTTCTATCTATGCCGCGGGTGTCGTCTAAGCGACTAGTGATCGCCCGCGGCTTCGCTCGCGTTAATGTCGGTTGTTTAATAGCCTTCCTCAATAAATGGACTATCGAACACAAAAATAATTTTTCAATTTGAATCAGTAGTTTCTGAGATTGGCGCGTTTAACCAACCAACCAAATAAACAAACAAACTTTTCAGCTTTATAATTATTAGTATAGATAAATAAGTAAATCTTCAAAAGACCATTGTTCGACGTGTGCGAGTTTGATATCTGATGACACATGTAACCGCAGGCTGATTAGTTACCACGTAACTCTGTCGCTACCAATTCTAGATTGAAATTAATGACATTACAATTTACAGGTTGAGTTGCTTACACAGTGCGATGCGTGTGAGAGATGTAAGACACTGTCAAATTGTAAATACATAAATCGCGAAAGCAATAATTTCAGAATTGTTCAGAAGGAGAGAGAGAGAAATGTCTGAAGTCCGCCCTGAGGGCCTCGCCATGTGTCTTATTTCTTACAACGCATTGATTAAGCAACTCTCTCTTTTTTGGTAATCAACCTTCAGATCAGAAATTAACTGCCCTAAGGGCCTAACCAAACAATTGGCTTATCTATTAGAACGCTTAAAACACATATAAGACTTGTGATGGGGGGGAGGTTCGATGCACAACCCAATGCAGCTTACAAACGAGCGAACCACAGAGACGTATTTAACCGCGTGTTATTATAATTTATTCGAATAATTTTTCAGGCAGAAAACGGAGCAACAATAAAGGCTCGGTGTGGTTAAAATTCGTCCGCAGGGCGGAGGCTTCAAGAGAGCAGTGCGCAAAGAGCCCTCGTGAAGGGTCCTCTGACTTAACCGACGACGGCTGCAAGCGCTAGCGCTGTTTATGCTTGCATATCTTATTTTAAATATGCAACGAAACGAGCAAATTGTTTCTGCACGGAATTTATAGATTAACCCACCAATACTTAGCCAAGGAGGCCGCGTGCCTATTGACATCTATCCGGCACGTGAATCGAAGTATATTGTTAGGTGGTATATGAGGATCGCTGATGGCCATTAGCTACCCCCAAGAGAGATGAGGCACACGCCCTTGCAGGCCGGGGCGTGCGTCGTCGTCTTGATTTCCGAACCACGGAAGAATTCGGGAACCTAACATATCCAATGACTGGCCTAAGCGGTTTATCGAGTTCCACGCTATCGAACGCTACGACCGATTACACGAACGCCCATAAAATGTGTTTATAAATCGAAGCCAATCGAAAAGAACGCCCGCTGCAACTGGGAATTATCGAATTGGCAACCGTTCAGGTCGTAATTTACGGGTCTGCCGGCCAACATGGTGGAAATCATAAAGTTTTTAACATCGCACCCGTAAAGTAAACAATGGGCAAAAGGAGCAAAATCATAAATGGCCGCGGCGAGCCCCGCGGTGCTAGGCACGCTCTCCGTATTTTTCCCTTGAAAAATGGAGTCGTGAATAGGAGAAGGCGGCCCGAATGGGTATAATGCCTACAGCGGGCACTCTGGTCTGTGAAATTATTTCCTTAAACCATATACCAAAATAGACAGGTGGGAACTTTAATTTTGACCTATCGCCTCTAAGCAGCAGACAGTCAAACTGACTGCAAATAATAAATGTATTCTCGAACCCGTTTACCTTTCTCTACCTACCAAAACTTATTAGTCTCAACTTATAAGTAGGAAGGAAACTATGGACTATACAAGTGCTAAATAATTAACTAAGTAGATTGAGTAATCGGACTTTGTGAAACGGGCCCCCCCAACCACGACACCTAAGCACTGCGTATTTTAACCACCGATTAGAATCGCCACTAATTTTTGTCATTCAAACGGGCTTGTTGTGATCGGAGTAATGCGGGGGAACTAATTAAACGGTCGCCGCCGCCGCGCCGGTTTCCGGACGGACAATGCGCCCGCGATTCGGCACGGCGCGTTAACTGCCCGTGGTAATGGTCGCCCCATCGGAACCCGATGCTGACGAGGGGAAGACAGGTTGTTACTCTACGCCTATTGTCACTGGCGACCAATCGTGTTAACACTCCGTTTCTAATAGAGAAGCCAACAGAACTCTAACCTTATAATAAAACATGGACTAAAGTTAGTCATGGTTAAAAATGTATGCTAACTCTGTCTTTCATTTAGCAATCAAAAGTGACAGCATCAGTTTTAAACTATGACAAACTTAAGTCCTTGTTATATAGTAAGGGGGTTTATCACAATCCAGGCGAAAACGATTAATTTTCATTACAATTTATACAAACCTACATACGCCTTTCTCCTCTGAAGGATAGGCAGAGGTGTTTTTAAAACCCACGTTTTGCCAGCTTCTTTCGAGTCCCATGGTATAGGACGGGAACTTTAATCGCAGTTATTCGCTAGATGGTGCACCAGAAACGATACTGCCCATTCCTCGTTCTATTTTTAAATCTTAGTCGCATTGCACGACACCCTCGAGAAAAACAGGGGTGCTGACAAATTGTGTTTTTTTTTGTATAACCTACATTATTTTTATTTTATATATTTTACAGAAAACTTACAGCTATCTTAAATATTGATAGGTTTTAAGTAGAGAAACTGAAGGCCATTTACAAGTTTCCACATATAGGTAACTATACATAGTTAACAAATCACACTTAAAGAGAGAGAAAAAGAAAAATTTTTAGGTTAAAAACAAAATTTGGCAAATAAATACACAGTTTAAGAAAGTTTAAGAAAAATACTGTCTGCAAGTAGTTTTTTAAGTTGGGAGGTTGAAGTATAAAATAAATCTATATCCAGTACCAGGAGAGGTCATTGAAAGACCGACACGCCCTTATGAAATATGAGTTCTGCCTGTAGTTAGACCTAGAACGAGAGATGTGCAATGAGCAAGGTCTTCTCGTGCCCGCATATGGAACTTTAAGACCGATTCTCTATTATATTTTGTATTGAATGTCAAATATTATAAAAATAATCACTATTTTATTAGGGCACAAACAAACCTTATCAAAACAGGTTGAACAACATACTTACCTAAATATATAACGGATTAAGCATGTAAATTGTAATTTTAACGCCACAATCAGTGTGACAAAAATAATTGTCTAATGGTAATGGTATGGTAAAGTCCTTTTTTACCATCTATTAATACACCTGTTAACAAGTAAATAAGTTGTAAATTGTCATTTTAAATTTTAATAGGACCTCTACGTAAACTTAGTTTGCAATAAACGAATGATTGAATTGAATTTTACATTAATTTCAAAGTGCCAACTCTAGTTTGTGCCACATTTTTTACCCATATCTATATGGGTAAAAAAAGTGGTTACACTTCCAGAGAAGTCTCCCGGTCTCAGGGATTCCTGGATATACCTTCTTCCTGCCCTTGAAATAAAGCTCAATATTCTATGTCCGTTTTCTTTATACAACTTTGTTTGCATTCCATAGATTGCGGTGCAAATAGCGCAATACAAATGTGATCGAAATAGTATAGAATTAGCACACCGGCTATAACTAATCTAACGCGTAATTGACCATAGTTTTATACTGCCATCCTGCCCAAAAAGTAGTTATTGAGAAAAAGACCGTTACGCCTAAAAAGTAGTTATTGAGAAAGTGCCCAAAAAGTGGGAAACGTTCGAACCAAATGACGTACTTTAAGCGTTTCGCTAAGTAGGTTATCTACAAATAATTGGTGAATTGGGTTTTAACTTAAGTCATTTTTATTCTTGGCTTGGCATCTAGGCCTTTGAGCCATATCTTCTTTCTTTTTGTTCAAACATATTTATAAACTATTAAAAGTCATTTTAATAAATTTATATAGTGTAACTTGTCATAAATTTAGAGAAAATAGATCTTATAAGAAACATAGAGAATCTTAAACTGTATAATTATATCACTTACAAATAAAATTGTGATTAGAAAAAGTTCAAAAGATTATTGCTCAATTGAGGGTTAACGGTTTTCTAGTTAAAGGACGACAGGTCTAGTGCGTTTCTAGCTTTCTAGCGTATTGGAATTCGTCGAAGTGGGCATTCGCATGACAGCACAAAAAGTCACCTAGCAGCAGCTCCATGAAACAGCTTTCAGGTGTGTTTTCCCCACAACTTTTTGTCAGAACGAGCTGACATGTTTGTACGGGGTATACGTGCATGCCATATTTACACCTGTCGCCACGTAAATCCGAATGTGGGAACGTTCATATATGCGCGTGATTCGATACGAATAACAAACAAGCGCTTACTCAATTAATTTCGAAAACCTCGTCGCACGATAACATCTGTTCAGAATATAAAACACACTAACACGTCCCTTGTTTAGAGCCCCAACTAAAATAAGACCCACACAACACAACGCAACTGACGTCCACAAAAAATGGAAGTACAAAAACTGCCTACGCGCACCTCGGTCGGACATCTCGAGTTTTGATCTAACGACCCTCAAGGATCCATTATTATTAATAACCAATGTCTAAATAAAACATACGGCGGACATGAAAATTTAATAAAAAAATAAAAACCAGATAAGTAAACCTTTTTTTTCCAATACGACTACGAGACATTTATTAACACGAGCGAACGGTGCATCGAGATAAAACAAACATGGCGGGCGGCGCGCGCGCATATAAACATGAAGTTTATCGTGGGAGGCTGTCACAACACGCGCCCAATGGCCAAGGAGCGCTGACACGCCGGTGAAAGCTCCGAAGACACCTCGTAATACGACACATGAGATGATGTTATCTCGTAATACCCCACATACGATGCCTACGCAAGACCGTAATAATTTCAATCAAATTATATCTCCTCCAATATTTGAGAGTCATTAAAGTCCCCAATTGTTGATATTAATCATGTTCAAGTTGTGTTTAAATATGACAATTAGAGGAAACGAGCAAAGTCAACTGTATAGTTTAAAATTTATGTAAATTTCATCACGATGCCAAACAATCAAATATACATACACAATCGCATAGAGTGAGAGTAGTCACGTATCGAGAAAGAAATCCCTATTACATTTTTGTAACAATCTCCACAGCGATCTAAGCCATTACATCTTGTAAAAAAAGCTATTCAAATATAACAAGGCACTAATATGATGGAAAGCGGCGGAGAGCGTTTATCAACAAGCAAAACAACAAAGGAACGAGTCGTGATTCCATCGCTGATCCATCATCGGGCGGAGACTGGCGTGGATGGATTGCTCGTATTATCCCAACAAGCACCCACGGATAACCGACCCAATTTCAATTGCCGGCAATCTGTCGAAGTCACCTTTGCACCGTGCGCCATTTCAATTTACCCACCTGAAGGCACGTAACAAGCTTCGTTTATTCTACGAAATGAGCCTATTACGCAGACATTACGGGAAATCACATGGATCTTGCAATGCAGTAGATTTATCTCGGGTCGCCACAGTGCGAGATGGCGAGATTGCTCACAATGGTTCGTTACCGGGTGCGATTCCGTAAGCTAAATAAAACATTCCAAAAGCGAACTCTTGCCCCCTAAATCTGGGAGTTAATTAAAAAAATAATTGTGAGTTATGAATCAGTTAATTGATATTACGAGCGGGGAACGTTAGGAGTGAGAGATACAACAGTCGCGGGAGATACAGCCACAAGTTATAATAATAATAACAACACGATGCGACTATAAATCAGAATTAAAGATGCCCTGTGAAGAGATACGGGTTTCGGCGCCGATTAAAGCCGAGTGAAAAACAAACAGGCTCTCAGCCACGCCCCTCGAAGGCTTGAGCCCGCGGGTGAGTCCTATTATTCCGCCTGATCGCTGCCCATTATAATTAGAGAAACCACAACGCGTAGTCGCTACCGGTTTCCTAAGATAAGGGCAGACCGCACGACACAAAGCCTTTTTGTGCTATTTAAGCCTCTCCAAAGTCACGATCCGATTGAATAGAGCAATAAAAATGGAATTCGCCCGCCACGCGATCGAAAACTGCAATCAGTTAAGCGGTAACCGTTCAAAACCGAATGCCACGAGCAAAATATAAAGATGCGAAAGAGTTCTACGACGAAACAAACTACGAAATCACATTATTAACGAGATAGTTTTTAAACGCTGGGAAAACTAAACTTTTCTACCACTAAAGCAACAGAGGTACGCGAACGAACTCGTTAATGAGGTAACCGGGAGCGAGGGTCCCTTCTAATGAATAATCGTGTGTTCCCAAGTCAAGCTGCTCTAACGAAAAGCCACCGACCCTGACTACGTCTGAGCTAAACCGCACATCCCGGTAATTTGGGTTTAACTCACAGCACCCATGCACATGAGTAAATAAACGGAACAGAGATTAACCTTCATACAACCGCGCGAATCGGTTGCACTACTACAAGCACGCGGGGCATGTGTGCGTTACCACTGGCCGCTATCCCGCGCGCGGCCAAACTGAAAAAAAACGGCTTTATGACGCACAGCCAGTTGCATCATGTCAGGGTTAGTGAGACGGCGTTCTTAGGAAGCTTATACTCTGTACGGTTTATCTGCTCATGTGACCCATGAGCGGGCACGCGGAATCGCCATAGTCAATATTAACGTTCGCTTCGCCCGCCATTCTCGCGAGGGCAAATAAAAACACGGGCCCGCGAAAGAGTAAACATTTCCATTCGGCACATTCTCGTAAAGATTTCCGAGTAGGAATTGAATTTGCATTTATTTGCAAAAAGAAGCGAGCATGCTCCGCGCCCACACTTCGCTCGGCTCGCCGTTCTCTTTATTAACCGCGCGTCTGCTTCGGCGCCGGCTGCCTGCTTGCCTTTTTTATTGCATACAACGTTCAACAACAAGCAAAGTTCCCAGAATTATTGATCATCAACCATCATTCATCTTCCTGTCGTGTTCCTAGGTTTTCGAAATCTGTACCTAAACAAAGTACGTTTGCACTCACTTTTAATTCTGATCACTCATCGCATCAAAAAGTGTGTTTCTACCTAGGTGGATTCCTGTCTAAGTACGTTTCCACACCCTTTTAATTCTTATCACTCATCGTACTAAAAAGTGTTAGTGATGATTGAATGTATAGAAAGGTCTATGACAAGAGACCATACTGTTCTGTTCAAGGCTCCCGGAATCATAATCAAATCAGAATCAAATGCCGGAAGAATAATAATTTGCAAAGCAGAATACAATAATTGTAACTAGGTAATATCAGCCCCTGCTAAAAACTTTTGGGCAGGGTTCCTAGTTCACCACGAATTTATACTGCTGTTAACAAGCCGGATGGATAGTAGACTAATCCTAACCTATTAAGTACATGGGCCTTAAAACAGTTGGCGAAATGTGGGTGTTAATACACATTCGCCTACCCGTTCAGGGATAAACATACGTGATTTATGTACGCGTTATGAATAAAGCTAGAACGAAATTGCGCAGGATACTGCAAATCCGTATTGACTTTTACTGCGCGTTATTTGCATAAGACTTTTATAGCCCCCTTGCTCAGGTAAAAACGTGACCACGGAACACAATCGGTGCTTGGCTCGCATCACGACGGTCATGAGATTTAATCGTAGTGTGCATGGGACATGGGATCGTGGCGCATTCGAAAAGATTCGTGATAAAATGGATGCAATTACCGTAGTAACGAATTCTCAAAAATAGTAGAATCTTATTTCATTTTCTTCATGTCATCATCATTAGTACCTAATCTCCTTCTCATCCTATCGATCTACTAGAGGTGTTTGGTCACTAATCCAATGACTGGCCTTAGCTACCACTGCTCAGTTTACGCAAATGCAAGTCGAGCGAGATGAGACCCTGGCGAGAGCTCTTTGTCTTGCTCTTCTGTTTTTGTAGTTGACAGGAAAGAAGTATAAAGTCTGTGTACACTGGGTAAATCTATTTAAGTTTCTGATAATGTTTGTGGTGCACACTACACACACGCCTTTAATTTATACAACCTGACCGTCTGTGATTCCACGTGCGTCATTGTTGGCGCTTAAAAATCCACACCAAATCGTAACGACGAGTTACGAGCGGTTAAATAAACGTGCGCCCTATTAAGACGATTGCTAGCCTGACGTTGGTTAACTCGGCCAGAAATAAGTTTAATCCGATCGCATAGGTGTTAATGTAGCGCCCAGCGAAATGGGTTACGACAGGAGAGCTATTGATTCCGGGGAAAACGTATTTAAATAGTCTTAAAATTTTATCGCATAAACAGAAGCAGCGGTGTCGAAAAACGAGGCTATAGTAGGAAATTTAAATAGTCTGATTACATACTTACTGCTTTTATTCACGTTGCACGGTTTTTGACGTGAAAAGGTGTATTTTGAGTATAGTCCACATAAATGGTAAGACAAATTGCAAGTCTTGTGCAAATATTGATTGATAAGAATATAAGAATATAAGTGTTTAAGGAGTAGAGAAACTAAAGGTGATGACTGACTCAAGTTAATATTTTTTATTGAATTAAAGAAACGTGAGACTTTTTCTAATCGACTAGCAGGTATGACTACAGATGAAGCGATACGACTTACATATTTCTTCTTGATCGTACAAAATATACAGAGGTGATCTCAAAATAGCTTTAATTGTTAATTTCTTACATAGCCAATGACAAAAAATAATAAAAAGTATACTTTTAATTAGTAAATAATACAGAATTTGATTTGAAAATAAACACATTTACAAGTGAATAGCGGCGGTATTTCACGCTACGTCCACTTGAGCCCGTCTATGACCAACTCCAGCAAGTAATGACGGTTCGTGTGGAGTAACCAAATATTAGCCCACGCGTACCTCCGAACGGATTCGACCAATATTTATTTTGTACTGACAGAACGAATGCTTCCCAAAAGTGTATTTTCTTATCCAACATCTACCGTTCGACGCCTGCGAGGGTGTCACCGTGTATGTTCAAACAGCGTCTCTCCACAAAATTCTCATTACCAAACAAAAATTAACTGAGCACATAATCGTTGAGACGGGCAATCTAACACGATGAATATTAATTACTCTCGTTAAATTGAATTTATGTGATTTTAATGCCGCTAATTGAAGTTGTACCACCGAATGCACGACAGTGATCATACTAAATAAGAAGCACGACTTCAGTTACATAAACCACAATTACCGCCGACAATTAATTTCAATAAGGACTGTAAGCGTCTATTTTATAAAGACTACTTTATTAATTCTACTTGGGCGAGAATTGAATAGAATCCATGTTTAAACAATAGCTTTGAAATAGGTACATTTGTCCGCTGGAAGTAACTCACAATAAAACAAGCGAGGCATTAGAATGTAAATTTAGCTGCATGCGGGTCCTCTGAGCGGCCTTAGCACCGCGGGCGGTCGCTGCCCAAACGCCATGACTCGGCCCATCCCTACATCATGCTGCGAAACATACGAACTCACTTCCAAATGTATTAGGACGGTAACCCAAATCAATCTTCTGCGTCGCCCATAAACTTTTATGGCAGAGTGGGTAAAAAGTCAACTCTTCGGGCGACCTTTAATATGACATTACACAATGCGCATCCTGCGCCGTGGAGATAACAGAAACAAACATGCGAAACCCCCGCTGAGCAGTCGTATTGATGATGCAACGATGGTGGCCGACCTAAGTTTGTCGGAAATTCGGAAAAGATAATGTCACATGTCAGCTTGCACACTCGAAAATACAAATCAGTGTAGCGCATAATAATACCGCTAATGGATTGATGACTCACAAGCAGTTCGCCAAGACAAACACGGGGTTGTAAAAACGAAAGATAAACATGTTCGCCTTAATAGTTTCCAAAGCTTCACAATATTATCTGTCTTCCAATCTCGTTGCATTAGCAGTAAACTTGGCGGGACATAAACGCGGGGACAAGTGGAGTGCCGTCGACAATAAAACATAAGGCATTCGTCAATCGAACGGCGACGGTGGTCAATAAAACGTTAATATTTAGGAGCTCATAACCCGCTTTGATTTACTAACCATAAACCGCACCTCGGTGGAACTCATCCCCAATAATAACGATGCCCTTGTTTCACGTAGCAATCCGAGGAACTCTCAAGTGGCAGTACCTATTCAATCATTGGCCAAGTCCTGAGCCCACGATGGATTTGTTCGAGAGCAACCGTATCCGGTGCGAGCAAATTTAACTCCGAATAGTGTTGTTTATTCAGGGGTGCACTGAACCATTAAATGCAGTCGAGTCGTAACTAGGTGCGTCGAGCCCGTTAAATTCTCCAATACTATCATAATGCCTCGGTTTAATTGCTTTCTTACGAAGCCGTAAAAATTGAAAGTGCTCGGTTTAATATTTACGGCCACAGGGTTAAATTTTACTAGCCGGCGTTAAAAACGGTAACAATTATGGACCCAATCTCGTGGAATAAATAGGCCGTGGCGAGTACCCGCTATTAAAACGGAGACCATCACATCAGTATCAAAAAGCTTTAAAATTCGCTCCCCTCCTCGACACTGTTATTAGAGGTGTGGGGAAGCGGACACCTAGCTGCGTAATGACAAAGGTGGCACCAAAAAATGCACGTATTGTCACTGGGGCCCTATTGATTAATTTGTATCGCCATTAGAATTCTCTTCATAAGAACCAGAAACGTCCCGGTGGAGTATCGCAACCAAATTCCGGGTCATAATTTATGGTGTGCCATTCTCGTCAAAGGACTGTATGATTTACAGCCGGCTGCACAAAAGCCGATGCCTTATTATGACGTGCTGGCCCGTGCATTGTGCTAGAGTATTTATTTGTTCGGTTGTGCGCGATGTTTGTTTATTTTCGGTCCTTCCCCGTAAATACTGCATTGTCACAGGGCTACAACACAATTTGACGCGAGCCATATTTCACGGTCCTTAATTGGAAAAGTTTTTGAATTGCTAATGTTTTGCCAACAGAGTGCGCTCAATGTTTTTTGATGTGCATTCGCATCGCAGTTTTTGGAAACGTCAAAGAATGAATACTATTAGAACAATCATACAAAAGGATAGACAGATTGTTCTTAAACGAAACTAAGATTGGATATATAAAATTTTGTAAGAGAACTTAAACTCATCACCTGCCATGGTAACAGGAACTATTACCAAATCATACTATTAGATACTAAGTGATGCCTCATGTATAACTTATTAAAATATCTTCGAGAAGGAAGCAGGGAGATGTATGAAAACAAAATGTTTCGCTGCATGGCAATACATTATTGCAATCTCAGAGAACGCAATATTGCTACAGCTATAGTCACCATTGTCGTCACCCATGGTAGAGGAAGAAGTGGTGACAGCTATAGTTTTCTACTGTGTCGTCACACGAACAATCACACATTTCGTTATATAGGCAATACTCCGACTTAAATACCTGGCGAAGTGTTAAACAAACCTCTGAACAAACAGGCATGATTTGTATGTGTACCTATACGCATGTGTGTAATCTATAACCAACACCCAACTAAATTGAGTATTTCCCGTTATTTCCCGAAGCCCGCTCAAGTTCTAACACAATAATGAGCGGACAGATACAACAACGGCCATTATGTTCCGAGTACGCAGCACGGAAGGCTAAGGAACGATGTTTCGAATGATACTGTTTTAGCGTTTATTAGTACGACGTTGGGGATAAGTGGCAGTGCAAACACCAGGTAAATGTGAAGTATGGGTGAAGTGAGGACCGACGCCGGCCGTGTTTGCTCAGGGAGAGCTACCGTTAAATGCGTGTGGTCTCTTCTCCACCTACCTACATAACTTATGACACGTCGGTTCTGTGATCGCCCCGGGACCGATCATATTATTGTCTGATTTAAGCGGTTGAATGTACAGTTTAAATAAATAAATATTTCTTACACTCACACATCATCTAGCTTAATATCATGAGATGACTATTTTTAGTTCTACATTTCTCAAATAGCAAATGAAGAATATAATTAGATTAGTATGAAGAACACAGTAAAAATCTAGCGTAGCTACACTTTGCATGGTAATTATTAGTTTATTATCATTACACTGGTTTCCTGTCCCACGAGCACTGGAGTTTGAAAGTAAGTACAGAGAGCTTAGGCATGTAGCTTTTCTATTCAAACGCATAGAATACAAAAGTATGAAACTGACGTTTTGTTTTCTGTGTAATACTGTGTCAGTTTAATTCCTAAATTTGTTTTCTATGCGTTAGAATAGAAAAGCTACTGGCAATTTGGCTAGGGCCACTGAACAGTACACAAATATTGAGATTCAAAATAACCCGCCACAAACGCGGCTGTACTGACGCGTGAGACAATAAAGAACCTTCGCAAGGCGGGTCTAAGTGCATTCAACAATTTAGATAATGCTTCTGAAGTGCGAAGCTCCACGTCCATTACCACGCATTCGCAGTCCCCGAGAACGACTTTGATTTCTGTTCTAACGCTGCGAGTCTCACGCTAGTTTATTTTATTACGCTATGTAGTTTATTTTATTACGCTAGTTATTCGCGCATCCACTCTTAAAGGATAATGCGGTCGCGTGTCGCGCGGCCCACCTATTCAATTATGCCACACACCAAAACAAAATTGTCATGGCGGCTCGTCCCCTTAATGGGACATCTCTGGGCTCTGAACAAACATAACCACGAAATAAAATGCCAGTCGTGTGCCGTCACAACGGGCGTTCTAGTGTTATTTTGGCGGCAGCATCACGCAGATTATTTATGAATTATTAACGCGAGGGCTTGTTATTATTATTAAGATCTATGGAAGTTGAGGTTCATTTATTTTGTTAAATAATTTTATGACGCATCTGTCTTTTCTATTTTCAAAACATTTCAAAAACTACACCAAGAAATAAACATCAAGCAATAAAAAAAAGAATGCAAAAGAAATACATATGGTCGTGCGCTGAAGTCAATGGATCTCATGGAATCATTGCAAAAATAATTTATTCCTATAATTAAGTGCATGGAAAGAACCATGCATGACATGTGTGATACGAAATATATTTCAATTTGTAAAGTACGCGTAAACTTCTTTTCTTCCAAATACCGAATCTGGAACTGAGTCACGCTTTGTTTAAACCGCGCGTGAAAACAAACAAACAATTTAACCTAATCGCCAACAAAAACAATATTGTCTCACCGTTAACGCTAAATCGTTAACGAGTATGCAACTCGCTGCTATTTCGGTTTGGGCGCATTCCGCGACGCATCATCGATCATGACCGAGACGCGCTGTCAGATTTTAAACTGAGCTTAAACTGGCTCCGAACTGCCTGACTCGTCAGCGGTGGCAGGTGACGGACGCATGACGGCTGACGTCCCGTCTGCGTCAGCTGGACAAGAGATGCTCGCTGACCCCTAATATAGCTAACAACTCATATTTAACCGAAACATCGTTGACTGTGAGGTCATCCCCATACTGTTCGCTCTGTCATATTAATTTAACATACCGCACCGCACATCTAGTTCTTTAAAGTCTTATATGCCGTTTTTTAATTTTACAGCTATAAAGATTTTTTTGGAAATTCTGGCATTTTTAACTCATACATACATACATAAATCACGCCCATATCCCCGAAGGGGTAGGCAGAGGTGAATTCTCACCCGCGTTTCGCCAATTATGTTAAGTCCCATGTAATAGGTGGCGAGCCTATTGCCATTTATCGGGCACAAAAGTCGCAGTACATTGTCAGGGCGGTAGTATAAGAGGAACGCTGCTGCCCATTCCTCATCACTGATTTATCCTTAGTCGCCTTGTACGACACCCACGGGAGAGATTTGGGATGGTGACAATTGTATTCTACTCTGCCGTCACCACACGGCTCATTTTTAACTCAATTTTAGATTTTTATCTTTCAAGAACTAGATGTGACATGCTGGGACGCCAAAGACAACAAAAACAAGTTTTTGCCGCTGAAATGAAGAATCGACTAGAGACTAGGTTCCAAGTCCGATATTTATGATATTCAGTACCAATTTTAACAAGTGTGTGTGTGTTTGCTATACAACAATAAGACGCGGTAATAATTATACGACAAATAAAACAACAACGGCCATGTGGTGACGGCAGAGTAGAATACAATTGTCACCACCCCAAATCTCTCCCGTGGGTGTCGTACAAGGCGACTAAGGATAAATCAGTGATGAGGAATGGGCAGCAGCGTTCCTCTCATACCTACCACCTAGCAAAAAGTACTGCGACTTTTGTGCCCGATAATTGGCAATAGGCTCGCCACCTATTACACGGGACCTAGCATAATTGGCGAAGCGTGGGTGCTTGTTCACCTCTGCCTACCCCTTCGGGGATATAGGCGTGAATTATGTATGTATGTAAAACAACAACAACAATTTCATATAAAGTATTTCAGATGGTCACAAAATCTTGATACAAATAGATAAAAACCTATGATAAAATCTAGCAACTCGATCACACCAGAAACAAACAACATTCAATATTGTGGCACTGGGAAGAGCCTCTGTAGTGTAATTTTTTAGAAATCCCATAGCAATGTTCGGCTACGCAAGCGTTTCCCCTACAGTCCCATGACAATTCAAGCCTTGGTATACTCTCTGAAGTGATTATTTCCGTGACACTTTACTTATTGAAAGGAGACGGTGGTTTGTGTAAGGGAATTGAGTTTCAATGTTAAATTTAAATGCTACATAAATTCGAATAGATAAAATGCTTGTATCTAGTACCTATCTAAGTAAGCACACCGGAATCAAACGCTATCAGATGAACGAAAAATATCATCATCATCATCATCACCAGCCCTTTAATCCCCCACTGTTGGGGCACGGGCCTTCTCTATGGATGGAAGAATATAGGGAGAACGGGCCATTGGGCCATTACCCACCACGCTGGCCCAGAGCTGATTGTTGGGTGGGTATTAACGACTGCAGATGCAGCCGGAACCAACTGCTTAACGTGCCTTCCGAAGCACGGATGAACTCGAGACAATAAACTTTTGGTCACCCATCCAATGACCGACCTTAGCGAACATTGCCTAATTTACGCAATCGCAGGCCAAGCGCATTATGGCACTGCGCTAGCGAGCTCTTTAGTTAAATATGGCATTACAAAAACCAACGGTTCTTTTATATTCCGGCAAGCAATTTAATACACGAGACGATAACAAAAGTTTGAGAGGCACATAACGTCGCGTCGCGACATGCGCATACGCCGCGCCGCTGATCGATAGGAGCTTTTTGTCGAGCTGACGTCTCCATCCATTTCCAGCAAATTGCCACGAAATGTACCAACACGGGCCCTTGTCGAGCGGTGATTGAGAGTATCTCAGCACGGTGACCATTATCCTGAATATTCTCAACTATCGATCACAAAGCCAGAAAAAAGATTTTTCAAAACTGATCACGGGCGTTGTTGCCCGTTGATGAATTGCTCACACTCTAGTATAACGATACAGGCGATATATTAAAACGTTTTACTGTCAAGCTAAAGACAGATGGGTCGTGTCGAACGAATCAATTTTGTGCCATCACGAAGCAAACAAGACTCTTCAAATGTCATGTACTTAATAAAAATAGCGCATATCCTGGACACCCAAATAAATTAAAATATATCTATCTGATCCACCAAGGGATCGGTTTTTGGGGATCGGACCGCAATAGCTCTGTTAACTTTACTCATATAAAATTCGGCCATTTCAAACACTAAAAATTGCAAAGCCAAATTTCGAATTTGCGACGCATTTTGCATTCTGACCGAACAATTTGTATGGAGGAAGAAAAAAATTAACAATATCGATTTTTTACCATAAAAATATGACTGTGTTGGTATGGGTAGTGTTCAAGTGTGCGTTGTTTCTGTATTTATGTCGTATGCTTTTCTAGACAGGTTCTTTCCCTCCTTGCAGAAATTATATGAAATGTTCCATAAACAAACTCCGTAATTATAGAGTTAGATCGCAAACAAATTGGCCGCCTCTCTGCTCGACAGAGGCAGTGACGTCTCGCGTTATTTATAAAAGATCTATTTATTCAGCTGTAGTCGAGGTGACCCAAATATAATGCCAACATGTCACTAGTTGCGGGCTATCAAATGTTTGTTTTGTCAGTAATACTCAATGCATTCTATTGTTTCTAGAAGAGGTATTTCCCTGTTTGTGTTTTATTTAATTTAATTTCTTATACATACATAATTCACGCCTATATCCCCGAAGGGGTAGGCAGAGGTTAACTAGCACCCACGCTTTGCCAATTATGCTAGGCCCCATGTAATAGGTGGCGAGCCTATTGCTATTTATCGGGCACAAAAGTCGCAGTACTTTGCTAGGTGGTGGGTATAAGAGGAACGCTGCTGGCTATTCCTCATCACTGATTTATCCTTAATCGCCTTGTACGACACCCACGGGAGAGATTTGGTGTGGTGACAATTGTATTCTACTCTGCCGTCACCACACGGCAATGTACCTAATTTCTTCTCTATCATTTATAATGTATTTATAATTGTATCTGACAACAGATAGGTACACTATTTTGCCAAATTAAAAAGAAATTATCACCGACTGCATATTAATATAACGCTTTTTAATAATTGTAAATTTAATTTCTAATATAATTTGTGTTGTTATTGATAGTATTGCCGTGTGGTGACGGCAGAGTAGAATACAATTGTCACTATCCCAAATCTTTCCCGTGGGTGTCGTACAAGGCGACTAAGGATAAATCAGTCATGAGGAATGGGCAGCAGCGTTCCTCTTATACCACCTAGCAATGTACCTACTGCGACTTTTGTACCCAATAAATGGCAATAGGCTCGCCACCTATTACATGGGACCTATCATAACTGGCGATACGTGGGTGCTAGTTCACCTCTGCCTACCCCTTCGGGGATATAGGCGTGATTTATGTATGTATGTTATCGATATTTTAAGCATATCTATACCGATAAATCTGTGCGATATTGTCTCGGGAAGCGTGTGGCATTACTTTTTATAAACGTACGTTATTTTCAAAACAATATAGAATATAGAATGGATGTTCAAGATTCTAGTTTAAAATGTAATAAGAATTAAAGTAGACCTTTCTACTTTATCGCCAATTCGATCATGGCTCAGCTTGATTGCCATGCAAAAGCAACAATAGGTAGTATTATATTATTATCGGCAAGCAACCGAACGAAGGTGCTAGAAAAAGGGACTGCAATTCAGTGCGAGTCCTTTCGTGGAATATCTCTTTTTGTTAGAAACGCTACAATAGTAAACGGCGTTAACCCGGTATGATCGGATTAATATTTTCATAATAGTAAACCTTCACATCCAATTAATTTCCTTACATCAAATTCGGATTCACAGCTTTATGGTTTAATTACTTACATTACTAACGAATTAAACTAAATCATAAAGACAATTACCAATTAAAATTGACTACGCTACGACTGTGGAGCTTTAAAAAGCTTTAAAGGATCGTAGTAAAGCCAGCACTCTGTGTAAATGAAAATAACGAGATGCATATTCATGTAATGCGCACATTGGTCCCACTATCGCCTGCAGGGACGCTTGATGCACTAATTCTATTTGTATCCCCGGCTGTACATTTCTGAAATCCCCGCACAAGCTCAACCTAGCTTGACTTTGCGTTTGCGCACGCTCCGACAGTAGCCGTTAATTTGATTTCTTTATCTGTATAAATTACATAGTAGGCTTACATAGTAGGCATATAAATTACATAGTAGGCTTACATAGTAGGCATATAAATTACATAGTAGGCACAACTCTGGTTCTGCGTAGTGTTGCGACGCTCAATTGTCGCCCCATGATTAAAAAACAAACCCCCACCGTCCGTGATATTAAATGTATTAAGCTCCCACTCACTACACATCTTCAGTTGACAGCGTTCTATTTACATAAAGAATACTTTGGAGAAGAACGCGAGCCCATATTTATACAACGCTGCTGTTGGCCGTTTAATAAAATATTTCATTGTGGACGACGACATCTCCGTTTGGGGGAGTGATATCTGAATAGCTCTCAGTGAATGCAGCTTTGATAGTATTTATTAAAATAACAATAACCGTTGGCGTTTCCATTATTTCGTCGGAAGCGTTGCCACTTGGAAGGATGGTAACTGGTGACGGCCCGGATGCAAAGGATAAGCCTCAGACCCGGACTATTTACACGTAGACGTACGTGGAATTGATAATGTTAGCTTAGGTCGGGGTGAAAAAAATAAGATCGTCCTTTTGATAACGCTGGCAGATAAGGGCAAGCTGAGCCCAAAAGTAAACAATAATAAATCACGGATCGCAGATAAAGTCAGAGAAAAGGTAGACCTGAAAGTGTCGAAGGATATTTCTCAGGATTTTCACAGCATTCGAGTATTCGACGTGCACTGTACCTATGTAACCGTGTGAAGAGGTAACGGTGTCTAGACGAAACCCTACACGGTTTCGAAGTATCGAATTTCTTGGTTCGAATAATTTTTTAGTCGCCCACCGCAGCTCTAGCCGTGAAATTTAAAACTTTGATTGGAGATCCCCTTACGACGGATGCTGTACAGTTACCGTGTACTCTATTATTTTCTTTAAATAAAATTTCATTGTAAGTTCTAATGGAAATAAATTAGAGACGTAATTTTGTGGTCGAAACTTATTGTGATCCTTATAATAGTAGTGACCAATATTAATATTGGGTAATACCGCAAAAATTGTTGGACGAGGGCAATGAAATCAGCAAAATGTTAGGACGTGTTATATTGCAGCATTTCGTTTCGATCGAGTAAGCCAGAAACGCCCACGCTGTCGCGAGCCCTGCGAAACAATGCGCACGAGCACCTTTCATTATTTAAACTGGACAATGGTGCAACATTAAAGCTATTAGCGATTTCTGAAATCATCAACTATTTACTGAGAACATTTTTTATTTAACTTCTATCTATAAATTAGTACGTGTTTGTAGGTAAGTCAAACATAACTATATTATTACAAATAATTGTCATTTATATCAACAAACTATAACGGACGTTACACATGTAAAGTCAACCTAAAGTAAACGATTTTGTCTTTTCGATTTTTGACCGTTTTTATAATGAATTGCAAAGGCGTTAAAAAATTGAACTCTTCTAAAATCTGCACGCTATCCACTAGAGACAACGACATTTTCCACTACTTATTTTACATACATAAATCACGCCTATATCCCCGAAGGGGTAGGCAGACGTGAACTAGCACCCACGTTTCGCCAATTATGTTAGGTCCCATGTAATAGGCGGCGAGCCTATTGCCATATATCGGGCACAAAAGTGTCGCAGTACATTGCTAGGTGGTATAAGAGGAACGCGCTGCCCATTCCTCATCACTGATTTATCCTTAGTCGCCTTGTACGACACCCATGGGAGAGATTTGGGGTGGTGACAATTGTATTCTACTCTGCCGTCACCACACTACTTATTTTAGTTTAAGAGATTTCATACTTAATGATAGGTATGTTCGTTTGTTGTAGTCATAGTTCTTGTTGCTATTCTATCTATTCAAATATACCAAAGATACAGAATAATAAAACTAAAACTGAGCAACCTAACCCGACCACCTTTCTTCACTTAGACCCTGGTCCAGAGGTAAGAATTCAGATGGACGATAATAGTAGCGGACCATAAACTATACTGTCGTCCGATACCGCCCCGCCAGCACCAGCTCCGGCCTGCCCACTATCAGCGATGGTGTATGAACAAATTAATGCTTCAAGCGAATTTTCACCATTTAAATCTCAATTCTGTTTACATTCGTCGAAGGCACTTTTTCGTTATTTTCCGTCACATCTAAAACCAGAATTCTGCATTTCATTTCAATGTCTCCAATCGGTATGTAGCATAAAATATCTGCTTCGTCGTGTCGGAATACACGTTTTAGGCGTCGGGTTTATTGGCTTTGCTCCATAGCATTTCCATAAATGTCATCTGAAATAAATTACAATATACCTGCTGCGTCGATCCAACAACCAGATACGAGCAGAGTCGATGGGATATTTAAACAGACACGAAATATAAAGATGTGAGATATGTTAATGTTTGTGTTGTAAATGTTGACGATAAATTATATCTAAATTTCATAAAACACGCTGTGCGCTATTCAAAGCGTGAGTTTGTTTAATAATATGACTTATTAATGTGCCTCCGTACAGAATTCAGTACATAAATGTGAAATTAAATCAACTTTTTGGAAGGACTCGGTATTTTCATTGTGGAGTAGGGACGAAAGCTGTACGTTTATTATAATTCTAATTTCTAAACAAGAACAATAAGCAGATGGCTTGCCCGGTGACAAAGATGGATCGCGCTCTATGACTGCAGGTACGCACAATGGGCAGGGCAGGACACAAAAACGAATTTTATTGAAAGAAGCGTCACATCGGTAAGCCCATTACCTGCGCCGGCGCACGACGCACGGGCCCTTTCAAATCTGTCACTTTGGCTTATTCTCAAAAGACACACGACAGCCTGTGAGGTTTTAGTTGTGACGTTTGTCTAATTAAAATTGTGAAGGATTAAGTCCGTTCTGGAAATTCACAAAGAGTTACGGGAATAAGCTTAGTTTTTACGTCGAGCAAGTCAATGTCTGGTTTGAAAGATCTTTGGTAATTTTGACAAATTTATCATTAATAGTTATTATTTCATTATGATGCAAATGCATGTTTTTTGTAAGGTTAACATTTTTCTTCGAGAGTTATGTCCTAACTTAAGCATAATGCGCGGTTACTCTTTTGAGTATTATTATGACGTAAAGAAGCTGTTTTAGGTTTTTAATTTTTAAGCCATAACGCGATTGATAGATACCTAGATGCTGCTTTATTCTTTATCGATCGCCTTTAAAAGGAAGGAATCTTGACATACCCATTACATAAATACAAAATCGTTCCTAGGATGAATTAAATAACGTTCCTAGGATGATTTAAGTTAACATTCCCACAATTTAGTTTATTTCCGAATTGATTGTTTCTTAAAAATAATAAAAGAATGACCGTTACGTTGTTTCTATTTAAATGGACAGTAAATTATTTGAAGCACCAGAAATGCATTCATAGGGAAGACGCCTTTTTTTATTCAGCTACTTAAGGTCTATTGTGGCTCAAAATGTTTTTGGGTTCTCAAGTAGGTACAAGTAGATGGAGGCCAAAGGTCTTTCTGCTTTCTTAACGACTTGATTAGTCGAATCAATATTTTAAATTACTTGAATAAATCCGATAGGGATGCAATGGAGTGTAAAATCGGTAGTAGGGTACGTCGTAGTAAAATCGGTAGTAGGGTACGTCGTAGTAAAATCGGTAGTAGGGTACGTCGTAGTAAAATCGGTAGTAGGGTACGTCGTAGTAAAATCATAGTCATAGTAAAATCGGAAGTAGCCGGTTAAATTACTTGTAAATAACGCGTAGGTACCTACCTATAGTCCACTTTGTTCAGTGTAAATAGGTTGGCTATAGGGCCCATAGGTAGGTACCTACTTACCTAATTCAAGAACGAAGAACGATAGTGTTCTGCAGAAACTCGGCTTAACATTGTGTGGATAAACAAACATCACTGACCGATGTTTATCAAGGGTTGTGATAGGTTAGCATTAGGGATATTTCGGAGTCTTTCTTGTCAACTTTACCAATATCGTAATTGAAATAGAAAACTTAGGGTAGGTAAGTACCTAGGCACCTACCTAATTAAGAAGTTCGTGATTTAAATGCATAACCTATCTACCTGCCTATAACAAGTAAAGAAACTGGGATTGGTAAGTAAGTAACATACAGGTTATCTATCGGCAACACACCTAGTACGTTTAAGTACCTATTCCAAAGACAAAATACCTACGTAGAAAATATTTTCAACATTTAGGTAGGTACCTACCTACCTACCTATTATTATGTTTTATAACAATAATGTTATCTGAATCATTGGAATTACAAAATAATTAGTCTAGGTACAAATAATGTAAGCCAGAGTCGTGTATTGATGATATACTAGTCTGTCCTAATTTCAGTAAAAACAAATGATTACAATTTACTATTAGAAACAAAGTTAACCTAAAACATTAATAAACATTACTTAAGTGATGTTGAATTGAATACAGCAGATTAACCAAATGTTTGTGTAACATTTGAGTAGGTAGGTAGTAGGTAGGTACCTACATTATTATATTACACAGTTAATGTAAAACTAGGATTTGAGAGTTTATTAATACCTAATAATAATAATGTATATAATAACGACGAGATAGGTAGTTATAAGAGGTACCCTGCGTAGCTGACAATATGGATCGTAGTTATCTGCATTATAACCAGATAAGTAGAGATTACATATAACATATAATACATTTAACAAATACGAATTAATTAATGTAATTAAACATGAAAGTGGCTTTCTTTATATTTTTTGTCGTATTTATACTGTTACGATAGGTAGATTATAAGATAAAGCTAGTAAGTATCTAAATATTATAGCAATCAACTTGTACATTATGTATGTAATCATGTATTATGTAGGTATAAATAAACATTGATAAATAACTCACCCAGTAATCTCCATACCTCCGCGCTGCTCAGGTAAACATTCAGATGTGCGAAACACATGGGCACCAAGAGTAGTGCCACAAACCACTTCATTGTTCCACAAGCCAAAATCCTTCACAACAAATTGAAGACCGACACAACTGTTAGTTCATCATCACAACAAATTTATGTTTCACATTTTCACCCGCCGCTATAAGCGATGCTGAGTTCTCCCGATACAAGATTACACACTCGAAGAAAACGAACAAAACCACGACAAACAGTAATAAAACACACGATATAAGGCGGTTTTAGTCTAATAATTTACAATTTTATTCGCGGTTAGTAGTAATGGCTTAGATATCTTTGCGAAATCTGTTTATAAACATTGATAATCTAGGTGTTAACACACGCAATATTTCGACAGAACCTACGCGTACAGTGGTTTCTGTCAAACTGGTTGGATTTTTAACATGACTTCATTCGTTTGCCGGTTAGCCCGCCCGTCTCATGCCGCGCGGTAGCGTCGTCGCTGGAGATCGTAGCATTCGTAGCCCTCCTTGCTTTAATTTTGCTTTTTGATTATAGCAAGCAACAACCAACAACAGCATTCTCTAAAATGTAATATTACGCTGCAAGTCCAATAGATGGCGTTGTTAAACTGCTCAAAGTTTTACTCTTTTATAACCGACGAAAAAACGGAGGAGGTTACTCAATTCGTACCCGAATGTTTTTTTTTATGTTTGTGCCCTCGGAACTCCGTCGTTTATTGACCGATTTAGATCTTTTTTTTCTGTTGGGAGGTATATACTATGATAAGAAGAACAAGGATCTGATGATAGAAACCTGGAGGCTGTTAATTTAAATAAATACATACATACATTCATAAATCACGCCTATATCCCCGAAGGGGTAGGCAGAGGTGAACTAGCACCCACGTTTCGCCAGTTATGTTAGGTCCCATGTAATAGGTGGCGAGCCTATTGCCATTTATCGGGCACAAAAGTCGCAGTACATTGCTAGCCTAGGTGGTATAAGAGGAACGCTAATGCCCATTCCTAATCATATTCAGATTTATCCTTAGTCGCCTTGTACGAAAGATTTGGGGTGGTGACAATTGTATTCTACTCTGCCGTCACCACGCGGCTAATTTATTATTTAAATAAAGTATTAGTATAATGTGTGATAGGTACCTACCGATCTCTTTGAAGTCGGTGCCAATGCCAAGCCAAATAGATAAAGTATTAGAGTGCCCGCCAGATAAATCTGCGCGCGATGGGAGGCACTGCTCGCTAACATTGACACTAACTGCCGCACTCAGAGACGTCAAATACCGTTAACGAGTACTTACTGTCAAAAAATGACAATTCAAAACTGATCGCTATTCTTGTGGAGTCTATGGTCTAGATTTGAATGAAATTTTTTGACATTAAGCAGTCATTAACTTTAATTGACGTCTCTGAGTGCGGCAGTTAGACAAACAAAATAGCAGACGAAATTTTAGTTCCAATTTTGACCACGCGCGGATTTATCTGACGCGCACTCTACCTGCGACCCCGCATTCACATTCATACATACATAAATTACGCCTATATCCCCGAAGGGGTAGGCAGACGTGAACTAGCTCCCACGTTACGCCAATTATGTTAGGTCCCTTGTAATAGGGGGCGAACCTATTGCCATTTATCGTGCACAAAAGTCGCAGTACGTTGCTTGCCTAGGTGGTATAAGAGGAACGCTGCTGCCCATTCCTAATCACTGATTTATCCTTAGTCGCCTTGTACGACACCCACAGGAGAGATTTGGGGAGGTGACAATTGTATTCTACTTTGCCGTCACCACACGGCTGTATATCACATTCACTGTTCACACTATTCCTCGATTGTGACCGAACAAGGATTTGTTGATATAGATAGAAGTATTACATTTAAAATACTGTTATCCTTTTACCCTAATAAAATTATTTGGATTCTGTCTAAGTAGGAAACATACATGACTTGAGAACCTTGTGTACCGTATTCATTACACAAACATGTACCCCTAACGGGATTCGAGCCCGGCACATGTCAGATAGGCATCGATCTTTCTGACTATACAACCAAACTGGAACTGGAAACATAAACTAAGTCATTTTCTACCTCTGCATTGGATGGGTGACCAAATATTTAAATAACGAGTTCGTTCAAGAGTGTCTGTTGGTCCCGGCCGCTTTGGCAGTCTAATACCCACCACCCAACATAAACCCGCGTGGTGGGTTACATAGAAATATATTATAGTCTTTAAAATTTCATGCAGTAATTCAGCATCCAACTTCTTCCTGCCCTGTTCCCAGTCTGCTGTCGCCGCAGTATGTTTCCTCTTCCATTCTTCATATCGGTCAGACGTAAGCAAGACATCAGGGAGTCATCAACAGGGAGTGCCTGTTGATTCATATCATCACACTCGAAAGGTGCTAGTGATGTATGAATGTACGGAAAGGACCATAATAATATATCGAGAGATCGATTAACGGGGAGAGCGTTTAGGAAGACACCAATCCAATCCATGCCTACTGCTCAGCTTTGGTATGCTGTTGTTAGTGGTTTGCCCTCCACCATTCGGGTGCCCTAATATGCTTATTGGTCCACACCAGGCAATAGTCGACTTTTACGACATCCCTGGGATGAGTCGGGGCTAGAAAATTACACGTTATTTTTTCACCCTTAGGCCAGCATGGGAGCTAAGATAAGAATAGGAGGATCTGTAGACTTACGCTCTCTATTACATCGGACTTACCATATTTGGTGAAATGTACACCTCTGCCTACCACCTCTTCCTACAGGGATAAACAACAGATGCTATTTATATGTAAGAGAAAATAATTTTAAAAATCATTTTATCATAATAAAGCAACACATAATTATTTTCTCTTACTGACTGGTTTGTGATTTATAGTACCTAAGGGTATGATTAGTTCGTTGGGAGATGTAATAAAAAACAAGACCATTTATTCCAAAATATACTTTTTGATACAAAATTACATTAGAAATCTTCGTTTCAATAAATAGGTTTTAATAGCCTTTGGTAAATTAATTTTATAAACCAAAATAGTACATAACGGTTAAAAAATAAATAGGTAGGTGTAAATATCATTAACATCTAAGAGTACAAAATTACAAACAAAAAATATAATAATATGTAAAATGAGCGCGTGGCGAGAGCAGTAAAATTAATAATAAACACGTAATATAATTATGCGGTACAGTAGAAGCATAAATTAAACATAAAATAAACATTAAAATTAAGTAAGGTAAGGCTACAATTATGGCACAGAGGAACTATAAGGGAGCGAGACGCGAGTGCTCACTTCTCTTTGGGTTTCTTCTCCTTCTTCCGCGGCGGCGGCACAGGCGCGTCGGCGCCCGCCGGTGCCGTGCTTTCCTTTTTCACCACTTTTTTAACGATTTTCTTCTTGGGGGGATCAGCTGTTGCGGCTTCTGGTTTCTCGGTTACTGAGGATTCTATTTGAGCAGCGGTGGAGGCTTTGGACTTGGAGCCGGGTTTGATTCCGATTTGGGAGAGCGAGACTGCGCCTGAGTCGACAGGCGGCGTGGGAACTTCAGGTTCGTCGACGGACAGACGTTGCGGTTGGGGTAGCGCCGGGGGAGTGGCTGGGGGTCCGTCTGAACCGGGGGAAGTGACTGTGGGGGTGCGCAGCTCGCTCGCGATAATGGAGGTGGCGAGGGTGGCGGCGTCTTCCAGCTCGCTGTCGGGCGTGGGCAGGGGGTCAGCCACCACCGGCGGCTTCAGCTGCAGCTTGCCCGCGCCCTTGCGACGCTCCTCCGCTACACAACCAATTTAATCCCGCCCTTATTTCTCTCGTTGGATTAGACGTGGCGTTAGTATTGCGGTCACATTAGAGAGCAAGCTCGGTTAGGGCCTGGAACAAAGTCGAGGGAAAACATGGCTACTCGGTTAATTCGAAACAATGCGGCGGAAGTTAGACTGTAAGTACAGCGGAGACTCGAAGCCTAATGTACTACATTACAAGGAGTATTATTTTTTGGTCCGTTCCGTCGGATTTTTGCGAGTTATTTAGTATATACAAGTGACTGTGCGTGAATGTGTATCGCGATGGGTGAGCGTTGAATAATGTTCCTTGCAATGTGCGATAAAATGTGATGCAAATAAAACATAATGTGCTGATGTTCCAATTTAGTTGGACAATGAAACCAAATTGTAACATTCCCGTTAGAATGGCGAACAAATACATGCAATCGTTTGTGCTCTGAATTCTGCTTCCTTTCTGTTGGAGGAAGCAAAAAGAACAATTAGTAAGAATTAATCCTTCTATAAAACAAGTTATAGTTATATCATCAGAGCAGATCCGACGGCTTTGACATAGACTCATTTCGCTGATCAGTTGACAGGACTCAGTTTATCGTAATAGGTCGTGAGTCGTATAAAGTGTCTGCATTTGGCGTCACAATTAGTACTTGAACGCAACTCGACCTCATATAATTGGAAAGATAATTTGCTCATCTGTACTCACAAATACATTCTTAATAAACCCCTAATAGGGGCGTTGCGCGGAGATTGAGTTAGGTCCAAGCCCGAGGTGGTTATTACCTGATCTATCAAAGCCGCGTCTCTTGAGCTGCCTCCTCGGTAGCTGGATGAAATAACAACGTATTTTGAAACGTATGCTCAACAAATTAAATAAAACCAAAACATCGCAAAACGGCACAAAAAAACTTATAGCGTTTCGTATTCTACGAGATCACCATGAGCCGCTGATCGCATCACAGAATCCACTAAAAACAGATGCAGCTAAACTCTAAGTAGATTAGTAGGTCCAATGCCCGAATGTTGAAACGGATCTCGACTTTGAGACCTCATGTCGCCACCTCGGACGAAATGGAATTGGAGAATCAGGTATTTACACCCCATTCACTTGGACTTGAGACAAAATGTAAACAATCTTGAATGTTTCTTTATTAACGAAATGCTCTTAAAAACAAGAAACGTGTATTCTAAAATACATAATCAATTATAGACAAATTAAACGGTCAGCTGCTTTGAAATATTGGTGTTACTGTTACGGTGATTTCTATTTTTGTATTTTATATTAAAAGACACATCAAGATTGTTTACATTTTGTCTCCAGCCCAAGTGAATTGAGTATAGTTCTTTTACTGAGGTGATCCGCACCAAGAATTCGGTCACTAGAGGAAACTGCAAAATAAACTCTGTGAGTGATCTGAGTGCAAAGCCGTTAGCCGTCTGCGCGTGACCGGGGTTACTTACATTTGGCATCAGGCAGCGCAGGGGGGTCCTTGGAGGGGGTATTGGCTAGTGGCGGACTGTCCGTCGGCGCCGCCTCTGGCGCCTTCTCAGGGGTGGCTATGGAAGCTTCAGGGATTGGAGACGCTTCCGTCGGTGCCGAAACTTGTGCTGTTTCTACTACTTGAGGGCTTTTAGTGACAGGTGCGATAGCAGCTTCAGGTGTAGTCGGTGGTGTAGGTAGGACAGACTCAGTTTTTTCGGTTGATGCCGCAGAAGAAGGCTCGCTGGCCGCTTGCGTTGGAGCAACCGCCTCACTTGCTGTTGGCTCGCTAGCTTCTACAGTCGTCGGTATCTCTGAAGGTTCTGCCGTCGCTGGCGTGGAAATTACGTCGGCTGCCGCAGCAGAGGGTGCCACTGCAATAGTTGTGGGAATCTCAGACGGCGCAACCTCAGCTGATGCTTCTACTGTCACTGGAATATCTGATTGTGCTACAACGACAGGTTCAGCGGTTGGCTTGTCGACTGTAGGACTTTCGACCGCTGAGGGTTCTTTAGTCTCTGCTGATGGTTCAACAGGCGTAGAAGTTACCGCAGCTACGGGCTCTTCAATAGCCGGGGTTGGTTTTGCAACTGCAGGAGTATCGACTGCTGGAGAACCTTCGACAGATGTGGGCACTGCCTCAGTTGAAGGTGCTACATCAGCCGCTGACACTTCTTTAACCGTGATAGCTTCTAGTGGCGCAGAGGCTTCAGCTACCACAGGGGCTTCAGATACCGCTGTGGCTTCAGCTACCGCGGGGGCTTCAGCTACCGCAGGGGCTTCAGCTACCGCGGGGGCTTCAGTTACCGCAATAGCTTCTACTGGCGCAGAAACTTCAGCTACCGCAGGGGCTTCAGATACCGCTGCGGCTTCAGCTACCGCGGGGGCTTCAGATACCGGTGTGGCATCGGCTACCGCAGAGGCTTCAGATACCGCCGGAGCTTCAGCTACCGCAGGGGCTTCAACTGCCGCAGGGACTTCAGATACCGCCGGGGCTTCAGCTACCGCAGGGGCTTCAGCTATCGCAGGAGTTTCCACTACAGCGGGGGCCTCAACAACTGCAGAAGAGTCTGGTGCAGCAATCGGTGGAGACTTTACCTGTGATGCGGGAGCTTCTACTGTGGCCACCTCTGGCGCAGCTTCTACCGAAGGCTGTTCCTTAGGAGTAGACGGCTCTTTAGGCGGCGGCGTCTGCTGTTTTGGTGGGGAGGTCCGTGTTTGGTTAAGTGTCTGCGAGATCTTAGCCCAGATGTTATCAAATGAGTCGGCGCCCATATAGTCAATATTGCCTGCTTCCCAACCCTGGCGGCGGGTGAGCTCGTCCAAGGCCTCGCGCTGAGTGCCGATCTCACCCGGCACCACACGCGCCAAGTTTCCAGCCACGCCACTCTGAAATTAAACATAATATTATTGAATAAAACATTCTTTGAATCCATTAAATACAAAAGTTGTTTTGTTTTTCAAATAGAAAATAATCTTGTTGAGCCTAAACATTATAAAAATACAAAATAAATGTTACAAAATATAATTTATGTTAATTAATAACAGGGTTATTGCACATACACCATGCCACTATGCATACATTACAGAAACAACAGTCAATTGCAAGCTGCTATATACATTAATAAAATGACTGTCATTGCAACATACATTGATTAAAAATTTTAACTTACCCCAATGAGTACTTTAGTCAAACGAACTTACTTGATCCTCGCCATCGTCATGATTATGGCCATTGCATACAAATAATTCTTCGACATGTAAGAATATAGGATCATCTTCGGTTTCGGGAGGCGGAGATGGCGAGGGTGTTGGTGTTGGAGGAATTTCGTGTGTGCAGATCTTACGTCCGCGGGAGTCAATAACTGCTCTGTGCCTTAAATAGAATCCATCATACGGATGTCGTGGTATGATATCCTCTTGATAATCAATTTCAATATCATCATCACTATCGGAAATGTCTCCATTCATTTGTCCGTTTTCATGAGTAGTTGAATTTTCAATGAGTCTGTTTGTGCGTGGCAGAGAGTTCAATGGTTGGTGTGTGTGAATATTAGGTACCCGTTCCACCCCCATCGTTAGTGAAGTATTATGAGTTAAGGAATTCTCACACTGAACATAGTTAGCATTTGGAAGAACTGGCTCATTAGGTGCAATGGATGCATTTGTTGTCCTTTCATTCTGTGATTGTCGATGATCCTGATGACTATATGTATTGAATTGATCATGCAGTTTTAAATTTTTTGCCTTATTAATATATTCTGGTTTATTTTCATGATTATTTTGTGTTAATTGGTATTCCACATGATAATCCTGATTATGTTCACTGTGTGGATGTTGATGATAATTATTTGAACTGTCGTGGTCGTGACTGTGTTGGGAATGAGATTCCCAGTTATGTTGGGGGTGCTCATTCCAATTATGTGAAAGACGTTCCTCCCAATTGTGTTGAGAAAGTGTCTCCGAATTATGTGGAGTGTGTCCATCCCAATTGTGATTAGAATGATAACCCGAATTGTGTTCTGTAGGATGAAAATGACCATGAGTATCTTGATGAAAGCTATCAAAAGAATGATGATGATGATATGAACGGTCGTCCTGATTATCCGTAGCATCTGGGGCATGTAGCTGATATTGATGACTTGGCGGTCGATACTCCCAGGCGTACTTTATTATGTCCTCGTGATCAGGCGCTCTGCCTGACAAAGTATGTTTTGGCGGTTTGTCTTCTTTGTACGGTGGAATATGGCCTCTATACAGCTCCCACGGATCATAAAACTGTGACATGTCCATTTCGGGTATCTGTGCGTCCTCTCGTATTTGGGCGTCAGGATGGTGCCAGGGGAATTCAGAATCAGGGTCTATAACTGGCGCATAATGTTGGCTGACATCGGCCGGAGGTAACGCCGGGGGAGCTTCCTGCACCTCAACCTAGTGGTTGAAGTGACAAAAAGTCTCAGTGGGAATGCATGCAAGATGGAACTTAAACAGAGCTTAGTGCAAGATTTAAATGCAGAAAGCTGTGTTCAAGTTATTATTAGTATTAACACTAACATCTATTTACGCCATTAAATAAACATACCAAGTTTGGACACTTTAAACTTTTAATACCATCGCAATAGGGAAATATTATACTTTGTTTGTTGATCAAGTATGGAAGGAAACGTTAAATCACTTTAGAATGTATGTTTATTTGAATAACGCGGTGAAAATTTCACCAAAATACCAACACCATCTACTCCCATGACCAGACATTGAACGAACCGTGCAGAAAGCGACCAACAGCTAAACTCGAAACGTTAGAAAATGTTAGTATTTTGGAGAAACGTTTTTAATAACACAAGTATCAAATGTTTCAAACAGGGATTGCAAAATATAAATGTGGTGGAGTGCACAAGCTTCGCGGTGCAAGCGGTACGTTTAGTCACTTGGGGGTCTATGGAGAATTGAAAGCGAAAACCATCTCAAATATTAAGTAAATACATGTGAAAGCGATTGCAAAACAATACGTGTTAAAATACAACAGTCTCGTCGAAGCAGTGGTTTGGTCTACAGGTAATACGGTCTTTATCTCACCTCTGCAACATTAGAATCCATTTGTGTATGCTTGGAACACGCGATGAGATGTGATCAGTACAACGTATGGTATACGAATGGATCAGTTTACTAGACCTTGTATAATTTAAGACCTGTGGTTTAACGCTACAGACCACAATGTTAGGGATTGATTACAAGATTTACATAAGGTTACGCGATACAGTAATCAATATCTAATCTGATTCATTTCATAATAATATTGATTATATTTAGCTATTCTATTTATAGCATACCATTGTATAACATATACATTTCTCTTATGAAGGTTACAATGAGACTAGTTTTAAATCTCGCTTTGCAGTAAAATCATATTAATATTTTTCATTCATTGATATTATTTATTGTCTGTATTTTCTTAAACTCACGTGACAAAATCTTTAATCCAATAAGTTACTATGTGTTTGGTCACTGGAGCCTGATTTTGCTAATGTTAACGTAACAAAACAATATTGAGATCCTCAATATTGTTTTAATATTTTTCCTTTTTGACACAGGTCAGGCTGGAATTTTGTAAAGCCACCTGAAGGGAAAGTACTCTTAATACTGTAGATAGAAAATTTTACTCAAAGGAAACATTCCTTTATTTTTGAAAAGAATGAAAACTGCATTCAAAGATTTTCGAAAATTCGCTTGCCACACTCTGGAATCAAACCAACTAAAATCTGTAAAAAATACATCCTGTACTTTTATTGCATCGATCGTTGGGTCAATTATAAGGAAGAAATCTCTAACAAACTTGATAAATTAAATAAAAGGAAAGCCATGAAAATGGCTTTATAAATTCAATGGGTTTATAAATTGCTTTATAAATTCAAACGTACCGCTTAAAGCACTTTTACTCAAAGAGGCCTGCGAGATCACCAGATCTCATCCCTTTAGATTTTTTTATAGGGATATGTAAAAAATCAAATTTACCGTAAATCTTATGCTAATGTAAACGAGTTTAGGGTTGATACGAGTTATAATATTCACCACAACACGTTATTAAGGGTTACTAGAAAGAATTTGTTAGAAGAATAAATCAGTTGCCGTGTGGTGACGGCAGAGTAGAATACAATTGTCACCACCCCAAATCTCTCCCGTGGGTGTCGTACAAGACGACTAAGGATAAATCAGCGATGAGGAATGGGCAGCAGCGTTCCTCTTATATCACCTAGCAATAGTACTGCGACTTTTGTGCCCGATAAATGGCAATAGGCTCGCCACCTATTACGTGGGACCTAACATAATTGGCGAAACGTGGGTGCTAGTTCACCTCTGCCTACCCCTTCGGGGATATAGGCGTGACTTATGTATGTATAAATTTGTGTATTCAAGAGAATGGAGTCTTCCATTTAATTTATTAAGTTGTTGGAGAGATTTCGTCTTTAATTGACCCTAACGATCGATGCAATAAAAGTACAGGATGTAATTTTTACAGATTTTAGTTGGTTCGATTCCCGGGTGTGGCAAGCGAATTGTCGAAAATCTTTGAATGCATTTATCTTTCTTTTAAAAAAAAAAAGGAATGTTTCCTTTGAGTAAAATTTTCTATCTACATTATTAAAAGTACTTTCCCTTTAGGTGGCATTACAAAATTTCACCCTGTATATGTTATTTTCTGTTTCAGTAACTCTGCTGTGTCGAATCGAAATAGCACTGCGACAAACGACTGTTACATTAACACTAGCAGAATCAGAACCCTGAACTAAACAATACTTGTAAAATTAAACACGATTCCGTTACAAAGTTATAGACCGTAAGCCAGATTATCTTTCGATTACAATCCACACGACTTACCATATTAACATCTAGCTGAGGATGGACCTGACCAACGAACAGGTCCCACCAAAGCTGGAGGAATTCCTGGAGATGGCCGGAGGCGCTCACGGATCGCGATTCCCAGTTGAACTGGTGCAACCACGGCTTGGCGGCGCCAATGAAATGGATTATCTTCAAGTTTTGTCCGAAGCTGAAAACGATGGCAAGAGAAATTGCTCAGTCAGGCTCGAAGGACTTATAGAAGCCGTTGTTTTTGTAGGCACCCACGGAAATGGTGAAACTGTTTTGTGCAAAAATTTTGCTTTTTTTTCCGAGTTCTGCAGAAATTTTTCATAAGAAAATTTGCTTTAATTTTCTCTGTAAATTGAACTTTTATTTTGTCTTTTTGTCATTATTTTTTTCGAGTTCGTCGTGTCTATTGAAAGTATCTCGGCGAGGCGTTGCAGTTCATGACAAGATCACCATATCTAATACTAGCACAGATGGC
Organism: Cataclysta lemnata; assembly: GCA_963931975.1. Classification (NCBI taxonomy): domain Eukaryota; kingdom Metazoa; phylum Arthropoda; class Insecta; order Lepidoptera; family Crambidae; genus Cataclysta; species Cataclysta lemnata. The sequence goes on along the minus strand of OZ008340.1, from coordinate 4,458,525 downwards.
AATCAATTAAGGTATTTGAACATCTTAAGCACGAATTCAAAAATATGTAAGTAGGTATGCCTTAATATTCCGTTAACCAAATTGGATTTTTTTATTTGTTTGCTAAAACCAAAGACTGCATAAAGAAAGTTCCGAAGTGTGCACTTTCTCAACTAAACCTGTTTTAGAAGCACAACTACTGTCCTAAATCTTGTTATTGATTGATGATCCATAATTTTGTAAAATTGTTCCAATTACTTTCGTTGTTTACAATCGTATTTATTTTCGGATGTACATTTTCTTATACTTCACAGACTGAAGCATATTGTTGATGAACTATCACTTTGTAAAATTGTTCCAAAGAGTTTAAAGAGGGATATCTTGATATTGATGAACCATCATTTTTTAAAGTTGTTTCAATTAGCTTGCTTTCGTTGATTAAAATCTTATTTATTTTCAGATGAGCGTTTTCTGGTAGAAACTTTACAGTTGACACATTGAATCTTATTTTTGATGAATTTACTTTGTAAAATTTTTCCAATGAGTTTGTGGACAGCCCGTCGGATAGTCCTAGACTAAAGCACTTTTTGGCATTTAAAAATATTATGAAATGTTATCAGATTTAATGTAAATAATATTTATCGTTACTGATCTTTCTTTACCTATCTAATCAATACAGAGTGTGTTAGGTACTCACTCATCCGATTACAGTTTCAAACGAGCATTTCACCGAGTTCCGCGTACGCAGACGTTGACCGGTTTTTTTGAAATTGGTAAAAAAAATTGCATCGATTTTTAAATAGAACCATATTTGAAGCTACTTAAATATTCAAAGCACGTGTCGACGTTAATATAATTATGTAGTGCCATTAAAACCAGTAGTGCAAATTAAATAATTAGCATATTAAATTAAAATCACTTACTGTTTCAACGCCGGCAGATACGAATAGAAGGCGGCCGATGTGACATTGTAGAGGAACGGCAGGCGTTTGCTGCTGTCTCCTTGTGCCCAATCAGAGAAGAATGAGTTCAAAAGACCCTGATCACCACCTGGAGAACAACAAAACAACAATTAATAACTACAGGCCAACAACAAAAGACTATTAGTTTTTGTTGACCCTTAGCAGTAGGGGTCTAGCACGGGACGTGGACAAAATCTCTCTCCACCATTTGACAGTGTTTTATCCCGGGATTTAGTGAAAGTTAAAGCGGGAAGAAAAGTTCCGACAATGTGTGATAAGATAGCTAGCCCCTCTGTGGTTGAGGGTTCCAGGTGAAGTCGATTCCATCTTCAGCCCTTATCGCCACTTACCGTAAGGTGAGATGAAGGGCAAGAGCTTCCCTGTCTAAAATAAAAGAAAATAAAAAAAAAATCTTCACATCCCGTGCTACGGGTACGGGACATGAGCGGTCTAATTAGAGTTCTATTATTTCTACAGGATATATCCCAACCCAGGCCTATCTCCCAACGGAAGCCCCACCACTTTCGATTAGTGTAGCCCGAACGACTCATGTTCTGTTATGCTATCGTAAACAAAATTCAATTAGCATCACGAAGGATTTGTAATTGGAATGGAATCACCAATCTTGTTGGTAAGGCTTTCTTCTACTTGTCACCAAATTTCAAATGAATATTAGAAAAAATATCACAAAGAATACTAAATAATAGACACGCCTGACTTTAATCTTTCTGGGAAACAGTAAATAACACAATTATTGTGTGGTGGAATCAGCTAGTGTCAATTACAAAGGACTTTTTTAGACTTGACGAAAGCCGTACGTAACGACGTGACAGTGATGTGTATTCTATTCACCACATCATAACGACATACTGATCCCACGCACTGAGCGTGAATGTGATGGATGGATGACGAATACACTCGCGTTGGTGTCCCAGATTATGATGTTGTGCATAGTTTATTTTTTACCGGGATAACGTCGCTTTAAAGGTGAACGCACACTTATGCGAGCCGAAGGCGCCGATGTCAACGAGGCCTCGCATATTTTGTCTATCCGCGCCGAAGGAATCGAATATATACAATTGACAGATTCGTCCGCTTCGCGCGCATCGATGCCGATGACGTCATCCGAATACATCTAGGATTCCTGAAGTTCTGACAGATTTGAGATTCAAACGAATCGGACGATTCGACACGGGCAAGTGCGCGAGGATACATAAATCACGCCTATATCCCCGAAGGGGTAGGCAGAGGTGAATTAGCACCCACGTTTCGTCAATTATGTTAGGTCCCATGTAATAGGTAGTGGAAGCCTATTGCCTTAATATATCGGGCACAAAATCTAAGTATATTGCTAGGTGGTATGAGAGGAATGCTGCTACCCTTAGTCGCTTTATACGACACCCACGGGAGGGATGGGGGTGGTGACAATAATTTTATTCTACTCTTTTTCTTTCTAACGCTGTAAAACTGCGCCCGCGCAGTCAGATGTATTGCCTCCGCGTCTCTCCAGACGCAAGTGAAATATTATGGCTGAACTATTTTTTCTGGTGATCGGTTTGGTCGAATGGCCAGATGTGTTGGCCACCGGCCAAGGGGTCCTGGACTTGAGTGTGACGAATACGGACATTTGGGAAATGAATCATTCCACAATACAAGCTCTTGAACTGCTTTCTTTAACCCTTTAGAGCCCGTTCAGATGTACTCGAAAGTGAGATGCGGTTCGTTTTACATTTTGGTGACAGATTTTGATAAGACGGTGGTAACCAAATCGAGCCCTAATTTGTACCCCCTGGGGATCGAACCCGGGACCTCTGGATCTTATGCTTATGCTGCATAAGCATAAGCTGCTTAATAGTGAGCAATATATGGAAGGACCCGCGGATTGCTATCCGTCTCCGTGTTCTAGTGGTTCGCCCACCGGAATTAAGATCCAGAGGTCCCGGGTTCGATTCCCAGGGGGTACAAATTAGGGCTCGATTTAGCTACCACCATCTTATCAAAATCTGTCGCCATAATAGTAATACATATCTACATACATAAATCACGCCTATACTTATATCCCCGAAGGGGTAGAGTTGTATAAAAACCCACGTTTAGCACCCCCTCTGTGGTTCCAGGTGAAGCTCAATTCCATATCTTCGGCCCTTATCGCCACTTACCATCAGGTGAGATGAAGAGCAAGAGCTTTCCTGTCTAACATAAAAAACATTAAAAAATAACTACCGTCGAAGCTGCCCCGCTCCTCCGCGAATTTGATGAGCTTCGTGAAGGTTTCCTGTGTGGGTTTGTACACGAACACGCCCGAGTTGAAGCAGTCCGGCCAGCCCACGTCGGGCGCCGCAGACAACTCCTCGCGCTCGAACAGTTCGTCGCAGTTTTGGACTATCTGGTAACAAAGAGAAGCACGCTTAATAGGTATAAATTAATAAACATAATAATGATCTTGAGGCGGGAATCGAACCCCCTTTTTTCTAACCCCAAAATCTTTGTACTAATTTTTCTAACATTTATATAATGTTAAAATTAAAATCGAATAGTTTATAAAGCAAACCCAAGCTTAACCGAACGCACGATATTTGTAAAAATATCTGCTTTGGAATGTTTGAAATTTATTTCTACATTGCGAGGGTACCCGTTGGCTTACAACGTGAAGTGTAAAGGTTAGAAGAATTTCGGCAAGTTAATTAGTGTCTTGGGTGGCCGAGCGGTCAGGCACCTGCCCGGATAGCAGCGGACGCGGGTTCGATTCCCGCCTCAAGATCATAATTTTTCGAAATTCTTTTTCTAACCCCAAAATCTTTGAAACATAATAATTATAAACGTTGGAAAAGTGACAGTGAATGAGTTGGACAAAACCACTTTTATAGTGATCTTCACCACAACATCAAACACATCACAAGACTTATTTTTAATGATTCTGCATAATTGCACATCACATCAACGGATGCTTGTGCATCAGAATAACACCACTTTCACTGCACAAAATCCACTCTGAAACAATTTTTGAATTATCGAAAATAAATCTGACTGACACTACGAAACGCGCCAAATACTCCTTCATGTTTCCTTTTTAATAATGTTTCTACGGAACCCGGCTCACACCTGACCGGGTTTTTTTTACTGGGTTCGTATTCGTAGCACACTAACACAGTAACTAACAGGCCTATTCTATTGTGCTGTAGATCAGATTACAGAACAAGATTTTATTTATTTGATCACAATATCATTTTATATGAATATCACTCATTTACCCAGAACAATAGATACGCAACACAAAAAATACCTACTTTAAAAGTTGAAACATTGTGTGTTCTAAATATAACAATACGTTTGCAGGAAAGCAATTGAAGTTTGTCAATTTGAAGGTGTACCTATCTATCTCTTTTGTATTCAGAAGACTTGCGTTGCACAAATTGTTTGTCTCATTGTTATTGTACTGGAACTAATTTTGACTTAAATAATAACTCTAGTTCCATAGAAGTGTTGGGAAGGAATACAATCCAAGTAGTCCCATAATGGTACATGTTAATGGAAATACTGGCATACGATATCGAAACTGCTCTACTAGCCCCTGTCTGGTACATAATAAAAGGGTTTACATTTTTCAGTGTAAGTACAGCATGCGGCATGGCTTATCGATTTTCAATCTTATTTAAGTAAATTAGTGAAATTGTGAAAAATGTTTTCACTGCCTACATGCATAAATTTGTTTAGACAACAGAACGTCAGGTTTTATGCGCTAACAGATGTATAAGTTGAAAATGGATTTAAATTGTCTGACACGTGCTGAGCTGAAATACATAGGTCTGTCCTGTCCTAACCAAAAACATTTTTTCATCCCACCATCTCGGAAAAAGCGTTTTTGCTCTTCGATATCTGAGTGCAAAAGCCGTTTTTATCCTCTAGAGGTTAAAGTAAATTTGAATTTAGAACATCGTGTGCAATGAGTTTGTGAATTCAAAACATCAATAATAGTAGATTTTCCATCAAGTGCACAAAACGGATCATTTTTGTCCGAGACTTTTAGCGGCCCAAGCCGAAGGCGAGGGCTGATAGTAATGTCGAGGATAAAAATGGTTTTGTGGACGAGGTAGAAACTCTGCTTTTCACTTCGATTGCGAGGAAATAAACAGTAATTTAACTTAACATTTCTTAAAATTCAAACTAAAATTAGTACAGTTTTGAATACTAAAGGAAATTGTTTTTCCCATTGATATTAGGCTTGGGCTGCAGACCTATACAGCCAAGTATTAAATTAATTTTGAAATAATAATTTTCTTAAATTAATTTAATACTTACCGTACCTACTTGAATTAAAATTTTAATATCTTTTATGTCTTAAAAAACACAATAGGCAAATAAATTTAAGTAAATATCAAAAAATAACAAATTCTATGTCTGAATTTCTTATTGAGTTTGGCTGCATAGCTCATTTTCTTTGCCTTAATATAGATACTTTTATGATTAGATACGTTAATGCTCTAGAGCACAAAATTCGGTTTTGTGCAGCCTATATCCTGCACAAACAAGCACTTTCAGAGCATGAGAAGTGAAAACATATTTTCATCCCACCATCTCGGAAAAAGCGTTTTTGCTCTTCGATATCTGAGTGCAAAAGCCGTTTTTATCCTCTAGAGGTTAAAGTAAATTTGAATTTAGAACATCGTGTGCAATGAGTTTGTGAATTCAAAACATCACATTTCTACCTCCATGGTGCCCAAATTGTCATGCAACCTATTTTAATTTGTTAAAAACTCAGACTCGGCACCTTCTTGGTGCACTTTTTTTGTAATTTGCTTTGCGCGCGCCATTTTCTTTTCACGTCACAAATTTGTTAAAACCTAGGAGTTCCGTGACGGTCAATCAGCTTGGCGCCAATCTTGCTTTAAACATTTTGATCGTCTACAACGCTTGCTGGATGCTTGAGTCAAGCATTTAAAAGCTATTTAGGTCTGTTTGATTTGTTTACGCTAGCAACGGAACAAAAACATACAGAAAATCAACGTGCTTGACTCAAGCTGATTGACCGTCTCGGAACTCCATTAGGGACGGTAATTTTTATTAGGGACTTACAGGTGTGTCTGGATGAATGTTGCGGGTGTGGCTGGGTGGATGGGTGGCTGTTGGAGGTGTGTCTGGGTGAATGGGTGTTTTGAAGGTGTGTCTAGGTGAATGGGTGTTTTGTTGGTGTGTCTGGGTGAATGGGTTTTTGTGAGTGTGTCTGAATGGATGGGTGAGTATTGTGGGTGTTTCTGGGTGATTGGGTTTTTTTGGGTGTGATTAGGTGTTTTGTGGGTGTTTCTGGGTGATTGAGTGTTTTGTGGGTGTTTCTGGGTGGTTGAGTGTTTTTTGGGTGTGATTGGGTGTTTTGTAGGTGTTTCTGGGTGAATGGGTGTTTTGGGGGTGATTCTGGGTGAATGGGTGTTTTGTGGGTGTTTCTGGGTGAATGAGTGTTTTGTGTATGTTTCTGGGTGAATGGGTGTTTTTTGGGTGTTTCTAGGTAAATGGGTGTTTTGTGGGTGTTTCTGGGTGAATGGGTGTTTGTTGGGTGTGATTAGGTGTTTTGTGGGTGTTTCTGGGTGATTGAGTGTTTTGTGGGTGTTTCTGGGTGGTTGAGTGTTTTTCGGGTGTGATTGGGTGTTTTGTAGGTGTTTCTGGGTGAATGGGTGTTTTGGGGGTGTTTCTGGGTGAATGGGTGTTTTGTGGGTGTTTCTGGGTGAATGAGTGTTTTGTGTGTGTTTCTGGGTGAATGGGTGTTTTTTGGGTGTTTCTAGGTAAATGGGTGTTTTGTGGGTGTTTCTGGGTGAATGGGTTTTTTTGGGTGTGATTAGGTGTTTTGTGGGTGTTTCTGGGTGATTGAGTGTTTTGTGGGTGTTTCTGGGTGGTTGAGTGTTTTTTGGGTGTGATTGGGTGTTTTGTAGGTGTTTCTGGGTGAATGGGTGTTTTGGGGGTGATTCTGGGTGAATGGGTGTTTTGTGGGTGTTTCTGGGTGAATGAGTGTTTTGTGTGTGTTTCTGGGTGAATGGGTGTTTTTTGGGTGTGATTAGGTGTTTTGTGGGTGTTTCTGGGTGATTGAGTGTTTTGTGGGTGTTTCTGGGTGGTTGAGTGTTTTTCGGGTGTGATTGGGTGTTTTGTAGGTGTTTCTGGGTGAATGGGTGTTTTGGGGGTGTTTCTGGGTGAATGGGTGTTTTGTGGGTGTTTCTGGGTGAATGAGTGTTTTGTGTGTGTTTCTGGGTGAATGGGTGTTTTTTGGGTGTTTCTAGGTAAATGGGTGTTTTGTGGGTGTTTCTGGGTGAATGGGTGTTTTTTGGGTGTTTCTAGGTAAATGGGTGTTTTGTGGGTGTTTCTGGGTGAATGGGTGTTTTGTGGGTTTTTCTGCGTGAATGGGTGTTTTGTGGGTGTTTCTTGGCGAATGGGTGTTTTTTGGGTGTGTCTGAGTGGATGGGTGTTAATGTTGTGGGTGTTTCTGGGTGGGCGTTGAGAGTGTGTTTGGGTTAATGGGAGGGTGTTGTGGAAGTTTCTGGGTGAAAACAGAAACTGTTGTGATTGTATTTTTTTTTTTTGTATTTTGCAATTTCCTCGTTGGGGGGGATGAAAAGTTACGTGTTGCACTCGAGTGCAAAGATTTTTCACCTTGTGCTCTTTTGATTCCCTCGCTATCGCTCAGGATTCTAATTTTTGAATCACTCGCTACGCTCGTGATTCAATTTTAGAATCCTTCGCTAGCTCGGTCATCAAAATTGAGCACGCGGTTAAAAAACAACTTTGCACTCACGTACAACAAATAACTATTATTTCTACCTCCATGGTGCCGAAATTGTCATGCAACCTATTTTAATTTGTTAAAAACTCAGACTCGGAACCTTTTTGGTGTACTTTTTTTGTAATTTGCTTTGCGCGCGCCATTTTCTTTTCACGTCACAAATTTGTTAAAACCTAGGAGTTCAATCAGCTTGGCGTCAATCTTGCTTTAAACATTTTGATCGTCTACAACGTTTGCTGGATGCTTGAGTCAAGCATTTAAAAGCTTTTTAGGTCTGTTTGATTTGTTTCCGCTAGCAACGGAACAAAAACATACAGAAAATCAACGTGCTTGACTCAAGCTGATTGACCGTCTCGGAACTCCATTAGGGACGGTAATTTAGATTAGGGACTTACAGGTGTGTCTGGCTGGGTGGATGGGTGGCTGTTGGAGGTGTGTCTGGGTGAATGGGTGTTTTGAGGGTGTGTCTAGGTGAATGGGTGTTTTGTTGGTGTGTCTGGGTGAATGGGTTTTTGTGGTTGTGTCTGAATGGATGGGTGAGTATTGTGGGTGTTTCTGGGTGATTGGGTGTGATTAGGTGTTTTGTGGGTGTTTCTGGGTGATTCAGTGTTTTTTGGGTGTGATTGGGAGTTTGTAGGTGTTTCTGGGTGAATGGGTGTTTTGTGTGTGTTTCTGGGTTAATCGGTATTTTGTGGGTGTTTCTGGGTGAATGGGTGTTTTGTGGGTGTTTCTGGGTGAATGGGTGTTTTGTGGGTGTTTCTGGGTGAATGGGTGTTTTGTGGGTGTTTCTGGGTGAATGAGTGTTTTGTGTGTGTTTCTGGGTGAATGGGTGTTTTTTGGGTGTTTCTGGGTAAATGGGTGTTTTGTGGGTGTTTCTGGGTGAATGGGTGTTTTGTGGGTTTTTCTGGGTGAATGGGTGTTTTGTGGGTGTTTCTGGGTGAATGGGTGTTTTTTGGGTGTGTCTGAGTGGATGGGTGTGAATGTTGTGGGTGTTTCTGGGTGGGTGTTGAGAGTGTGTTTGGGTTAAAGGGAGGGTGTTGTGGAAGTTTCTGGGTGAAAATAGAAACTGTTGTGATTGTATTATTTTTTTTTGTATTTTGCAATTTCCTCGTTGGGGGGGATGAAAAGTTACGTGTTGCACTCGAGTGCAAAGATTTTTCACCTTGTGCTCTTTTGATTCCCTCGCTATCGCTCAGGATTCTAATTTTTGAATCACTCGCTACGCTCGTGATTCAATTTTAGAATCCTTCGCTAGCTCGGTCATCAAAATTGAGCACGCGGTTAAAAAACAACTATGCACTCACGTACAACAAATAACTATTAAACCCTCCAATGCCTTCCATGGAATCCCTATGTAAGTCATATTGGATTAGGCTAATTATCCTCGTTAATAAATGATTTTTAATTTTTCAGTTAGTGTACTTTAGAGACTCTGCCTAATAATGACATAAGAAATCGCGGAGGTTCAAAGTTCACAATAATAGAATGATCAAGATGCAACGCTTTATTTTATTATCATAATGATACCTATTGCAAGAGCAAGGACGTGATAACAAATGGCCATCTGAAGCCCCCAAAACATTACAATTTTTTTTTATTGAAGTTGCTACTAATAGAATTTACGCAAATTATGTTTACTTAAGGTAGGCATTGTTGTGATTTTAAACCATTGTTTTGATCACGTAACTATTTTCACGGCGACATCGTCTCATAATTATTTAGTAGTCGTGTAGAGAATTTCATAACAACTAATAAAGAACGCGGGAACTTGATTATTGTTTATAATAAAAAAATAAAAAGTAATTGATGACTTATAATTAGGCAAAAACAAAATCTGTCAACTACTTACAATAATACTTATTTTAAACGTAAAATCTTAATTGATAAAGAAATTGAAAGATTTTATTAAAATAATTTTATTTTAATAAAAGTATGGAACATGACAATCGAATAACATTCGATGACATTTTATCGGGTCTAACTTCCGGTCAGATAATCGGAAATAGGGTGAACCACGGTGTGATGGAACTTTATAATTACTTTCGATACTTTTAATTTTACTAATACATGATAGGATATTTGTTTAAGCAATTTAGGTATATAATATAACAAATAATTTATATACAAGTAGGTGTATATACGGATCATATACAAAGTTTAATAATATATCAAGAATGCATACTTAAAACGACGTTCTTTACAAAAATTATTGAGTGATGTGTCTTATTCACACTATTAAGATGACACAAATAGAACTGTAACACCTCCTAGATCTCTTGAGGAATGGACAGCAGCATTGCTGGTGCACAATAGAAAATTATTGAGATTTAAATTCCCAGAGAATCACAATAGGCTCGCCCCCTATTACATCAATCCTCAAATATGCTGTCAAAATGTGGGTGTAAATACACCTCTGCCTAACCCTTTGGGGGTTATGTATGCTTGAGAAAATTTCAGTCAGAACAGCCAAATACTCTGTAACCAATTGACCTTTGACATTTCGTATAATGCATGGATCAAATAACAAATAACACGTTCAAGCAGCGTGACCTATGCTATAGAACGCTGTTTTTATTTTGGTAAAGCATTTTAAGTAACAGATTAGATAACCGCTTGTGCTACTCAACTAACAGTACATACAAGTAGCATAACTATTTATGAACATTTTGATAATATTAATTCATCTGTTAATAGATTAGAAGATTTGGTACATTAATAAATCCAAAATGTCAGAATTAAAAACCAACAGGTCTAATTGATAAAAGTTTAAACATTGATGATTTTTTTTATCTGACCACGGATAAAGCTTCATTTGACACATTAACCTACGATAAAAATAACAGTAACTCAATGAATTCTATCAAATTGCTATCACATTAATTTTGTTGTCAGGCCCAGAGTTACTAAAGTGAAATTTAATGAATAAATACATAGGTAAATACAAAAATGGTTTTGGGGTATTTTAAAAATATAACAGCACATGCGGATAGCCGCATTTGAACTTTTAAGTTTCAATTTCAGGTCACACCCAGACAATTGAAGAAAAAACTTCAGAATGAAAGATTTGAGTCTTTTGGAGTAGGCCCAATTTTTTTAGGAATGTAAGTATTTAGTAGGCCACGGTTATGCGTCTCGTCATCTCCTCGTATTACGGCGCTAAAATCCACATCCGGTAACATTGACTTTCTCGCAGCGCAGCGTAAACAATTACTAATAAAAATAGATCTAATGACATCGTAACTTTTTTATTTTGTTGCTTAAAATGATGTAATTGATTACATTACGATTTATTGCCGCAGAAAACGGGTTTGTTAATTTAAGCCGAATCTTAGCTGACGATAAATTGATATAAATAGATAAGGCGGTAACATGAAGCAGTATCGTAATAATATTAAAACGTTTAGTTTATAGTGTCTGATTTTAAATTCAATTTACTGCAATAAATTGGTGGTCTATTTCATTTAAAATTAATACATCTAGGCCTCGTTCTAGCAACAATAGCGATCTAGGTACATAATTAACATAACAAGATTGAAACTTATTTGAATGGTTCATACTTAATGGCAGTAGTATACCTCTGTAAGTATATCATATCAATAAGTATAAGTCGACATTAGTCACCGCTTTGCCAGGCTGTAGTTATTTTTTGGGCATTTTTCATAAAATGTGAACAAACAACATAGTTTTGTTTCTGCTATAAAAATTTACTTGTATACTGAATTATTAAAGTCCGAAGATTAACATGATTTTTATTATTAAATCTTGATGAAATATAATGATTATATACAACAAGTTTAAGAACCTTACCAGTGTGTCAGCATCTAAGAACACGCACTTTTCATACTGAGTGAGTTCCCAGCAATGGATCTTAGTGAAAGTAACCCCGAGCTCAGGCCTTTGAAGTAAAGAAAGGTGTGCTGCATCACGGGAATCCAATACATCCACTGTTACCACTTCCGTAAAGACTGCGTGAAGGCGTTCTCTGTCAACACATGAATAAAGCAAATTCAGCTTGTATTTAGCTAAATTAAGGTTTAAGGATTCAGTTATCATTTGATATTGTAAACAAATTCAAGTTATCAATTTCTAGTTTATCACAAATGAATTTATGACATATCGACTATTAACTAATTACTTGTACTTTTACCCTATCGAGTTAACGATGATTATCATCAACATCTGATTCTGTTCATATAAAATTTCAACACTACTGGAATAGGTACACAGGACTTCCCCATTCACTGCAATATTAATAAGAATATTCTATAGCCCACCGAGATTGTGTATGTTGGTTGGCAGATAATTTATGTAGATAACGAGTGTATATTTATTTTTATTGATTTTCTATAGTAATATGCAGTCGATTCCAAGTCCAGCCGCCTAAAATGGCCTCCAAAGCATAGAGAACTATCTAATAAACCGAAATAAGTCCATAATGGCATGACAATTCTCTGATTTTCAAGGTTTTAGACAACATTATATGATAATGTTGACCAAGAATAGTCCCACATATTAAATGGATCCACTTATAACCGTTGATAAGTTTCTTTATTGCGACTCACCTCATGGCATCTGTAACTGAAGGTGTTATAAGAACAACAGTGGGATATGATGAGCCAGCCCGGCGAAGAGAGTGGGCTAGCACTAAAGCTCCAAGGCTGTAGGAGTCGTTTGTGGCCAGAGTCACCCAAGCTCGATCTGTTATCATAAATTACATCGATTTACTAATCAACCAATTGATTCATTGCCACTTGGCATCAATAGGAGGTGGTCATTAATTGTGATTGAGCTGTAAAAATCTTACCCACCACATATACTATTATTTCAATAGATAAACCTCTACAATACTACTATTATTAAACATTGCACGTATATAAATTAAGCATAATAATAGTACTATTGGCATTTGAAAGAAAATGATTGTTTTAAACATAACGTGATCTGAAATGTCAAATAGACCAGGCACAGCATACTTAATGGATTAATTGGAATCTACATCGTCATCTGGAGATTATTGCGTGTAACTCTAATCACAATATCCGCCACCAGTATTTGGTGCCAAAGACGTAAATATCTAAAATAACTGGAAAATGTTGTTATTGGAGGTTGGATTACGTAAAATTGTATTTCAGTGGGTTAAATTATGAAGCAATGGTCTATAAAGAAGACTAAGGAAATGCGCAGTTTCATTTTGGAGAGTGTGACGAGGTGTTCCTGTGTAAGTACCTACTAAATTTTGGCACGTGGAATATTGTTGGCGTCGAGGATGCGTCTGCGCATCATTTGCTGTCAATAATGACACGTGTATAATGCGATTGAATAAATAAAATGAAGACCTTGCCATTTAGGATTAAGAAAGTAATTATACATAATTAACCAATATGACTGTTTGTCAATAATTCAAATTTATAACTCATAAAGTATTATAAGTAGTATAATGTCAAATTTTTAGTCTTAAAACTTAGGTACAAAGTAGTGAGTAAAAAAAATTCTAATAGTAATTCTGAGCATCCAGTTCGCGTGGGCTATCACATATAGCTAGATGTATTAGACAAGTGCCGCACGTTCTACCCCGAAATAGCACGACACAAATAAAATGGAAAATAAAACTAGTAGAATCCGTCAGACACCAGAAGTGTATGCCGTCGTCACTTGAGATTCCACTATTACATTCTTAGTGATTGCCTTAATAAAAAATTTCACGGAATAATCCTTGTCGAAGAATTCAATCTTAAATAAGGAATTAAGGAGTGTAAAAACAGTAATATGCTAAGCATTTAATGAAAAAGTGTAATGCAACATATAGCTATTAATTATTTTTAATAAATTAGATCAATTTTTTATCTGCTTAACAATATTCATTACAATTATAATTGATCGTAGGATGCTATTTCTTAAAAGTAATGGACGTATTTTGGCCCAGTAGAAGCGATTAATGCTCGAGGTTACATTTTAATGCTCCTGAATACACACCCGCTGTTTGTTTTAGCCACATTCATTGTAAGATAATATTTTCAATTGATTCCGCAAGGTTATGACGTGATAAATAAACTTAATATGTAATAGTCTGGCGAATAAAGAAAACTATGTACCTACATTACAATTTAACCGCATACGTAAACTAATTTTATTAGACTGCTTCAGCATTTCTCATGGAAACAATCTGAAATCTCTTAAATTAGAGATTTCATTGATTCTAATTTACGGACTGGTTACTAAAATGGAGCCTATCATAAATTCATTCAACCTCATCAATGCAAAAATATGATATAGCCTATCATATATAAATTTCAATAATACGCACACCTACGTATTCAATACTTATGATAGAAATAGCATTTTCTATCAAGACAATGTAAATAACAAAATTGTTGTCTGAAGCTCGTGTGGGCGAAATAATGTGTATTGCAGCACAACAAGGCACTCGAGAATGGAGAGATGCAGGATCAGACAACGACAGGGAGCAATGTCCCTGTGGTTTCTATTTAGGTGCAGCCGGTCTGTCGGGATGGAACATAGTTACTGGTCCGTTCAACACAATAACGGAATGCCAGTTTTGTGTTTTTCTTTTTACTATCCTAAAAATGCACATGCAAACGCAATGCAAAAGGAATTTACTGTTGCGCTGTTCTATAATCTACTCTTTGCAATTAGAACTTTCTAAACGCTTACATGCTACATGCTTAGATATACGTTCTGTAGACTGGGAAGTTTGAAAATGCAAATTATGGTACAATTTTGTGCTTTATCCTATTTAATGTAAAAATAGCTAGTAAAAATAAAATGTTTTCCGAATATATTTGTGTTATATAAAAATATATATGTGACTGGCCACATAGGATAACAATATTCCGAACACATTTTCTTGAAAAGAAAGTCATATTTTTGTATTTACACTATGTATTGTATGTGTTAAAAGTCATTATATACGTCATAATATTAAAACAGAATTACTATATCTACTAATCGATTGTCAGTCATCAGTCTATATTGGCGCCAGCTAAGCCACAATCAGGTCGGATGAACCTTTGTGGCTGGTGTAGAATATCAGAATCTCAACCACAAACAGTCGCATCCCAATATTTTAATTAATAACCTTATCTCATAAGTATCGGATGATATTTTTTATATTTTTTTTGTTTTCACTTATTATTATCACGTTGTAAATTATGTATATTTTTAGCGTAACTTTTGCAGAGATAAATTACAGGTTTGCTAGTGAATGTTGGAGTGTGATAACATGAATGCATGATTATGTTCTCTGCTTGTACGTTTACCGTAGATAACTATCGGATGTTTACAATCTCGCAGATAGTCTTTATATTAGTTAATCGTGTAGTAGTATAATGCCGTTACCTACTGAATCATTGTTAATTTCTTTATTTAACGTCATGCACCATGACGTACGTAATATTTGCAGAATATTAATATAAATAATAGATATTGGCCATAGCCTGGGTAATTTTACTGATATGAAATAAATAATAGTGTTATATTGTATTCTGCGTTAAATACAAAAAATAAATTCATCACTTAAAATTTTTCATATAATAATATTATGAAGTTAAGTTACTTAACAATAAAAAAGAAAATAATTTTATTGAACTGGTATACTAGCCTATATTTAAATGTTTTTATTAACATTATTTTTTTTATTGGATTTCCCACACCTCTGGAAATATTTAACTGACCAAATTAGCTAGTAGTATGAAGAGATTCATACGATATTTATTTATATTCTACCCCCATAAATTATTATTACCATGCTTTAATAAACAAAAAGATACAGTTTTATTAACTATGTGATTTTGTTAGATCTAATGTAACAATCTCAGAAAAAAACTCACTTGACATTATGAGGCCGGGTGTAGTCTAGATGTGACAGTTCCAGTCACTTATGATAACACGAACCACAAGCGCTCTTCGCGCAGCACTAGTAAATGCAGGCAACGTGCGCGACAGAGCCGGGTGCCGCCGGCTTCCCCTCGCTCCTCACCACACCGGCCTCCCCCTCTTACGCACACCATCCTACAATGTACTTAGCGTTCTGTATATAGCAATCACACATTCGAAGCATTTGACGCTTGCGCATTATAAGCAAAGCATTTGTCTTACACGTTTTTTTATCCAGGTTGGTTTGATATCGACACAAATACATTATAAGCTTTTATCGAAATGATTGTAAGCAGTAAATATAATTCCGTTTGATAAAGAAATACAAAACAAATCTATTTATTAATCACAAGAAATATTATTCTGGCAACACAGTCCAAACAGCTGTTCATGGCGATCGATAGATGTCGGTGGGTGTCGCTTTATTTTTGAGGCCGTATATAGAATAACGGTATCTGTAGTAGGATCTTGTGTTATTGAATAGTTTCCTTCATACACCGCAGCGGTACCGCGGTTCTGTTTGATGTTTTTTTTTAATTGTTCGGGTTGGTCATAGGCAGTGATATAAATATGAATTTTATTAAATTATTGGGCGCAGTTGTGACCTAAGAAGAATTTACAAATTAAGCGTTATGTGATAAATGGAGAATTATGACTAGTAAAATGTATTATCCGGAAGGTTAGTGCTGTTTTGTTTTTGTTTATTCGTTAAAAACGATGGCTAGTTCTCCAACAAGTTTAGAAACGCAAATAGACAGTTTCTTAGAGCAGTTTAAGAAGAGTGCTTCAAAAGCCATGGAGGAACGGATGGATTGGCCTGACGGTCCTTCGCCAGGGGTGGTCAAGTCACGGAGTAGCTGCTTTACACTGGATACAGCTATCGGTGAGTTTTCATGGTATCTCACATATTTTATTGCAGGTGTAAGCACATATTGGGCAATAAAGCTACTAAAATTATGTCTAAATAATTTAAGTTTGTACTTACTCAGATATTGGTGCATAAGTAAATTTGGTTTGATTATTAAAACTGATAGAGCGTTTAACTTCTTTAGTAAGCTATAATTATAAATTATATTACATTATCTAATTTAAATAGCAATTCATTTTAAATGAAGAAATACGCATTGATTGTTATATATGAGAATAACAACAGCTTCCCTAAAGATGTGTAGCAACTGTCAGGCAAGAGACCATCAAAAGGTTTAGGTATTAATCATCGTGAACTTCTTCCGTTCGCTACGTTTTGACATTTACGACAGGTTTTGATCGGTCCTTTGTTACAGTTAAATATACTTTCTAAAATTTTATATTGAAAATTTATTAATATAATCAAATTTAATGTTTTATATAATTATGTATATTGTTAAAATTTACTAATGTATTAAAAATTAACTCAATAGTTAATCGTATGTACTTAAATGCTTACGGGATTTGTCATAGGATTTTTTAAATGAACATTTTATTAATTTATAAGTCTCGCGCTAAGTATGTAATATACTGTTTCTAGTCAACAAAACTAACACATTTTTATTCGTCTATCGGATAGGCGAATAAAAAGGCCCTATCCCAATATAAATATGCTTATATTGGTGGTATTTCCTGCACAATTCGGGGTGGGTACGTACTTATTGGTTTAAACAGTCAACTCTCCGTCGTGTAAAACTTTATGCCTGCAGTGCTTTGTAAATCGAATAGGTAGGTATACAAATATTGCAATATTTGTGAACGCAGGGGCTTACCAAAAATTTCTGAGAGTTCGAATATTATAATCTTGTAGGTAGTTAAATCTCATGTCTTCTATGCTGGCCTGGGAGCGAGCAAATAACGTAGAATAGGCCAGCCCCGACTCATGCCATGGGTGTCGTAAAAGTCAACTAAGGGAGATTGCCCGTGGTAGACCAATAAGCACATTAGGGCACCCGAATGGTGGAGAGCAAACCACCAACAACAGCATACCCAAAGAGGGTTAGTATCAGGCAGGCGGCCGGCTGTAAAACCTAACCCAAAACTTTGAGCAGTATGGATTGGAATGTTGTCATTCCAATCAATCACTTCGTTCATCGATCTCTCAACAAGGTCCATTCCGTCTCTTTTCTATACATTCATTTATCACTAGCTCCTTTACGGTGTGATAGATGATATGATTCAAAAGGGAGTGGATGGCTTGATGATGTCTGACCGATATGAATGGAAGAGGAGACATACTGCGAGACTGGGAACAGGGTAGGGAGAAGAAGAGGTAGTTAAATCTACATACTGAAAAATAATAGACTTGTGATTCTTACATAAATTATTTTTTATTCATATAAATTATATTTCACTCATGAACCACAAATCATCCAGTATAAATAAAAACGTTAGCAGCTCTCGCTGATAGTTTTAGGTAATTTAGGTTTGGTTTTTTAAAACTATTATTTGAGGTGCAGATGAGATTCGGAATGAAAGTTAAAGCAATTATTTTGTGTGTGTTGCATTTATGATGAATATGTAATTTATTACACAAGATTTCCGTTGAAAGCTTTGGTGGCGGATGACCTTTCCACTTGGCTGACGACCCTCCATTTAGCTTTTTATTGGTTAGTGTAATGTGTTATTACGGTATGGAAAGATCTGTAAAAATTCGTTCAATTGGTATATAAAAATATACAGAATACACCTTTAGATTCCTACTTTTAAACCTATAGACATGAGGGATTCTCCTACCACTCACTACCTATCAAATCATATTTTTTTCTGATGTTTTCTTGGTAAGTAATGCCCATATAAAGATCAATCAATAACTTTATACGATAGAATGTAATTTATTAATTCTTGCTCAGAATAATTGCAATTCAAGACCCATATTATGAAGATTGTTCACTTTTTCATTAAATTAATTTAAAATAGACTATAATAGAATCTCATTGTAAAGAGAATAATAATGCAATAAGTGCAGTCTTGTAGTATGTAATGCATTTTGAGTTACTTTGCGTTTGTTTGGCTTCTAAGCAGGATTATGTCCAGATTGACACACGAGACAATTTTTTAAAACTATTGAATACGAAGGAGAATTAAAAATATATTATTTTGGTGATTTTTATTTTCTGCCCATTATTTGATCGTCTACCCTAGTCCTTCAAATTCAAAGGTCAATATGCTTCCTTTTTATTTGATCACTAAATAAAAGTCAAATCTTTGCTTATGACATTTTGATTATCTCTTTAAAACATTTCCTTTACTTGTTTAAAATACACTTATAAATTTATACCCGTCTGTTAATATAAATATTCGATTATGAATACATAATAATGAGATTCAAATTATCGCGCTACTCCAGCCGCTCATCGGTCGGTGGCGGCGTGCGTCGCTTGGAATCGGAAACTCCTTTATTTCAGCGCCTCGTAGCGGAGGCGCACTGTACTAATTACATGTTCTACGGCGTCCTCAGATTTTATTCACGGAAAGTGTATCGCCATATTGCTTCCGTAAATTCAGTGAAATATTCGTGCATTTCTCTACAATTATGACTGCAACGTCAAAATGAAGTGAAATAAAACAAACCAGACAGATTATTTTACTGTGGGGATACATTTTTACACGCCCCAAGCCAAGAAATAACGTAAAAAAGGTGAGTTTTATTCTTCCTTTGCTATGACTATATGGCCCAATATTCCACGGGAGTTCGATCCGCTATGCGATAATGAAACTTAAAAAATGCGATTAAGGTTAATAATTGCGCGGTTTTTGTTATGTTTATTTACATGAATTTGAAAAGTTCTCCGCGGTTTTCTTGTATTGTGAAATGAAGTGGATGTGATTTTGAAGAATTCAGGGCGGGTTTGAGGTGTCGCCTTTGTACATACACGTATGTAGCTACATGTGATTTGACGTGACTGATCGGTTTTAACTTTTAGTGTGGAGCTGTGAAGATGTCTTTTGAAAAAATGGAAGTGGTTAATCCTGCCGAAAAAGAAGCCAGTGAGGTGCTGCACTCACTGTTGTCGGTGGAACGACGTAGTGTGGATAGCAAGGAAGCTATCATAGTGGCCATACCATCAGATCAGAACGGTGGTGGCGAGTATGGCGAGAGTGCTCAGTGGCATACGCCTGTCATGGGTCAGCATTCCGTTTTCGAAATGGGCCCTGGGCAGAACTTGCAACCACAGCACTACAATGGGCATCCAGAACAGGTTTGTCACTTGTCGTATAGTATATGACTATTAATAGTGAATATCTTATACACTTTTAAAAGATAAATTAGAATAAACAAATAGATACTGAAATAAATTGAGTATGAGCAAATGGATAATCTTAAAATATTAATTAATACTTTTGTCACTTTAGGTTCTTTGGCAAGGGCATACTATACAAGTTGAAAATGGAGATGGAACTCTGCAAACGATGACCACATCTTATACACTTGAATTTGATCCTAATGTTGATGGTGAGACTGGTGATTTGGATGTTGAAACAAAACCCAAGGTTGAGAAAAAGGGGATTGTGAAGCGAAAGAAGAAATCTGATTCAGATAGTGACGAGGAAGTCCTCGATAATAAGTTGGAAGATAATCCAGCACAGGTAAACATTAATTAATATGTAATTATTGTTTTTAAGTTATTGCTCAATTGTTGCTCTGGCCAGCTATATAACAAATATTGTAATGCACATTTGGAAAGCTTTTAGTAATTAGACAGAATTATATATTTAGTAATTAGGTAGAGCAGAATTAAATTTTCACCACCCCCATCTCTGTTGCGGGTGTTGTACGAGGCGACAAAGGGTAGACAGTGATGATTAATGGGCAGCAGCAATCTACCTAGAAATATACAGGATTTACGTTCCTGTTAGATGGCAATAGGCTTGCCACCTATTATAGGGACCTAACTTAATTGGCAAAAAGTGGGTGTTAATTCACCTGTGCCTACCCCTTCAAGGATATAGGCATGATTTATGTATGTGGATGTTTTAGTAACAAACCTGATGAATCTAACAAAGCCATAAACATGAGCTAGATATAATAGCGGAAGGAATATATTTTATGTAATAAAATATATATTTCACTTGTATGTATTTAGTAGGGTTGCAACTATACAGGTAATAGTAACCTAGGTTAGGTAGGTTCTCGTCATTTTTGAAAATCTTAAGTATCGTAATAGAGCATTATGATTTATAACAGTTCAACTAGTTTGAAGTAATTTTTTGTGTGAAAAGAAATGCGAGGCTATCAATGTTTTAATTAATACTTAATAAAAACACCCAATACTGATATGGTACAAAGTCTTCATTATTTGCATTGCAATTACACATTAAATATAATATCAGTTTTATACACTGTTTGAAATAAATCAGGTTTCTATCTCTTTTCACCACAACATAAACATAGATAATAATATCATGTTTTTGGGCAACTGGACCATTGAATAATAGATGAAATAATATTTCAATAATATATTTAACTAGTGGTCACTCGCGTAAATGTCGATAATTATATAGCCTATAGGCTTCCTCCATAGATGGAACTATCCAACACAAAAATAATTTTTCAATTTGAGTCAGTAGTTTCTGAGATTAGCATGTTCAACCAACCAACCAAACAAACTCTTCAGCTTTATAATATTAGTATAAATAAATGTCTCAAATATTTTATATTTGTTATATCGAATTCATGTTGAATTTCATCACAATAAAAGATGTTGTTTATAATGAAATAATAAATAATTTTTACCATTATTAGTTTATTAACTCAAATTTTTTTTCCATTTATAGGTGAAAGAGCGACTGAGAAGAGGCTGTGATTGTAAAGACAATTGTTACCGAGGTCTTAATCCAGAGGCTGTTTATCGTCACCGACTGAACATAGCAGAGCTCACAAAGAGTGAACATGACATGTACTTGATGGGTATCACAATGGCCAGCCTGGCCAATCCAGCTGAAACGTCACGTCACAAAGTCAGGAGGAGACTTCGCGCGTGTTATGTTTATCAAGGTCGCAAGGTTTGCTTAGAAGCTTTTTTGTATCTGGAAAATGTTACACACTATCAGTTAAAGCGCATTAGACAACATGTGATGACGCACGGAGTTGCACCGCGGATACACGGCAACGTTGGTAAGAAGCCCTACAATACTTTTACTCTAGACATCTACAAACATGCAACAAATTTTTTAAAAGAATACTTAAAAACACACGCCAGCTGCACAAAAGATCTTCATCCCTCTGCAGATGGTAAGAAAGTCAGTAAAACTGTGATCATTCAGGGTGACTCTAGAAAGCACTTGTTTGAAGCTTACAAAGAGTATGGGGAAATTTTGGAGCCCGGAGTAAAGCTGATGGGATACTCCACCTTCCGTGCTTTCATGAAAGACCAATTCCCTCATGTGAAGTTTGCCACAAAGAAACAGGAAATACCTAAAGAGATGGTGCCGTTCCGCAGTGGGAAGTGTATGTCGTATGATAAGAACAAAGACCCAGTAAGATTACAACACGAGAAGGATAAAGCGGATGCCAAGAAGGCAGCCATGGAGGCTAAAAAGAAGGAGGACATTGAGAGAGAACAGCAGGCACAACAACAGGCTCAGCAGCAACAACAGGTGCAACAACAACAACAACAGCAGCAACAACAACAGCAGCAGCAGCAGCAACAAGTGCAACAGGTGCAGGTGCAGCAACACCAACAGATGCAGAACCAGGCGCACGTGGTGATCCACCAGCAGCAGTCGCAGCAGCAGCAGCAAATGCAGCAGCAGATTCTGGTGCCGCAAGTTAGCCAGCACCAGCAGGTGTTGACGCAGCAAGTGGGCGGCGTGCAACAGGTGTCCCAGCAGCACTGCGTGCAGCCACTCGGCGTGCCCGACGAGCCGGGCCAGCAAGTCGAGATGGCGCAGCAGGTCATACCGCTGGCGGTCGTCCAGCAGCCCCAGCAAGCGTACCTTGTCACCCCCGTGTCCCATTTCCAAACCCGTGTTCAAGGCGGCTGGTATCGGCATTGACCCGAAATTATATATGATTCCCCAAGGAACATAGAGGATCATATTTTTACTTAACGATAAGTTGACCAGCTCCTGCGGATAGTGAAAAGTTTAAGCCACTTGCAACATTTGGCAATAAGTATGCAAAAGGTAGGTGACACCTATTCAGTATTGGTTGAAAACTGATTTGATAACTAATTGTAAGTATAAAATTAATGATATTTACACAACTTATGTTAGCATTAGCTATGTAGTTTATTTTATAATCATGACCTTTAGCAACAGAGTATCTGACATGATTGTATTGTACCTTATTATTTGTGAGTAGGTTATGCTAGATGGACTGCAAAATATTTGGTGATAAAC
Organism: Cataclysta lemnata; assembly: GCA_963931975.1. Taxonomy (NCBI): domain Eukaryota; kingdom Metazoa; phylum Arthropoda; class Insecta; order Lepidoptera; family Crambidae; genus Cataclysta; species Cataclysta lemnata. Next base: position 4,435,617 of record OZ008340.1, on the reverse strand, counting down.
AGAATGATAAAGGAAAGGTATGTTTTATGTCTGATATATTGTCTTTTTTGTTTTATTTACTGTCTTAAAATTATAGAAACATATAGCGACACCTGTTGCCCACGGAAATAACACGGCTGTATCTCATATGTTTGGAATGAAAGGAGGAAAAATCGGCAGGTGCAAAACTAGTTTAAGAATAATTAAAAATACTTAAGCACACGCAACGCGCTTCCAATATTGCATGTGTTCCTGAAATTATATGCTTTTCAAACTCGGTATTTGACCTTAGTAATGTATGAGAGTACTGTAGATATTTATTAAACAATATCACGAGGACCTTAAGCCGTTGTAGACCTAGATTTAGTACCAAAATATGTTAACATAATGTGATAACTCATTGACAAGTGATGATTAAATGTAAAGCAATAAAGTTTACTAATGTCAAACACAAGACATACCTGGCATAAAAGAACTATTATAACATTTATGTTTATTAATTAGTGCTGCTAAGCGTTGGACTGGGCTCGAGTATTACTTTTCATTGTCAGCAATGTTTCATTTTATGTTCAAGATATTAATATCAAAATTTATTTTGTGCAGATGAATTTTTTAGATATTCGTTGTTGGGTTTTCATTTATCGACTCGATTCCAGTATTACAATATTGATTTGGATTAATAGAATAAGCTGAAATCTTGAGCCTTGTTCTGCACAAATAAATAATGATAAATAATTATGCCAAAAATTTGTTTACAAAAAAGCAGTGCCTTCAAAGTATGATGATAAATTTGATGTAGCTTTAGTGTGCGATTAATATTTGATTGAAACAAATGAGGATAGCTGTTGATTTCCATTAAGATTACCAGATAGGTCTTATATTACTTTGTAATAGATGTAACTATTTTGTGATAGACATTGGTTTCTCTTAGGAATAAAAATAGCGATTATTTCTGGGAACTCCTAAAAGTAATTGACATCCACAAGTGATGACACAATGTGTTTTTATTGATACATATCAGATTTGAACGGATGTTTTTGCTTTTGAAGATTACTAAAATTAGTATTCTTCTAATTTTCAATAACTTCAATAAAATTATTTCCAACTTACAGGGATTCACTTCATGTAATTTATTTCATTGTTCAATTAAATTTTAATACAAAGTGATGATAAAGTCACAGTAGAAGTAATTTACAATTTGAACCAGTTAAAAATCATATACTTCTTCAGATTCCAACTTTAATGTATTTTTAAGGTTACTTTGTCAATTACTTCTCCTGAAATGTAATGAAATAAAAAAAATATATATTTTACTTTAGTTACTCTGTAACAGTAAAACATTGTGACACTTACGGGAAATTGCTTAACGATTTCAGTGGTAAATTGACCGTTAGTGTTGTGGTAAATTTTTATCAGGTAATCTTTACGAAACTGAAAGGGAAAACCCTAAAACTATTCTCTGCTATTTCAATATTTTAAATAATTAAGTACACCAAATATCAATGCTGAAATTTTGTATTCAGCTAGTATAGAATTTTTACTGGTGTGATGATAACGTTTTCACTATTTGTCATTTTTGATGAACAGTTTGATATGAATTTTTTGTATTTGAGGCATTTTTGTTACCATCACGACCGAAGTCTTTACAGTATATGTACTGTTTCAACTTATTAGTACATTATTTTATTTTTTTAAGTGTATTATTCAGGATATGAAATGAATAAAATTTAGATTTTAACATAAAAATTTAATGTCTGATCATCTAAATAATTCTACTATTTTTAGAAGTCGGTACACAATATTAAAACATGAATTTTACTTATTTGAATAGTACATATTTGTGAAATGCAATAAATATTTGTGTCTTCCTACGGCAGTTATTTAATTTCACTCTGTCGCTAAGCAGCTATATAAATCATGAGGTAAAGATTGATTTAAGCCATTTGATATCGTGGTGGTTACAAAAGTATCTGCAATTCAGTCAAAAATGAAAATCTCATTTTTTGTATGATTTAAATTAGGTTATAGTGTAATTTATGTAACTGATAGAAGTGTGTAATCATAATCATAGACAGTACAGAAATGTGCCTAGAAGTTATTATGCTTAACCAGGTATTTTTATAGTGCAATAATAATGTGGATTCGGAGCAGATTGAGTGTGTAAGATAGAATTCCATAGACGCGTGAATATTTTGATAATATGTGATGATTTTACAGTTTTGGTAAACACCTCTAAACATAGGGATCAAAGAAAGTAAAGAGGTTATTTGATAAAATTAGCTGTAATATGTTAAAAATGTTAGTCTTTGTTACTGCAAAACCATTTTGTAAGTTCAAACATAGTAAGCGACCTACCTAGCGAATTATTGATTGCAGACTAAACGTGAGCACGATATGTATTTTTGATTGTTTTTGGTAACCTGCCGTGCTTTAGGCTGAATGAAATAAAACCATTATGTATAGCAAATTGAGCTATATTTTGTACACATTAAGTATAAGTATCTAACTGATACGTAAAATTATTTATTGATCCCTGGACACTTACGTGTTTGTGTGCGGTTTTTAATATATTCTGTCTTGTATGGCGTAGGGTTTGATATTTTTAGTACAGTCATCAGATACATCAGGTCAGCCTTTAAAAGACAATGGCAAAATAGGCATGATGACTAATTTTGAAAAACCACACCATGTTTTTCTTCAAACTATCGAGTTTGATAGATGTTTTGAATAATGCAATTTAAAATTTCCGCCAAAACGCCAAAATAGCAATGGCGTCTGTGTGACGTCACTATTCCGTAAAAAGGCCAGTTTTTATATTAAACTAGTGAATTTGATTGGCAAATAAAATGTAAAAATGGAGGTAACTAAAAAACTACTCCACACGGCGTTTTAGAAAATATGGCGGATTGCTAAGTTTTGTACTTTTATTTTTATAAAATAAATATCAATCACAAGTATAATCTGATAACAAGTGACTATTAACGAATCTCCTTATCCTAAATTTTTATTATAAATCATTAATATAGTGATTCTTTGGTAGTGTCATCATCCCTATTTTTCCCACCATAATTTGGTCTTTAGTTATTTTTAATAAGGTGAGAAGTTAAAATGGGAAATCAATGCCATATAAAGGTTAATTAAAAACTGTCAAAACTTCTTTGACTGGATTTCGCCGTTAAGATAATCGGCGCTAAGTTCTGCGTTTGAGACAGATTTGACACTTTGTTAGCTGACGTTCTTTTGACTGTACTAAACTAACATTGATAATATAGACTTCGAAGTCTTATGCGTTTTAACGAAATTCCGTCAGTTGTTAGACAATAGAGAGAAGAGAGCCTTTACCTGATATTCAAATTAATTTTCAAACTTAATTGTGTTATCTAATTTGCTTCGGATCGTAGTTATTTCCATTAGCATAATATTCGGCATCTATGTTCCAAAATTACTACCGTAGGGAGACATGATGTGATAGACATTAAACTTTTTTACGCTACACGTTGTTTGATTTAATTATGAAATCTTTAAGTACTTACCCTTTTTCGAAGTTTCGAAAACCAAACATAATAAATAGCAAGAAATTTTATACATTTTCATCTGCTGTTAAAGTTGATATTTTTTTTTTATTATGTTGAAAAATAATTTATTTAATACATATTTAGTGTGTGTTTATAACGTTAATAGGTATTATTATAATTATCTACGAAATTTTAATAATTGCATTGGGATTCCACCACTTGACACTGTTTTGTCTCGAGATTTAGTGGGAGTTTATTCTCTTCCCCGAGGAGATTTTCCCGTGCTACGGAGGAATAATTTCCCGATTTAAGATTTAGATTTGCTTACTCTATACAGGGCGTCCCACGGCCATGCCACACGGAGGGAAAGTATATAAAATTTTGAACGTAGGATATTTTACTAAAATAAGACATCGTTTTATTTTTAATAATAAGTAGAACTGCATTCACAGATTTTTTAAAAGTCGCCTACCTCAACCGGGAATCGAACCCGCCAAATGTGTTAGAAAAATTACTTGTATTTTATAATAGCGTTCGTAAGGGCTACTCATAAGCATTATTTTTTCCTTAAAAACCTAGCATATTAAATGAAACTAAGATCATAAAATTTTTCATTTTATTTAAAATTTTGTTCAGGGAAATTTCCGAGATCCCCAGATCTAACCCCACTTGTTTTTTTTTATGGGTTATGTCAAAGATTTAGTTTACAGGAACCGGTACAACAGTGTGCAGGAGTTACAAAATGAACTTAGACGTATTATTTCAAACATCCACCATGCAAAAATAAGTAACTGGACAGGGAGATAAATTATCAAAAGAGTGAGAATTTGTATACAACAGAACGGATCACATTTTGAGCATTTGATAATTTTTTTTTAAATAAAATGAAAAATTTTATGATCTTAGTTTCATTTAATATGCTAGTTATTTAGAAAAAAAAATAATTATGAGTAGCCCTTTCAAACGCTATTATAAAATACATGTAATTTTTCTATCACATTTATTATTAAAAATAAAACGATGTCTTCTTTTAGTAAAATATCCTACGTTCAATATTTAATATACTTTCCCTCCGTGTGGCATGGCCGTGGGACGCCCTGTATACGCTTACGATTCGAATCTTGGAAAAGTTCGTGCTGGGGCTACACTGGACTTATCCCACGCCTTCCTGCGGTGGCCGGTGCACTTGCAACCGGAGATTGTGCCGGGGGTGTACGATCGCTAGCCGTCTGCAGCCGGCCACTACACTCGGCAATTTAATAAATTCCGCGCGAGCATCGTAAACAGAAGCCATTGTTTCGTTTCGACGGCCGACAGTTGCGCGGTATCTACTTGGGTTGACGGGCGTTTGTCCTCTAGCTTGCGACGACGTTTACTTGTCAATATGAAGTTTTGGAAGTGCAGGTGTAGCCGCAAGAGCGAACGCCTTGCAATCGCTGCAGGTGAGGTTTTCTTTTTGCATGAAACTCCCGTCGGTTTTTGATGGAAAGATGTCCAAAATATCGGCAACTATCATAAATAAGGGCTCATTTTTCTATCAACAAGTTACCTTAATTAATAGTTGATTGAGTCATGCATTTATGGTCGAATATCGGGAATCAAAAAAAAAAGATTTAAAAAAGATTAGTTTTGGTATTTCCCTCATTTATTAAATTAATCTGACCATTTAAATACCATGAAAAATTTCTAGTCATACATTTTTAGCCTACAATTTTTTATCAGCTAGGTATACTTATCCATTTGATTTTTAACCGATGTTAAGTGAATGGATCAAGTGTTCTTTATATTTTGTGAATAAGTTTTTTTTTCCATAAAACTCCCATCGTTTTTAATGGAAATAGGTCCAAAATATCGGCAATTAAGGGCCTGTTATTCAATCAACAAGTTAACCTATAGTTAAAGATTAGTAGCTCCCTGCGAGGCTCTCCCGGGAGATGCTTGCGATAGAGAAACCCTCACAGAGAGGACTCGATTACAAGGCTTGAGGACCATTCAAGATCATCGCCTACCCCTAAAAACCCGGTAGATGCTGTAAACAACAGATTAGGTCCTTTAAAAAAGTTAAATATCGCCAAAATAACAGTTAATATTTTCGGTATTTTACATATTTGTTAAATTAAACCATTTAATTAACATGAAAAAGAAATGCTAGTAAAATATTTTGAGCCTTTAATTTTTTATGAACTACTAAATTATATCCATTTGATTTTGAACCAATGTTTAAAACAATGGACCCAGCGTCATGTTTTGTTTTATTAGGCATCATCGGTCATGTTATTCGTTAACCTACTTTCAACATTGCTTTAGGCAATGATTTCTGCAATTTGTCTTCATTGAGGACATAGCGGATGAAACAATCCCTGTGTTTTAAAGATGTTGTTGAACTATTTAACTCCGCCTATGGAGTATTGTGAACGTTTGAAAATAATTACGCATTCCAGACATTACACATTTGCCGAGACCTTTGAAGAGAAACGTGGTTTGATGAAATTATTATTAATTTTCCGCAAATATCTATTATAATTACTAACAAGTACCTACTAGCTAAGGCTGCCTTTCCACCAAAGACGTGAGGCGTGGCTCTATGCGCGCGGTACGCTTTAAAAAATCCACCAATCGGATTGCTTAATTTCCGTATTACAGAAACCACAGATATATACAGAAACAGTGTTGGGGCATTTCCTTTCATGCGTTGCACAGTTAATAAAAAAAATGTTCCCTTGCAATTCAGTTTCAGAACGTTACTAAGCAATTTGCTTTGAACTAAACTGATGACTGTATGGATCAAGTAGACAATTTGTTGTTATCCGTAAACCTTTCTTTTTGCCAAGTGGCAATTTATTTCAATTTATTTATATTGCTGAGTCCAGACGGCGACACCGGCGGTCGATGGTGGGTCGATTTGTAATTGTTTCAAATGTAACTTGGGTGTACCTAAATAGTATGGCATGGCAATAGGCTCTTTCCGCCAATATGAGACTCAACTAATTGGCGAAACGTGGGTAGGAATGAATTCACCTCTCCCTTTAATACACGTGATTTATGTATTTATGTGGGTAGAACTCTCAAAATCCTTTGAACGAATAGTCAACATCTGTACCTACTGCTTTACTGACTGTACTTCGCGTTTTTGATAGCGTTTTGGTTGGGAACGTCTGTATACATTCACATTTCTCTATTATATTATACAGATTTACGGTAGGCCTATTCGCTAACTTTTTTTGACACTTGAGAGTGATAATCACTGAACTATTTACTGAACCATTACTACTTTACTATAACGCTATTGTGACACTTGTCCTGTGAAAACAGCAATGGATAAGTAAATAGTTCGGTGATCATCACTTTCAACTGTCAAAAAAAGTTGTCCAATTTCATTTGTAGACGCCGCATATATGGATGATTTAATTTTATTAATTTTCCTGATCTTGCTAATAAATAGGTACTGTTTAGAATTGGAGAGATAGGACGCTACATCGAGGAGCAATCTGATTTTTTACATCGTCTGTTTTCCTCATAAAATAGGTTTTATAGGTGTAGTTTAAATATTTGGACCAAGAGGGTGGTGTGCCTAGGACAATAGCGACAGTAAAACAAAAGGCGATGCCGGATGGTCTGTCGCGCATAGTAATCAGCGCGGCTTGCTTCATTGCCAATCCGGGGAAGGCGGGGACACCAACCTTTGTTCTCTGCTATACATATCCTTTGACCTTATATGACTGCAAAAGTTGTTGCGGCTAAATTAACGGTCAAACTAAAATGATACCATTCCCTAGCAACAATCGTCAATAAGGTTAATTGCTTGGCGATCTTAATGTTGACGAAAAGAAAATAAGATAGGAAACTTAAATATTAAGTTTCTTCGTGATGAGTTCGTTCAATAAATGTTTAAATTACTTCAATTGTATGTGATCATAATATGTAGAGGCTAGAGAAACCATCCTATAAGATTTACGATCAGGAGCTAGGGATCATACCTAGTTGATTTTTATATTCCCATTTTTGCATCATTTTCATTGATGCTCAATTGCTCAACTCCTATTGGTCGTAGAGTAATGATAAATAGACTTCCTCGATAAATGGACTATTCAACACAATAATATTTTTTTCAATTTGAATCGGTTGTTCCTGAGTTTAGTGCGTTCAATCTAATAAACAAGCTCTTCAATCAGCTTTATATTAAGTATAGATTAATATTTTTCAACATAATTGTTTTCATTGATTTTGCTTATCGAAAGCGTGGTAATGCTTATATGGAAACCCATCGGAGAAATAAAATAAGTCATTGCTCATTTATGTGCTATTAACATTATTAATCATTCTTAGTACAAAATTGTATTCTATTGGCATAGAAAATTTACGAAACAATGTGCTCTTATTTTGGACCCATAAGATGATTAAATACGATGACTAACATTTTAATGCATAGAACAATACTTATTAGTGACTCTTCATAAGTATTCTATAAAATTGGCATGACTTGCGTTTTGCGTCGCATCAATCAAACCAAAATCCTTGTTGAGAATTCTAAGCAGTACAATGGTTTTTGTCGGCTGGAATGGTCAAATCTCTCTCTGCTTGCCATTTCGAGGATATAGAGATGAGTTTTATAGGGGGTTATTACCGCTCGTCAAAACCTAGTTTTGTCCCCTCATTCAGTGGGTACGAACTTTTGTCAGTTAGACACAAAATAAACGACATAAAGAAGGGAGGAATTGAAGAAATAATGGATTGCCCATAATACCAGCCGGCTTTACCACCTTCCTATTCTTCTTCTTCTCCCTGCCCTGCCTGTTCCCAGTCTATCTGGGGTCGGCGCAGTATGTTTCCTCTTCCATTCATATCGGTCAGACCAGACGTCATCAAGCCATCCACTCCCTTTTGGTTCATAGCATCACACCGTAAAGGTGCTGAATGAATGTATAAAAAAGGGACGGAACGGACCATGTCGAGAGACCGATGAACGGAGAGTGCGAGTGGAATGAAAACATTCCAATCCATGCTTTTTTACCACCTTCTTATTAACTATTTGATTTTAATTTTAACATTATATAAATGTTAGAAAAATTAGTAGTAAGATTTTGGTGGTTAGAAAAAGAAAATCTTTCTAACCACCAAAATCTTACCTTCTAATGATAAATATATACCCCGGACACAGAGGAAACCTTGTCAGGCGATTTTTCACCGCTTTTTTATTTAGTAAAGTGTACGTGACCTTGATCCATCATGCACTAAATGTTTTTTTATTATGTCTACCTACGAGGATGTAGAATTCCCACGCGAGTTTATAAGTCGATTAATCGTCGTGACTATCCATTAGTTGGCGTGCTTTAGCTGAATTTATTAGCATACTGCTCTGAAAGTTAGATTTAAAATACTCACAGAAATCTATACTAATATTACAAAAGCTGACGAGTTTGTTTGTTTGAATGGTTAAACGCGCTAATCTCAGGAACTACTGACTCAAATTGAAAAATTCTTTTTGTGTGGGATAGTCTATTTATCGAGAAAGGCTATTTAAATATAATAACCGACATTAACGCAAGCGAAGCCGAGGGCGTCCACTAGTAACGAATAAATACCAAAATAATGAAGCGATTTATCAAAATTCTCAATGATTTGTAATTACGTCCATTATTTCAAGTATCTTCTTCACCAGAAATTAGTTTAATTAGTAATTTGATATTTCGTATAAGGAATATTGAGTAAGTACCTAGGTACCTATTACTTTCCTATATAGGTATTAAGTTTTTATAGGTACATAACCATTATCATTATTAAGATAATTTTGTTCCGAAAAGCTTAAGTAAAAGAAATCATAACATAACATTACATAAATCACGCCTATATCCCCGAAGGGGTAGGCAGAGGTGAACTGGCACCCACGTTTCGCCAATTATGTTAGGTCCCATGTAATAGGTGGCGAGCCTATTGCCATTTATCGGGCACAAAAGTCGCAGTACATTGCTATTGTTAGGTGGTATAAGAGGAACGCTGCTGCCCATTCCTCATAATGATTTAACCTTAGTCGCCTTGTACGACACCCACGGGAGAGATTTGGGGTGGTGACAATTGTATTCTACTCTGCCGTCACCACACGGCCGAAAGAAATAAAAGAAATCATGAAGTCAGTAAAATTTAATATGTTACTAATAAGAAAGTAAGATATAGTTTCAGTCAGAGTAATATACCAAGTGGGTCGGTGTTAATTTAAAAAATAAATTGCTACTGCCATCTTTCATTAATTGCATATTGACTGTACAAGGACTTAAAAAAAGCGTTACCTACTTATTTAAATACGGGATTATTTACTCTACTGACTCTAGATGTAATACTTACATAATAATATAAAATAAAAGTACCAAAAAGTTTCAGTAGGTACATACTTAATTGAAGGATGACAAAATAACCAGCCGCTTTTCTGGATTGTTTATTTAATTAACATTTCAATTAAACTACAATTTGTGCGTATTTTTCTAGACGCACATTACATCACACCTGGCGGACGCTTCAAAGCATGTAGAGTGAATTTGTGGTGTTTTGTGGGCTCGTATGTAGGGCGCCGCGGCGGGAGACATCCCATTGCGGAAGGACGGTCCGAACGAAAACGAACCAGTCAGTTCAATTCAGTCAGCGTTCTGTTGTCATCCATCGCAGACCGACCGTCGCGACGCCCCTCACTGCTACTTAAACGACGCGCGTACTCGGCGTAGTGACAATTATTCGTTTTCAAAATTGGAATGTGCCTGGTTTTAATTCGCTTTTTTAGTGTTTTCTACCACTACCACAGCACAAGTTCAATGTTGCTACAAAAAGTTTGTGTCACTTAGAAAAACTGAACGAGTGATATGAAAATTAGATTCGAAGTGCCAAACAGGTTGGAGATTACGTTCGGAGGTGTGTGTTATTTTATTACTGAAAACATTTTGTTTTCATATTTATTTGTAAGGTTCCTTTAGCTCCCACTTCCAAAGACAATGTGACATAGCAATTCTTCATGTTAGTGATGATTTATCAAGTTCTATGAAGAGAAGAAAAAGCAAATAAGTTAAAAACTCCCCTAGTAATGCCGCTCCACTGATATACGTACCTAATTCTGTAATAAGATTTGTTATTCGAGCTACACAGGTTTCCATAGGCTTAGTCTGCTTGTAATGCAGTTGTAACAAAGAAATATGAAATATGTACATGTACAGTCATTGATACCTACTGCCAGATAATACGATATGCCATAAAGATATTACCTATAAGTCTTTGTAGAAGGAATGAGTTTGAGTTAAGAACTTCAAGCCCGATTATAGTAAATAAGTTGTTTTTGATAACGATTAGGACTGTGTTGCAATTGCTAAATACTACCCATAGCATTCCATCTGGTGAGATGAAGGGCAAGAGCTTTCCTGTCTAACATAAAAAAAAAATATATATTCACTTGGATATAGCAATGGGTACCTACTTGTGCGGTCTACCGGCGATGTATTACTGGATTACTTTGTACGATTCTTGCAATTTACAGTCAATTGTCTTGTCAATCTGTTAGTAGGAAATTGAACTAACAGGTTATGGTAAAAGTACGTAATTCATAACAATACCCAACAATCTCACGCCATTTCAGAAGTTGACGCTTTTTAACCTTATTTCTCTATAAAAAAGTATTGCTACAATCTAATCAAATTAGATAGATAGTCGCGATAGCTGTATTTATTTACATGATTGCGGCTAACGCTATTAAAGTTTGTCTGATAAGAATATTTTTGTTGTTGTGGAAATTTTGTTATTTATCAAATAATGCCAACTTATGTTGATTTTTACATACATAATATCACGGAAGAGCAAGGCAGATTTGTATCAACACCCAAGTTTCGTCAATTACGTTAGGTCCTAAGCGAGGCGAGCCTATTGCCATCTATCGGACACGTAAATCGCAGTACATAATATAGCTAGGTGGCATAGGCGCTTGTCGCCGCCTTGTATGACACGTGCGGGAGAGATCTGATAGGGGTGGTTACGAGACAATCACAGAACAATTTTTTCACAATTTTATACGCTGTACTCTGTCGTCACCACACGACAAACTGTATTTTTTTGATTTTTAATTGGTAGTTTTAGGATCTTCTTTATCGATAACTTCTATGTCTAAATTTATTTTAGTTGGATACCAGAACCACGGTACCTACCAAACTCTTATCAATACTTCCAATTCTTATAATAAAATTGTATTAGGTAACAACGAAAGTACGATTTTAATTCGAGTACATGCCGTGTTACCTACACTTTCTATGCAATTGCATTTTTTCTATAAATAACGATTGGAGGAGACATGCGATTGTTTGCCTCCCATGTTGTTTAAAAATGGGGTGCATTCATACGGCTTCTCGTTTTTACCTGAATGTCTTGCCCCTTGATCCCGAGAGTCGGAAGTTCAAAAACTCTGCTTTGTTCTTTAAAATGTTAACAAAATTAAGTCTGCAACCACAGTGGGCATAGCCAAGTGGCCAATCTTTTTTTTAATTCTTCCAATATTTAAGGGACGGCAAAGGGTCTAGCCCATACAGCCATGTCTTAAGTGTATATTTTATCTGTACTCATATGAGATAATGAGTGTGTGAAATGAATGAATGAAATGAATTTTACGTTTAAATATGGGTGTCACACATTTTGACGCATCTAGGGAGTGCTTGGAGCGAATTTAATGGTAACAGAGTTCATGATGGTGCCTGATGAGGTGGACAAAACCACTTTTTAAAGTGGTCTTCACCACAACATCAAACACATCACAACACTTATTTTTTTAATAATTCTGCATAATTGCACATCAACACGGATGCTTGTGCATCAAAATAACACCAATATCACTGCACAAAATCCACTCTGAACCAATTTTAGAATTATTGAAAAAAAATCTGACTGACACCCCGAAACGCGCCAAACACTCCGTCCAAGTGGCCAATCTATTGGAACGCATAGAAAACACATATAACGTATTACAGAGAAAACAAAACGTCAGCTTTATACTTTTGTATTCTATGCGTTCGAATAGAAAAGCCACTTGGCTAGGCCCCCAGAAGTGTAGTAAATGAAGCCTAACTAATTTCAGCGCTATTTTTCAATACCAGTAGAAAACCAGCAACTTTGGACATAATTTGTAGATAAATTAGTTTTGTGCGTGATTGCCCTAATGGGCTGTTTAGTTAAAGCCGACCTGAAAAAGCTACCACAACTTTCTTACCTAAATAAACAATTTTTTGGGCTATTAGCGTCATTGCGACAACGTGGGTGTAATTTGAAACTATACCTAGTTCTAAATATACTTAGTTTTAACTATTAACGCTCTGTTAAATACGCTGTTGGCAACCCAAATAAAAATAAGTATATGTATTTTTTGGTAATGGCAACTTGTGCCCCTTCCATTCTATGACTGCAATAAAGACACACGCACCACCTCGTCTCTAATTTTTAATTACAGCACTTACATAATAGCCCATTCGGTAATTTACATGGTCCTACAAGCCGGATGCACTTCTACATGTCAAGATGTAGCGCAATCAGTTGCAACTTTTCTTTAATTTAATACTACATACAGACATACATCACGCCCGAAGGGGTAGGCAGAGGTGAACTAGCACCCACGTTTCGCCAATTATGTTAGGTCCCGTGTAATAGGTGGCGAGCCTATTGCTATATATCGGGCATAAAAGTCGCAGTACATTGCTATTGCTAGGTGGTATTAGAGGAACGCTTCAGCCCATTCCTCATCATTGATTTATCCTTAGTCGCCTTGTACGACACCCACGGGAGAGATTTGGGGTGGTGACAATTGTATTCTACTCTGCCGTCACCACACGGCTGCAAATTTAATACTACCTATGTTAATTTGGTATAAAGTTCAAAACTAATTTACCATCTAGCTGGACTGTATTAAAATGACGTGCATCAAAGAGATCAATTTAAATATTAATTCAGTTGCACGTTTAAGAAATAATGCTTATTCCGAGTACGTAATACGAATGGCGGGTTTCTTACCAATTCTTTAATTGACATGTAATAAAAACCACTTTCATAAGATTTCCATTTATTAACTCTTTAATTTTCATCAGCAGTTGCTAACCGGTATAATATTTGTAAGAGTTTATTTAATTTCATGGTTATTTTAAAACCCATCAAAAAATTTTTACGGTAACAAGCGCCGCCCTGGTTACGTCCTCTATTGAGATTTACAATCCTAATCTGACCATAAAAAGCATGCGTTTCGTTAAATTTATTCTCGGTGGGGGGTCAAATCTTCTGGTGTGTGTGATCACCAGATGTGTTTAGTGATAAACAAACACTGAACATGGAGAGGTACTATTCATTTGAATGAGTACATTTTTTTTAAATGTAGTAAGTATTGGAATTGCGCTGTATTTTTATTATTACACTACTTAGGGCCTGTTTCACAATCGACAAGTAAGTTCGAAGTAGCTTACTATGCAGTTCAATTGACATATATTTCATATTACAACTGTCAAATGATCTGCGAAGTAAGCTACTTAGGACTTACTTATCGATTGTGAAACAGGCCCTTAATAAAATATATTGCGTGCGGTAACTAAACTACATGTCTCATTTTATTTTTAAAATTATACATACTACAATTCTGCATACTTACATACAAAAAAAAACTTTGAATGTGCCGTGACTTACCTACCCCAGGGGTGTCGTAAAATTCGACCAAAAAACCATGGGGCACTCGAATAGTGGAGGACAATTTTTTTTAAATAATAAATAATAAATAAATATTTTTACACTCACACCTATCATCTAGCCCAAAGTAAGTAGCCTAAGCACTTGTGTTATGGATACTAGATGACGGACATATTTTTAATATAATTATGTATATAAATAAATGTTGAAAATATACTACATAAACATATACACAACCATGACTCGGAAACAAACATTTGTGGTCATCACAAAGTTTGCCCCTACCAGGATTCGAACCCGGGATCTCTTGGCCAATGCATAGCAATCTGAGCATTCGACCAAGGCGGCCGTCAATTATTTAACAACAACAGTATACCCAAAGCTGATTATTGTCACACAGGCTGCCGACTGTAAACCCTAAGCCAAAAACCTTGAGCAGTATTGATTAAAAATGTTCTTTGTCGTCCACTTTCTGCGTTCATCGGTCTCGATATGGTCCTTTCAATCACATTCATTAATCACTAGCACCTTTCCGGTGTGATAGATGATATGAATTAAACTGGAGTGGATAGCTTAAGGACGTCTAACGTTTAATAATGGAATGAGAAACATTAAGTACCGAGGTAAATTTTAATTTAATATTATCTACCTACTTCTTAACGCTCGCGCCAACGCGTTCCAACAATTTAGACGATATTCAGGGTTTTGTTAGCGACTTTTTCTTAGTGCCTCAGTGAAGGTAATGTAGGTATATGTATATTATGTTATTGACAAGTTCTCTATTGTATGGAAGCAGTGTTAATTCATAAGCACTTGACGCACCGGATGATGCACAATGGCCACCTCTGCCTGCGTACCTATTGTACCGTTGAATAGAATACAACAGAGTTGGTAGAGCCCCATAGAACGTATCACGGTCATGCCTGTCTATACTTAAGTCAATGACTACGTTGTAGCTCCACGTAACTGAGACTAGATATTGACTTGAATTCTACCGCGCTTGGCCTGCGTTTGCGTAAACTAAGTTACGTTCGCTAAGGCCGGCCACTGGATGGGTGACCAAAAATAAATTAATTAATTCGAGTTCCTCCGTGCTTCGGAAATCACGTTAAACTGTCAGTCCCGGCTGTATGTTAAGCTGTTTGTCCCGGCTCTACAGCATCTGCAGTCATTACTACGAAATAATCCGCATTGGGCCAGCGTGGTGGGTTATGATTATGACACTTTCTCCCTATATCCTTCTATCTATCTATTGGTAAGGCCTGTGCCCCAGCAGTGGGCACATTAAAGGGTTGATGATGTTTATTTATTTATTACAGTTTAAATAAAACCAATATTTGATTGCCAGCATCGCCTGATTGTTCAAGTGGTTAGATTACTTGGCTATCGACCAAGTACCGGGTTTCAATTCTAATAGGAGCAAATATCATGTGGGCATTTAGACACCCGCGAGAGAAACAGGAGTGGTGACATTTGTATTCTGCTCTGCTGTCACAATGGCAAATTTTGTATAGTGTTTGAAACGTCAGGATAATTAAAGCTTTGTATTATTGATTACCTTTAAATGAGGAATCGCTTGAAAAGTTAAGAGCTATTAACGAAAAGATTTCCCAATGAACAATTCAAAAATAGAGACCGCTGGTCAATCTTCACATGCTTACGTTCCCTCAAACCTGACCTAATTTCGAAAGAGTTCACAATAAGAAAGCATTTTGTAAATAAAGATATTTATAGAGAATGTGTCAAATAGCTGGGTGTCGACTCAAAGTTCTCGGGTTCAAATCCTGATAGAACCAAATATCTGTCATGAAACAGTTATCTTAGTCTCGATTGATGGTTTTTTTATATATTTATGTAGTATATTATAAATGTGTATGTATCAATAAAAAGTACTTACTTTAAGGCTACATGCTGTCCATTCCCCATTACTGTTTTAAACCTACAACACCCGTGTCCGAGATTAGGGAGGTAGAGTTCTCCACAAAAGAAGTCCCGCCAACAACATTATTTTCGCTCTTATCGCAAAGAGTTAAGGTTTAAGCTAAGCAACTTCTTTCGTGGCGCGCGCTCTAACAACAAATTCTGCACTAGCAGTCTTCACACGGCGCGGCGGCGCCGGCGTAGTAGGTACTATGTACTTACCCTTAAAAATTTTGTATAATTATAAAACTTATGCTTTACAAACTTAATACACTGAACAAAGCAAGACTTCGAGCGAGCCGGTTAAGTGCTCGCTTAATTAGCTTTTTTTTTGTACGCCTTCAAGAAAGGAAACAATTTGTCTCTTCACAAACAAAGTTTATGCAAAAAGTTTAACAATTTTACGCAAGGACGGCGGGAGCGAGCGCACAATGGATGCGCGGGCGCCGCTGGCTTTGATCCAAGTTGACGCATTCACATCAGGCTGTACAAAAGATTAGTACTGGTCACTAGTGGTATCACAATCACACCTAAAATTATTCAAAACTGTTAACATAATAAATCTAAATTAAAAGTTTGGGGCTTTCTATAGGGGTTTTGAAAAATAGAGAAAAACAGAAAACGTTCGAAAGGTTTTCATTGTAATATTTGTTCTAACATTTATGTTATACTTAATTTTCAAATATAAATGAAAATGGGTTTTACAAAGCAATATCTTTCAAGTTATTAGAATGTTTTATGTAGATATGGCAGAGAAATCCTTACTTATTACAATTCTACTAACCTGGAACACATTCGTTGTGTTTATAATAATTATGATGATAGAAGCACATAGGGAAAATGGGTCATAGTTGCCTCACATTCATACTGGGTTCAGCGATGGGAGTTTGCTAAACGTGAGAAGGTAGGAAAAGGAAGACGTAGAAGATAAATAATATCTAGGTATAGATAATTATTAGGTAATATCCTTAATCATATGGAAGTCTACATGGATATCTGTATTGCATGTCAATAAGCATTTCAATAATGTCTTACACTATATTAATTATCATTAATGTCTTTAAGTGCTGTCCATATCTAAGATATCTAATGCGGAGTAGATAGTTGTATCTTATTATGCCACCAAATATCAATATAATCTAAATATTTGCACAAGAATTACTCTAAATACAATGAGAAGTGCTAAAATGTCGCCGAGACATTAAAAATTTAAATACATATAATCAAACGAAGCATTAAAAATTTCTCTGATTTCGTCTGCTCCAACCAATTTCTTTATATCCGGGTTAAAAACTAACCCGTCTGAATTCATGTATAATTCTGTAATGTCTCGTTCAAATTTGTTATTAAATAAATCATTGTCCTTTGCTCCTTGGGTACTGAAAATGATGCAACGATTTATGTTGTGCTGCTGGATTATCGTTAAATAAAATGAGGATTTATTTAAGGAAAATAATTAATATAAAGATTTATTTAAGGAAAAAGGATTTAGAGGCAAATATTTTCTCCACGTTTTGATCACTTCGCAAAAAAGAAACACGCCAAAATATATACGCGAATAAAGTCCTTTAATTTTTTTAAACAGATTCAAGTGCGAAGAGATCATTACCAACCAAAAGGAGAGGAGGAATTAATAATTCTGTAGGTTTCAGCTCTTACATTAAAATATTAAATTCGCTACAAATACGGTAAAATAAATTAATTAATGAATATTTATAAAATTGCTTAATGGATTTGAATTAATATGCAATTATAAGGAGCAATGTACCGCTTTGTTTGTCTGCTTCTAGCGAACCACTAAAAATAATTAGGAACAAGTTGTTTTCGGTAAATTGATTTGATAAGTTATAGTATTTTTCTGAAGGAATTGACTGTTGGCTGAGAGTACTGTGTTACAGCATCTATTGTTTTTTTTTATTGGGAAGGCTAATACGTTTGTGGATTCTCAAGCCTTGAATTCGACCATTCCCTGGAGGGTTTATCGACGGCCCGCTGATCGTGATCTTAGAGGATATCATTCCTTACCCCGAGGACGAATCTAAGTATTAGAGCAGTTTTTGTTAACATCCAATCACCACCGTCGCGAGAATGTCACTTGTTTTCACTCAAAGTAAGTCAATTACCACCGAATACAGAAACGCTATTCAAAGTTTAAGTATTTTCAAAATTGACGTTTTTCCATACAAATTCTGACAGGTAATGTCCACTTAACTTTTTAAGCAGTCCCCTAAATTTGAGTAGCGTTTCTGTATTCGGGGGTTAATGTGCCTATATATGGATGCTACACCGTTTTACATTTGAATCTAACTTAAAACTTGAGTCATCCATCTTTCTGCGATTTAATAATTATGTATAATCGTTGCTTATTATGTGTGTGGTGAACCTAATTTTAGCGTAAATAGGATTTGTTATATAGTGATATCTTAAAATAGCTTTTAGACTGTAACTAAATAAAAGCCGCAGCAATATTTGATCGACAAGTAGGTATATATGCTGTGAAAGTGGTGCGATGTGGTTATTATTGCGTCAGTTGAATTTTGGTAGTTGCGGTGAAAATCTTAAGTTTTAATAAGGTTTTTATGTTTGATTAGGTAGAGTAAATGAAGCGGTTACATAAACAAATTTTCATCTTCTTCATTATCTTCAAATCTCCATCGTGACATACAATCTGAAGAAATAAATAAAATAATGCGATCTTCATCTCCCTAAATTATTAATCAGCCCTTTAATGTCACCATTACTGGAGGCATAATAGCGTTTTCCCCTAAAATGGTAAAATATAGGGAGCATGGGCGCATACACAGTGCGTATTGGTGAGTAGGTATGCCTGCATTTACAGGCGGGACCAAATGATTAACGTAACTTTCGTAGCTCGTAGGAACTTGTGATAATATATTTTTCGTCAGCCATCCAATGACCGACCTTAGCGAATATGGCTTAGTTTACGCAATCGCTGCCTGCCGAGCGCGCTAGCTACTATGCAATCGAGCTCGTTACGTCTTTATTTGGATACACATTTCTGACCCTAATTCCTAATCGGAATAAAGTACATAAATATCCGCATGTGTAATGAGGTAAAATAAACCGAAGATAACATGATTTTATGTACCTATTTAATTACCTACCCATTCATTTTATTACTGAGCAAGCACCAAAATCAATAAACACAAAAATAGAAATTATGAGGACCGACGTGACAAATCCATTTATATACACAATACAATTCTTATCATTACGTATCTATTTAAGTGGGAGACAACTGAAGAAACAACAGATGTTAGCCGTTCAGGCAATAATTATAAAATAAGCATTGAACAAAAATGTCTCAATCGAATAATTTTTAAAACTTCGAAAAGTAATTTAAGGGATTAAACTTATCAAGTCATCAATCATCCTTATCTCTTGTTCTTCTTCCTGCCCTGTTCCCAGTCTATCTGGGGTCGGCGCAGTATGTTTCCTCTTCCATTCATATGTCAGACGTCATCAAGCCATCCACTCCCTTTTGATTCATATCATCCATCCCACCGTAAAGGTGCTAGTGATGAATGAATGTATAGAAAGAGACGGAACGGGCCATGTCGAGAGACCCATGAACGGAGAGAGTGATTAGAATGACAACATTCCAATCCATACTGCTCAAGGTTTTGGCTTAGGTTTTACAGCCGGCCGCCTGCCTGACACCAACCCTCCTTGGGTACGCTGTTGTTGGTGGTTTGCCCTCCACCATTCGGGTGCCCCAAGGTGCTTATTGGTCTACACCGGGCAATCTCCCTTAGTCGACTTTTACGACACCCATGGGATGAGTTGGGGCTGGCCTATTCTACGTTATTTGTTCGCTCCCAGGCCAGCATAGAAGGCATCCTTATCTCTTATAATTTAAAATATCCAGTGATAGTTGAAAACAAGGGTCCATATGTTTTATTGTCTCCCTGCCACAATCATTTCTTGCGGTCGGTATCGGCGTTTTAGATACACTGTTACAGGTAAGCTTACCCTCTTGTGGTATAGGTAGATACAGCTAACATGTCGTAAAAGCGGTTATATGTGATGTGATATTCGGGTCAACTAATTATTTACCAGAAAATAGTTATGACGTATCGAATATCTGTAGAATTTATCAAATTTTAACATCACTAGAAATATTTTTAAGTATTTCAGACCCTACAAAAATGTTAAAATTGAAGAGAAAAAAATAATTACTATAATAATCGTCTACGTCATTAGTGATTATTTTAGCGGTCAAACCTTTGAAATAAAAAACAACCCGACCCAACCGTTCGATCTACGGCGACCACGTAGATCGAACGGTTGGGTCGGGTTGCGAAGCGTGGTATCTATTTTGCAAAACGTTTCCGTCCGTCATCATTATCACTACTTTAATTACCTCACAGCTGAGACACATGTCTTCCCCATGGATTGGATATATGCAGCCCTGCCCAGTAATTATTTAGATATATGGGCATAAGCAACTGCAGAAGCAACAGGGATCAACGGCTTAACGTGCCCATCGAAGCACAAAGGACCTCGTGGTATTTAGGCTTTTGGAATAAAAAGCCTTTGTAGTACTTATTTGATTATGGTTATGAATTCCCAACATGCACTGTCTCGTTCATAATTTGAATGTTCTTATTCGGGAAATCGGAATAAAGTTTGTTTTAAGATTTTCCTCTCGGAATCAACACAAACACACCGTTAGGGCCCATCCCCATCAATACACACGGCGTATTTTTAACGCGCGTTCTTTAATACGCACCTCCACCTCCACGTCCTCTCCGAGTCGGCGTTTTTAAACGCAACGCAAATCTAGCGAAAACAAAATATGCGTTGCGTTTAAAATCGCCGTGTGTGCTCTTAGAAACATTGCAATTAAAAAGATGAATGCAGTTCCAGCCTGGCAACATTTCATCGGTGACCTCGATTTTAGCCATTGGTTCGGATGATTTGGATGCCGTTCGTTTTGAAAGCTATCCATCATTATTATTTATTTGTACAGTAAACAGCAGGACAGGCTACTAAAAAAATGTCGAATTTGCTCAATCGACTGTGTGCCTGACTGAATACAAAATAAGGCCTAGAATTGATTGAAGATTTTGGGTAGTCGACCGTGTATATAATTAATTATTTAAATGTTAGAAAAGTTAATCCGAAAAAAATAATTATTGAATCACACTCGTTCCAGATGCAATAGTGTCCTGTCATTAATGGAGCTAAATTGACTGACCTACTCCTTAACGTTGGACGGGATAATGATAACAAATGTTACTCAAACATCTATTTAATTTCTATTAACTACATAGATGGGTTTTCGACAATTTTATTGAGACAGGGAATTCTATGAAACTGAATCATGGCGTCACTATTACTGTTGCATACACTGTAAAAGAAGGAGTCTATCTACCGCACTCAGAGACGTCAATAAACTATAATGAGTACTTAATGTCAAAGAATGACTATTCAAAACTAGTCTCTATTCTCGCCGGGTCTATTGTCTAGATTTAATTGAAATTTTTTGACATTAAATACTCATCAAAGTTATTTAACGTCTATGAGTGCGGCAGTCTATTGCATAAGTTAATTAGTAAATATCGAAATCATTATCAACCCGTTATTGTCCCCACTGCTGAACCACAGGCCTTCCCTATGGATGGAAGAATATAGAGACAATTATCATTGATGATTAGCTGACCAGTGGTCAAATATTGAAAAATGTAACAACAGTGGTAAAGGCAATACAGTTTACAACTGTCACCACCCCCTATGTCTCAAAACGGTGACTAAAAGACAGTGATGAGTGATGGGTAGAGCAGCATTCGCGTTCCTCTTATATCACCTAGCACTATAGGTACTGCAATTTGTGTGCCCGAAATATAGGAATAGGCTCACCCCTTACATTTACATCGAAGCTAACCTAAAAGGCGAAACGTGGACGTTAATTCACCCCTGCCTACCGCTTCGGGGATAAATATAAGCGTCATTTATGTATGTAATAAGTAGGTACTTCCTGATATTTGACGTGACGGGTCAGCTTGTAGGCTGCTTGATCTTGAACACTGTATTCCGTAGGTATCTGTTATTACGACGTGGCTGGGATATAGTATTGATAGCATATAGCGTATTATGATACGAATGAAGGCAAGTAAAACAGATTGTGCACAACACAACTCGAACGATCAGAAACCTCTGATAGCACTGATCTCGCACTGATCCACGGTTTATCTGTGATTGCGTGGGTATGAGTTGCAGATAACACTTTTCAATTACGTACTTCATATTTCAGTCGCGGTCCAATGCTTGCTTTGTGATAGATACTTGTTGTGTTCTGTGATCAGCATCCGAGTTGAGCTCTATGTGTGCTGTTAAAGGTCGAATGTCGTAGGGTGATGTCGGATAGTGACAACAGTAGTATCGGTTATGTGGTTGTGAGCGGTGTGTGTTGTCGCGTGCGCCGGACTATGCAGTGCTTCGGAATACGAGGTAAAGGCTGACATTGTTATGTTTTTGTTGAATTGGCTGTTGACCGATATTGGGACTTGCATTCGAGCGCTCCGTGGAGGAAATGTTTCGCAGCTCCGGGCCTAGCATGGGGACGTGGACAAGTCTCTTTCCACCACTTGACAGTGTTTTGTCTCGAGATTTAGTGGGAGTTAGAGCGAGAGGAAAAGATTTTCTTTCCCCCGAAGGAGATGTGTCCACGTCCCGTGCTACGGGAGCTGAAAACGCCTCGCGACCTTGCTTCCGAGGGAGCGGGACATTGTTACCAGAGGCTCTCAAACATTTTTTTCTCAGAAACCACTTCAAAAATTTTGCTGGTTCTGATAGTGGATCCCCCTGCAGCTACATTTCAGCCATATTCCCAAAATTCTAAAATAAATAGGAAGATTACATCTACCGAAGGAAATTTGCGTTGCGGCTGTGCCCTAACTAATAAATAGTTAATAGTTTTCGAAAAAAAAATCTGCCCGTGGAGGACTTCTTCCGGAATTCCGCTGCTGCCCCCGTAGCACGGGACGTGGACACATCTCCTTCGGGGGAAACAAAATCTTTTCCTCTCGCTCTAACTCCCACTAAATCCCGAGAGAGAGAGACTTTTTCACGTGTCCGTGCTAGGCCCGCTGGAAAAGCGTCTCGCCCTAGCTTGCCAGGGAGTGGGACATTTTTGCCGTAAAATGTATCTTTTAATTAGCAAAATTGTATTTTATATCTACACTTGGGTCACTCACAAGTCCCAAGCGCTACTGACTTCCCTCTCTGCCATACTATGGACCCGGCATCTGCACGGTGAATCCATGGAATGCTAAGGGCCGGTTTTTTGATGCATAGTTAACTGTTAACCAATTGTTAAAAATTGTTACTCATCATTAAATATCACTGATATTTAACTATTAGTAACAATATCAGACTGATATTTATCCATTAGAAACATTAGTAACTAAAGTTGTTACTAATGGTTACATATCAGACAGATATTTAGCAATTAGTAACAGTTTTTAACAATTGGTTGAGTTACCTATGGATCAAAATACCGGCCCTAAAGAGTCTTCGTCTCTCTAAGACTTGGACTACTTCAAGTCATGCATTATTGTATAGGTATACCTCTTACTGCCGCACTCAGAGACGTCAAATAACGTTAATGAGTACTAAACGTCAAAAAATTACAATTTAAAACTAGTCACTATTCTTGCCGGGTCTATGGTTTAGATTTAAATGAAAATTTTTGACATTAAATACTCATTAAAGTTAATTGACGTCTCTGAGTGCGGCAGTTAGCCAGAAGCAATAAAATGTAAACATTTTTGTTCTGAAGATCGTTTAAAAGTTTATTTATATCATATGTATATACATATGATATAAATAAACTTTTTTTGCCGGACAATAATTTAAAAAGCGATAATTTTATAAAAAAATCTTGAATCCAAACACCGAAATCTACCTATGGGTATAGTGATCTCTATCACATAAACTTTTCTATAAATATTTGGGTTAAGTATGATGTTGTAAAATTATGTAAATATAATTTTAATAACTTGAAATTTGGACTACATAACTTAAGTGTCCGTTTCGATTGCTCTAACCTTAATTGTTCCAAAGATCGCAATTCACTCTCATCAGTGCTCTACCATTATTTCATACGGATTGAGTGAATAATTAAAGCAATCAACCGGTTTCAAATGGTGTAGGTATTATTGTTGTTGCATCGTACACCGACCGTGTAGTCTGCAGCAGGCCTAGCACGGGGCGTGGAAAAAATCTCCCTCCATCACTTGCCAGTGTTTTGTCTCGAGATTTAATGGGGGCTAGAGCGGGAGGGATATATTTTCTTTTCTCAGAGGAGATTTTGTCCACGTCCCGTGCTACGGGGGCAGTACTCTTGACTGCAGAAACGGTTTGTGTGTCGCGACAGTCCAATGCGAGTATCGCGCGGCGTGCGCACGCGCATCGATGTGTCTCATCAAGTACTCCTTGCACAGTCTCTTCGTAGCTCAGATGAGACTGAGCGTATTCTTTATCAAAACTGCTACCCAATTACTAGGCAAGTTTTGGACCTTTCGTTCGGCTCTATATCAATTACCAGGCTAGTTTTTTTTAAATTTATATTCGAAAAAAAAATGTCACCAAAATAAAAAAATCTTCCCATGTGTTTTTAACTAATCTCTATTTTAACATATATATTGTGTCTAAGTTGTGACGAAGTGAATTTTTTTGGTGTGTTTGTTTTAATGGGTTTAGTTAGGTTATGGTAGGCATTAAGTGTTGGAATGCACAGTAATGTAAGTAGCTGTTCTTGAGTGAAGAGGATACGGTAGCAATGCAGATTTATAAGATGATCTCGAGTTTTAATAACTGTGGTATTTTGCAAGTGATGGGTAAAGTGAAAGCGCTCCAGTTTAATGGGATCAACGGTACAGTCGGATGGAAACGATTAGAAAACTATTTGCGAATGGCAGCGGAGAAATTGCCCGGGGGACGGCTACCCGGTACCCAAAAATTTAGGCTGTGAAAAATCCGAACCCAATTTCCGTTAGTTTTGGTCGAGGAGACACAGAAAAAATGCAATAAGGAAGTAATGACTATCATCGTAATTGCAAAATCGTCTTTTCGTTGTTGTTAACGTTAAATATTTATATAATTTACTAATATTAAAAAAAACTTATTAATAAAATAATAGGGCAATAGCTGCGTGTATTAATGATGTAAACTGCGTAAATACTGCAAGATACATAATTTAATTTTTATTTCAAAAAAATACATACATAAATCACGCCTATATCCCTGAAGGAGTAAGTTCAAAAAAATATGCGCAAAATAGGTACAAACAATGATAATATTACAAAAAAAAATATGATTAATAATATTATTCATCACTATTTTATTATTAGAATTGTTTGCTTCGTTGCGATTTTCAAAGAAATTATCAAACTCGAATTTAAAAACGAACTATTTGCTTTTTTTTTATATAACCGGTGGTAATGATTTTTAAACCACATAGGTGTTAAAAATCATTAATTTAATAAATAACATTTCGTGAAATGACCAACTAAAAAAGAAATGGTTTACGTGAGATTTTAGGTTTTATGAAAACCTATAAAACCATTCCGTTGTTGCATTTGATATACCTATCAATTAAAATATACTTACAAAAGTATAGTATGATAATGTAAGAGGTATAATTACAACAATATAAGTTTTACTTCGGCCATGTATATGATTTACTTTTCTTTTTCCCGACTGTTAGAAATTGTCTATTGAGATATAGTATACATTTGCATCATTAAGTAAGTTAATTATGTAACCACTATGCTGTTATGTATAATTAATTTGTTCTAATGTCATGATACTTATGTTGCACTGCACTACTGGATAACTTTCATTTGGCTTAATAAATATTATATTTAAATGGATTGTATTTCAAATGGACCATTATAAAAGTCTATAACACCAAAAAATCTAATATTCTTACAAGAAAAATACATTTTTAGGGTAACCAAACATATATTTTTTGATTGTGGCGATAGTAATAAGTAGTAATACTTTGTGATGTGTAATGAGTTAACTCTTTTTTATTGTTTTCATTTTGTTTTACTGGAGACAAACACTTTGTTTGTTTGTTTACATTCAAATTGATGGATTCATAGGGTGAAGACATCAAATAGTGATCATTACATAATACGCAATGCTTTCAGTTTTGTGTTTTATATGACACTGTGATAAATGTTACCAGTTGTCACTGATGTGTAGTACAAACAAACACTTGCTAGATATCCCAGGACTGCCGTCGATTACAAATACAATTGCAAAAAATTAACCAATATTTCAAAGCGTCGCTACCTCTTCAATAGTGCGGACTGGTGCTCAGTCTTGGGTGGCTTTACCCTATCTCCAATGTATTGATCCCCCGAGTATTTATACAAGTACATTGTTTCATCATCTGCATGCTGCATCATGTC
Organism: Cataclysta lemnata; assembly: GCA_963931975.1. Lineage (NCBI taxonomy): Eukaryota > Metazoa > Arthropoda > Insecta > Lepidoptera > Crambidae > Cataclysta > Cataclysta lemnata. The sequence goes on along the minus strand of OZ008340.1, from coordinate 4,409,078 downwards.
GGCCGTTACGCATTGTTTATGATGTTTTCAATAAACAATACATCAATCACTCACAACATCCGTGCTCTGGAGGGAACTACGTACTACTGACGTACTATTGATAAAAACGCCATCGATTCTAACCCAGGGGGCCGAATGCAGTTTAGTGGACATTGCCCCATCAACGTTTCTAAACGGAATTCGGGTTGCAATTTATAACGACTAATGTTTTAAACTATCGTTCTTTTTCGTAGGCCTGGGTCACGAAAATTACGAAGGCACATAGTGAAGTGACCCATCAGATGAACAGCCTGTACGAGCATTTCTTTGCGAAATAGCAGGCCAGCACCTATAGGGTTTTCCACTTACCGGTCCGGCTCCGGCCCGGCGTCCGGCTCCGGCACGTGCCCGGCTGCCGGGGAAGCAAAAATGTATGAAATATATGGCCATGTTTTTCCACTCACTGGTTTCGGCAACGGCTCGGCGTTGACTCCCACCGGTGCCGGAGCCGGCCGGTAAAACTGCATGTGTATTGTGTATGTATTGTAGCCGTGTGCGTGTGCGCGGGGCGAGCGAGTAGGAGGTAAGTAACACGCGTAAATCCGGCACCGGCTCCGGCCGTTGCCGGCGCAGTGGAAAAACGAAGCTCCAGCGCCGGAGCCGGAGACGGACGCAGGTGCCGGAGCCGGACCGGTGAGTGGAAAAACGCCCATAGACAAGTGGCGAGTCTGTTCGAACGAATCTTTAACAATTATTAATTTATTAAAACAACATGGCGACTGTCGTTTCAAATGAATAGTAGTTGTCAAAATTGACATTTGTTCGTTAGAAACGTTGTTATCGTTTGTCATTAAGCTAGGCTCCCGTAGCGCGGCTTTGGGAGTTGTTGTTGTTGAGTTGATTATTCCGCGATTGTTTAAATATCTATTTCAAGTATTACTTATAAAACCTCTACAATATTAAACTCCCGTAACATTGTGTGTGCAAAAAAGTTAATTTAGGCAACGTACACGCGACCCTTTCAATAAAACCTTTTCAGCTTATTTATACTTGCATTGTCAGTGTCGCTTTAGGCTTTGCCTTTCAAATTAAAATTGTATAGGCTTCCCGGCTTAGACGGGAATATGCTACGGATGAATTTATGCAAATACAATAACGTGAGATTTACGACGCCATGACGATGTGGCATTGTACGAAATAAAGCACAAAGCTAGGTTAATATTATATACTTGAGTTTTTAAGAACTATGTATTTTATAAATACATAAATCACGCCTTTCTCCCTGATTTTTTATATAGATGGCTGACTTATAATAGATTTCAGAAAACAATTAAAATTAAATCGTTTTTCTTATGTCTCTTTATTTTTCGATTTTCGTCCTGCACAAACAAACTGTAAAACCTTTCTGCGTGTTCAGTAGCTCTTTTACGCCCAGAGTTTAATTATTCTCTAGTTTACCGAAGGGGATTCCGCTGATTCGATTTGTTTTACCTACTGCACACGAAGTGCCCTTTAGCCCGACTAGATTAGCTTGCATCCCGCATACAAATGAGGCGAGACCTGCCCCCGTAGCACGGGACGTGGACATATCTCTTTCGGTGGACAGAAAATCTTTTCCTCTCGCTCTAACTCCCACTAAATCCCGAGACAAGACACTGTCAAGTGGTGGAGAGAGACTTATCCAAGTCCCCGTGATGTGCCCGCTGCCTGAGGGCTCTTGGCTCCCGATAGAGCTAGTTGCTGACTGAGCTAGCGTCCTAGTTCACGTTATGGCTCGTTTTATGGTGTAAAATTAGCATACAGAACCGTGTTGTCGTTACAACAAAACGCTTACTATAATAATATTTAGGTTCTCGTTCACATTGAACATTAAAAAATGTAATAGTGCAAAGAAAACTAGATTTCTCTAGAAAACTTTGAAAAATTATAAGTTTGATGCGGGAATCGAACTCGCTTCTTCCGCAATACAGGCGGCCTGCTAACTTGCCGAAATGTCTCTAATCTTTAGATGCCTTGTGCGGTGTGTGTGGTGACGGAAGAGCAGAATACAATTGTCACCCACCCAGCACCCATATCTCTCCCGTTACGTGGGTGTCGTACAAGGCGACTAAGGGTAAAGGCAGCGACGAGTAATGGTCAGCAGCAAATCCACTTATACCACCTAGCAATATTTATACTTAGGGCCTGTTTCACAATCGACTAGTAAGTTCGAAGTAGCTTACTTTGCAGTTCAATTGACATATATTTCATATTACAACTGTCAAATGATCTGCGAAGTAAGCTACTTAGAACTTACTTATCGATTGTGAAACAGACCCTTACTATTCTAATTCATAGACAATAAAAATAGATTTTTTTTTATTGTTTTCATATAATGTTCCAATAATAATCAAATCAATTCTAATTCAGTTGCAGAAAAATAAACAAAGCACTCACGAATTTAAGTCGCCTCTAGTTTCAACCATTACCATGAAGTTTACTGTATTCAGCGTGTTTTAACCCAGATACGCGTCAGAACTCGGCCAGCACTGCGGCAAACTTACTGCATAGCAGTAAATGACAGCTATAAAATAAATTTATCTTGAGATGATATTGTTCCCGACGTCTCATTGTCTCCCGATTCACATAAAAGGAGACGTAAAAAATAAATCCTTGGGCACACACGAGCAAGCTCTTTTTAGATCCTTGTATTTTTCTAGTCGTGTGGTGACGGCAGAAAAGAATATAATGTAAATGTATTATCATTACTTATCTACTATGAAACTATTATATCTGAATATTATTTATTATACTCGTAGAGATCTGAGCACTCAATCGACCACACCGGCCATCAAAAATCACTCGTGGGTGCTTCAGTTGTACAAGGCGACTAACTGCCGCATGTCAAAAAATTACAATTCAAAACTAGTCGCTATTCTTGGCTGGCCTAAGGTCTAGATTTAAATGAAATATTTTGACATTAAGTACTCATTATAGTTAAATGAAGTCTCTGAGTGCGGCAGTAAGATTTTTAATATAACGAGGAATGGACTAGCAGCATTAATGCATTTACTGTTCAATCTAATTAATACTGCTATTAAAGTTCCTATAGCAATAAAATAAGCTGGCGAGAGGATGTTAAAACACCTTTGCTAATTTTTCAATTCTGTATTTTTCTTATAAGTGATATATGTAGATAGTGGATGTTGGTGTATATAGGCTTATATTTTCTCTTTTTATATCTTTAGTTTTCTTTTTATATTAAATATATAATAACTAATTTTCAAAATGCAAATCATGATTTAGCATTGGAGAGTTAATTGATAAATGCGGTGAAAGTCAAATTGCGTTCTTCAAGGGATTTACATCGTGATATAAATTAAAATATGTGACAACATCACAATATTTATAGCGCCCAATGACAAATCAATGTCACTTTAACTACTAAAGAAAACCTTTGAATAGGTATACAAGTAATATGATTCACGGATGTGATTTAATCTAATTTAGTACTAAATCATAATAAATTATGCATTAATAACACCATATATATTATGCATTAATTTTCACATAAACCTAATAAAGACAGCTAAGAATTTGATTGACTTTTACTTCCACACGTTTATGCATATTAACCAGCCCACATCTCATGTTTAGATGGAAATTTTCTCCTGTGAATTCATGTTTGTTCAAAAATAATAATAAATATAAAAAGTGGATTGCTGGATATTAGCGACTGAAGATGCAGTGCAGCCCGAACCAAAGTCTTTAGTTGAGGAGACGTGGAACATCGACCTTCACAGATCGATATCGATAACTCGATGAGACAATTTTTTTTTTAAATATAATTTATAAATATGACTATGATAACTTGCCCATCGAAAAGTGTCCACAGCTATTTTAGAGGTTCTCAATTCGTCTGTATTTTGTAGTATTACTTTTTTATGTTTGTTTTCGACTAGTATTAAATTTTTTGTTTTATTTTTCACCATCGTTCTGTCGCAAAACCATTGAACTGGATACAACTGCAAAAAGATCAATTCGTTTTCCACTAATGAACCTTGCTACTTTCAAGAGACGCGGTTGACGAAGATTTTTTTTCAATTTCCTATTCTGTTACAATCCAAAGTTCATTAAACCCTTTCCTCTGCAGGCGGTCGTTTTGTAAAGTTACCTCCTTCTGCGCTGTTTTGCACTTGCCACACTTTTTTGCATCGATTTCACAAAAATTTTGTTGAACACCCAACATTTATCGGTGTACAATAAAAAATAATCTATCTAACTATGATGCAGAGCAGAGGTGCTCAAACTGTCGATTGCGAGTGTTTATTGAGTCGTTATCAAGAAAAAAATCTGATATACCTAGTAGAACTGTTTACACGGGTTTTGTTTTAGTAAAGTTGGTTAGTATAATTAAGAGGTTTTTCATTTATGTTATAGAGGAGATCCCCACACTTGCTAAAAATACTTTGAATAAAAAATGCATATTGTGCGGTAAAACCGATTTATACCACGCAGAAGTAGGATGTGTACGGCCGTGTGGTGACAGCAGAGTAGAATACAATTGTCACCACCCCAAATCTCTCCCGTGGGTGTCGTACAAGGCGACTAAGGATAAATCAGTCATGAGGAATGGGCAGCAGCGTTCCTCTTATACCACCTAGCAATGTACCTACTGCGACTTTTGTACCCGATAAATGGCAATAGACTCGCCACCTATTACATGGGAACTATCATAACTGGCGAAACGTGGGTGCTAGTTCACCTCTGCCTACCCCTTCGGGGATATAGGCGTGATTTATGTATGTATGTCAGTAGAAGTAGGGTTCCTTAGACGACAATCCTGTATCACACATATTTGCGGCCTCTCAGAGTCGATCAATCGTAGTCTAATTGATTCAATATTGAGGTAGATCGTCAGCAGTTCAAGTTTGAGCTCCACTAGCACGGCACATGGTCAAAATCTCTCTCCACCACTTGTGTTGGAGAGAGTGTTTTCTCTCGGGATTCAGTGGGAGTTAGAGCGAGAGAAAAATATTTTCTTTCCCCTGATGAGATTAATTTTGTTCCACACCTCGTGCTACGGGCGCTAATGTAGAGCTATTGTAGAGAAACAGAGTAAAAGTGTAGCCAAACATATGGTCGGTACTGTACGCCTGTATACATAAAAGCCTATTGTGGTATTTTAAACTACGTGTCCTTGGTAAGGTGTTATCGAAGTGTTACAAATTCATAATGGCAGGCACGCTCGGCTGTCTGTCGCAGCATTGACCTTGTCAGTCCTCCGTCTTAGAGTTATTATGTTATTCACTAACTATAGTTACAGTTACGTATCCATTTAGTTAATAACCGCTGTGCGTGCTTTAGTGTGGTTGCCTTATATATTACCTATTAGATGGAAGGATCCAGTCTTGTGTGTAGGTAGGTAGAATTACTTATTTATTTATGTCGCCGCGTGGTGACGGCAGAGCAGAATATAATAATTGGCATCTTTCGATCATAGATATAACTCTCCCGCGGATGTCGTACAAGGCAACTAAGCTAAGACAGAGATGAGTAATAAAATAAGTAATGGCAACAGGATTGCTCCCTATTACACGGGACTGAACATAAATTGGCGAAACGTGGGTGTTAATTCACCCCTGCCCTCAGTGAAAGAAGAAGAAAAGATCTATTTAAAGCCTCACTCAGACTGCAGCGGTGGCGGGACGGTGGCGGTGGCGAACCTGAACAAACTTTGACCGCGCTGGTTTGAATAAAGTCCTTATCTGCCGCACTCAGAGACGTGTATTAACTTTAATGGGTACTTAATGTCAAAAAAAATTATTTGAATATAGACCATAGATCCGGCAAGAATAGCGACTAGTTTTGATTTGTCATTTTTTGACATTAAGTACTCATTAACGTTATTTGACGTCTCTGAGTGCGGCAGTAAGTTACCTACGCGTTACAACTGTTCGCCACCGCTACCGCCCCCGCTGACCGCTGCTGTTTGAGCGAGGCTTTAAGGCGAGGCGTGATATGACAATGTTTAGACAAACCGTTCTTTATCAATGAAATCTCTAGATAAAATCAGGTCAATTAAAGCCGCGTGTCTGCGTACACGCAAAGTACTGTGGTACACGCCTCAAAGTTGACACTGTCAAGCGTTTCTAATTCTTTTTACTAATGCCGTAAGGCCGTTAAAGAGGAACATCAACATGTAAGCTTGGAGTCTCTTACTATTCCGCTATGTTAAAGTGTAGTTTTTGCAAAAAGGTGGTCAATTAAAGTAGATTGCCATTGTTGTAATTGATTTAGAACGGTATTTCTTTCACCTTTTTTTATAAGAGGATATTATAAATGATTGAGAATCAGCGCATCTACTTGCTGATATATATCAGGACTATATAGTCCTAACGTAATATTCTCTAATTTACAAAGGGATAAAAACAAAGGACTAGCGCATTCAGACATGTCAGTAGTGTTTAGTTCTTGAATTCTTGAGGACCCCTGTTTAGTTCTTGAAATCTACATTATAGATGTGCGAACCTATTGCCATCGACTCGCAATATTGCCAGGTCGCTGCTACTCATTCCTCATTGTATTTATAATCTGAATTAAGTCGCCTTTTACGGATATACATAAATAATGTATTCTGCTCTGTCGTCACCACCACGAATATAAACTCGAAAATAATGTCCAAAGTACATAACAAAGAAAATAAACATTACAAAGAAAAATAGGTCAGAAACATTTCGGAAAATTTATTTTGACCTTTTTTTCTTTGTTATATTTTTCTGGCATTTATATACCTATTAATAAAAATCATACTCATTGCATGAAATATGACCACGAATGCCCTTTAGATTTGAAACCAAAAATTCATTACCTTCGAGTAATGAACCTTTTTAAGAAGACAAAAAGCTCCAATTGCCTGAATTACCCTGAAATATTGCGCGTGCTACGTTAAACGCCTTGACCTTTGCGCGTCATAACTCTTGTGGGTGCTTGTGTCAACGAACTTCCTTTCAATTTGTACAGACAACAGCACGTGAGACTACCACAAAATGTTAAATTTTCTCAGTCGACTTTTGGCTCTACTGCCAACAAGATAAGGTTGACAATCGATTGAAGAAATTTGACAGTTTTGGGTAGTCTGAAGAGCCGTTGACTGTACACTAAATGCTATTATAAGTATGCCTACGGAACAAAACTAAATCACGATAATAAAAACCGATATAGATATAAGGGTGCTGTAGGGCAAGAATTGTAGGGTGCTGTAGGGTAAAATAAAATTTGAAAATAATGCTTACCCACGTTGCTAAAGCGAGAGTTCAAAACCTAATATTTCCCTTCAAAATATTGTACAATAATGCTGGAATAACATGGTGAATCTACAAAAGATACAAAAGCGCTCGAATAAACAAACTTTAGTAGGTAAGTATTTTGACTTTTGCCAAGTCTTTTAACATAAAAATTGATCCAGAATTATGTGATGCGGCAGGGACATTTAACGACTTGGCCATTTAAGATCAAACTGTGATAACGTTAATGATGATTTAAAGAAAATATCATTTTCTGAAAATGGCATTGCGCTTGCGCTTTTCTGACACCACTTAAGAGTCAGTGAACTTATTATATCATTATGATTTAAACACGGTCTGTAAAGCAACAATTATTTATTATTTGGTTTATATTTAAACAGTATTATATTATTATAAATGTTTGAAAAAAAAGCACAAAGAAAAATAGGTCACAAAAGCTTCTAATAAATATTTCCCGCGTCAGGACATAAGCAATTTTTTTTGGGATCACGAATAAGAGCTCTATGGCGCATTGTTGACTTTGGTCTGCAATTCTGCGGCTATGCCTATACTATGTTCGCCAATAGTGAAGGTGAGCAGCGGATAGGTGATTAAAAATAAAATAATCCTTATATCACCTTATTTAATTAGTTAACATTTACTCACGTAAATACTTACCCAACTCTATTAATTCTTGGCCAGGATGCCGGGTACCTAAGTATTAACACATTCAATGCCTGTGACGCAATATTGCATAGACAGTGGCTACGGCGCCATGCAATATTGCGTCACAGGCACATCAACGTATTAACAAATGACTTTTTATGATAAAATAGCTATTGCATTGATCCCGGCACTGGGCTATGGCCAATTCTGGCAAAAATATTCTTCCAACCGTAGAGGGCCTATCATCAGTGGTGGGCTGTGGCTTATTTTCTTCCAATCAGAAAAGGCCTAAGACGCTAACTAGCCAGGGGAAATAAAACAGCTGGTGATGATGAAAGAGCCTTTTTTTTGTCGGAGTGGAATGCATTTACGCACCATACCAGTCGCTAGCTAGGCGACTGGCGTGTGTGGGACTCGCCCAGCGCACGAAGCGCCAGCAATACCCACTAAACCGCTCCGGTGTTCCTCCTAGCCCTTTAAGCGGGGAAAGTCTGGGATCTGCCTCGCGGCAATTCACCAGTCTCTCCCAAAGGATTATGAAAGATCCTAATGTGTTTATGTTGTTCTCATTTACAGTAGCAGAACGATGACGATGAAAGACCCTAATGTGCTTATGTCGTTTTATTTAAAGAAGCAGAACGATGACGATGAAAGATCCTAATGTGCTTATGACGTTTCGTTTACAGAAGCAGAATGCGACGGCTGCAGCGAAGACGAAGGCCGCAGCACCGGCGAGCTGCTGCTGCCGCAGTACGCGCTGGCGACGGGCGGGCTGGCCCGCGACCACCGCCCGCTGGTCACCTTCCCCGACAACGGCAACTTCCACCTGCTCTCCGTGCCGGAGTACAGGCGGCTGCTGCTCTACCTCACTTCCGTGCCATCGTAAGGAGCCCTTTATCAGAAACCAAATAGTAGATTTATACCGAGGGCAATAAAACAAAGAATGGTCCATCAACACTACAGGCGATTATTATTTAAACGTCGGCTTTTGACATTTTATCGTATGGATGAACTTACTTAACTTACTTAACTTTTATGAGTTGGTGAACACGGGCCTTAGAGTGATAAATATGCGATCTGAGCCTTTCATTTTTATCGCCCGAGGTAAGATAAAATTATAAATTTTATGTCACCCCCTGACCAGGAAGTGGTATTTTCCGTACGCGTAGCGGGCAAAAAAGTCCACTTTATGGTCGGTGTGACATTAACATACATACTTTTTATTTAAATACTTAAGCAGCTGTAAGTTTTCCAAATATTGTAAAATAAAATAAAATACAATACCTGGCACATAAGTTGCCTATGCGCAGCGTAGTAAAACTTTTCAGGTATTCATTGAGGTTCTGTATGAGGAGCGATGTATATGTCTGTAACCTTAGCAACGTAGGGATACCCACTTCTGCGCGTTTAAAAATTTAGTATAGACAGACACTTTACCTTCAATTATACCTGCGCAGACGACCGTCATTTTGGTTCAACTTACGTGCCAGGAACTATACATAGATTTGACGTCGAATGGTCAGATCACCAGCTATTGGCCAAGGGGTCCCGGGTTCGAATTCTGGTAGGGGCAAATTTGTGATGGACACAGACATTTGTTCCCGAGTCATGGATGTTTATAATTATGTAGTATGTTTCATTAAGTATGTATACTACTATTTGATATTAAAATAGAGCCTCGGCCTCGTAAGGTGCTAAGAATAGGAGCAGGGGCTGAAAATGCATCTATGGATTGCTTAGTAATAATTAGGTATATCTTTACTTTAACTTGGCTTAATCTATAACATGTCCTGTTACAGATTATTGGAGGCTGATATGGGTTTTCATATCATCATAGATCGAAGAAAAGACAGATGGAATTCTGTTAAAACAGCATTATTACGAATCTCTGTAAGTTGACAATCGTCCTTTTAACAAAATGTATTTTTAATTAGTACTAATGTTTAATTATTCTTGTTTTTTTTAAAGCTCACAAAAGAAATTGTAGATTTGTGCATACAAATTCGCTGAAATTATAGTTAACCAGGCAAATTCGAAAGCATGTTTATGTTTTATAAGTATACTTTTCGGAACATACATACATAAATCACGCCTATATCCCCGAAGGGAATGAAGAGGCGAACAAGCACCCGCGTTTCGCCAATTATGTTAGGTCCCATGTAATAGGTGGCGAGCCTATTGCCATTTATCGGGCACAAAAGTCGCAGTACTTTGCTAGGTGGTAGGTATAAGAGGAACGCTGCTGCCCATTCCTCATCACTGATTTATCCTTAGTCGCCTTGTACGACACCCACGGGAGAGATTTGGGGTGGTGACAATTGTATTCCACTCTGCCGTCACCACACGGCTTTTCGGAACATATCGGCTATAAACAAAGTACGACCCCCGTGGCGACACATTGTCTAAAAGTAACACGTTTTTCAATGTAGACAAATTTCGCGATCAGACAATAAAAAAAATTATCTGATGTGAGAATCAAACACGCGTCCTCTGCATTCCGGGCGGCTGCCTGTAGGTACCATTCGGCTTCTCTAACCTCTATCCCTATTAAAAAAAACATGGACTAAAGTTAGTCATGGTTTAAAATTGATGCTAACTCTGTCTTTCATTCAGCAAATATAAGGGACAGCATCAGTTTTAAACTATGACAAACTTTAGTCCAGGTTTTATAATATTATGGGGGGTTAATGTTTACGGAGTGAAAATGTTGTCGCTCTTTGTACTAAAATTTACAGCCTTACAATCCTCTTAATAATGGTTATTTTATCTAAGGGTTTCCCAATCGACGGTTAAGTTCTGGATAGCTTATTTAGTAGATCATTTGACAGTTGTAATATGAAATGTATGTCAATTGAACTACCAAGTAAACTATCCATAACTTACCTGTCTATTGTGAAACAGGCTCTAAGCCTATTCGTAAAAATTTCCAGGAGTTCTTCCCCGGCATCATCCACGCGGTGTACGTGCTGCGGCCGGCCAGCTTCATCCAGAAAGCGCTGTCGGAGGTCAGCAGCAAGCTGTTCAAGGAGGAGTTCAGGTTCCGCGTCCACGTGTGCTCGTGCATCGACGAGCTGTTCGAGCACTTCGACAGGTCGCAGCTGACGCCGGATTTGGGCGGCGAGCTGCAGTACTCGCACTCGGAGTGGATCCAGCAACGGATAGTAAGTGTCTTTGGGAGTATGGAAAATGTAGGGAATATCGAGTGGGATAGAATAATTGAAGGTTCTAGGTATATATCAAGGTAATAAACACGGTTATTTGTAACACTTCAACAACCTCGCAGGACTAGATATTTAGCATCGTAAACAGCTACGTTTGTTTTATGAGTTTTAACATAACTCATTTCTTCTTCTTCTCTTTGCTCTGTTCCGGGTGGTTGGTTGGTAGTTTTTCCCTCCACCATCCGGGTGCCCTAAGGTGCTTATTGGGCTACACCTGGCAATCTCCCTTAGTCGACTTTTACGACACCCATGGGACGAGCCAGGGCTGGCAAATTCTATGTTCTTTTTTCGCTCCCAGGGCAGCATGGAAGACCTTAACATAACTCAAAACATTGAACAAAAATGATTATTTCAATTGTAATTCAATCATCAATCAGTTCAATTGTTTCATTCATAAACGAAATGACGATGCTGCGCTAATCTGCGATGTTGCGCGTAGAGTTATTAACATTCGAGCGGTGAATGAGATTAATATTTATTTTTGTATGAAAGTAATTTATAACGAATTATAAAAAGTCGTTGAGCATACGTTCCTTATTGTGGTGTTGGCTATCTGGTCCTGCGAGGTTGCTGGTACTTTACAACTAACTCTGTTTATTATGTTATTTCTCATCCTCTCTTTGGGTACATACAATACCAATAGTAAATAATCATTACCAATGATGTTTATCCTTGCGCACTGAATTCTGTGTTGAAATACAGGAATTTCACAATGAGCAGATCGCCATTATGAAATACTGAGAACTATTGGCGCTCTGAGAAAAAAATAAAGGGCCATATAGCAGTTTTCTATTATGCTACGTTTCTTTGCAGGCCTTAGAGAAATTTTCATCGCTCATGAAGGAGATATCCAGCAAATTGGACAATTTTATGCAAGATATCGTAGACTGCGACATGGGCAATGACCCCTCTCAAACCAAAGAATTATTAGACTGTCAAGAATCTAGGTAAGTTACTGTGATGCATTATGAAAGATGTGTGCGTTGGATGTATAAAGTCAATTAAGCATGATTTAATTGTACAGTTGTTTCAAATACCCATTACTGTAACCTATTTGTACAGCATCATCATCATCATCAATAAAGCCGAGAGGCGCCCATTATTAGAAATAGATTACCTACAAGGAACCCAACGGTCGATCCAACGGCTTACCGCGACCCTTATCAATGTTGCGTCAAAAATTGTGATCCGTATTACAATAAAATTTATCTGTTAACTCTTATAAAAGCACAACTTACTGGCACTCGCCGGCCGCTGCCGCGGTACGAACTAGGGTCTAGATTTATATCTATATATACATTGCTTCATTAAAATGTGTCTCATTAAATGTTATGTCCCTTTTGCAGGTATAATGCTTTAAAAACAGAACTGGCGTCAGCGACCACGCAGGGCGAAGAGTTATTGACGCAAGTGCGGAAACCAAACCTCACTTATAATATTATTAGTCACGTCGCTGCTGTTGAAAGGTGATATTTATATTCAATGTCAACCTTATAATTAAACATAATAATCAATGAATCGTACAACATATTTTATATAACAAAATGTATATGAATTCTCATTGTGTATTCCCACATTTTCAGGCTACTAGTACAACTCGAAGAGACTGAGAAACAATTCGATAATTTCTGGCAGAAACATTCGACGAAATTAAATCACTGGCTCAGATTTAGGACATTTTTATTAAATTTTAAACAAATGCAGGTTAGTCTTTCACTTAATTGTGTGTACTTACATACTATACTGTTTAACAATTCACTCCACTATCATAGGCTTTATGAAGACGTTGGTCGAAATTGGAAATTCGACTTTTGTTTGCTTCTTTTTCGAAAATCAAAAATGGGCGTGCTTGGTGAACAAACTCGATTGGATTCGTTGATTTCTTTGGCGGGCCTGAACACGAATGCTTCAGAATTCGCTCTATTACCCACCAAATGTGAAATATCTAAACATTTCTCCTGATTGTTATCTTCGAAGTTACCTCTAATATCTTTCCTTTTTTGAGTTTCCAGTTGATACGTCAATTTTTGAATTTTCCGATTTTTGTCTTCTAGACGCGCAGCCAAATCTTCTGCCTGTTTCCTTTTCTGATTAAATTCTGTCTGTATTGATGTTATTTTACGCTTACATGTTTCTAATTCGGCCTTTAATTTCTGTAAGTTTAATGTATTAATTTCTTCTAAACACTGAAGTTTATCTCGTGCATGTTTTGCTATACTCTCGTGATAAAGTGTCTCCTGTTCTACTTGATAAGACCAAAACGACATTGCTCGCATTGCTACATCCATAATAGTATCTGGTTTCAGGCCTGCTAAAACTATAGATTTGAAAGTTTCTGTAGGTTTTAAATCGGCTTGTATCACATCGAACTTATCACGCAATTCGTTCCCACAAGCTGGACACGTTAGACTATTTTCAGCATTGCGTTTGAATTCTTTCTTGCCATGTTCTATACAAAAAGCATGTGAACATGTAGTCACCCAAGCTTGATTTGTTAACGATCTTCTGCATTTACGAAAATTACACACCATGTCCATCGACATTGTTGTAGATAATTAAATTCTGACAAGATGCTGTCAAACTTAATTTTTAATTAGGAAAGAGTATCAACCACAAAAGAGTTTTCACTCTAGACTTAATTATGACCTTTTTACGTGATTTTTATTTTCTCGCCCGAAACAAAATGTCCAAATCGGACAGCATTTTAAAGGTTTAAAACTAAATAAAAAAATATTTAACCTATTATTTAAATATGTAGTTGTTTTTTAATTTTTTGTTGTTGTTTGCAGGCAACTTTAGACGGTCACCTAAAGACTGCTTGCGACATGACCGAAGTTGGTGAGACGGCAATCAGAGTGGAAAGTCTTATCCAAGAAGCAAATGATTTTGAGAAGCTGTGTAATTGTGATATAGAAACGGCATCCGCTGTTATTGACGATGGTAATTGATTTAATATTTATTAATATGAACTATTATAACTCGTGAAATATTATTGGCTTTGTTTTAATTTAAATTGTCACTGATTGTAGGTGAAAAATTAATGGAGGACCCATTAAGTTCAGTAGACCATATAGAATCAAAATGTGAAGAACTCAGACGAACGAGCGCACTCCTAATAGACAAGATACAGAAAAGAAATATGCTGCTTATTAAAGCGCGGGAACTAATGGATAGAATAGATAAGGTAAGATGAGGTTGACAAACCTTGTGTGGGGTTATTATTAATATGTATGTCTATTAAATTATGTTCCTCTAAGAAATCATTAAAATTCTCTATATTACAAGATAACAGTACAATATTATTACTTTTGTTATTAAATTCTTGGCATTACTTAATTAGAAAAATATTAAAACTAAAAAAAAAACACAATTGTAAAACGGATGGATAGGCACCATTCATAATTCGTACGGAGGAGTATTTGGCGCGTTTCGTGGTGTCAGTCAGATTTATTTTCGATTATTCAAAAATTGTTACAAAGTGGATTTTGTGCAGTGAAAGTGGTGTTATTTTGATGCACAAGCATCCGTGTTGGTGTGCAATTATACAGAATCATTGAAAACAAGTCTTATGATGTGTTTGATGTTGTGGTGAAGATCACTATAAAAAGTGGTTTTATCCATTTCATCAGTCACCATCATGAACTCTGTTACCATTCAATTCGCACCAAGCACTCCCTAGATGCGTTAAAATGTGTGACACCCATATTTTAACGTAAAATTCATTTCATTCATTCATTTCACCCACTCATTATTTCATACGACTACAGATAAAATATATACTAAAGACTTGGCTGTATGGGCTAGACCCTTTGCCTTCCCTAAAATATAGGGAGAATTAAAAAAAAAACCAAACACTAATCACAGTGCGTGACGTCATTTGTGGGCAATCATGAATGGAACGGGTATACTAGAGTGCGCGCCAGATAAGTCTGTGCGTGGTCATAATTGGAACAAAAATTTCGTCTGCTGTCTTGTTTATCTAGTAGTGTCAATGTTAGCCAGCAGCGCCACCCATATCGCGCAGACTTACCTGGAGCGCACTCTACCTATTAGTTTCGCAATGGATACGACTCTCAGAGTAAATACGACTACAAATGACGTCAAGCGCGGTCATATTCTTATCCTGGTCTTTTGGCGGCATTTTTAAACAAACAATAATAGAACATGATTTTGAATACCTAAAAGAAACCTAAATAAGGTAGGTAGGTACCTAAATAATAGTTATTTGTTAAACAACAGTGCAAAGTTGCTAATTAACTATACTAAAATTAATACAAAAAAAAAATTGGAATCCTGAGCGTTAGCGAGGGAATCAAAAGTAAAAAATCTCTGCATTCGAGTGCAACACATAACTTTTCATCCCACCTCAGCGAGGAAATGGCTAAATGCAAAAAAATTACAATCACATTATTAATTCAAAACTGGTCGCTATTCTTGCCGGGTCTATGGTCTAGATTTGAATGAAAATTTTTGACATTAAATACTCATTAAAGTTAATTGACGTCTCTGAGTGTGGCAGTGAGGTTTTAACAAATAAAAAAAAATGCTTTATAAATTCGGCACCATGAAGGTAGAAGAGAAGTAAATAGGTTTAATGATGTTTTGAATTCACAAACTCAGTGCACACGATGTTCTAAATTAAAATTTACTGTAACCTCTAAAAATAATAAATAAATAAAAAAAGCTTTTTCCCTCAGTTATCGAAGAGCAAAAAAAATCTTTTCGAGACGGTGGGATGAAAATAAAATTTCTACTTTTAGTGGAATAAGTACCCTACCCATGACGATTAAAATACTGTCTGAAAATTAATCAATTATATTTATTAATAAAATTGATCCCCTATTATATTCTTGATGCGGTAATCGAATCCGTGTCCTCCGCAATCCTGGTTGATGTCTATGAACCTAACTAGGTTAATGATATAAATTACCACTCTGCCAATCAATACGTCTAACCACAGTTTTATTTGTAATTTTGTTGTTTTAATTTTAATTGTGTTGTTTTTTCTAACATTTACACATACTTTAATGTTCAAATAAAAATCAAAAATAATTATTATAAACTGCCTTTGAATTCCACAGGCGAACGAATGGTGTACAACAGGAGTGGAACTGCTAGCAGGCGAAGGTGGTCTTCTTGCAGTGGACAAACTCCTAGAAGACGCGAAGACCTTCGGCCTGACTGCTCCCGAGGAGTTCCGCGAGATGCTGATGCAGTCTGCTACTCAGGAGACCAGGGCTTTAGTCACCCAGGTTGGAAAATTTTGCTCTTTTGAAGGACCTATTGGCCGAGAGGCCTTTACAGCATCTACCGTGTTTTTTGGAGAAGGCGTTGTCCCCAAGCCCTGCAGTCGGCCTCTCCCAGTGACGGTACCTCCACAACAGGCGTCCCCCATGGGGGAACGGCGTCTCCCTAGGGAGATGCACTGCCGCGGAGAGCCTAAAAGGGGCCCGAGTCGGGGCTTGTATCGGCAGGCCTGAGGCTGCCTCTAAAGGCACGGACCTCGGCTCAGGCGTGCCGTGTAGTGGGGGGAGGGGAAAAATTTGCTGTGACATGCATCTTTATTATAGCAGCTGCGGTTACATTAGGTCGAAGGTCCTGATTTATCGGTCAAGTATCAAGCTTTATGTTTATTAATCCATTTCCAACATTCAAGTAAGTGTATTTCATTATTGTATTACATATTAAAATTACTAAAGGCCTTGTGGTGGCAGCAGAGCAGAATGTAATGGTCAACCCCCCTATAACTCTCGCGGATGTCGTACTAGGCGACTAAGGGGTTAAGACAGCAATGAGTAATGGGCAGCAGCGTTCCTCTTATACCACCTAGCAATGTACTGCGATTTCCGTGCCTGATAAATGGCCGTAGGCCATATTACCACCACTTATTACATGGGACCTAACCCAAGTGGCTAAAAGTGGGTGTTATTACACCTCTGCTTACGCCTTCGGGGATATAGGCGTGATTTATTTATGTATGTATTAATCCAGCGGCGGTTGAATTACACACTCGAACTGTTCCAATTAAAATAAGAAGCGTTGAAAATAAGGCAAAAAGAAAATGGTTTCCATAAAAGACTGACTCCGGATCACTCTTGCCATTTACAAGTATAATAGCGGGTATTAACATAGGCTATGTTGTCAGGTGTCACAACGGGTAGAAGACGTGTGGCTCATGGTGTCAGTGAAGCGAGCGAGTCTGCAGAAGGCAGCGGCGAAGCCGGCCAGGCCTGTGCAGTCCGTGCCTCCTCAGAGCGCGGCCATCGCCACGCCTAACAACCACCAGGTCAGTGTAGAAGAATGATCTTTATTTATTTTCTGTTTAGGTATTTTTTGACATCATAACATGAAGACAAAGTCGATGGATATTGCATGAGTTAGTTCACAAAGTTCGTTTATGACTTTTTGCTGACAGCACTTACGCACTGTCTGATCCGAATACGATACGAATCCGAAAATTCATTGGTCTAGAAAACTCGGACAGAGATCGGATATAGTGCGTATACCAGAAAAAAGTTATACGGCTACAACGGACCATGAATATCACGCATTTGGATCGAATGTAGTGCGTGTTTTGCCTAGTAGGTATCTCACACACTTCGATGAAAAGTCGTGACAACAAACAAATGAAAATAGAAAGATACTGTCCATCTCAAGTATGATATGTTACCGTTGTTTATTACTGTGTAGGGAGGTAGGTACTCTAGTTACCTACTCAAGTTTGGATAAAAATATTTGTCAATGAAAATGAATGTAAGAACTTGTTTTTAGCTCTGTAGGAAAAATATCTACATCTACCTATCACATATTGATTATAATTTTATGTAAGCTATTTATAATCCTTCTTTAGAATTTCTGTATCTTCATCGTCAGGATATTTCCTTTACAATTTCTCGAACATAGTCATCATCATCCCAAAGTCGTATGTTTGTCTAGGCCTAATAAAAACCTTCATTCATTTTGTCTGTATTTAATAAACATCGTATATAAACTTTCCATCATTCAGTAGTAAATACTGAAAACCTTAAAACTGAAATTCTGTCTACAAAATGAAAATGATATCGATCGTGTCGTGTCTTAAGGTATTTAAGAGATTACCTATATGAATTCACATTTCATGCCTTTCTCCGACAAAGGTAGGCGGAGATCACTTCTTTCCACTAGCTATGATCCTAACACACTTCTTTCGCTCGATACTAGATAGGGCTAATACACTTTATTTTTTGTCACCAGAATTTATATTTGTCATCAAATTGTATCACCAAATAAATAGATCTATCACCAAGAAATATTTTTGTTATCAGATAAACAAAAAGTGTTACCAGGTATGAATTATCAAAATAATGTTAATAGATGTCCAAAATAAGAGATGGGTTGCCAATAAAATTTTAGAGCATTACATGAATATTAACTTCGTTCTAATAATGATAGTTTTATTACATAAATAATAGCTTTTTCCTAAGAATATGTCATCAAATAAAATAGATTTGTGCTCAGGATAGTAGATCTGTGACCAATACATCCATACAATAAATAAGATCCCTGGGGGAAGCATTTGTCCACTCAATACAGAAACGCTACTCAAAGTTTAAGTCCTACTTAACATTTAAGTATGTATTGTCAAAATTGACGTTTTTCATACAAATTCTGACAGGTATTGTCCACTTAACTTTAAAATTTTAGTAGCGTTTCTGTATTCAGGGGTAAGTAGCTCTCTTTTGGTTTGGACAATGATGACGACAACCCTAAATATTTTAAACTTTATGTCTAGTGACATAATATTGATTTATTGGCGATCTATTTAAATTTGTTTGGTTATATACATATTAGGACAAACCTATTATAAAACATACAAAAACATTTATGTGGTACTAGACTCTATATCTCCATGATTTTATGTGATTTATTGTGGAATTTATTTTATATTGTTTGGTAACTACAATCTGGTGACTAATCTAGTATTTTGGGGACAAACCCAAAATAGTAGATTTAGGCAACACAAAACTATTTAAATTGGTGATAGCTTAAATCATTCCCTTTTTTATACATCATAATTATTTTGTAATATAGTACTACATAAACATGTAAAACATGTAATCAACAATGACTAGAGAACAAATGTCTGTGTTCATCACAAACATTTGCCCCACCAGGAATCGAACCTGAGACCTCTTGGTCAGCCGAGGTCGAAACCGGCCGCCATATACGTCTGACACTATAATATGACCGTCGCAAACCGATACAGTTCCAGAGATCGTGTTTGTGACTGCTATTTACCCGCTCGACTACTTTCTGGCGACTGCGCAGGCGCACATAATAATTAATATTCAGCGAGCGATCCACCGGCACTGGCCCGCGCATCCTAACGAAAGTTTTACACGCCATACCGTTTACGGTTGTCGTGCTTGTGCTTTCAAATTCCCGTTTAATACATAATTTATTATACAATATCGTTTATCTTAGTAATGGTGTTACCAAACCAACCGATGCAACTGACCACGGTTGATGGCTCTTGCTATAGCTTTCTGAGTTCTGTGCCGTTTCAATGTCAATTTCAATTAATAATGTCGAGTGGCGATCTTTGTAATATTTTGGTAATACTCTAACCCAGTATCTATCATTATCTCTTTGACGTCCTCACTTCACTTCTGGGACATAGAATGGAGAGAATAGATATTTTGGCCACCATTCAATGACCAACCAGCCTTAGCAAACATTGCTTAGTTTACGCCATCGTCAGCCAAATGCGCTAGTTATTATCTTTCCGGTTATATTATAAATGAGTTCAATTATTACTTTATGAAATACGGGCTTAGTTTTTATTTGTTTGTTCCACAGGAGTTCAAATCATAAAAGTGTCAAACATAATGATGCTTTTGCTGGAGTAAAAGAAATTGTATTTTAAATTATTAGATAAAGTTTTTCGTATTATTAAAGGTCTAATATAGGTCTTTGATAAATCTAAAAAACTGTAGAGTTGTTTTTTACACCTCTGTCTGTCTGTTTTGTAATAACTTGATTTGTAAGATCAACAGGCGGGTATATTCCGTAATACGAACATAGAAATACTACTCAAAGTCTTGTTAATCTATGTAGTCATTAAGCCTTCAGTACAAAAAAACATTACCAGTGATGAAGTGAGTACGCGAAATGTTGCAAAAACGGTGATAGAAAGTGCGCACGCGCATAGGTCGCGCGCGACGCGGTGTCAAAGCGTGCTCTCTTGTGCAGCTTTCAAACCGTAGCGCATAATGATATGACATCATTGGCACGTTCATGCTTTCTATTATCATTTCAAATATAGAACATGTCGGCCCTTGGTCGTGTTACACATATTTAATACGGTGTTGTTGTTACTAAAAAATGTGGTTTAAATTTTCATTCAATACTTGTGTGCCTACTTTTTAATGTTCAAATGATATTTATGTTGGCCCTTACACACGTGAGGAAAATACATACACGGATTTTGACCCCATACCTTGATAGAAATAGTTTGGTTGCGATAACACCAACAAGTTTAATAAAAACTTAAGTATGTTAAAGAAAAGTATTCTTTGTTTCTATGTTATTGTCAAATTTGAAAAAGGTCCATCATAAACAAGTATTATGTGGAGCCCGTGGGTGCAGTGGCTAGCTAGTCTAAGCAATGTTCGCTAAGGCCGGTCATTGGATGGGTCACCAAAATATATAGTGGCAATTGTCTAACGTTGTCGTATGCTTCAGTAGTTTTTACATGTTTTTCTGCATTATCTTTCTGATCATCCCCTTGAATTCGCTCGAATTTTTAACACATTTTTTAATAGTAAGTAATTTGAGTGGTCCTAAAATAATACGGACACGCACAGGGTTCTTTATATTAAGTTGTCAAGCATATTCTATTTCCAGCAAGCTTAGGTATGTCCACACTGCCGTACGTTACGCTTTAATTTACTCTCGGTACACAACAAGAACCACAATTTGTTAGGTCTCGTTCTGTTATCGCATGAAATTTCAGACGTATTGACTTCCTACGCCATGCCATCCGATAAGGGAGTTTATTATTTATTATTTAGAGCACTGTTGCACTTGCGTAGTTTGCCGTAAATGGCGTTATAATTTACCAAGAGAATTTATGGACCGGGCAGTAAGATGTTTATATTTGTTCGTCATCCAGGTACCACAGCAGGTTCTTACAGACTAGGTACTTACTGTGGACTCGGTGTTAGGTGAACGTTGCATCAGCATTCATCATCAGATTCCTGGCTTTCTCTTTCTTTTGTGATATTTTAAAAACATTCATAGATTTATAAAAGTGTTTAGCTATTTGTAGAGATATGCTTACATAGTTAATTCCCAGAAACTAAGTCAGACTAAGTAACAACCAAGACTTGGCTTTACGTGTATTACTACATTGATTTCTTTTCAACTTTTCCCATTGGAAAAGTTAACAGTTAGTTTCTAATTTCTTGCCATAAACAAAAGTCATAGTTCAATAATTACATGTTTATGAAGTTGGTTGATCAATAGAATAATGTTGTTTCAATTTGCATTCCGAACATGTAGGTACTCATGCGAGTTATCATAAAACGACGTTAGGTATATATTTATGGGTGTCTCAGTGAAAGTGCCGATGGTACCTACCATAACCATATGGTTCTGGCGCAATATCCGTAAATACATTTGATCGGGCTAGTGTTACATATACCTACGACAAACATATTATATGTATTTGCATGGTGAACCGTCCATTATTGTCTTGGGCCGATTTCCTGGAAACATTCGTCGATTTCACAACACGTAGACATTAAGTTTCTTTCCCTGAAGACCGATGAGTGAGTGCATCTTTTGACTAAAAGCGTTCCAAAGCCAAAATTAGACCGGTTTCCCAAAAAACTTACTGTCTCTTGTCAGAACTCCCAAAAGGAACGGTTCGGTTATTTAGATGCTATTTTAGGACACATTAAACTCAAAAACATGATGTATATTTATAGACAAACCAATTAAATGGTTTACGTGAAAATGGCAGCCGATAGTGAACGAACCGGAACTAAGAGTGCAGATAGATATTTTTAGAAAAGTTTTATGGGATTTCTCTTGCATTGATTAGAGCTATACTTGCTTTATTAATACCAGTATGCAAATTGTTAGCGGTTTCTTTTGGTGCAGCACGTCGCTGCATTCGCAGTAGCGTGTGATGTTACAAAATCAGAGTTTATTGAATTCCAATCAGCAAAGTAAACGATCCCTAAATGGCATTAGGTTGCGCAACGAAGGCCCTCGCTTGGCGAGCAATCAGGCTCAATTTGATCAACGCTCAACGACCCGTCTACTCATTTGGAAAGTTCGTGACCTTAGATTACCGCTCACCATCTGCTGGCGCCTGTTTGTGTTGCAAATGCTTGCACAGAAATGTTTACTTGTCATTCAAGTTAACAATACAAATGGATTTGTTTAAATTTCGCCTTTATTTTCAAGGCCAGAATTAACATTATTAATTCATACGAACTTTCTGTCCATTAGGAAGGTTTGATCGTCAGCATTGGGGGAATTAAAAGGGCTAATGTTGATGATCTCGGTTAGCTGTATCACTAAATGACAATGACGCAATACGTGTAGATAGTAGGTAGTAATAAACACTTGATCTGTCCATCTGTTCCATCCAATAAATGAACAGTTAGAACTCACCTTCAAAAGGGGTCACCTGTCTTATCACAAAATATGTTTCAGTCCTTTCCTACTATTTATGAAACAAGCAAGAAGTTTGTTTCATAAATAGTATTAACATAAACTTATATTAAATCATAAAGTTTATTGGTGAACACATTTCTTTTTAGCAATATTTCTTATTCTAAATTAATTATTAATTGAATATTTATTATTGGAAATTCACGGTAAATCTCAGTAGCACTCTATGGTGCTCAACAATGTTGTTTGAAGTTTATATATTGCGCATAAAACAAAACAAGTACCTAGCACGGGACGTGGACAAAATCTCTCTCACTTGACAGTGTTTTGTTGTCTCGGGATTTAGTGGGAGTTAGAGCGAGAGGAACATGTTTTCTTTTCCCTGAGGAGATTTTGTCCACTTCCTGTGCTAGGCGCACAGGCTAAATAAATTCCATAAAAAATAAATTGCTGACAGTGTGCTGACAAAGCAACTTCCCGTTCGGAGGAATGCTGGTATCAAGGCGAGTAGGTGATAGGATCCTGCCCGATAGGCAGGTCTACGTCATCATGGGCTTGATCGAATGTGCGAGAGCTATTCAATGCCATTATACCGATATCACGTGGGAGTCAACGTTAACGTCGAACATTGGTAGTAATGTGTCATTTTTATCATTAAATTAATGAAATTAATGTTTCATTATTCAAAATGAGTCATTGTGGATCTTCCGGGCTTACTAATTAATTATGTATTGTTACCGTTTTTATAATACGATTTGCTGAGTTGGTAATGTTTATAGACCGGATTACTAATTATGTATTATTTGCCGTTTTTACAATACGATTTACTGAGTTAGTAATGTTTAAAAATCGGTAATTAATTTTCTTTAATCTTTCTTTTTATGTTAAATAATGTTCAGAAAGCTGTCTATTGGCCAAGAAGTCTCAGGTTCGAATCAGGGTAGTGGCAAGTGTTTTTGTGATGAACATAGCCATTTGGTCTGAAGAAAGTCCTATTTGTTTATTTATGTTCATGTAGAATATTTACTTTATCTGCTTACTTTGGGCTATATGATAGATGTAAATGAAAGCAATATTTTATTTCTTAATTTATTGCCATTAATGTAGATTATTGAAGTATTTTTTGCTTTCACAATGTACAGAAATGGGCTGGAACAAATAATTTAGCAATTTTCAAAATTGTATATCATCCACTGTGCGAGTGACATTTTTTCTCGTGTATCGAGAAGGTAATATTGAAAGCAGAAAACACATGGCATTTAAAGGATTTATTTTACTAACTTTAATAGATTTCCTTTTCAAATCAGTGCCGACTGGTTTAGTACCATAAGTGATTGCCTAACGCTGCAATTCGAATTAGCATACCTAAGGATCTGGATAAATAGCCTTTATTCTTAACCTATTACAGTCGACATTTGTCATTCGCAGGATATACACTTAAAGGGCTTTGCCTGGCTTAAAAGTAACGTCCTGGTTTTATGGGGCGGGTGGTAATTGGATCTGAAAGACTTGGTGCGTACGATGTCAGTGCTGGTAATGCGATACGGTTTTATGGACTATGTTTGAAGCTCCTGCCGTCAAGAATGGCTGCATTCCATTCCCAAGGTGAGCTTAGATTGAAGCGTGTTTTATCTGAGATCTTTAGAGACCATAAAAGCAAGTGTAACAGACTTATGTTGCCTACGAGAGATACTCAAGTGCGTACTTAATAACTGAATGGTTTTTTGTGAGTTTGAGATTACAACAAAGGACTTCAATTAAAATTAATAAGATACGCAATTTGAATGCACGTTGTGAACAATGTGTAACGAGGCGTTGTAACATCATTGTACCTATCTTGTCTCTTTTTTACTGTCAATATTGGAAACTCAGTTTTTATTATTATTTACAGTTACACAATTTGTGTTTCGATTTGTCAAAATTTCTATAAATACAAAATCTATTTATCTATAAGCAGGAGGAGCTCGATGGCGGGTGGGCTTAACGCGATCGGCGTTTTTTGTGTAAATTAAGCAATGTTCGCTAAGATTGCCATTCTCCCTATATTCTACGATCCACAGGGAAGACCTGGGCAGTGGAGACATTAAAGGGCTGGAGATGATGATAATCTATCTCATCCCTAGCCGAGAGATATTTGGGGTGGTATACTTTTATAAAATTTGTTACAATATGCATTATAGTTTCACCGATAAATACAATAGTGGCTATAAGTGTCTTCCATGTCACTAGACTAAGTGTGTACAGCTAGTGAAGCCTACAATAGAATGTGCATCCTGTCGTATACACGTAATACCCGTGTATTGATCCCTTCATGCGTGGATTCTTTAGCACTGCGCCTTGGGAACTTGTGTAGATTAGAAATTATATGCGGTCTCTAAGTGACGTTACATGTAGTCATTTACATTCTCAGTTACCTTAGTCACAGAAAATAAATCGAACTGCACTAAGCCCACCACATTGGCACAGTACGGATTGGTGGGTGGGTATCAACTACTACAAATGCTGTCGGGACCAATTCGGTATAATATATATTTGGTCACCCATCCAATGACCGGCCTTGGCGAACTTTCTTTGTTTAGCTAGCACTTAGCGCCTTATTATTAATTCAGTAACTTATCAACTATTTTCTTTTAGAAATATCATAATTATGGTCATAAGACCCTCTAGACCAGTGGCCAATCTATTTCAACGAACATTGGTAATACAAGTGTATGAAACTGACGTATTACAGAGAAAACAGACATGGCGACCGTCGTGTCAAATATGAGAGAAGCTGTCAAAAATTGTCAAATTTTGTTTTCTATTCGTTCGAATAGATTGGCCTATTGTCTATTTATCTATTCGAACGCATAGATAACAAAAGTATGAAACTGACGTATCGTTTTCTCTGTAATACGTCAGTTTCATACATTTTGTTTTAACTATGTGTTCGATAGATTGGCTACTAGCTAGAGGGTTGATCATTTGATGTCAACTCACTCAAGTGTTCGATCCAAATGTTAACCTGTGGCCGTACCATGAAGTATTAGAGGGATCCAAACGCGGGTGACAAAACGGGACGCCGCTCTACTCGGCCTATAGCGTTGTCTCACTTTAACAATGGGAATTGAGTCGCGTTTAGAGGTGGTGGTAAGGCCCCTGTACGTATATTTCGCAAGAAAACCAAGCTTCCCAACAGTGTGAGCTACTTACAGCCGCACCTGTTTCCTGCGACGACAGTCAGAGCGTGTCAGTATTGTTCCTGTTTTTGTCGAAGCTCCGTTGCTTTTAGAAGTCTTTGTTGTTTAGGAGTCCCGTACTATCGGTAATTGCACGCTTCCCCTATGGGAAAACATTTGGTTCACATGCCGGTGAAGTGTTCACGTAGCTGTGTGGTCCAGAATATCCCGACACGACAGCTACATAACAGTTATAAGATAACTCTATCAGTTTAGTCGTCATCGAAATGTGTCGATAGTTACAATCGACGACGAGGACGAATAGATGTTTATTCTTGTTTTGCTCTAGAGGTGAACTAACACCCATGTTTCGCCAATCAGGTTAGGTGGCGAAACTATTGCCATTTATCGGGCACGGAAATCGCAGCACATTGCCCTGTGGTATAAGAGAAACACTGCTGCCTATTACTCATTGCTGTCTTAACCCTTAGTCGCCTTGTACGACACCCGCGCGAGAGATGGCGTTGGTGACAATTGTATTCTGCTCTGCCATCACCTCACCACACGGCTTTCCGCAGAATGAACACCTAATAAATATAATAATGATAAAATAAAATTTGTAGCCAATTCAAGTTTCATTCGGAGTGTTGGCTTTATTCAATATATTTGCGTCTCTATCACAAACTTTATAGTCTCACTTTGCCATATTAGCGACATGAAATTACCAAAGTGGTCAGCTAAACATCTGAGTCGGTATGCAACCTAAAATAACGTTCACCCACACATCGCCTTGTAAGGAGAGGTGGCTGAACACTTGGAAACGTCGTTTTTAACGTGTGATTTATTTCAAACAAAGAATAAAACGGATCCTGTTTCCAAGTTTTTTCTTCGAGAGTCGAGTTAATTCGTTAATTTTAATTTCATAAAGACACTGATGAAGACTTTTGATTAGACAAATCCAACTACTGAATGTCTGACGCTCGAAACTGATTAGTTTTAATCTCTTTTCAATTGTTTTTGTGTATTAAATTATTAGATGCAAGTAAAAAAATACATAAAAATGTATCCGAAGTTATTAATGACTATTATAATTACATAATTACTCAATAGTACTCTATACAATAATTACTCTACATTACTCGTTTGATTTTAATTTAAACATTATATAAACGTTAGTAAAGACTCGCATCACGACTGTAATTTTTCGAACTTTCTTTGTACTCTACGTTGTTGAATTTTTTATTGAAGATATTATTCTGCACTAATAACTGCTTGAACGTTAAGAAATTAGAAAAATTAAAAGAATTTAGTCAATATCCAGGTATGGGTATTTATAATTTTTTTATTTCAGCCTCCAGCCATGCACAAAAATTATAGACGTCCATTGTTATTCCAATTGTTCCAATACCGTATGGTTTACTACCTAATACTTTTTTTATGTTTTAGTATGAGTAACTATCCCATCATTATATAGCAAAATAATATATGCATTTCCATTTTGCTTTCACAGCACAATAATTTATATACATATAAATATTCACGCACACAGTTTAGTATAAACAACCAAGAACACTTTCATAGCAAAACGGCCAAGAAAAAGAGCACGCCTCTATTTAATTACTTCCTTTTAGTGCGGGTATGATTTTGTAAAATTTACATAATCGCCAAGATTAAAATTTGTATTAAAGTTTCCGGTTGTCGGAGATAGCATCGCGCGCTATAATTGTTTTGTTTTAATTGTTAACAACACACTTGCGCACGCGTAATACCTTGCTTACAACCAAACATTTAAAGGTTGTTCTTGTTAATTCAGGCATTTCAATTTGTGCAACTAATACGATGGAATTTCCACCTACGACACTCAATTCTTGTAGGCGAAACTTGACAGAGACATGTTTGCAACTATTCCATTTATGTATAAGCGATCGAAGTGCCACGGGCTGCATTTCCTGCTTTCAAATTTTAAAACTTATTAATACACACATAAATTTTACTGTTTTTATGGGGTAGGCAGAGGTGTATTCACTCTTGTGGCTGTACCATGAAGTATAAGTGCGATCCAAACGCGGGTGACAAAACGGGACGCCCCTATACTCGGCTTATATTGTCTCACTTAAACAAAGGGAATTGAGTCGCGTTTAGTGTTGGTGGTAAGGCCCCTGCATTTCGCCAGCTTACTTCAGGTCCTATTTAATATGGCCTTAGTCTATTGGTTTATAGTAGTAATTTGCTAGATAGATGTGCACAAGGAACGCTGTTTCCCATTCCTCGTTTTAACATAACTCTTACTGCCGCACTCAGAGACGTCAAATAACTTTAATGAGTACCTAATGTCAAAAAAATTCAATTAAATCTAGACCATAGACCCGGCAAGAATAGCGACTAGTTTTGAATTGTCATTTTTTTGACATTAAGTACTCATTATCGTTGTTTGACGTCTCTGAGTGCGGCAGTTAGTCGCCTTGTGGAATAGCAGCGAGAAAGCCGTGGTGACAGTTATATTCTTCTCTGTCTTCACCACACACACGGTACTAATTCTTATCATTTATATTGAAGAGTTAACACGAACTTTGTCTACTTACTTATTAAACTCTGCTGTCCTACAAACGTGGAAAATACACTAATGCTACTGACGCATCACTGTCATAATTATCGTTACTAACCCACAGCTGCTTCTACAAATGTGTAAAATACACTAATGCAACATTGTTACTAACTCACAGACAAAAATTGTATACGATATGATAACGCGCATCAGGTTAGTGACTGTCAATGGAAGTATTAATCAATTTCTGTCTATGTTCAAGTATCAAGTTCAATGTTAGACAAGCAATAATGACTTGGACGATGACTTGCTAACTGCACTCGCCACCTGCTGATCATCGCATCACACAAAAGATTGACTGGAGCCGTGACCTACTCAATGATTGTGTTTAAATTATGAAGAAATGGTTTCTGGCACTTGTATGTTTCTAGCATGGGTCGTTTTTAAGTGGAAACTTTTCGTAAAGCTTAACGAACCGAAACCGCGTTAAAGCATAAGAGTCAAGTCATGTTTTCACAGTCGAAGCAGAATGTCTTTTTTTCCTGTTGTAAGAATCCTACGTTATTCATTTTGACTCAGGCTTCCATACTGAAAACTTCTTTTGTTGTGCAATGGAAACCGTTGAGGGTTCATAAGAAAAGATTTTAAAACTTATACAGTAGGTGATCATCTTCGAAATACAAATAAAAAGGAGTTCGTTAACATGCTCCGAAACGGGAAGGTGGTCAGAAGCAACTACGTATAAATATGGCAATACTTATAAGTGTGTGCGAATAAATGTGTGCGGTGTAACCGTTAGCAGGGTTTACTGGTAAATTGGCACACAAGAAAGGTTTTACACAACTTTAAAACTTGCTTTGCAATTGCAACTATCACACAAAAATTATAATAGTTGTTATGGTTTAAAAATTGATTATAAATATTTTGTTGATAATTCATATTTATATAGGTTATGAATAAGAAATGATAATTTAATCTTTTCAGTTGAATTCGCCTCTTCTTACTAAACTAGACTCCCGAGTTGCGTGCCAACCTCCAGCGTCCATAATTCTGGTCTCATTTTATTATGTTACTACAAATGTAGATATCATTTAGCAATAAATAGTATCAAATAATAACTCATCTTAACTTTTTTCCAAGCAATATTCCGCCAGCATAAAATCTCCTGATTTTGTAGAATAGTCACTTCGTATTCTGCAAACCGACTTTGTCTATGAATATTTACGCTAGATGTCTTATCCAGACTTACCTGCAAGTCTATGAGAGAAATTGGATGAAAGTACTAATCCTTTCATCTGCACAACTGCGTCGCAATTCTGTTTCAGTTAAAAAAACAAATCACGTACCCGCAACGACCTCGAAATGGCCGGAGTGCGCTCGCGCAGCTCTTTCTTGCAAACTTTATTGAATAAAGTTAACGTTTGATCACGGAATTGCCCTACTATGTGGAGATTTCTCTGAATTTTTAGGATTGAAAGCGTTTTGTTTGGAACAAAATTTTAATTCAAAGCTATTTGAATAGTTACCTAGTAGCTTACTTAATGTTTTCTTTGTCGGTCAATAGGTATTTGTAATATTTGAAATTTCGTCAACTCAACAAGTTTTAATACTACTGCCTAATACATTTTCGTCAAGTATACTACACGGTCATTACCGATCTCGTTAAAATTCATAGATCTCTCAACATTATGAGAACACTGTGTGGTTACTCCAAATTATTCATTGCTTGCACAACTCTTTTGTTAATTATAATGTAAATGGGTATTTAACTCATTACTCTCTTATTTGTTCTGCATTTCTGAGAATGTAAGAGGCATGAAATAGCTTAATTGTTTGCATTTTACGGTCAGGCCAATTAATTTTTTTACGTGGTGTTACATCCTAACATTACGTTGTGTTTATTGTTTAATAACGCCAACGTAATCTAATGTTGTAGTGCGGCTTTTTGATTAGTCGTGACAATTTTCTTTCTATAGCTCTTCCATCATTTTAATCTTCGTAACATTCACACTACACAACTAGAATATTTATCTCAATTGAAATTGAAAGTCAATCGTGCATGTTTAATTATCTCAGCTATTTATCAATAGATCATCGTAGTCAATTGAATAGCAATTATTTACTATATCGTCTGCCGGTTGCGTGTCATTCAGTGTCTTGTGTGATTTGAATTGCAGTGAACTCTGTGTATACTTTAGTGATTTCGTGAAAAAAAAGTATGCCTAACCTTGAACAATGACCCAATACTCTTGTTTTTGCTTACTCGCAATATTTTTTTCGACATTATCAAGTATAAATATTCATCTTTGAGGCAGTTGTTATTCGTTTCAATATAGAAATCACTATTGGTTCGGCGTATTGTGATAGAACATGCATATATTGTGAGCAATGTCGTCTTAATAGAGGATTTCCTAGACGGAGAATAACGCAAGCCGGCCGCAGGCGGCGGCTGGCGCGCACCAACCAGTCTACCCGATGAGCCGTAGCGTAGCGGTCCTGCCGCATGCTGCAAAGGCAATGCTCACGCGACCTCCGCACAGTTCATGCTCTCCTAGTACTTTAATGGTGTCATCAAGTTTAGTGGCTATAAGTTTAGTGGCTATCAATTAACTTTTTGTGACACTTAAATGTTGTTTTCCCTCTCCGGGTACCGTTTTGTGATGCAATTTGAGTGATTGTAAACACAGCTGTTAACTTGTCAGTGACTTCTCCCGGGAGTAGTTTTGTAAACTAATCCGTGACTTCCTTAAACTGGAGTTTAATTTGGAATATTGCATTTGGAATCGTCTCGTCTGCATTCGGAGTGTGGTTGCTTGAGGTTGTCCTGATGAAGCGGTCTACGTGGGTGGACGTGGAAACGGGCGGCCGCCTCGGCTGCAACGGCGAGATCTTCTGGAGCGAATGCCCCGAATGCGATTGCTCTTACTGCAACCCGAACTACGTTTGCGTCTGTAGCGATAAGGTAGACTTTTTTGATGATTGTAGTCGACTTTAAATTATCACCGGTTAATCCAATTGCGTTTATCCCTGGTTCTGTCTGACCGCCATTTATGTTCGACATGATACAGAAAACGTAGATCTTATCTTCTGTTAAGATGAAAGACAAATCAAAGATATAAAGACAAAAGCGATTAAAACTTGATAACTTGCGATGAAAATCATCACCGCACTCGAAAAGAGAGAACTCTTAATTATTATTTCAGATAAAATTCAACAGTTCTTATGTCCTAGCGTATGAAGAACAAATATTGGTAGATACTCAATTTCAAGGTCTAACGACGCATAAAGACTAAATTTTATGCATGGCGTCTTGAACACTTTGAGCGGCAAATTAATTTCTTGCACATAATGCGAACGCCATAAACACTCACTATAGAAATTGTGATTTACATCGAATGCCGTGAGCAGTGACATACTTTCTTTAATGCAAATCGATAAATAATGCAAAAACAATTCGTTCGATTGGCCTTCGCACCGTATAATGAGCCATTGATGACAGTATTCTCAAACCGAGAAAACATCTATTGAGAGCATATTTAATGACTTCCCTTTGCTGCTTTCAGTGCTTGATAAACAAAAGTAAGTCGTTGTATCACTTTGCGATTTAGGTTGTTGGGCTCAAAGCATTGTGCCTAAGCCCGGCGTACATAAATCTCGCCTATTTATGCCGGAAGGGATAAGCAGAGGTGTATTTTAACACCTACATTTCGCCAACTATGTAAAGTTGCTAGGTTGCCTTGTGCGATACCCGCGGAAGAAATTAGGGGTGGTGACAATTTATTATTGTTAAGCCGTGTGGTGACGGTATTCTGCTCTAGCGTCACCACACGGCTTATAACGTTATTTCCATATATAGGGGCAGGTGGCCATATAAATTTAGAAAATTACAGCCCCACATTAGGCTTTCTCAAAGAAACGGGATGTGGTTTGCATTGTATGTAGGTAATCAATAAAGCGTTTACACGACTGTGTTTCTAATACATTATTTTGGCCCTTAATTTGACTACCTATTCGAAAGTAGTATTTCACTACTTTCGAATTAAGCGTTATTTTTTGTTATTAATTTTAGCTTATTGTCTTATTATTAATTTCGCTTCTTCATCTGGACACAAACTATTTTCACGCCTACTGTGCTCAAAGTTTTTAAATTACAATAAATATACATGTCTGAATAACGTTGCGAGCGCGATTAAAATGCAGAATCGCAATTTAAAGTTTCACCTTGGAATAAAATTCTTTGGTTTCATCATTATTGTTTGATGCCCAAATAAGTCTTAAACGATCGCGATGATCTTGCCTGCCATAACAGTTTTATGAATGTCTGATTTCTTTATTTACTGCCTGAGCTTCAAACACATCACTATTTTTATGTATTGCCTCTACCTCTTTGTCTGCAGTCTTTCAATTGGAATAATAGAGACACGTTGCCATGAAGCCTTTTCGGTCTTTTTCGGCTCGCTTTCTTGACTTTTTAATGTTGGCCATAGAATTTGGAAGAAAGTGAAACTAGATTCTTTCTGAAACCACTGTCGGTCAAAGAAACATGTAATCTGTAAGCAAATTACTACGAGTCATTTCTTTGTCATTGGTTTGGGTAATTTCGTGATTCTAAAATGTCTATCGCATTGTCAAAAGGTCGTGGTTTTAGATTTGCAATGTATTTTGGATCGATAATCGTTCGCTATAAAGAAACACATTTTTTAACTACAGTCTTTTGTATAATTTTGTTCATAAAATATTAAATGTCTACAAAATTATGATACTCTTAACAGTATTTATCGTATTCAATGGTCTACTAGGACTCTGGGTAATTGAGGTAAACAAAATAGTGTTAATGTATTAAATTTGCTGACCTTCAAGAATAGGTTCCATATTTTCTTAAACAAACCCCCGGACCCCCGTGTTGTATCTTAAAATCCATAAACATGGATTATCGAGGAACACCATAGTTGTAAGCGTCACAAATTTCAAAAGTATTAAGCAAAGAATTATGGTAATGAACATTGCTAAACATAGGGATTCTGTAATTAAAACGAGTTGCCGGTTACCAATAACTATTTCAAAAGCTCCAGTTGGGTAATTGTATTTTTTTTAATTTCTGCCTCGATATAGTAAAAAGCCAATAATTATTTTATATGTATTGCAAAAGTTTAGTAATCTTACGTTTGAATTTCGTGCATTCCGCAAGCCAAGGACGACGACACGGAAGCATGCTTTAATTAAAATGCTTGATAACGAGTGTGTTCTGCAACTTTCAATTAATATTTTAAAGTTTATGAACATTAAAAGAAAATTATAAAACATATTCATGTAACTTATTTGATCCAGAGAAAACAATTCTCTGGATCAACTTTGGTATTATTTGCCATTGGACACAATTAGTAGAGCAACAAACAAACAAAGTAGAGCAGTTTTTTCGCTTTGTGCACTTTGTGTTAGGCATAGGTACTCGTAGAATAAACAAAATCATGTCCAATTCTTAAATATTTTACTATAGAGCTTTTTAAACCGCACAGGACCTGTTTTCTAAATAGATCTATAACGCCATTATATTCATTTTATATTTTTATCAATATCAATTTAGTTCGATTTCAACATTGTAAAATATATGTATTACAAAATAAATATATGTATAAACATTTTTGTCTAAATTTAAACTGATTTATTAGATTTACGACGTTTTTTTATTTTTTATAATTAGCTAAGAGACGTTAGGCCGGTATCAATTCCAGTAGGAGTCACATTATTGCTAGGTCAAAACATTTATAATATTACATTATTAAATTTGCAGTTGAGAAATTACCGTTTTTTAAGTCAGTGTATTTCCTACGCTTGTCGCTTTTCATGACTGAAATTATATAACATAAACAACCGCCATTTCACATGATGAGTCAGTTACGTAAAATGCCACGAAGAGAATTAGTCTAAGTAGTGTTATATAAACTTTTTTAAAAGCTTATCATTTATTATACTGTTATACTTAAGTAAATAATTTGGGTGCGTTTAAGTCGGTTATAATTAAAATCTCATTAAAAGTATATAAAAAATATTTGATACAAGGCGATTATCAAAGTGGAGCAGTGTGGTTCCGCACAACGTTGCAGCATGCAGAAAATCGGAGCCAAACGCTCGCTGCACTAATAACTGTGCTAAGATGTGTTTGTCAGTGTAAATCCCACTTTTGGATCCCATTTTTTAGATATTCACGATGGATCCCAATTGCTATTTCCATTGAATACCATGTGTGTACTTTTCAGAAGTGATTTCCGTAAAAAAATGTATTGATCATAGTCTAATAAGTAGGTCTTGCCTACTATTTCTATAATACACGCTCTACATGATAATGTATGATCAACGGAACTCTAGACTAGCCCAAACTGTCAAATCTCTTAAAACAATGTCAACCTTAACTTATTTTTAGTAACGCAGAAAGTCGATTGGGTAAATTTAAATTACGAAATATGAATATAATTAATGTCCTCAACTCCTCACCTCTGTCTTCACAACTGTTCGACCTCAGTGTGAATATTACTTTAAGCTGTCTACTTGCATGAATGTTTGACTTTAATTAGCACTTGTTATTACTTAATAAGCCGATTACATGGCCGAGTTTTTGGTATTAGTCTATTATGTAGTAAACAAGTACCGCATACTTTAGGTTTCTACAGGGTGCATAAAGAATATAATATTTTTAATCTGGTCTCTCTAAAACCCCTAATTTACCAGTTTTAATAGAATATTTGTTATCTTGTGACTGTTTAAACAAATACATACATACATACATATATCACGCCTTTCTCCCACAGGGGTAGGCAGAGATCACTTCTTTCCACTTGCTACGATCCTTACATACTTCAATACATTCATTATTATTAATGTTTATCATGATAGCCGTGTCAGGTGTGACGGTGGACCAGTGATAGTTGGCAATAGAATCCCACCTAGGAATTAAAATAGCTGGCGAACTTTTGGTGTTATTCTGCCTACCCTTTCAGGAATAGGTAGGCCTGATTTATATGTCTATGTATGTTTATTATTTCTACTTAATTAAGTTCTTTCCCTCTTACCAACCAGAACCTCTGTTTCGAATAACAAATACAACTAATTTACTCCAAACTAAAAAACTTATAAGATTAACATGAGAATGAAAAATGAGATGTAACGGTTAATGGTCATGACTGTGTTCAGTCAAAAGGTGAATAAGTTAGTAAAAATTTTAAACTTTTCCGGAATTTCAACTTTAATATTTTCAGCCCAAAGTGCAAATTCCATTTAGAAAATTAGGCACTTTAACCTGAGTTCTATTGACTGTAAGTACGTATAACATACATTACTCTTTCTAGTGGTATTAGAACCCACGACCTAAATAAATTAGTGTTTCGTCACGGCTCTTAATGATGTCGAATATCAGCTTTAAATATTAATTTCACAAACGATTAATAATGAAAGTATATAACTATGAAGATGGATTTCGTAGGCACATATTTACTCACATTTTAAAATATCTTATTCATACTTTCACAGTGTTGCGTTGATCCGTCGCGAATCAATAATATTGTTACTGCATATAATTATTTACAGTGAAGTAATGATATTTACACATCATTAAATCACGAACACGCTTGAGAAACGACTAAGGTTAAAACTTAAAACCTATGTCGTAAATTTTTTGACATTGAATATACCTTATAGTACCTTTCTATTTTATCTGTATTAACTGTGTTTTTTGCCTATTTGGAGTCAATTCATTAATCGATCAGAGACTAGATACTGTAATGTAAACAATTAAATTATCAAACCATTTATATTTTTGACTATGTAAATTATTAATAACTAACGTGACTAACATGCGAAAATCCATTAGTTATACTTAGTGAATGCTACATAATTTTTTTTTATTAAAAACTAGATCATGAGGCATTGAGAACAAAGTTTACATTTTTGTGCGTAATAAACAAACATGGGTATACTTAGCAAAGCTAGGTTATGTCGCACGAGACTGCAATTATCTGCCAATGCACTTACTACCGCACACAGAGACGTCAATTAACGTTAATTAATACTTAATGTCAAAAAATGACAATTCAAAACTAGTCGCTATTCTTGCCGAGTCTATGGTCGAAATATAAATGATTTTTTTTTACATTCAGTACTCATTAAAGCTATTTAACGTCTCTGAGTGCGGCAGTCAGAGCTTTAACGTTAAATTTAAACTTCACATTTAAATAATACATGTAATTAGACTCTAACATCACAGTGTAATGTCAACATCGTCAATTAAGTGAACATCGGCGTTCCAACAATACCGTTTCACATTAAGAAGGCTTTAAAATTACACGTTTCTCGTCCATTGGCAAGCTGTAATGCCGACAGAGTCTCATAGTGCAAAACCTATCAGTAATCATTCAGCTACTAATTATATTATACAGGGTTAATTGTT
Source organism: Cataclysta lemnata (assembly GCA_963931975.1). Taxonomy (NCBI): domain Eukaryota; kingdom Metazoa; phylum Arthropoda; class Insecta; order Lepidoptera; family Crambidae; genus Cataclysta; species Cataclysta lemnata. Next base: position 4,372,140 of record OZ008340.1, on the reverse strand, counting down.
AAGTAAGTACCAGCAACCTCCCAGGACTAGATAGCTAGATCATAAGCAATTAAGGACGTTTGTTCTGTGACTTTCGATAATTCGTTAGAAATTACTTTTATACAAAAATAAATATTAATCCAATTCACCGCTCGAATTTTAATAACTCTATATTGAAAAATCATACTTTTTCAAAGAATTGTTATGTTAAAACTCGTAAGACAAACGTTATTGTTTATAATGATATCTAGTTCTGCGAGATGTTGGAGTGTATATAGACTTCGAATGACTATAATTAGTGTAGCTAGAGCTTAGGGCTAATTTGCTTGTTCATAAATAGTTCAAATATCCGAAAAATATTATTCCAAATATTTTTCGGAAAAGTAAAAAAAACGATAAAAATGTGGCTCTACCTTCTACTTTGATATATTTATATTATTATGTACATTTTCCGTTAAGAGGTTTTCACTGTTAATTACTAACAGGAGTAAAAAATATCTGCAGTGACAACGATGGAGAGTGACTACGACGTCAGCTCTCCAAGAAATCGTCCCATTGTCTTAAAGAATAGAGTATGGGACAACGGTGTTAACAAAATTTCCCTTTCTCTTGACTAACTAACGACATATTTTTCTGCGGATCTTCTCTCTATCACTATCTCTAAGTTTTTACTGAATGCTCACTCAACTATGGACCGTAGCAGCTGCTATTTTGATTACTGCCTTCCCGTATATGCGAGGGAAATAATTTGCCATTAGTTAGACGGTTGCAATTTCACGAGCAGAAAATGTTTCACCTCCTTCCACCTGGTGATCGTTGCCAGCAACAAATTCTAACTAAAAGACACGACTGTTATCATTGTTGTCAACTTTAATTGATTGCCACTAAGAGAAGCCAGGGTAGTAGCTAGAACGCCCAACCTGCTATTTTTTAAACTGCGTAATGTTCGCAAAGTTCATTCTTTGGATGGGTTACGAATAACTGTCGCTAGACTTTTAGCTCCAACATTATTTCCACCATTTTGTTAGGCATGTTTATTTATTTATTTAGGAATAACAAATAGTCATACATTAAAGAACTAAGGTAATAAGTGGTACACATTAACAACATATTGTTCCAACAGGATTGACAAATGTTAAGCTGTTGATCCTGTATAAGTTACGGTAAAAGAAAACATGATTTGGTGAAGAAATTATTATATTTCTTTGGCACCAGACAGTCGGTATACTCCGTTAGTGTTTGAATATTTGGGAATATCAATTGAAAGAAAAGAAGGCGCTTCTACCATAGACTTAAAACATAGGCGTAGCCACAGAGAATGTTCAAACGTAACCTAATATTATTAAAGATAGATTTTAATTGGATACTTCAAGGTATTAACGGCTTTATAGTATAGAGTCGTCGTCGAGGTCCCAACCCGCACTTAGCCCGAGTGGTAGCTTATAGCGCATTTTTCCATTGTAATATTGTATAGATGATGAAGATGAAACAAATAACCCTAACAATAATATTGGCGGCTACTCCTGCAGTTCTTTATTATTTATTTTGTTCTTAAGAAGATTTAATATATAGGGTATAAAAGCAGGAGTAGTATAACGAAATGCGACTCACTCGCGCGTACTACTGGACAGAGTCTAAGTAAGCGGCTGTTGTATCCGGCGGAGCTCACAGAGTCTTCCAAGTTTAGACTAGGCAGAGTGTGATTTTACTTCATCACACGGTTTACTTCATCACACATTAATGTATGGAAGTGAAATTTGGGTATGGGAGAAGAGGCATGAAAGAAATTCAGTAGAAATGAGAGCACTGAGGAGCATGGCCGGGGTAAGGCTGAGCGATCGATTGTATAACAGTGTGATAAAAGAAAGGTGTGGTTTGAAAGAAGATGTAATGACAAGGATTGAGAAAGGGATGCTCTCATGGTTTGGTCACGTCGAAAAATGGTTGAAAGGAGAATGACAAAAAGGATTTACATGGCGAAAGTGAATGGAGAAATGGGAAGGGGAAGGCTTAGGCGGATCTTTCATAATAAAATTGAAAGTCTATTAAAAAGGGCCAGGTCAAGAGTACCCGAAACCGACGGGCATGCATGAAGAGATTGATGAGATTGGATGAAGCGAAAGAAGTATGTAAGGATCGTAGCAAGTGGAAAGGAGTGATCTCTGCCTACCCCAGCGGGAGAAAGACGTGACATATGTACGTATGTATGTACACGGTTTGTGTGACAGGAGAAGTTAATTTGTGTAGGGAGAAAACTAATATCAAGTAGATGTAATTTATAGACGGACTTGAAACAAGCTTGCTCTACTAAAAGTTATCTGTAACATTCATCTTTATGCATGCGGTGAAAGCCAGGATCAATGGAGCACCAGCTGCATTTATTACGAGATTTTTGCCAAAATTATACGTGTTCGTCTTTACCATTTGGTATACAGTTTCAATAGAAGTCTAGCCAATCTATCCCAGGAACTGGTTAGAAGGTTGTTAAGTTAAGTATTTAATTAACAACAGTGGCAAACATAGTAAAAAGTGAATATTATTTAGGATTTAAAGGTTTAGAGTTTGCAATTTAAAGCAAATTCATGATTGAGTAGTTCACACTGAAATTTTTAACAATAATAATGAAAAAAAATTAGAAGCATAAAATATTTATAATGAGTTAACACAAAAACTAATTGTTTTTAAATTTTATATTATTTGTAAACGCAACATAGTTTTAAATACCTATTACTATAAGCACTTTTACGACATCAACTGTGATTTTATTCCACAAAATCGACGATTGTGTGAAAATCGTACAAACGAAGCACTCGCAGCGATAGAAAACTGATGTTTTACGAATTTTTCGTCTTAGAAACAAAGTTCCGGCGCGCAGACGAATAAAATGGATAGGTATGTTTTAATCGTAAAACCGCTTGTTCCGCTGCTCTATTGGAGGCAGCGAAACGGTATCGTCATTTTTCGATTTCTAATGGTATTAGCATATATCGGGCAGCCTTTCACGCTAGCCTTCAACTACCACACGCTTTTGAAGCCACTTCAAATTTTCTTTTTAAAATTGTTATTCAAGACTGCCAAAATGTTCAGTCGAACTTAAATTCTTCTATGCTCGAGTTCACTAATACCTAAAACAAGCGATTATTATTTAACCGTCAGTTTTTCCATAAGTTTTAGTGTTGGTGAACTCTAGCCTTAAACTTTTAGTGCGCCAAGCACCAAGGACATTAAATAAGGATACATAAACAATAATTGCGTTATTTGTTATTTAATAACTCAGTTATCCCCGACATGGAGTCGGATTGTAGCGGGTTTTATGTGTCAGTGCTGTACTTATTATATTATTTCATAATAATGTGATAGTTTTGTGTTGTTCAGGTTTAAAACTCGAGAGTTTGAGTGTTTAAGTTTACTTACCAAGATTAAAACGATATACATATTACAATGATAATAGCCCAAAAAGTGTGCATTGGTACTGGTAAAATGAATTTTACAATATGATATTGCCGTAGGATATTTAAACAATTAAACAATAGTTGTACCTACATAGTTAAAGTTAACAATTTAGTTGTAAAATTAGTAATCTTAGCAGTGTTGTAGTAAAATAAGATAACTACAAGGAAAATTATTCATTTATATGGCTGAAAATAACTTCAATACCATTTTTAGCTTCGAAGAATATTTTACATCTAATGTGCAGTTATTTTGCTCATCACTTGAGAATTTGTTGCATATAGCATTAATTATATCCTACTCTGCCGTGATTTCGTATATAACGGGATATATTTTATTATTTATAATATTGTCATAACTACTCCTCTTACGGCGGTTCCCAATATTCTATCTACAGTTAAAAGTAAGCTTACTAAAGTTTAGTTGCGTGACATTTTTGTTATATGTATGTATTACGATAAATTGCTAAAGAACTAAGCTGTAGTACGGCTATCTTAAACTGTTGATAGAATATTGGGTTCCGCCTGTTAGTAAAAGTCCTATGTGAGAAGGTTCTAGATACTCCCACGATAAATTAAATTTGGTCGATGATTCATCGATTTTTATTTTGTGGAACAGAGAAATGCGTATTTTATAATTATGTAAATTACAATAACGAACTCCCAATATCCATTAGTATTATTCATGAAAATATTTTTCGATTGAAATTCTATTATTCAGATAGTACAATTACTTCAAAAGTTATAATGTTGTTTCTTTCGGATCCGACATTTTGTTCCCATTTCGAACAACTTAGTATTCCCATAACTCTCATTCATACCAAATTTTTCAACCTTGACCTAGACTTGAAGACTAAAATAATTTTATTATGACCGACACTTATGATGTTTAGGAGCCCAGTCTTACGTCAAGTGTTTCTTTGTCAAAAGAGCACGAGATGACCTCTCTTTCGGCCTCTGCAAACAATGAGTGATTAGCATCTTGCTGAGATGTTAACTGCTTGTTTGCTGAACCAACATGCGGCCATTAGCCCAGTAGTTCATACTTTGATCTGTTGACAGAAGCTGTCATTCATTATACATTGTTTATAAATATGCTTTGTTATATTTGCTTGTAGTAATTCTGTCAAGTCATTTCACAAAGTTGGCGTATCTTTAATCTTAAACATTTTCTACGAGTATAATAGGTATCGATATTCTTCTTGAGTCTGTTCAATAATGTTACAATTAACTACTTTTATGCGCTGTTAAGCACTTTCTTATTAAATTAAGTCTTCGTTACGTTGTATTGAATAAAAAGTCAGTCTGCCACTGCTAAGGATGTATTTCTATGAAATACTTTATTTTTGTTTGAATTTCTTAAATCTTGCTCTGTAAGTGTTGTCTCTTCAAATTGTGGTGTATTTATAATCGATATTAATAGTAAAACTGTACCTCATACTACAATGTCAAGTACATTGTAGTCAACTACTGTCGTTTCTACAAAATAATTCAGTGAATTCATTGAATCAAGTAAAAGACCATAAAATTTATTAGTTCCATACACATCCATCTTCTACTTTTCACCGTTTAGCTCGAATTGATATTAATCTCTGACGCGTGCTCAATAGCCATTACGTCACACAGACATATCAATTTGAACTAAATAGTAATAAAAAAGTTATAACCAGCATTCACGTTTTCACGCATTAAATTTTGCTTCGATATTTGAAGGAAGCCTGGCTTGTGCAATACCGTCTATTAAGTACTCTGAGAAATTTTATTTAGCTTCATAAAATCCTGTTCTCTGAGTTCCCGTCTGTGCAGGATGTGTCTGAATTTCCGGAATACCTACGTCACCAAGAATCTCCTCATTTATGGTCACTTTCTCCGAGTGTTTGAGACAGCAAAAAATACTTACTGAACACGCTTTTGTGACTGGCCGGTCTCTTCGGTTCGCTGCCTGGTACTAGGGCACGGTACCCTCGTTTGCTAAGCGTGGACTTAACAGTACACACAATTAACCTTAAAAAGTTAAGCATAAAGTCCATAGTATGTAATTCTGTAACGATACTCACCTAAATATCAAAGTTCTCGGTAGAAGTAGTAAGTGGGGATTTAAAAAATGCCCCACATTTTTAATACTCTGAAATATTTTTCAGATTGCATTATTATTTTATTCAAATTGCACAACAACAACGTATAGTGAAATACCATAGCTTTGGGACTTGACATTGAAAATCAAAACATTATTAATAGTATTGTCACTATAAGATAAACAAGCTGTAATTATGTGAATATAAATATCAATGTTTTTGTGCCCGATTAATGGCAATAGGCTCGCCACCTATTACATGGGACCTAACATAATTAGCGAAACGTGGGTGCTAGTTCAACTCTGCCTACCCCTTCGGGGAAATAGACGTGATTTATGTATGTATGTAATATCAATATAACGATATCGTATTAAAACGGATTTTAGTTTATATTTAATTTTGGAATCAATGGTCGAGTGTTCAAAGTTTTAGATGTAGCTTTCACTCGTTTTAATTCCATTCCGTTAGTCGGAGCTCATGTTAGCAATTAAGACATCGTGGTCTAACGTGTATTGTTGCAATGGATTTAATCATGGGATATTACTAACATGGCTTAGCTAGACATTACTATTTAGGTTTTACAAACTAAACTATTAGGTATCATGGGGTTTTACCATGTTTGATAGGGTCATTTTACTACTATCAAGCAATCGATGCGATGATGACGTGAATATCATATATTTTTTTATTACTAGGTATTTAGTTTGAATTGATATTTATGTGTGGTGAAATGACTTTTGAGCACGCGCCACAGAGTAACATCAGTGTAAATCAAACGATGAAAAGTAGAGAATTTTTTTTTTTTAAGAAATAAATATTATCGTTTTTTACTTGATTCAATGAATTAAGCAGTAGAAACGATAGATGTATCTATACATGTATCGTTTCTTATACATAGATATTTAAAGTATAGTTTGAGGTCTTATTAGAGGTTTATCATACATGGCATGATACGACAGAACACACGAACTTTTTGCTACCGTTAGCAGAGAATAAGGCTCTATTTTCTTTATTTTTCATTACAACTCCTTGCGGAGACGACAAAAACGAAAGGCAAAGGAATTGTATTGTACGTAACATAATAACTATTTCACTGCTTACAAAGAAACCTTCCGTAAAGACGATTGCTTGGAAAGTAAACCAAAGATGACATGATAGCTGGTACGGTTGACCTACGTACCAATGTATCTAGCGCAATCTGCATACAAGCTCGTGAACTCTCATGATGTAACTACTTCCGCACGAGAAATAATTTCAAGCTAATGACGACACTAATATAAATAAACGTTAATTCAGCCATGAATGGATGTGAAAAGTCTAGTGGCATCTTTGCTTACTCATGCAAAACAATACGCATTGTCAATGATGAAGTGTACAATCATTCATTTGAATATAAAAATATTGTTTGCTGATGGAATGAATCAGCTTCAAATATTTGCCGTTACAATGGATTACTTAATTAAATAATTTCCAAGCTATCCGAACAATGAACATAATTGAGTTGTATTCGCGAAAATCTTTTGGTCTTAATGTTTATTTGATGGGACGTGACAAAACCTTGCAAATCTTCGTTTGCCTAACCGCGATCAATCGAAAATATTAGTGTTATTTATTCAAATGACTGTTTGTTTTTACAAAAAATGCTTTACTTCACAACGTCGATCGTCTATTGTTTCCATAGATAGGTGGAACAATTAATTAAATTCCGCTACTTTGCAGGTAGCTAGTCTGATGACACAGCAAATTTAATGTTAACAGCGCTTACGTTTGTGAGCCAAGATTTTGATTTTCGCTAGTTAGATTAAGCTATACTAGTTTGAAGGTCGTCTCAATGTTTCCAAATGTGACGCCGATGCAACAGTGAGTTTCTAGTGTCCCACTTCCCGGCTCGTTTCCGTGGGACCGGTTATTTTGATTGCTCCGTGATCGCGGCAACTCGATTTTCGTCGCGGAACCGCATGGCTCGTCATCATTTGGGTCAACGCGATTGGTTATTTCTGAAATTTGTCGCCGTGCGTGCGACACGCGCCTGTTTCAGCGGGTTTTCTCGTTCGATTCCCTTTCGAAAAATATTAGAAAACCTTTTGGCATTTGCAAATAAATGCCCACATTTATAATACTAATGTGTCTTGCGAGAAAGCAGCTACTAATTATACATAGTAGAGTTAGTAATTTTATTCGTGCTTAAGGCGTCAGTGAGACTGAAAGTGAGAGAAATGTGTTCTTAGGAGTGGCAACTGGCGATTACTAAAATAACCGAGTCCATGCATATTTTTCACGTTCAAGTCAGGAAGGAGTGTATTTATCCACTAATGATTCTGATGAACTTTCTCCAGATACGGTGGTAAACAAAAATTTTCGAATGAGCTTATTCACTTTTTACGAATAGTAAATATATTACAAAGTTTGTGGTTAGAAAAAGTTCGAAAAATTATAGTCTTGACGCGGGAAACGAACCCGCGTCCTCCGCATTCCGGGCAGATGTCTAAAACACTCGACCAACCAAGACGTTAACGCTAAGCTATAATTTTTCGAACTTATTCTAACCACAAATTTCTTTGTGATAATTTTTCTAACATTTATATAATGTTGAAATAAAAATCAAATTAACAGTTAATTTATTCCCCTTTTTATTTTAACTAAAGATTATTTCCCGACTGTAGCAAAGTCCAGAAGGAGGAATTAATTAACAGAAAATCCTCTTTCTTTCTTAGTTGTCCGGTTTGTCCTTAGTTGAGAATTACACGAGCTGTACATTTTATTTACGTCAACCGCTAAACCAGGATTTGTCTAATCTTATTTACAAATGGACAGTTCTAATGAGACTATTGCTGTTGACTTAAAGGCATTATCACCAAATGTTTCCGGAAGACTATACTTCGACCTCGTTATGCAATTGTATATTATGTGTACATTCAAAACAACGATTACCGCTATCTTCGTGTGAACTGTTGGCCTAATAATTAAGTAAGAAGACTCCGATATGAAATCTCTGAAAACTTTTGAATTGGTAAAGAGTCGGAGTGGAAATATAAGCAGTGATGATTGTGTGCAAGATGAAATAGTCCTGAGGCCGGCCAGGTCCACTCCGAGTATATACAGGAAGGCCAAAGTGAAGAGTTACTTGGTACAATGGGCGCAGGTGGTGGAGGAACTTTCATGGAAGTTGAGAAAGGTGAGCTATGCTCACTCAGATAATGTCGCTAACCCTGTGACTAACATAGTTTAATAATGTGTTGCAAAGTAACATAAGTAATACATGTGCTGTATGCGTACAGTCCTTTTGAAATAAGTACATGCATGGCATTATTTGATATAATATTTTGATTAGCTTTCATTCGTACGTAATATTGTTCTCACACTTTGGTTGTTATTTAATTCATTTGTATCTTTGTACTACAAAGATACAAATGAATTAAACCTACAAAGTTTGTAGGTACACTTACAACGGTAAAGAACGACTTTGCACAAAAAATCACACATTACTCACTGACATAATTATCTTAAAATAAGAAACTGATATAATATTATCCTAAGTTAAGTCTAAGTTACCTTTAATCACCGGGCTGGCATAAAACAATACTTCAACATAGATTGGGCTTAATAACAAAGTATAACACCTCATAATTCAACACTTCTTACTTCAAAGGAACTCATTCAAACCTTGAATTAAAGAATAATTTAGACATGCTTAACATTAAACCTGCAATCAAGTACAAACTAGTGCTAAGTTGCATGTAATCGTATGTTATTACACGGGCAGCCTTTGTAGTTTCTACGTGATATTGTGTATGAGCACAATACCATTGTGAGGAGAAATTATTTTCCCACAATCAGTGAGATGTAATTTGAAAGGCTACGTAAAATGGCTTGATTTCTTCTCGATACACATGTATTATTCATTATTAACATAATGCAGCGTACGCAATATAAGCTTCTTCTAACAACACACAATACACACATTAATATCGTTGACTATTACCGATTATTTAATCTCTATCTCTTATTTCTACGCCCTTATTTTAGATCTTATAAAAATAATGTGGAATAAGTCCCCTGTCCGGCTAGCATTACCATCCAAACACGATATGATATAGCCATTTGTCGTTGAACTTACAAAAATCATTTGATTTTCGACAGTTCAAAGCGATAAATGGAAATATCTTTATGATATAGTTTTAGAGGCTTATTCAAGTGTTAAAATCCAATGATTTTTGACTGTTCACCGCGATAAATGGCTGTATCATATCGTCTGTCGGTGGTCATGCTAGCCGGGCTGGAGTAAATCAGTCTTGATTCACTCCAGGGGTGTCTTAAAAGTCGACCGAGATTGCCGATATAGACCAAAAAGAACCTCGGGCCACCACCAAACCAACAGCATATCCGGATTGGTGACATGCCGGCCGTAAAACCTAAGTCTAACTTGAGCAGTGTGGATGACAGTAATTGAGGTGACAACCTTCCAGGTTATCACCTCAATTACTCTCTCCGTTCATCAGTCTCTCGACATGACCATTTCTATCGCTTTTCTATATATTGATTCATCGGTAGCGCCTTTCTGGTGCGATATGAATCAAAAGAGAATAGATGGCTTAATGATGTTTGATCTATATGAATGGAAGGGGAAACATACTTCCCAGACAAACTGGATTTATGTATGTGTATATGTAAATAATACGCCATTCATTTTACAATTGACGACTAACGCTAACTCCGCCGCACATTACAAATTTGGGTTACCAGAATTCAGATATGCATAATGGCCTCTGAACCTTTTCAACAGTCTTGTGGAAAGCCGATGCATTACCTAATTTGACAAATGAGGTTAGAAAATATTGAAAGCTTACACCTAAGACCCCAACATAATTTTTCTAACTTTTAATAATAACATAAGGTATATGTTGAAATATGAAAAAAAATGTAGTTTAAAATGATACTGTTTGCTTCCCTTGAAAAATAAAATGATAAGAAGAAAATTTAGGTATGAAACTGAAAATGCCCTGAATGTTATGACTTTATTTACATACAATACACCTAAATTACACCTATTTATCCTCGGAAGCGAACGCAGAAGTGATTTAAAACCCATGTTTCGTCAATTTTGTTGGGTCCTATGTACCTAAGGGGGGTAGCCTATTGCCATCTAGTAAATCGCAGTGGTATAAATAAGAGGAACGCTGATGCCCATTACTCATCGTTTTTTGATGCATAGTTAACTCAACCAGTTGTTAAAACTTGTTACTAATGGTTAAATATCAGTCTGATAGTATGACAGTAACTATGCATCAAAAAACTGGCCCGTAGTCGCCTTATACGATAACCTCTGGGCAGATTGGGGGTGGTGACAATTGTATTCAGCTCTGCCGTCAATGAATACAATATATAGCTAAAGACAAAATATTGCGTCAACAGCGATGGGGGAATTCTCAGTCCCACAGCTTCAGCACGTTGCATGTCAAGAGCACAAAGCTGTGGAATGTTAGTTGCAAAATAAATCTTATTGCGAGCGCGTACGGTGGCGACACTTCCCCTGGTGTGATCCTGTACCAGATTACTGTAACGGTCCCTAACGGGGGTTACCCAGCTCTAAAGCGAGTCACACACATCGAATAGAGTAGACCTATATTATAACATCTAATATAAAGATATAATTAATGACCACACACTAGTAAGATACTATAATATATCGCTACTTACTTTCTACTTTTCCTTATATTATCCATATCTTAACATACCTATATTTCGACATCTTAAGATGTCATTTACATGTAAAGCTGTCTCTCGCAAATTGGCCGATATCTTAAGATATTGTAAGGTAAAATATAAAATAATTAATATGTGTAGCGGTCCGTTGAATAGTATGGTGAGCGATACGTCCAAGATAATATATATTTTATAGCATATTCGTTGTGTGTTGTGTGTGATACGCTTAAGTCGGTTACACAACTGTTCCCCTGACATGGGCTGACATCAACCGTTGCACTTGGACCACCAACTCCCAGCTAAACGGAACTTACGCAATTCATCACAAACTACTAAACATTATTTATTAGATAATTACACAGTCGTGATATGTTAATAATCTAAACTGCGTGTCTGCTCCGGACGTATAATATGTCCATTACTGGTATTGTACAATGTATAATTGCGCAATTACCCAAGTGTGCACTTCAACAATTTCTACTTACACAATAACAACAAAAGTCTTCGTCTAATGAGTTGAAATTTCGGTTTTGATATTCGGAACCAGTAAAATCAAAACATCATTTATTGTTGACTAGTGGTCGCCCGCGGCTTCGCTCGCGTTAATGTCGGTTGATAAATAGCCTATAGCCTTCCTCAATAAAGAGACTATACAACACAAAAAGATTTCTTCAATTTGAACAAGTAGTTTCTGAGAATAGCGCGTTTAACCAACCAACCATACAAACAAACAAACTCTTTAGCTTTATAATATTAGTATAGATTGACTATCAGCGTCTTCTTCTTCTCCCTGCCCTGTTCCCAGTCTATCTGGAGTCGGCGCAGTATGTTTCCTCTTCCATTCATATCGGTCAGACGTCATCAAGCCATCCACTCCCTTTTGATTCATATCATCCATCACAGCGTAATGGTGCTAGTGATGAATGAATGTATAGAAAAGAGATAGAACGGACCATGACTATTTATAGAAAAAAAATCAAAATTAGCTACTAATAATCAATCTAGAAAGGCTGCGTGTAGTGTGCCCACCGTCTACCATAATTTAATTGGTTTGGTGCCCATTGGACCTCAAAAATTCGACCCAAAAGCAAAAAGTGCAATTGCAATTATTTATTATCAATAACATTTGACGCTTATTAATTTTAACAATTTCAATCTTAATTCTTAATATTTACATTACATTTACAACTCATCTTTATGGCTCACGGTTGAAAACAATATTAATAATGATAAGAGAGAAATGGCACTTTCTAAAGCGCTTCTTTTGGGAATTTGGTGATCATAAATAACGTTTACGACCACCTATTAAGAACGTCTTGCAAAGTAAAGATTGGGCCGAAATTTATTGCGGGAAGAGACAAACAATACGGTTTGCGGGCTGAGAAAAATTGCAATGTTAACCTTGAATGTTACGTCTTTACCTTACTGACTCAAAATAATGGTTTTCGTAAGTTAATTTACTTTTATGTCCTAAATTTACTTGAAAATTCCTTTTTATTATTATTCCAACTAATTCTGACTACGAAAATTTAATTGTTTTTACAAAATCATAAGACCAACGATACCCAAAGTTTGAGTTCGGCTTAACATTTAAGAAGTATTGTCTAAATTGACGTTAATCCATACAAATTCTGTCAGGTATTGTACACTTAACTTAACAAACATTTAATTTTTAAAAATCAAATGATTGACCTAGTTACGTTGCTCCCAAGCAAATGTACCTACCTAACACATTCATACACAAACCACTTTGCCATCAAGTGCCACGCATGTATGACTTCATACAAAAGTTAACAAAATGCCTTTATTCATATGAGCATAAAAACCATTACATCCTTTCAAATTTTGCCAATTTGTACAATATAATAAGGTAACCTTCGTATTCAACTGGAAGCCAGGGACCGTTTCACAAAACAGGAACATTCATTGGAAGTAGGTACAATTGAAAACGAGTTTATTGAACCGTCGCATCCATAACATATTAAGACCTAGGTACTTATTCTGTTCCCAAAGATTTAGGCCGTAGGCGCACTTGATGAATTGCAATTGCATTTTGACTATTATCGATTTTTTTAAGCCTCAAGATATACACGCTATTCGATTTTAATTTTAACATTATATAAATGTTAGAAAAATTAGTACAAAGAATTTGGTGGTCAGAAAAAGAATTTCGCAGCAAAAGCAGCGGACGCGGGTTCGATTCCCGCCTCAAGATCATAATTTTTCGAAATTCTTTTTCTAACCACCAAATTCTTTTAACATACATACTGTCTGAAACCATATCAGCAGAAATTATGTCGCATCATGTTAGCTCAAATACTTAATAGAAATCTTTCTTGTCTTAGTTTTATTTATACATGAATATAATTCCCTCGCTCCAATGTGTATAATTATTGTATTAGTTAATCTAGAGTACCTATTTAAAATAGGGTTGACAATGACATAGGTATCATGGCACGGCATAAAAACTAATAAAGCTTTAAAACAAGAAAAACCTTAGGCTGCATGCATATACGCATATTAAATACCGATGGACTCTATTTACGTAATCCTAATTCAATGTTAAGAAACTGATAGTTGCAGCTTTTAAGCGAAATCGAGCTTTGCGTCATTACATTTAAAAAACTTGTTATGTTGACATATATTTTATACACATACATAAAAAGAATGCATACAAGTAATGGACGCAATAAATCAATGGTACATATTTATCGTAAACGTAATATATGTGTATGATAAAATTCAAATACACGTTAAATGAAGTGTTGTAAAAATGATAAATCTCATTTCTACAACATATTCTCCAAAGCGAAGACATTCCTGATGGCCAATTCAATAAAGTCCCACTTTGCAATCTCCAATGTAACAGAAAATAACAACGTGCATAATAAAATCCTGACAATTTGACTCGTGTGCTTGTAATTTAGCATCAAATAACATAAACCATAGGGCTGACATTAGATCAGCATTGAGTTTACGGTTCTTGTCATGAATCATGCGCCCCACTGCAGAGCGACGCGTGTATTATGGCCAATCAGTTCAAGTGCACACTCGGGTCATGTATTTATTTCAATTTTCAAACACCACATGTGCTCGATTCCTTTATCATCGAACGTTCCAATATTTTAAGTACCTATACTTCCGTCGTTTCATATGAATATGCTTGTGACAGTCAAGATTGCTCACAGCTTCACAAATCATTTACCTTACACTTGAATGGCGAATCGGAGGCTCCTAATATCACACACAACACTTTTCGTCTGCTTATAAACATCTAATCTGATTATTGGTAATCAGATCGCTTTTTAAATACAAGAACATAAAACTCAAAATTGCGTTGATGCAACAGTAAGCAAGTCTTACCTACTGCCATAAATTAAGAAAAAGGGTTGAATTATTGATCCTAATTTTATTGCGAAAATTAAGTCAAAAAACAATTTTTTGAGAAATCACAAGAGCTGTGTGAGATCATTACATACAAAAGGAACATTAATTAAACTCTCTTTAAAATCCTTCCAAACTCTTAATGAATACTAAAAGGCTTTCATGTAAAAGGTTACTTTATTTTAACGGTTCGATCTGCTCTAACGTCTCGCGGCGCAGTGACGTGAATAACTATCGTCGCTATTTAATTTACTTATTGTCAATTGACGAAAACTATCATAAGTGTTCAATAACTCCCAAGGCCATAGTGTTGGAGATAAGAGAACCAAAGGCAGAACTACTCATGCCTTGATGCATCATGCCGATAAAATTATCGTCATAATGCATCCTCTCTCTGTTTAGTCATATTTGATTCAATAATTATGATTATCATTAGCAATTTCTTCTCATTATGCATAAATATCACTCGCGAATAGCGGACTTTTAGTGAAACGTGTCGGAGTTCTGTAATAACTTTACTGGTTATTTACATAAATACTTACATATACATACCCCTAAGAAGTAAGCAGAGATGTGTTAAAAAATTAAGAGCCTCATTACGCAAATTATGTTAGGTCTTAATGCGTGTTGTTAACCTTGAACTAGAATCAACAGCAGGTTAGATAACAGTGTAGGTGTGTTAACTTTTATCAATCAATGTTGCAACTCGGCTAAACATCATAAAGACGATAATCGCTTGGAGTAATTTAACAGTTTTATAGGCGTGTTGTTGGTAAAATCGTAACAGTTTAAGAAACATTTGAAAAAATACACCGGTACCTAAACGTAGCGAGCTTTCCTAAGCTTTCGTGCTCTTGACCATAAAGTTTTACACTTCAATCGCTCAAAAGTTGTTAGATCGCTTTGCACTTCGAAAAATACATACACACCTACATAGATCTAGCCCATTTCTCCCCGAAAGGGTAGGTAGAGATGAATTAATGCCCACGTTCACCGTGCGGGTCCATTATGTGGCAGAGTGGGAAGTCAGTGGCGGCGTTTGCGGGACTTGTGATCCAAGTGTAGGTTTACGAGGCTCCTTCACAACATGTCAATTGTCAACACTCACCTTCGCCAGCCCGAATTCTCTCTCTGCCCAGCCATATTTGGTAAAATTCCGTGAGAGCCACCTTTGACACAAGTTCCAGTGTAGAACTTACGAAAGCTGTAGCTAAACAAACTAAGATATTTATACAACATACATAAATCACGCCTATATCCCCGAAAGAGTAGGCAGAGGTGAAACTAGCACCCACGTTTCGCCAATTACGTTAGGTCCCATGTAATGGGTGGCGAGCCTATTGCCATTTATCGGGCACAAAAGTCGCAGTACACTGCTATTGCTAGGTGGTATAAGAGGAACGCTGCTACCCGTTGCTCATCATTAATTTATCTTTAGTCGCCTTGTACGACACCCACGGGAGAGATTTGGGGTGGTGACAATTGTATTCTACTCTGCCGTCACCACACGGCCAAGATCTTTCAGTAATTAATATAGGGACCTCTTTTACTGTTATGCAGATTTAGCTGTAGATTGTGTATTAAGTACTCATAAACTTTAATTGACGTCTCCGACTAGGAACGTAAATTCCTCTTATTGAAAAGAGTTAAACATTCGTATTCCGGAGTCGTAGCACGTGCTCTGCGCCGTGTACGCCAGAAACAGAACAATACCCCAGATGTTTCGGTGAATGGCACCAAAGAAAAACCGACAATACACCCCGGACAGTCGCCGAGATCAATAGCTTGAATAGAAGATGAATTCAGCCCTCAGACGTGGCAGGTGGTGCTGGGATCGTGTGAACGCACAAACGGCCCTATTTAGAACCGCTCGAGTTTTAAATTTTTAATCCTCCCACGAACCGGTTCGGTTGAGTTACCCCCGAATACGGATCGAACCCGCGTCCGCCGTCCGTTCGATTCCCGCATCAAGACCATAATTTTTCGAAATTGTTTTTATAACCACCAAAATCTTTGTATGAATACAACTGACAACATTTCAAAAAACAAGTCATGTTAATTACGAAACCATTTGGAGCTTACGTCATTTAAGAATACTAATATTTTTTCATAATTTATTACTTGGTAAAATACATACATGAACAATAGGAGGTCTTATTGCTAAAAGCTCTTCCAGGCAACCTTGGTACTACTACATTAAAAACAAATACTATGATAATTACGTTACCACTATGTATTTTATTACATAAAGTTGTATTACTGAAAATTAAAAGCAATTTAATCAGTAACGCGAACGTTGTCAGTTGTCACTTGATACAAACAAAATCATTTAAATACCTATAGACTTGCTAAAATAGGATATATTTCAAAAATAAAACCAAATTGGTTGACTTAATATATTGTGATATACACTTTCTACTGTTTCACCTATGAAACCCTATATTGA
Organism: Cataclysta lemnata; assembly: GCA_963931975.1. Lineage (NCBI taxonomy): Eukaryota > Metazoa > Arthropoda > Insecta > Lepidoptera > Crambidae > Cataclysta > Cataclysta lemnata. The sequence goes on along the minus strand of OZ008340.1, from coordinate 4,355,104 downwards.
AAACTGGAAGCCGCTCACACAGAGGCAACACGCGCTATACAACACAGAGCGTTGACGTACTAGCCTCATTGCAGTAGCCCCCTTTATTACCTCCGTCGAAAGGAACGATGCTCTATGTAATAGGACAAGTTTTTGTAAAAGTGATCATTGAACTGGTATGTCTTATTATTTTAGTAATATATGTAACTGATCCACAAAAGACAAACTTATCGTTCATTTGATATAAAACGGCACAACTCAAAAACATACTTCGAAACATTTTGTACTCAAAATGTATATCTCTGAGACTTATTTTTGCAACAAAAAAAACTTTTGATTTGTTTATATTTTATTTGTAAAAAGCGATTATGATAAATTAAATGAAAATATTTAAAACGATTGCTTTAATTATGTCTATGTAAATCATCAATATGGTAGACTATTAATACCGTCTTAGAACTGTCTATTTGGATGGATTTGGAAAAGTACAATGTCTACTTTCTTTAGAGATTTTTAATTCTCACTTTCAAATGTTTAATTTGCTTATTTATTACAAAGAAAAGCACTTTGTGGAATTGAATGCGTGAACATTTCAGAAAATATGCTGATATTATTAAATAACTAAATAAAGGGGTAGAAACACGCAATTATTACAAACACCTACACATAACTAACAATACCCTTGGGTAAACAATTTCAAATTACAATTGAAAGTAATTTTAAATATCTAATACACATTAACTAAATACCCAAAGCGTGAAAATATCGTTTTAGCAACATCAACGAATAAAATTTAAATCTATAGGTAATAATGGAGAAAGTTATTCCACGATAGTCACTTTACTGTTGGGACAAAAACGAAATTCGTAAATCGTGTCACACACAGCGTACCCGATTATTGTAGGCCTCGTGCTCAAACTACTTTTTATGTAACACTGTCTGTGCCTTAAGTAGAGCAACCGTCGAGACCGTCGCCCCGGACAAAAGTGGAGGCAACCACTTTTTTTACTGCCCCAACTGAAGTCCGCTACACGAAAGAAGTCCCTTGGCTTAAACCTTAACTCTTTGCAATAAGGACGAAAATAATGTTATCGGAGGGACTTCTTTTGTGGAACGAACTATACACGAGCCCCTTGCATCCCGCCAGTTCCTTAGTCTTGCCTCGAGCAGGCACAGCATGTGCGCAGCGGCGATACCCGACACACGACACGTCACGGCTACGAATTATTTTCCTGTGTTTATTGTTGGTGTTTTGTTTTGTTTCCAATAACTTTTCATGTCCTACGTTGAGAAAATACACACCCACAGAGTTTGAGTGCAGTGCAATGTGTTTTGAATGGACAAATGACTATTAATTTACGATATGGATACAATAAATGTGGTACTAAAAACGGGATACAAAATTGTTAAGGACCTCTCGGAGCTACACAAGCAACAAGTAAGTCGGCCGAGCAACACTAGTTTAGATCGCTGAGGTTTGGTGGTGTCTGTTAGAATATTGTGAAATATATTATTGGAATAGTGACTTTTTAAACAGGATATTAGGGTTACGCACTTCTGACATTATTATTTTTTACACTGGAACTTTTTGAGACCGAAATCTATTTGGATATTTTCTATTCTCTTACTTATCTATCTATCTTTGTTTTGCACACATTGACGTAAAAATGTCAAAACCAAACCATCCAAAAATTACTTATCTACTCGTAGTAACCTAAAAATCCATCAAAACACTGAACTTTCCAGTATCTCGGGATCCGTTAAGGCGAAATTATATTTATAATGCGAATACTTACATAATTAACTTACACCGGCACACGTTGCTACGTACAGGAATTTAACGGAAATTGCCGTTGTCGAACTCAACGTATGATTACACGAGTACTCGCGGCTGTGTAGTAGTAATAGTGTTCTGTGGTGTTGTTTACCTGGTGTTATCATGTTATAGTATGCTGGTTTCTTATTTAACGGTTAGTAAGTGAAGGTAAACTGAGTTCGGATTCTAACATATAAAAGGATATATATCTTTAAACCTATATAGGGCTCTGGTAAAATAGTTGACACCATAATTTGAACCTTAGCGACTTGTAAGATGATTTAATACCAATAAAAAAAACTGTATACGTTGCCATATAAAGGGTTAAATATAAATACTAAAATCGGCCACAGACTGTCTAAAAAATCTATTAATAAATCAATATACAAAAATATTATTATGTAGGTATGTACAAAACAGTTTCCTTCAATACACTACATTATGAATAATAATTCTGCTTAATTGTTGTCACCTCTATCCTTATTAGACATTGTCTAAGCGTCTGTCTAAAGATTGTTTCCATACGCCCAAGTAGAGAGATGTGAACTTAAGTTCTACACGCGTAGAGGCCCTCAAAGCTCCAAGTCAAGGTTGGCCGTTTTAAGCAATATACCTATACTTCCGACTATTGTACGAGGGCGGGTCAATAAGTCCGAGACTTTATGAATTTTTTGAACCTCGACAAATCATATTTTTTGTAAGGGATAAAAAAATTGGAGAAGCGTTGGACAAAGTGTATAGAGCTGAAGGGAGACTACGTTGAAAAATAAAATGATTTATTTATCAAAAAATCTGTGTTTTTTTCCAAAAGTCACGGACTTTAATATGTGTATAAACTCTTTTTTATTTGTTAATAAATTATAAATCGTCATTTAGTTTTTAGGGAGATCTTTATACATACATACATACATAAATATTTCACGCCTACCATGTGTGTGTAAATCATTATTATAAAACCCTACTGTATGTTCGTATTTACTACCACTACGTTAAAATACTAAATATAAGTTTCCATTGTATTTTATTACACAATTAAGCGACGCAACTAGAGATTAAAAGCAATCCAATTCCAAAACACTGCCTACCCCTTCGGGGGTATAGGCGTGATTTATGTCTGTATGTATGCAATTCCAAAACAGACGTTAAGTTTTTAACAGTGCACCCTTACACGGAGCCGGTAGTAAATTTTGTTTATGTTTATCCAGATGGAGACGTCCGGGGGGTCGGAGAGCTCCGGCGGCGAGGACTCGGAGGCGCGGCGCTCGCGGCGCGGCCACGTGCTAGCCGAGCTGATGCAGACAGAGCGGGTCTACGTCCAGGAACTTGGCTCCATACTCTCTGTTCGTATTACATACATAATACATACATAAATCACGCCTATATCCCCGAAGGGGTAGGCAGAGGTGAATCAGCGCCCACGTTCCGCCAATTATCTTAGGTCTACGATATTATAAAATTTGGACGCGGGAAATCTCAAATTTGATATTTTTGTAGTTCCAGTTGTATTTATCACTGTTGGTTACGCGGCAGTATCAATGACGTTATAAAGATATTTGAACAAACAAAATTGTGATTAGAAAACGTTCCTAAAATTGTACTTTTGGTGCGGTAATCGAACCAGCAAAACAATTTACTTTGTAATAATTTTTCTAACATTTATTTTATTGTTCAAATAAAAATCCCTCTAGATAAGTGTCATCATCATCATCATCACCAGCCCTTTTAATGTCCCCACTGCTGGGGCACGGGCCTTCCCTATGGATGGAAGAATATAGGGAGATTAAATTCAACCCACCACGCTGGCCCCGTGCGGGTTGGTGGGTATTAACGACTGCAGATGCAGCCGGGACCAACGGCTTGACGTGCCTTCCGAAGCACGGAGGAACTCGTGATAATAAATTTTTGGTCACCCATCCAATGACCGGCCTTAGCGAAATTGCTTAGTGTACGCAATCGCAGGCCAAGCGCGCTGTGCCACTGCGCTAGCGAGCTCCTCTTCTCCTCTAGACAAGTGTAAACGAAAAGAATACAAACGTCAATTTTTGACAGCTTCTCTTACATTTAACACGACGGTGGCCATATTACGTCAGTTTCATACATGATACTATTCGTTCGAATAGATTGGCCACTTGTCTAGTGGGGCTGGGCCAGCCTGGTGGGTTAGTGGACCCATTCTCCATGTCTTCCATCAATAGAGAAGGCCTGTGCCGCAACCGTGGGGACATTAAAGAGCTGGTGATGAAATTTACGAACAAATAACGAACGTTTCTAATCCTGGTGCTGGTAGTTTTTGCCTCAAGGAATTTTGCCTTACAATGTAAACTACTTGAATTTAATTTTAACATTATATAAATGTTACAAAAATTAGTACAAAGATTTTAGTGGTTAGAAAAAGAATTTCGAAAAATTATGATCTTGAGGCGGGAATCGAACCCGCGTCCGACGCGCCGCGTCCGCGCGTGGCCGAGCGGTCAGGCACCTGCCCGGATAGCAGCGGACGCGGGTTCGATTCCCGCCTCAAGATCATAATTTTTCGAAATTCTTTTTCTAACCACTAAAATCTTTACAATGTAAAGTTAACGCTTGGCTGATGCTCAAAAATAAGTTCCTTAACATGTTAACAAAACATATTAGTTAAAACATCGACTTTTAATTTATGGATGTTATTTTTGCGAAAGCGTTCCAACGACAATCGATCTATCTTTGGTTCTGCAAAAATGCACTAGATATCTCCATCTGACGCTTCATTACGCGCTCTGAAAATTAAATATGCCGTTGAAGTTTAAGTGGGACACACTGTGGTCGGGTTCCGTGCCAGCAGACAGTCACGAACGGGCCGAGTTAATGCATGCAGGTGTGTGGCCGGTGCGTCCGATGGCTGGCACGCGAGCGAGCGCAGCACCCGGAGCGGAACGCCATGCCCGGCAAACGCTCGCCAACTGCATTGTGCTCCAATCTTTCAGTCGCGTGTTACACTTGGTCGCCCGCTGCACCATGAAATATGGAAAATATGACCTCCATAAATCGTCCGCGAACATGAGTGTCGGCACATCCTACTCGTGGTACTACAAGAAAAACGAAAACGTCACAAGCCGAAAGAAGAAAAAACTCACCAGGTCTGCTTCGGACTCCACGCTGTTTAGTGACTACGCGAGCCAGCTACCGTTGTTCGACAGGGAAAAGTGCCGAAACAAAAAGTGTAAAAAATCCATGAGTGATGCGAGCAAAAACAAACGCGCAAAATGTGATCTGCAAAATTTCAAGCCAGTCCGCATGGAACCGTTCACTGGAAACTTTTTTTACGGCAAACCGCTGCCCGGATACGAGTACATGGAAAAAACGGAGGAGAAAATAATTTATTTACCGGATTCCGATGTAGTCACTGCCTCCGAAGACAATACTGGCGAATCTCTCACGACAGCGCCCACTATTGTCGATGCTCCTGAATATGTGAAGAATCCTTTGTATGGGTGCCTTGATGCTGATGTCCGTATTACTACACCCACTTATCTCTCCACGTCTTCCTTTTCTAAAGATTCACAATTAAAATCTACTAGCTGTACAGAGCTGAGGCAGACCATGTGCGGCAGTAAGGATCCTGAAGATATATTGTCAACGATATTGAAAGATTACAAAAGAATTATGAAGGAATGGAACCATACGATCCAAAACCATTATTCGTCTATCTCACATTGTAGTAAAAGGGGGTCTACAATGTGCCGCGGGAGCAACACTTCTAGCTACGTCCGCAGCTTAAATTCAACTCTGTCATGCAGGAAACCAAGCAAATGTTTGAAATCGATGCATAGTAATACTTACACTTCACAACCATGCAAAACATACCGAACCAGTGATTCTGAAAGAAAATGTCAAACATTGAACAGGAATCAAACTTTTGGTAATTGGACTTCAACATTACAGAAGTTTAAAAATAAAACGAAATTTTGGAACTCAAGTCCTACACTGTCTCGTTCAGAATGTGAGTGCCTAGAAGCTATTTATGAAGATTACGACAAACGCTTACAAGATTGGTGCGATGCGATCAGTCATTGTTCATCTTTAATCAGTTCGGTACATGCATTGTAATTAATATGTTAATCATTTTCTTTTTTCTGATAATAGTTTCCCTCGGCGAGAAAGTAGATTTCTTACTACTGTTTACATTCAAAAGTGGTCACTCTAAGCTCTTGAGTTTGAGGTTTTACTTAACAGAGTCTTATTTTGTTACAGGGTTACAAAGAAGAAATAGAGAAACCAGAAAATCAACACCTGTTACCATCAGCGCTAGTGGGCCAAGCAGACGTATTGTTCGGCAATCTTCACGAATTATTCACATTCCATCAGGACGTGTTCCTCAAAGACCTAGAGCGATCTATATCTGCCACAGAACTCGTCGCCCTATGCTTTGTAGAAAAGGTATGCTCATGAACAAATCAATTCGCTTGGTTAGTATTGGTATACAGTAATCTTAAGACATTGCAATCTCGTGCCAGATGCATAATACGTTTAATATCACCATTGACTACTAATTAATTCAAATGACACTTGCCAAGTTTCGCTACCTCCTATAGAAATCGTAACATTACAATAACTGGTAAATTGTGAACATGAAACTTGTCTAAAATATTAATTTAAACGTTATCAAGGACTTGGAAACATTTTTCGTCGGAATAGATTGTTTACACTATTCTACTTCACTTTTGAAATAAAAAGCCACTAACTTTACTAATTCGTTATATTTCAGAGAGAGACATTCTTCCGGCTCTACAGCTACTATTGTCAGAATATCCCAAGGTCGGAACGGCTACGAGAGACGTTAGTGGACACTCATCTCTTCTTGCAAGCCTGCCAGCTCAGGCTGGGTCACAAATTGCCCCTGGCAGCCTACCTACTCAAGCCCGTACAGAGGATCACCAAATACCAGTTATTGCTTAAGGTGAGAGAAATCTCGTTAATTCTGGGAATGGTACTGTTATATATAAAATCTTACGAAAAGAGCAGAACACATAAGAGCACATTGAAGTTTTTCATATTTTAAGCGGACGCAGGCTATGATTGACTACTCTAACTCATCGGATATTACGGTTAATACTTAGATGTTTAAAGCATGGAAGTTATTTTACTGCTGCGAATAGACGTTTTTGTCTCAAAATTTAACATAGTTTGCCCGCCTTAAATGAAACGTCAATCATTATCAACTTTCCGTGAAATTTAAACATTTTAAAATAATTTAAAACTTTTATACATATTAAAATAAAATTTTATAGTGTAACCGATAGCCGTCGTGTTGACCGAAAGCGAAATTTCTCTCAATCGAATTTGCACTTTTATGGTAGAAAAACCAACTACTAAGGTGGAAGTGAAGGGTAATAATTGGAGTAGCTATATTATTGTAATTCAATATACTTACTTCTAATCTATATAATATTAGCATTTTATAAAGTTGAAGGTTATTTTGTTTGTTGCCAAGAATATGTAACTATAACATTGAAGGCAGGTTATAATAATTATAAATATTGCTTTACTACGTTTCTGAGCCCAGGGCCTGTAGCCAAGTGGCAATCGTTTCATAACGTTAACGTGTCGATGTTCATCATGATCGGCCATATTACTTTGGTATCTACAGCGTCTTAGCTTGCGCTACCAACATAACTACGATTTTGGTCACGTGATTTCACGACGACTTACGTCAAATCCCATACATTTTGCTTTATCGAACTTCGTTATCTTTGTCGGTATGTTACTTTGTCTAGGCCCCCAGGGGGCCTACCGCCTAACTCGATTGCCAAAGCAAAAGCTATAGTTTATGACGTCATGCTGTCATTTCGCACCAAATGTACCTTAAACTATTAGCGATAGCTTTGAACGAATGATCACCGAATGATTTTGTATGAATTTGGCACAAATTCCATACTGCATAAAGATTCAGGATAGCTGCTATAGCCGTAAGCAGTGCATTGCTATATAGCTATCATCAGCAATCGAGTTAGGCGGTAGGCCCCCTGAAGTTCCAAGATCAGTGTGAAACTAATTTACTAAAGCAAAATCTGTCCTTAAGGTCAGCTTGGCTCTTACGCTTAATAACTATGAATTGGTTAACAAAACACAGATTAAGGGACACCGCAGACATGCGATTTCAAGTTGGCCGACTAAATCGCAGATCGTACAAATAGTCATAGAAACATATGATAGCCCGCACATCTTTCCAACTAAATCGTTCAACTAAAAAGTTGTCCAACTATCAGCCTGTAGCTTATTAGAACGAGCTTATAAGCAAGTCCACAGACTATGCAACTTTATTGTTCAACTTAATCGTGCAACTTAATCGTATGTCTGCGGTCGCTCTAAATAATATCACCGACGGTGAAGCAGCCTTGAACTTCTCGATGACTGATGATGGAGGCGTGGTACTTGGATCTGTATGAGCGTTGGCAACGAATGACCTTTGGGATTTTGACATTTACATTCTTAAGACCTTAAAAAGGTAACTACATCTATTAACCAGCAACTTCCTTTCTGGTTGATTTAACATTTAGTGTTATTTAACGGTTAAGGATAAATATATTAATAGTTATTAGTTTATAAGCTATATTTTAAAGACAGCTATGTTTAATGGACAGCAGCATTCCTCTTATCCCACCAATCAATAGATGTACTGCGATTAACGTGCTCGATAGATGGCAACAGGTTCGTCTCCTATAACATGGAACCTAACATAATTAGCGAAGCGTGTGTGTCAATACACCTCTGCTTACCCAATGTATATTATGAGAAATGTACAACTTACCAGGGCCACATTCTGCGACTCCGAAATTCTGTCGATAAATTCATCAGCTGGATACTCCGTGATTCCGATGATCTGTATATGAAAATGAAAATATGGTTTATTCATTTATGGTATCATTCACATACACTCATGAATCGTCAGAGAAATAACTTCAGTTATGTGTATTGGCCAGGACTTGCTGCGGTACAGCGAATGTGGCTCGATGACGACGGGCATCCAAAAGGCGCTGGACTGCATGCTGGTCGTGCTCAAGTGCGTCAACGACTCCATGCATCAGATCGCCATCACGGGGGTGCCGGTGAGTTTTTAATTACAATTCGAACTAGCTAAGTTTCGAGGAGCTCGCTAGCGCAATGGCATAGCGTGCTTGACCTGCGATTGCGTAAACTAAGCAATGTTCGCTAAGGCCGATTGGGATTGGATGGGTCACCCAACATGTTTTATCTTGAGTTCCTCCGTGCTTCGGAAGGCACGATAAGCGTGCACCAGCAGTGGCGACATTAAAGGGCTGGTGATGATGTTGATGAATATTATATTATTATGTCGTATATAAAAATCCTCTAAGGCTGTAAATTTGATGCTCCTTACCCACCGCTCTCTCTGTTTTGATTTCTCTGCTCAAAAGTGAATTGTTCACCAGGTGGACCTGAACCAGCAAGGTGAGCTGCTGATGCAGGGCTCGTTCATGGTTGTCTCCGAGAACAAGCGGGACCTGAGGCTGAGGATACGCCCACGTCGCAGACACATCTTCCTCTACGAGAAGTCTGTGCTCTTCTGCAAGTCCGCCACCAAAAACAGTCACAACAAAGCCACATACCACTTCAAACATGATCTCCAGGTACCATGAAAAATTAAGAAGACGTATTTGAACGCTTATACCCTTCAGGTAATGTCAACAGTAACGAAGACGCATATGAACGTATCGAGAGCCCGATAGCGTAGTGGCGCGCGGCCTGCGATTGCGTAAACTAAGCAATGTTCGCTAAGATCGGTCGTTGCATGGGTGACCAAAAATTGCTTATCTCGCGTATTTCCTCCGTGCTAAGGAAGGCACGTTAAGCCGTTGGTCCCGGCTTAATCTGCAGTCGTTAATACCCACCAACCTAACATTTTGCTTTACTGAAATACTGACCGAACAATTTTTATAAAGAAAGAAAAAATAACAATTCCGATTTTTTTAATAACACCATAGTATTTATACTTCTATGTTACCATGGTAGTATTCAAGGTGTGTGTTATTCGTGTTACATTTTATATATGTACAAAAAAATATGTTGTTGTCTCTTTTCGGTTACTCTTCTACGAGCCCCTAATTTAATTCCTTCTGCTTTGCTTACCAGATGTCACAAGTCGGTCTTACCGAATCAGTGAAGGGTGATCTGCGCAAGTTCGAGGTGTGGCGGCAGGGTCGTGCCGAGGTGCACACCATCACAGCCCCCAGTATTGACGTGAAAAGGGCGTGGGTGGACCGCATCAAGAGGGTGCTTCTCGACCAACTCAAAGAGCTGAAGGGGGAACGGGTCAGACAATATGGGGCACAACACAGGTACACACACACACACACACAACACAGGACACTCAGGGCCTGTTTCACAATCGACGGGTAAGTTCTGAGTAGATTACTTGGCAGTTCAATTGACATACATTTCATATTACAACTGTCAAATGATCTGCCAAGTAAGCTACTCAGAACTTACCCGTCGATTGTGAAACTAGCCCAGTATTATCGTGCTATACCTATTGGCGCCCAACGTGTGACTTAAATATAGTTATTAAAAAGACCTAAATATTCCTTTATAGGATGAAGATTACTTTATATTCATTTAAGTACATTGTTAGTAGTAATTTTAGACTTTTGTTATTCTTATTTTTCTTAGAAAAAAGGTTTTAGTTAAATAACATAAGGGATGGTAATACACCTCTATCTGTGCCTTACGAGATATATTCTCAAGTATGACTTCAGTTGCACGTTTTGTTACTAATTAAGCACCATCCAACAGCCCATAATATATCATTCTACATATATTTCTCTCGAAATCAATAACTACAGCACAATTTAATTATAATATATATTTTTATAAGAAAAATAGGTGTACCGTCTTACTGGATATTTAACCCGTAGTTTGAAGAAACATGACCTATGTTTCTTAAGTTGGAATTAATTAGAATAATTTAATTTAATTCCAACTACTCTGGTTGACCGAGTGAACGTTTTTCAGGACAGAATAAATCAAATAAATAATGAAAAATAATAATCCTAATTTGACTTATAAGGACCATTATTACCCAGAACACTCATCCAAGCGAGCTCGTGGGACGTGGCCCCGGCTAGCCAGCAGGCCCGGCCTGCCCCAGCCAGCAACGCTTCTCGCGCGGCCTCCTGCGACATGCACGACGAGCCCTGCTGGTCCACCGACAACTCCGACGAGGAGGAAGAGGAGCCCGACCACGCCCCCGTATGTATTGCCAGCGTTAAATTTAACGACGCACACGCTGAGAAAGTTGCCAGTTTTGAAAAAAAAATTGATGGGTCTCTTGGTGGAAGTTTTAACAAATTGGTATAATTTGACTTGTCGTTGAAACGTGGGCTTTCTGAGGAAAATTTGGTAAAGTTTTTATTATTATACATAGTAGGTACATTGCATTCAATAAAGAAACCAAAGCATAGACAAATTAAGGTTAGCATAAAGTGTTATCTATTAATGCTTTGATAAGAGGGATATATGTGTTGCAATGTAAATAATTGATATTTCTTTTGTGTTTGGAACTCAAGTCGTCCACTTTAAGCTTTGGTGATATAAAACTACTCCGTATCTTTCATATCAATGTGATCACTCTGGGTTGTGTTAACAATGTTCAATTTGTGTTTGTAAAATTCCATAATCATAGTCAAGGGCCGTAAATAATTACGATCATAGATATAATATGGTAGAAACATTACTTACTAAGCAGACTTGTGAATATTATTTGATAGAAAAATGGTGTAGAATTTATTAGTTTCTACCATTATATGAGTATGATCGATAATAAAATTGGCATAAGACTAATAAACGAAGAAGTTCCTTAAATGTATAATTGGTATTCCCGTTGTACTAACAGACAACGACAAAGCCGTGCTTTCCCTGGGGTAGCTTTACTAAATGTGGGCTTTCATTAATGCCAACTAATTTTGGGTTTACAGCGTTGAGTGAAGTGAAAACCACTCTATATATGTAAGTGTAAAGTGTATTATTAAAGGAATGCGGGCTGAATAGTCACGGGTAGCGCATGTCAAACGCTGGCAACCCGAACGCACATAACGCTGATAACTCCTGTTTACAGAATGCTACCCATTTTAGAGAAAGATGAATAAAAGGTCCCTAAATTAGTTTCTAGAAGAGAATTTTCTGTACTAGTACCGCAAATTCTCTCAAACAAAAAGTCTTGCTCTAGTCCGAGATTCACGCCGTCGCTGCATAATTAATTTAGCCACCCATCATTTTGCTTCCGATTACTCTCTTTGCCGAAATTACTTAATAGACACTGGCACCGGAACTTGGTTTAGTTATGCACGGTCACGTGGCACCTCACTAATTCACAGTTTTTCGAATGCCGATGGAAACTAAAATGGCGGCATGCTACCCGCCATTTTGTTATACAAGTCAAGATGGCCGCGATGTTTTAAGTTGTGTTGTTCAACAGGTGACGGAGGCCGTCGGTCTCAACGGTACCATCCACAGAATGGTACAGTTCTTTTCCGTATCGGGCTCCACGCAAGCCACGTCCACGTTTTACGTGTCACAGTATTAAGATAAAACTATCTCGCAAGCTAGCAGCCGGTAGAGGCCATGTAAATAAAATGAAAAGAGACTGATATTATATCCAAAGTTTTGTAACCAAAGAGTTCGACATCGAACATGGATATTTCAGTAATATTGCCCAACATTAACTATCGTGTAAGTCATGTTTTGTTTGTTATTTCACTCATTGTCAGTGTGCTTTTTATTTGATTATGCGCTTGCTTCAAATACAATGTTATTGTCATTGTCATTAGTGTACTTTATTTTATTTATTATGTGTTTATATCTACATTTTTATAAAATAATCACACCTCCCAGTATATAATATCAGCATAAAAAAGAGTCATATAAAAAGTAACTTAATAGATACTTTCTCTTCTTCTATTGATTACGTTCCCATCTATAAAATTTATTTATAAAAAACATCGTTTGTTACTTTACTTTGTCTATCGTGTCTTCAATGTGCCGGACATTTTTTTTATAATTTCTTGATGTGATGTTCCACCACTTTGTTGTACTGTTAACACATGCATCACTGTATATTCAACAGCACTTCAGTTTAGCACAGTTTGTCCAATTTCTTCAATTAACTTTAAACTTTCCGCTAAACAAGTTCTGGCAGATATTCAATTGGAGAAACGAACATAATTCTACGAACTGACGTGTTGAAAACACTGAGTCAGACTGTTTTTTCTTCTTACTTGTCCTAGCCGATAAGCAATCTAAGTGCATATTTTAATTGAAATACAAATTTATGTAAAAAAATCATACTGACATTATACAGGATTATTTTTAAAACCTTTAAACCATTTGAATGTCTCTTTACTACCAACTTTCAATCTGGAAAATCTCAAAAAAAAATCCAAATGAACCCTGTTACAATTTTTTTAATGATATTTAACTTGCTTTTGAATTGATGGCATCTTCAAATAGTTTTGAGGTTATTAGTGTTTGCAAAATAACCGTGTACACTACTTTTTTATTTCTAAGAATGTAAATATGAAGACTGCTTAAGTTTGTTTGCCTAATAGGACAAATAAGAAAAACCAGAGTAGGTATATGTACGCATTTGAAGAGATGGCAATCCTGCACAGCTCGCACGTCATAAGCTTTCGTCACTCACTTTACAGACTTGTGTAAGTGCAAGAGCCGCTTCTATGAGACAAACGTTATATTATACTTATTATTTCAATTGTTATTTCTCTACACTCTTCGGTACTTGAATACAGACACATACATACAATCACGCCTATATCGCCGAAGGGGTAGGTGGTATAAGAGAAACGCTGCTGCCCATTCCTCATCACTGTTTTATCCTTAGTCGCCTTGTACGACACCGACGGGACAATTGTATTCTACTCTGTCGTCACCACACGGCTATCCGTGGTCACCACACACCAACTCGATTAATACATATGTACATTGTTTTATTACGTGACCGGCACTAAGCAGATCGTAAATTCTTTTAAACACCTATTAAAATGAATCAGTTTTCCTAAATCATAAGTCATGACTGTAACAAGTATTCTTTTTTTTTTCAGTTTTCATTTATATGGCTGTGAAATAATTAAATATTTGGCTTTCGGTTTATCTTAGGTAAATTTTGAACGTTCGATTGATCGATACTCCTAGGTACACTATTTGGGTTTTTGACCTACATCATACATAAATTATGGGATTGATTTCAATCAACTCTTTATAAAATTATTAGTATACCTACCTATCCTTCCTACTTACTAGCGACAAATTTCTAAATGTTCCGATGAAGATCTTATCAGAATAAATAAAAAATAACTCAATACTTAACGTAGGTAGGTATTTTGAAATATTCAAAATTAAATGACTAAAAAAAAAAAAAAAATAGTAGGTGTAACATAGTCAAAGCAGGTGATTAATTAAAACCACATTGAAACTACACACTATCTAATATGGATTATTATTACTATCGATTCAATTTTTATATTGATTATTTACTATCAGCTACTATTGATAATCATTTAATATCAATAAAAAATGACGCGTTATTTTTATGTACTATAAGTATGACTTATTATCAATACTGTCTTATGTAATCAATACTATCTTATGTACATGTGAACTCGATCAATGTTACAGCTTTTTACTAACATGCATGGCGTAGTAGTGATACTGCCAAACTGATTGAAAACGCGTGGGTTGGATGATTTGTACTGTTTTTTAATACGATACCTGATATAACGAACACTGCTTACAAAGTTAGCATGCCTTTCAAATATAATTGAAACCAGTTTGTGCAGTGGTTGAGGACGGAATGAATTGGTGTATAAAAACTGAATGGTGTTTTAGATAGACACTCGAAGAAGTTGGAAACTGGCTATGGAATGAATCGTGTTTCTAACTTTTTCGAGTTATTGTCGCATTTAAATGTAATATTCAAGAAAATATTATCGACTGATTTACCTACATGTTCTGTTTATTTATACTGTGTAAACATCTGACATTTTACAATTTATATTGAAAAACCAACAAACATGTACCTTGTTCGGTACTATAATTATTGAATATGGATAAGTAGGTACAGCTCTGAAATTAGATAATCACTTGCACTGCACCTATATGTCCTTTTTTCCAAGAAAAATGACTTTTCATCTAAGTATACTGAGTCCTTAGTAGGCCTTTTGATAGATCAGACAAAATCTATGTGTATCTATGTTGTTTGTTGGTTTTTATTAATCAGTTTCTAGAAAATTTTATCTCTAAACATCCAGAGTTTTAAATTACTTCAAAATTTAAAATGTTATCAGAAACAAATCTTTGACGATCTGATCAAAGCTGATCAATCTTCTAGAAACTGAAAAACATCTTTGAAACGCTATAATAGTTGCAATAACGGGGCATTTAGAAAAGTCTATCATCATCACCATCATGGTGGATAGCTAAGCAATAAATTAAAATAGCTATTCATACTCTCGAATAATCATCATTCGTCCTAAATATAAATCAAGCCGCTAAATTTTAAAAATATATTTTTGTATTCTCAGTTTGCACGATAGCTAAGTGGCCATATTTCAATATTGATAAAAAAAGTACTAAAAAGGCTACATACAATTTTACCAAAGGGGACAAACCATAATTGTTATTTTTACTTAAATATATAGAGCAGTTATCTAGACTCCCCATCTACGGTTATATAGCAACAGTTATCATAATCATTCGAAATACTCATACCTATATAAATATTTCAATTTACATGTTGTCTCACCATACTTTACAAGATGAAATAAAGAAATATCAGTGAAGTGATACACACGTAGTCATAATAATATTATCATTAACTGTTGTATTATATGTTGATACCGAGGCGATAATACCTACTTAGTTATAATCAACGGAAAACAAATAACTTCGGTCATATTATTATGATCGAAGAGCAGCAAGTATGGTTAGATAAAGATCACTTAAAACTCGATTATTCCGATCTGTCACCCCGCTTTGTCTTCTCCAGAGCCAGAGGGCAAATTACAATAAAAAGTTTGATCTGTTAGCGACAAGGGACCAGTGCGTCCTTTTTCACACTTTAACCTGTGCCCTTATCACAAGGCGGGAGAAAGATTTTACTAAAACCACTAGACTTTTATTAGAAAAAAATTGCTTAAAATTAATGCAAATGGACGTAAGTGGGTGGGGGAAAGCGGAGGACCTTACCAATATCTATTATATGAATAAAAGACGATATGAATAACAATGGTGTCGATGATTTTATGACAGCGATCGAGGTGTACAGTAATAGCATAAACTCTTACTGCGCCGACCCCAGATAACCCGAGAGTAGGGCAGGCATTGATGATTATATAACATTAATGCTTATTAATACATTTAATTTAATATAACCTATTTGGGTCAACCAAGAATAAAAGGGTTTTATCTAGCCCCCGCAGGTGATAAAAGAACAGATGAAATCATCAGAGTGATATAAATTGGAACTGCTCCCCTGTTAGAGTCAAGGGGGCAAACAGGGAAACACATCAAACTCCTTTAAACGCCTTGTCACCTCAAGGGGACAAAGCAGGGTGACAAAGGGGGATAAACCAAGCCTGTCTCAATACATACATTTTCACAAATTTCCACATGCAGGGCAGAAGGTGGTCAAAAATGGTAGTAAATCATAATATACAGCAATTTAAGCATGTTGGGTATTGTATTCTGAAATTGCTGATAGGGCAGTGTTTTGCTGCGTGTTAACGCGTTGCGGGGAACTGATAGTTTTTTGATCTGTTAGGGTGCTTTGCCACCAGAGGAATGCGTTTTAGGAGAACCAATACAATCACTCTAAGTATTTGAAAATGGAGTGATTCTATTGGTTCTCCTTAAACACATTCCTCGCAACGCATCTTTGCACAACTCTGATGGAGAAGCACTCTAAATGGTGTGTTAAACCATTTTTGTTCGCCTTTCCCACTGACCTCTAATACATAAATACGCTGGACTGAATACTTCTACTAAAATGACAAATGTTTCTTGTGCCGATTTGAAGCCCCCCATCGAGCGGCATTGGTACTAAAGTTGACGATTGTTGTTTGTATTTGACATTACAAATGCATGTCTATAAAATAGTTCCGTGGACGTTCACCTTCGTAAACCAGTGCCATCAGCGCCAAGATGGCTTCATTTTTTGGATGACAATGACAACCTACAGTCCAGCGTACTTGTTTAATATAGGTCAGTGGTCTTTCCCCTATTTTCGTGGATAGAACGAGCAGTGGATTGGACAATAGTATTCGAGCGGTGCAATGAATAAGACGTGCGTGTTGGGTGTATGTAGGCGGTGGGGTGCGCGCTGGTGGCGCTGTCGGACTACACGGCGGTGGGCGCCAGCGAGGTGTCGCTGCGGGAGGGGCAGCAGGCGGACCTGCTCAAGGTCGGCTGCGCCGGCTGGTGGTACGTGCGGCTCGCCGGTAAGTAACTACCTGCGCCTCGTAATTTCCACATCAGTGTGGGGTGCGTAACTACCTCGTACCACATGAGAAGATAAACCAGAGTAAAACCTTCCTAAGAACGCCGTCGCTCTAACCCTGACATTATTTATTTATTCAGAATTACCAACATAAGATACAGAATTTGAAATTAACTAATAAATGATTAACATGTGCACATAACTAACTGCTCTTACAATTATAGGTAATTACAGCATTCATAATAAGACTAAATTGTTCAAATAATAATTAACATAATTTTTTTTTTTCATACTATAAAGGAAAAATGAGAAACATTAAATAATTTAACATTGAACATAACAATAATTGTTTTATACTAAAAAGGAAAATAAGAAGAAATACAAAGGCAAGCTAAGGGACATCACATTGCTTAACTATATGAAGAAACTTGGGAAGGCTTTGATGGTGTATATCAAGATCCGGAACTCTTCTGGTCAAATCGTTATACAGACGAGATATTCTAATAATAGGTGAATTATGCAACTGGATGTGCATCATAAACCGGTTTTTTCCAGTTTCGCGTGAGCGACAGCGGCCAGTGGTAACGCACACATGTGCTTGTAGTAGTAGTGTAACCAATTCGCGCGGTTGTATGAAGGTTCTCTGTTCCGTTTATTTCCTCATGTGCTCGTAATAATCACTGGTGCCAAAGCTGAAATTTATCGGTGTTATTATCAAAGAGTTCCAAGTCCTGATGAAGAGTAAAAACTAAGGACTTCAATACAAACATACCTACTTACATCGCGCCTTTCACTCACAGGGGTAGGCAGAGCTCCCTTCTTTTCACTTGCTACGATCCTTACATATTTTTGCTTCATTCGTCTAATCTCATTAATATATTCTTCCGTATTTTTAATATAGTTTTAACATTATATTATTAGACTTTAAAACTGGTAACCGACCGGTGAGGTCGTGTGTTGGCGGCAGAGCAAAATAATCACCACCATTAAATATTTTCCACCCAGTCCTGCTTAACATTTAAGTATTGTCAAAATTGACGTTTTTCCATACAAATTCCGACAGGTATAATTATTGTTTACATCTTTTTAATCAGTGCTCATTTGAGTAGCGTTTCTGTATTCGAGGGAAAGATGGCGAAATGTGGTTGCACCTCTGCCTACGTTTTGGGGATAATTGGGCTTAATTTTGTATGTATACACGCTGGCCCGGTATGAATAACTGCGGATGTAGCCGTGACCAAGCTCCTTTTATTTAGGTACACTTGAAAATAGGATATGGGCCGTTAGAAAGAAAACTTTAATTAATTTCGTTTTTTTTTTCATTTATTAGGCGGGAACGGCGAGGGCTGGGCCCCAGCGGCGTACCTGGACCAACGCAAGACCTCCCGCTCGTCGAGTCGCTCGCACGACCGGTTGCACGACCACCACTGAACTACCCGCCGCGACTGACCGTCGCGCCAACACAAGTCGCCATCTTGTCCCATAGGCAAGGGCGTAGCAAGCGAACAAAATGGACGTTGTTCATGAAAGCTCTCCGAATTATGGGAAGACAATACTTGTTTATATTCATCTTACCATATTGGATTTGGGGGCGTGTGACAAAATCGCAGCTACGCACTTACCGTAGACTAATTTATATTTGCAAATTCAATACCATATGCTGGGTAAAAATGTTCATTCCGAATGTTCCAGTGGGTTATTGTCAAGATATCGTGATGTTCAAATGTTTATATTTTAGTAGGTGGATTAATATGAAAAGACGCTAATCCACCTACTTGTATAACCTCTAATTTAGGGATTTTTTCACGTTGCTATGTAACCTATGTAATGCTATGTAACCAAATGACAACATTTGGTTACATAGCATAAACAAGACGTATTCCCGAGAAGACATTGCCATCTTTGAAATAAAACCTGTATTTCGAAGGAATTATAATAATAACCCTCTGGGAAGGTTTTTTTTTTTTTCTACATCGTGTCTTGGGACAAATGGCTTTATGAATAATTGTTATTAGTCTTACAGGTGCTATCATGTAAGCACAGATGCTTAATACAAAATTTTTGTTTGGTGTAAGTTATTTTAATTAAGCCTTGTTTCCTGTTTCCGTTTTGTATAAACATTATTTTTTGATAGCGAGCGAGTGTAAACTCATGTGTTTTTTTATAACTATCCTACGTATTTCTACTATGTAATGTAGATACCTATGTAGATTAATTCTGAAAATTTTATATTGAGCATTGTAAAGAAATGAAATTGTAATATAGGTAGGTACCTATAAATGCAAATTCAAGGCACGTATAGGAAATATTTGGTGTTAGTTCGCTGTGAAAGCCAAGTGTGTTTTATAGAGTCACCCCACTCACTGTTAATGTTGTCGAACAATAATTAATATTTGTTATGAATGAATTGTATTGTAAATGTTGTTCTAAAAAGCTTTATTATAAATTAGTGTTAGACTAGGGCCACGTTATGTCGTATCGTTGCAAGTATCCAAAGCTATTTATAGCATAGGCGGTTGTTAAGTAGACGTGACTGTTTTCATATTATATATTTGTGTACATAAATATTTAATTTTAGTAATTTATTTGGATGCTAGACAAGCTTTCGGTGTTAACGTCTCAAGTTTCCATGACAGATGCTGTGGATACTCATTAATATCCATGCGAATAGGGACCTGCATAAGTGTAACATAAGCCATTGTATGTGATCAATCGTTCTTATAATCAAGATTCTTATATTATTTTGATTTTTATTTCAACATTATATATAAATGTTAGAAAAATTATCAATGAAATGCTGAGTGGTACAGGCATCTGCCCGGAACGCGCGGGTTCGATTCCCGAATCAAGACTTCAGTATAATTTTTCGAACTTTTCCTAACCACTAATTTCTTTGTGATCATGATTCTTTATTGTTAAGTGAATCTACTGTACCTAAACTTTTATTATTTATGACTTTTGGCCATTGTATGAGATCAATCGTTCATACTTATATCATGATGTTTAGTGAATCTTTGGCATACATTTTTTATCATTTATGACAGATTTTAAAATCATATCGTGTGTTCTCCATTACACAAATAATTAACGTTTGTTTCCTAGTCCGGCCTGTAAAATATCATTTTTATAGCCATCATTATATCTTATCTTGATTTATAGGCCCTAGAATGCGCGCCAGATAAGTCTGCGCGTGGTCAACATTAGAACTAAAAGGACAATGCAACTAATTGGCCTAAAAATATGAAACCCAATGTACATAATTGAAACCTATGCCAAACGTTTAGTACTAATCATCCATAACAACTTTTACTATGGGGCCAAATAAATCTATCCTAGAAAAAAAATATACAGGTTAACAAATTTTTCAAAATGTCGATTTTTATATGACTTAATTATAGGTTTTCTGTATTTTAAACAGGTTTAAAATATTTCCTAATGTAATTCGTAGAGTTTTTTAACGCGTACAGAATTAATTCGCTACTGCGAATTAATTCAACTGCTAATTTCATTGTTTAATGAACTTTAATGGTTCATTCCTGTTAAATGAGCGTAGGTACACAGATTGTTGGTACCCTGTACCTAGCGTCTATTGAACTATGTTGCATTATTTTTGACTCTGAATATGAATATCCTATTCTACATCCTATTTTGGTGTTCTGTTGTCCATATGTTTACAGTAGGCGATGTTATAAACGTTTAAAACAAACAAGTTTTAATAAAAATCGGTATTTTTTTAAACATTGTTTACTAATTTTTATAGATTTATTTGGCCCAATAGAAAAAGTTGTTAAATGATTAGTACTAACGTTTGGCATAGGTTTTAATTAAGAACATTGGGTTTCTTTTGGGCCAGCGGTCAAAGGAAAAGTTGCATTGTCTTTTCGTCTGCTATTTTGTTTGTCTAGCCCCCGAATACAGAAACGCTATTCAAAGTTTGAGTCTCGCTTAACATTTAAATGTTGTCAAAATTGACGTTTTTCCATACAAATTCTGACAGGTAATGTCCACTTAACTTTTTAAGCAGTGCCCCAAATATGATAGCGTTTCTGTATTCGGGGGTTAGTGTCAATGTTACCGAGCAGCGCCACTCATCGCGCGCAGACTTATCTGGCACGCACTCTATCACCCATCAGTGTATTCGTTTCCTTTTAATACTGTTAAATGTAGCTTTTCATGCCACAGTACCTGTTTGTCAATATTCCATGAAATTATTTTCTTGCTATGTATGAATTACTTATTATTTCATGTTATGTTTATTTTGGAGCTGATCATAATTACACACAAGTTGTCCACAGTTTTGTGTTTCATTTTCATTTTTACTGTACTTAGCTACAAATTAATACATTACCTATAGTAGTGCGTTATAATAATATATCCTATACTAAAACCAGCCCGGCTAGCATGACCACCGAAACACGATATGATAAAGCCATTTATCGCTGACAAAAGTCCATTGTTTTTTGACAGTTCAAAGCAATAATATATGGCTATATCATATCGTGTTTCGGTGGTCATGCTAGCCGGCCAAAAGTAGATAGTACTATCCCCCAATTATCTATCATTGATCATCACATAAAATATGGAGGTAGGTATATACCTCCTTATTTCAAAAATCCTAGGTGCTGTAGGTATGTGTGTGGTAAGCCAGACTAAGGTGGCGCAAAAGGTGCGTGGTTGCCAGTGGTTTTTATAGTTTTGGAATTGTACCTGGTACATTTACAATTTAACTGCAATACAATACAATACAATTTAACTAAAGCTGCATGGAGGGCTCTCATAGGCGCATCTCAAGCAGCTGTGCACGACCCCACTATTTTCTGTTTCATAACACTTATTTCCGTGTCTCCGCGGGTGGTACAGTCAACGGCTCTTCAGACGACTACCCAAAACTGTCAAATTTCTTCAATCGATAATCAACCTTATCTTATTGGCAGTAGAGCCAAAAGTCGACTGAGAAAATTAAACATTTTGTGGTAGTCTGACGTGCTGTTGTATGTACATACTTAATTGTTTATTGGCATGCAAATTTGTCCGGAACTTCTACGCGAGAGTGAGAATCAAACGACTTGCAATCACCTATATACTATTACTCTATTACTACTGGAATACTGACACGTGAGCTACTTACAATGTATCGATACACATCGCTTCATATTATTATGGACAATAGCGCATCCAACAATTAATGTAAAAATAAGTCTTAAAGCCATGAGCTTACACACATCCTGTTTCTAATTCATTTTTGAGTTGTGCCGTTTTAGTTTTAAAAGCGCGCCGCGCCGTGCCATTTGATCGTTTCCATCTATAATCTAAATTAAGACCACGAGGATAGCGCTCCAGACATACTTGCAGAGCCTATCAGTGTTCCTACGTACCGCAATCGCATTTCTATGTTACCAGTGTTTCTATATTTATACATTATATTTTTGATCCAAAACATCATCATTATAATAAAAAGAATCCTACGATTATTTTTTGTGCAACGAACATGTTAGTAGATAATATTACGATTACTCAATTTAGAAAAATATGTTTGTTATTCAATAGTGGTAATTAAATGTGCAGTGAATTAACATTTCCGATTGAATAAACTGTTATCACGACAATTTAACAATTTACACGCTTAGTCGTAGTCATTACCTTTTAATACATTTATATAGGAACATGTACCTACCTATCTAATGTAGTAAACTAGAAAAATTATACCTACTCAACAAATTTTTTGTGGAGAGAAGATTTGTGAAGACGACAATACAACCCATAATTAAATTAAAATGTAGGAATTTGTATTCTATCTAGATGCCTGGTAATAGAAATAATCTTGTAGTGAATCCAACTCCAAATTACATAAAACTATAAAATTTGGTATTAGGTATACCTTTACTCGAGCTTAATATTCAAAACTACCGTTTTAGTATCCAATATTACCTTGGATCCTTTTTAGAATCCAAAGATTGAGTGTACGATCTTAACATAATGTACTAACCATAAATAAATCTTTTCTCTCTGAAACAGTCTTTTAATTTTAAAAACCCATGACTGATAGACTGAATGCTAAAGTTTATCATTTGTCACAACACAAGGTAAGTCTGTACTGATAAACTTAATTGATAAGAACATTATTAATCATACCAATTAGTAATTACCAATGATAATTATGTGATATAGTGAAACCATAATGATTCTTCCATTCCATGTATTTTACCTGAAAAAAATAGTATCTAAAAGTAACCAAAATTATAAACATAAAATGATATCCAATGTAAATATTACATTTTGTTCAAGACACTTTCACTTAATTAATACACCTTGCTGTTTTATTGCTGAGCTCTATTAAAAATTCTGTTCTTGAAAATGTTGTCTATTTTACTGAAAACTGCCTCAGCAGGCTTTGATGCATCAACTCTATAATGGAGACCCCTTCTCATGTAATAGTCAACCAGAGGGACGGTTTGAGTATGATATGTAGCTAAACGCTTCTTCAGAGCTTCAACATTATCGTCTGATCTTCGTATCAGCGGTTCACCAGTTACATCATCAGTCATTGGTTTGTTGGGAGGATGAAACTCTTCATGGTAGCTACGACCACTAGCAGTGTGGATCAATCGCCCAGTAATTCTCCTAACAAGTAAACTGTCCTGAATACCAAACTCTATGACTGCATCTAGTTGAGTTTTCCGCTTGGCAAGCAAGTCATCTAGCTGAAAATGTATACACTAGTTAATTTCTAACTGAAAATGAGTACACAAGTAGATAATTAATAAACTAAAGTAAGTATCAACATTAGTAAGCTAATATTTAAAAATAGCTGGACCAGTTATGCTGTTTTCATATAGAATACTTTAATCATATTTTATTAATTTATGTTATAATAAAAGAAACTAGTAATCATAAACTACCACCTGGACAATTTACTGCTAAACTCAAGTTAGATGCATGGAACACTTAAGAAGAAAACGATAAATAAAGGACCATAATTATTTTTATTATTATATTACCTTCTCAGCTTGAGGTACAGTTCTTGGAAAACCATCTAACAAGAAGCCATTTTTGCATTCTGGTTGATTGAGATTCTTGTCAATCATGTCCACAACCATATCATCTGAGACAAGCTTGCCTTCATCCATGACTTTCTTCAAGCGACGTCCCAGCTCCGAACCTGACAACACTTCTGCACGTAGCATGTCTCCAGTGGACAAATGGCAGACACAATACTTTTCCTTTAGTCGTGGTGCCTGTTAAAAAAGGCAAGATAAAAATAAAGAATAGTAAACAGGTGTAAGCCTGCAAAATTTACAAAAACTAATCCTCAAAGTTGAAGAGGTTAAAGGTCAAATAGACATTTAATATTATTTCCTATACTATTTTACTATAACTATTGGCTTGAGTGAACAAGCGTCTTCTAGGCGAACGTGTACCATCTTAGGCCTCATCGTCGTTTTCCATCAGGGGGGACTGTGGTCAAACGTCCAGGCAATTAAAAATGTAAAAAAAACTATTAAATAATAGTACCTGAGTACCCTTGCCGGATCCCGGGGGACCCAAAAGGACTGCTTTAATGCCAATAGGGTCCTGATCAGGCATAGGTTTCACTGCAGTTGCCGCAGGTGCCATTTTCTAACTTTTGATCGCCAAAGTTAACCTAAAACTAACTTGTATTCAAGGTGACGTCTAGCTGTAACTAAAGCAGTTTTTCTACTATAATCTCCCCTTCCAAACCTATTAATATGTCAAGTCAAACAAAGAAGACAAATTGTCAAACAAACTGGTGAATTATATTTTTTGCCAACACAACACACACATGAATTTTGTGGTGGGTGACTGACAAGACAACTGTCAACTATGTCAACTAAAATGACATTCATTTACATGCAAGCAGCAGTGACAACTGGGCTAACCGATTCTATTCGTTTAATTCCAGATAAATCCGCGCGTGGTCAAAATTGGAACTAAAAATTCGTCTGCTATTTTGTTTGTCTACGAGTGTCAATGTTAGCGAGCAGCGCTACCCCTCGCGCGCATACTTATCTGGCCCAAACTCCTAGGAGAATATGGCCTGCGATTGCGTAAACTAAGCAATTTCGCTAAGGCCGGTCATTGGACGGGTGACCAAAAATTTATTATCTCGACTCGAGTTCCTCCGTACTTCGGAAGGTACGTTAAGCCGTTGGTCCCAGCTGCATCTGCAGTCGTAATAACCACCAACCCGCACTAGGCCAGACTTAAGGGGATCCGAAACGGTCAATCAGCTTGAGTCAAGCACTTTCATTTTCTATGTGTTTCTATTCATTACATGTTGTTAGGTCAAACAAATCACAAATCATTTAAATGCTTGAGTCTAGCACGTTCATTTTCTATGTGTTTCTGTTCATTACATGTTGTTAGGTCAAACAAATCACAAATCTTTTAAATGCTTGACTTAAGCATCAAGAAAGCGTTGTAGCTGTAGGCGATCAAATTCCACTCCAAAGCCACTCCTCCATCTTATATTATTTACATTTTTTGTAATTAAAATTGTATTTTTAATTAAAATTTACCCAACACTATCACAGTTAGTTAGTTAGTTTTAAATTATCCCTATATTTTAGGGAAGGCAAAGGGTCTAGCCCATACAGCCAAGTCTTTAGTGTATATTTTATCTGTAGTCTTATGAAATAATGAGTGGGTGAAAAGTATGAATGAAATGAATTTTACGTTAAAATATGGGTGCCACATATTTTAACGCATCTAGGGAGTGCTTGGCGCGAATTGAATGGTAACAGAGCTAATGATGGTGCTTGATGAAATGGATAAAGCCACTTTTTATAGCGATCTTCACCACAACATCAAACACATCATGAGACTTATTTTCGATGATTCTGCATAATTGCACATCAACACGGATGCTTGTGCATCAAAATAACACCACTTTCACTGTACAAAATCCACTCTGTAACAATTTTTGAATTATTGTAAATAAATCTGACTGACACCACGAAACGCGCCAAACACCAAAGAGTATATAATACACTATGCCAAACACTCTCACACTATCACAGACTATGTCAAATCACGTAAATATTTTTTTTTTCTTAAATTCTCCCTATATTTTAGGGAAGGCAAAAGGCCCATACAGCCATGTCTTTAGTGTATATTTTATCTGTAGTCATATGAGATAATGAGTGGGTGAAATGTATGAATGAAATGAATTTTACGTATTATATGGGTGCCACATATTTTAACGCATCTAGGAAGTGCTTGACACGAATTGAATGATGACAGAGTTCATGATGGTGGTTGATGAAATTGATAAAACCACTTTTGATAGTGATCTTCACCACAACATCAAACACATCATAAGACTTATTTTCGATGATTCTGCATAATTGCACATCAACACGGATGCTTGTGCATCAAAATAACACCACTTTCACTGCACAAAATCCACTCTGAACCAATTTTAGAATTATCGAAAAAATATCTGACTGACACCACGAAACGCGCCAAACACTCAAAAAAAAAATTTTTTTTTCTGAACTGTAAAATTAATCATTTTTTTTTAAATTTAAAGTGATGTGCGGTTTGAAATTATGATCGAGATTTTCAACTTGTTGCTACAATTGTAGACTACAAGAGGTGTTTATAAAACGCATGTTACTTGTAACTTGTTACATACATACATACATAAATCACGCCTATATTCACGATGGGGTAGGCAGAGGTGAACTAGCACCCACGTTTCGCCAATTATGTTAGGTTCCATGTAATAGGTGGCGAGCCTATTGCCATTTATACGGGCACAAAAGATGCAGTACATTGCTAGCCTAGGTGGTATAAGAGGAACGCTGCTGCCCATTCCTAATCATAATCAGATTTATCCTTAGTCGCCTTGTACGACACGGGAAAGATTTGGGGTGGTGACAATTGTATTCTACTCTGCCAAGCCTACAAGTTAACATGGCCGTGTGGTGACGGCCATGTTAACTTGTTACTTGTAGCTTTATAAAACAGGGCCCTGGCTGTTCCACAAGCTAATAAAATCTTGATCTATATTTTGAAGGGATATTAATGAAATGAAATTATGAAAATAGAGATTTAATCAAATCCCTATGAAAACCTTGCAGATGTTAAAATAATTTAGATTCTATAAAAGTACAACTTACTGGCACTCACCGGCCGCTCCAGTGACACGCTGGCTTCGCTAGCTCGGCTCGTGCGGCTGGTTCATGTACAAAGTAACATAACCAACTTACTAACTCATGTCGGTAAATAGTAAGATTTATAACAATTTAAGATATTTTTTGCACACATAAACCTTTATTGCTCTCGTCTTTTAACACGTTTTAGGTTTTCTATACATTACCTAGGTATTGTGTTTATTACCGGATTAAACACATTGCCGGTGACATAATTATAAGTGTAATAATACCACGTTCTCGGTTATGTGAAACTTTTGTTTAGAAATCTATGGTGCGGGCGGGTCGTCCTTGGTTGTCGTTGAATGAATTATTAGAGTTCAAAGCACAGAATACTTTGTAATTCACTTTGAACTATTCAATATTTAGTTCAAAGGATATATAAATAGAACAACGAATGAACCGTTTTTATAGAACGAAAACCGTTCATTCGTTGACGGTAGTAAAACGGTTCGTTGTTTCAACGCCCACCCACACACCCCAAGTAATGTCAGATCAGTGTCAGTTACTGTGACAGGAACAGTTTGATTGATACTAACTAAAATAACCTCAATTTAATAAAAATAAAGCGGTAAATAAAAGCTAAAGGGAGTACGAAGAAGAAATAAAAAAACTGTAGTATTATTTTAAATCGATGTACAGTTATCAGCCGTATTTTTAAATCATGACAACGAACGTTGCAAAGTACGTACAGACAGAAAATTGAGGTCTTTATATATCTCACTATTTAAATAACACTTGCTTACATTTTAGTTATTGGAAGCGTCTGTGGCGATGGACCACATCGAAAAACCTTTCTCCCGAAGAACTGAACGCTGTGCTGGATAGCAAACTGGTCACTGACGCGTTGTGTGCCGGTTTAGCGTCTTACAAGCCAAACAAACCTGAAACATTATCAAAGCTACAGTCCAAATACCCTGATCAAACGAAATTGTTAAGTGTAGTACAAACCTTGCAGAATTACATAGTAAGTTAAATTACAATAATACTATAAAAACCACACTCTAACAAAATAATTAAGTATAACAAGCTACAAATACACAAATCACGCCTCCATCGCCATCCACGCTATCATAACAAGCTAGTATTTGTTTAATTTTATGCTAGACAGGGAAGCTATTGGCCTTCATCACACCTGATGGTAACTGACACAAAAGCCATAAAGATGGAATCGAGCTTCACCTGGAACCCTCAACCACAGAGGGGCTGGCTATCTTATCACTAATTGTCGGAACACAATAATGCTGTTAACATTTAGTTAGCCAGGTGGACTTTGAGAAAGTCCTACCATGAACCAAATTGAGTGCAATTTTATACTCCCCTGAAGATTGAACCTGGATCCTCCGGATCTTAATTCCGGTGGGCAAACCACTATACCAAGGAGGCGGTTAAATAATAACTTGTTTATATTTACCCCCTTATTCAAAAAACACTATTTTAACTAAAACACTGATATGTCTCTTTTTGTCAAACTGTATTTACAATGTGATGAAAAGAGACAGAACAGTTATTTAGTTAAAACAGTGTTTAGAAACTGATTTGTTATTATGAATAAGGCGGTTAGAATACATACATGAAATAATTTAGTTTCTGATTGGAACATTTCGTTTGCAGGATGTTGACTCTTTTCAAATATGGGATGTTGTTAAGCATTATCTGTGTGATATATCATATGGCACCCCTGAAAATGCTCTTAAAAATGTTGCCTTTGTTGACACTAGACCTGCCTTTCTTTTACCAAATGTGTGGAAGTTCTATTACTCCGAACGATTGTTTATGCTCAGACTATTGCATTACATTATAGAATACAAAGATGACACAGAACATAAATACCAAAAGCAATTTCATAAAATCTACTTGGGCTTTAAAAATCTAATGTCATCACTTATACAACAATTTGAGAAGATTTTGACTTCTGCCCCGCCTCCAAGGAAGATACATAGTGAATTTGGAAATGAAACAATTCGCCAGGAATGGGCGGAATATAACCTTACGGAACAACTTACAATTTTACAAATCATATTTCTCCTTATAAGTGATGAGAGTATAAAAAGCACTGATTTTGAAACTCTATTCAAAGCATTTAGAAGGCATGACTTTGGAAGAAATCAAGGATTCCATGAGCTCTTGGAAGAAAGACATAGAGAACTTTGTATGAGGATTATGTACATGGAAGTATGTTTGTTTATGCTGGTTTCATACCAAAAACATAAGTAAGTAATAAAAAAGTATACCATACAATTTTTCTAATTATATTACACCTTTTTAAAAGGCAAAATATGTATAATACATGTGTGTGTAACACAATATTGAATTAAGTAGTAATTTGTAGCAATGGTATAGCGGAGTCACAGGCATTTATTGCCTACTAGATTGCAGTGTTCACCATCAATGTTTTATAGCTTAGTCTGTATAAAGGACAAACAAGACCTATTGTATATACATTTTGGAATAGCAATAAATGAATGAATGAATATGAATAAACAAGAAGTACTAATTAATAAGCTAAATTAACATTAAATTTAAATATACTATGAATTTTGTAGTGATAATGCTTCTGGCTGGATAGAAGCGACAGAAAAGTTTGTCGATCCTGAACTAACAAAACTTCAACAAACTGTAGAGCACAGTCCAATGATGTTATCCTGGATGCTACTTGCTTTAGAGGTAAGAGTGCATCGTCCTCTCGTCTTGTAAACAATCTAGACACTCCTAATAACCAGTTAGACAAAATGCAATTGAATTAAGGTTTTATTATTAGCCTGGAATAGAAATATGACAATACTTTTACAGTAATAAAGAATACATTAAAGTTTACGGAAATAGGGGGGACAGTTATACTAATCCTTATCTCTTAAATTGGTTCAACGTTTCTCTTACAGAAGTGAACAATTACATGGGTTGTTTCCGATAGCAGTGCATTATGATGTCGCAACTCAATAATATACCATTGAATTAACACTGTAACTATTAAGAAATGTGCAAATTTTTTTTACTGTTTCAGAGCAAGGATCATGCAAAGTTATTTGAAAGTAAATATCAACATTATGGTTTCGTTGCCCTAAAAATGCATGTGTTTGAATTTATCAGCCAAATGTTGAGCTCTTCAGTTTTTTCTGTGAGTATTAAAAATGATATTTTTATAGTGCATTGTACCAACTCTACATTATACTGGACTTTCTATACTACCTATATATCTGAATTATAAACTATGAGTGGCTATACAAAATTATCTCATTGCTGGGATAGCAGAATAAAATTGTAATCAACCCCCCCCCCCCCCCCCCCCTCCAATCTCTCCCGCGAGCATCATATCGTACAAGGCGATAAAGGGTAAAGTTTATGAATATTGAAATTACTTGTTTGTCACAGGATCAGTCGAAATGCTCGAAAATAGCCAGTCAAACAGTTTTCAAGGTACTTAACCTCATTTGTGACCGATTTGATGGTGATGGAAACATAAGCCATCAGCCGGGTGTGATGCAACTAGCATCAGAGCTCCTTCAGTCTCCAGATGTTGCCACGGAGTTTTGGAGGCTTCATGGAAAAAGTGAAAAATATGGCATTGTCTCCCTATGGAATACAGCTCTGGAGTACTTTCCATACAATTTCAACATGCTTTCCGTCTTGTCAGCAGGCTTAGCTCAAGCTGATAAAGCTAATATTAGAAACGTAAGTTTATAATTACAATTAGTTTGAAAAGTTTGATTTGTTTAAATTACTTTAAATAAATAATATAATATTTTTTAAATATTTCAGTTAATAGCGGAACTTAAGAGCTTACCGGTGTACACTGAGATGTATAACCCAAACAGTGTACCCTTGATGTCTCTCCAATCAGACGATGCTATCATTGGAAGGGAGTACTTCCCTCTGGGAGACCCTTCGTACCAAATCGAGGCTGGATCTCGAGCCACGGTCATGGAAAGAAAGGAAGGCACCATGATACACTTCCGCACTCCTTACTCATACTGGACTATATTCAACAATGAGATCGAAAAGGCATTGGATCGTAAGAAACACCATAATATGAATATAACCTTACAAAGAGTCTATGAAGGGACCAGAGTTCTTAAAGGTATGTGGTATGGAAAAATTTTCCCAACATATCTCTATCTACAAGAGAAAATTATAAAACACATATATTAAGATATTCAACCAACCAACCATTGGAACATTCATCTCTGTGTCTTGTATATAAGAGCTAATTCATCTCGAAATAATTATTATTGTTTGTGTCTCAGACTACCATTTACATTTGTCAAGCATAGCATTGGGCTTATGAAGTATCATTATCATCATCATCATCATCACCATCATCATCACCACCAGACCTTTAATGTCCCCACTGCAGAGGCACAGGCCATTCCTATGGACAGATATTCCAAAATATTTCCATATAGAATGGGCCACAACCACAACCCACCACGTTAGCCCAGTGTGGGTAGGTGAGTATTAACGACTGTAGTGCAGCTGGGACCAACGGCTGAACGTGCCTTCCGAAGCACGGAGGAGCTCGAGATAATAATTTTTTGGTCACCCATCTAATGACCGGCCTTAGCGAACATTGCTTAGTTAGATAGATAGAAAATTTATTTGCATCACGTGTACACACAAATCACAAAATTAAAACTTAAAATTAACACACAATTATTAAATCAAATAGAATTAAAATGTATAAAAAATACCTACTAAAAACACTTTAACATACATTGCGTGTCACAGCGATGTAAACAGGCTGAAGCTCAGTGATATATTTGCCGCTAAAGAAAATCACTGGTTTTCAGCTTCTGCCCTAGGTAACGGGTGCGAAGACGCTAAAGCAAAATTAACAATTTCAGAAAAAATTATAGTTTAAGCAACCGCAGGCTGAGCGCGCTATGCCACTGCGCTAGCGAGCTCCTTAAGAAGTATTAACATACAAACATACATACATAAATCACGCCTATATCCCCGAAGGGGTAACAAGCACCCACGTTTCGCCAATTATGTTAGGTCCCATGTAATAGGTGGCGAGCCTATTGCCGTTTATCGGGCTCAAAAGTCGCTGTATATTGCTAGGTTGATAATTGGTGGTATAAGAGGAACGCTGCTGCCCATTTCTCATCACTGATTTATCCTTAGTCGCCTTGTACGACACCCACGGGAGAGATTTGGGGTGGTGACAATTGTATTCTACTCTGCCGTCACCACACGAGTTAATATTGCAGGAATCCTACAGGCGTTAGTGGGGGACAAGGAGGTGCCGAAGAGCCTGGTGGCGCCCAGCGAGGGGGTGTTCGACGTCCTGGTCCGTTTCATGCGCGCTGAAGCGCCCGCGCTGCCACTGTTGGTCGAGTGCTTGGCGGTTTGCGCGGCACTCGTGCCAGTCTTCCCTAAGGAGATACACCTCAGGTACATTGCAATAGGCTTACATTTTGGTTGGTGGTAGGACTTCTTGCAAGTCCGCCTGGCTAGCTACCATCATCTTATCAAAAATCTGTTGCCGTAATAAAAATGTTGACAGCATTACTGTCAGTAATACTGTGTTCCGACAATTGTGATAAGATAGCCAGCCCCTCTGTGGTTGAGGGTGCCAGGTGAAGCTCGATTCGGCCCTTGTCGTCACTTACCATGAGGTGAGATGAAGGGCAAGAGCTTCCCTCTGCAAACCAAAGAATCACATGAATAATGATTCGTAATAATAATTTAGGATAAGGAGATTCGATAATGATCACTAAACTTGTTTTCAGATTATACTTGTGATTGATATTTATTTTATAAAAATAGAAATACTAAATTCAGCAATCCGCCATATTTGGTCAAATGTCGCATGACGTCTTTATTTATCTGCTAATCAATATTCATACTATACTAACTGTCATGTTTTACGCTATTATTAAATAAAAAATTCAGAACATGTGTTTTCTATCAAAACCGAAAGTTTTTACAAAAATATAATTTATTTCGAATAAAGTAGAAACGGAAGAAAAACATGGTGTGGTTTTTAAAAATTAGTCATCATGCCTATTGTGAAACTGATTTGCCACAGGGTGATCAACACGGGCCTCCTACCGCGGGTCATGAACCATAAGTTGTCTCACGCTGAGTACGCGAGCGGCGCTTCCTTCGACTCGGCCGCCGTTGGCTCTTACCTGGTCACCGTCGAACAACCAACCGGATCGTACAAGTTCCTGGCGGCGTATATAGACCTGTTGTGCGCTTTCCATGAGGTAAGCTTGTATTTCTCATACAACCGTGCACTAGATGTCACCCGTTTTTCTCTCCGATATCCATTCTGGCTTGGCTGGAAAAGATCTTTTTTAGGGAGAAGTTCGCCCTTGCAAACTTTATTATTTATGGTTTGTTCATTATTAACTGTGATGTGTGATAAAGAGTTATTTATTTATTTATTTAAGTATAACACTTTTGTGAACAGCGGTAGGGGGTAGGCAGAGATCACTTCTTTCCACTTGTGTACAATCCTTACACACCACTGTCCTCTATTATACAAGTACGCTGCACTGAAGGTTGTCACCAAAAAAATGAGGCCAATTTGATTATCGACATATTGGCGCTGATGGCACTAGTGTACGAGGGTGAACGTCCACGGAACTAATATAAGAGATGCATTTGTAATGTCAAATACAAGCAACAAACGTCAAGTTTAGTACCCTTGCCGCTCGAAGGGGCGCTTCAAATCGGCACAAGAAACATTTGTCATTTTAGTAGACGTATTCAGTCCAGTACGTACTTGTGAAATAGAGGTTAATGTTACACACTTATTTCGCTTCATCCAAATCCCATTATCCAACTTTCACTTTCATACATTAACGTCGAGAGACACGCCACTATGCCACCTGGACACGCTTAGGCCCCGAGTCCAACAAAGCGAGATGTTTCCAAGTGGAGACGAGATGAGATGTTTTTCAACAAAGGTGTTTCCACCAAAGATCTCTGCCTAACCCCTGCCTGGGAGAAAGGCGTGATATATGTACGTATGTAGTATTACTTCATGTAATGCTATGTTTTCGGCCCGAAATTGTTCGTAAACACTGCAATAAAATAGTCACTTATAACCAAGTTAATATTTTATTTTGTAACCCTCCAATTATAAGTGTAACAATTACTGGTAAACCAAATAAATAATAGTAACACCAAATACAAATTACAGGCGACCCCCGACGAGAGAATCACGAGCGAGATACTGCTCCCCGGGCTAATGTTGATCCTTCGGGAGGTGTTCCCGAACGTATGTGGCTGGAGGTACAGTAGGCCTGCGGACCGACGAGACATGCTGAGCCGCTGCGCGAACTATCTCACGCTGATCCTGCAGCAGAAAGGCGCTAACCCTAGCACGGACTTGCTGAAGAAAACGTGCGTCTACAGTTTGCTTCACACGGAGAACGCGCTCGAACTGCTCAAGATCGTGTCTATAGGTTTGTCTTCTTCTTCTTGCTCCTGCCCCCGTTGCTCGGAACGTAGACAAAATGAACGTAGAAAAAATGTTTTCCCCTCGCTCCAACTCCCACTACATGCCGAGACAAAATGTCCAAAAGGTGGAGAGATTTTGTCCACGTTCCGAGGCCTGCTGCCCTGTTCCCAGTTTATCTGGGGTCGGCGCGGTACGTTTTCTCTTCCATTAATATCGGTCAGACGTTATCAAGCCCTTTTAATTCTTATTATTCATCACATCGGAAAGATATAGAAAAGAGGCGGAAAGTATCATGTCGAGAAACCGAAGAACGGAGAGAGTGATTGGGATAGCAACATTCCAATCCATACTGCTCAAGGTTTTGGTTGAGGTTTTACAGCCGGCCGCCTACTACTAACACCAACCCTCTTTGGGTACGCTGTTGTTGGTAGTTTGCCCTCCACCATTAGAGTGCCCCAAGGTGATTATTGGTCTACCTACACCCTTAGTTGACTTTTACGACACCCTTAGGGATGGGTACATAATGCCACATTCTACGTTACTTTTTCGCTCTCAGGCAACGTGGAAAACTTTTTTACAATAACAAAAATATAAAAAAAATTATGTCACACCTAACTATGAAGTGGATTTCCGCCCGCTTCGCGCGATATATTTACCTCGGGCGATGAAAAACAAAGCCTCAAGTCGCATATTTATCGCCCTTTCCTTCGGCTCGGGCGTCAAATACTTGGGACCTGGGACATTATTTTGTTTTATTACCCTCGGTATATAATCTTCTATTTTCAGGTAACGAACAGCTAGAAAAAAACATGCTCGACGAGACGAACTGGGCCTCCGGTCCCAGCAGCGACTATCTGGCATGCTTCCAGCGATGTGTGGCCATTGTAATGTTCGCATTACGACTGAAGACATTAGTCAGTGAGGTCGGTGAAATGACCCCCCTGGAGCACCTGATTTTCGCGCAGAACAAACAAAAGGACCCCCTGAAGGTGGTCCCTAAAATCACCAGTTACATCAACCATGCGTTCAATCGCAGTTTGCCCGTGTTGAGCTGCCGTCTCTTGAAGAGGTTTGCCGATGTGAGTTTTGAAGAGTTCCTTATTGTGTCTTACGTTTTTCGGGAGGCGAATACCGGATGCCTGTAGGTACCTACCAATATTATCACACACGAAATAATGTTAAGTAACAAGTTTTGTTGAAATTATTTTCTTTTATTTAAAGGAATAATAAGAACGAAACGAGTCGAAAATAAAGAACCCTAAATAAATATGATGAGAGAAATATAAAATGGACAACAATATCTGTTAGAGGCTCAGAGTAAATAGGACTGGAGTAGCCATTAGTCAATTTCTCGTACATATTTTTCTGCCATTTTTTGCGGGGGGTGAGGTTACTACTACACTGAAAGGCTGCACACAGATACAAAAACTTTTTGCGTATTTACA
Source organism: Cataclysta lemnata (assembly GCA_963931975.1). Classification (NCBI taxonomy): domain Eukaryota; kingdom Metazoa; phylum Arthropoda; class Insecta; order Lepidoptera; family Crambidae; genus Cataclysta; species Cataclysta lemnata. The sequence goes on along the minus strand of OZ008340.1, from coordinate 4,318,776 downwards.
AACACACACATGCATAAAACGACACACATATTTAAAATTCACGCAAACATACTTAAAATAGTGTGTTAACGTTCTATTCAAACACACGAATGTCATTGTGTGAGTAGTGACATGACATAGCACGAGAATATCAATATCGATAAATCAGTTTCGTTCAATGAATGAATGCATTAATTTTGCGTTAGTATTCTTACATTATTAAAAATTAAATGATGATTTACACGCTTACTTTACAATCAGCCTTCTTTCGATTTTGCAAAGACACTCATATATGAAATCTATCTAAAACTTTGACAGATTTCGAAAGCTATATCAATCAAATACAAATTTATACTTAATAGCTTATTGCATTTAAAAAGTATTTACAATAGGTGTTATTATATATTTTCACTTTCAGAAATCACTGTGTGGACCCTTTCGCGTATAATCATAATGGAAAGGAGAAACCCTTAAACATTATTTTTAACGATAGTGAATATAGTTAGATTTCTCGTATGATACTGGGAATTGTTAAATTTTAAGGGGAATCAAAAATCAAAATGTGTGGATCTTAAAAGTTAAAATAGTACATTATGTTACGAGTATGCTATGTTGGTCATTATATACGAGGCATTATTGCAAGCGCGAGCCGCAAGCGAACGCGGTAAGGAAACTGAGTGTGTAATGACCAATGCATATGAGTTGCATACGACGTTTTTCAACACATTTGCGAGGAAAAAACAAACTTGTATTCTATAAAATCTTCTATTGTTAGATAATTTCTGAAACTGAGACGGCTCAAAATTTACGGAACAAATAGTACTTGTTCTTGTAGATGCCCAAGAGACGTGCCTATTACAAGCATCAACCCATTTTTTTCGTGTTCTTTAGGAAAACTGAAAATTATAATTAAAAATTAGCTGTTTCGGGAATGTGAAAGCTTACAGTATAAATACTAGCAATTAGGATACCGGCTAGGGGCAGAGGTATTTTTGCTTGAACTACACATACCGATCATTTCTGATTTTAATACTACAATAATATTTTCCAAAAGCTTCATTTATGTACGGAAGACTTTGGTGCCACATACCTAACTCCTAGTAAATCGAAGTATTGCACTTGGACCACCGGGTTTTTTAAAGGAGCTTTTAAATATTAATAAAAAATAAATTTAACTTAAATGTTGACAATGACATTTAGCTATCATCATACCAAATGGGATCAAAATCCGTCTCGTAGTTTATGCATGATGCGTGCACAAACATACATACAGACAAAATGTTAAAAAATTGGAGATTTTACTTCCTCTTCTCTCATACATACATACATAAATAAATCACGCCTATATCCCCGAAGGAGTAGGCAGAGGTGAACTAACACTCACGTTTTGCCAATTATGTTAGGTCCCATGTAAAATGTGGCGAGCCTATTGCCATTTATCGGGCACAAAAGTCGCAGTACATTGCTAGGTGGTATAAGAGGAACGCTGCTTCCTATTCCTCATCACTGATTTATCCGTAGTCGCCTTGTACGACACCCACGGGAGAGATTTGAGGTGGTGACATTTATATTCTGCTCTGCCGTGACCACACGGCAATTACTAACATCATATATGCCATTTGGCTTAAGGTCGAGTTGACCTGTTTTATTCTATATCTCTATAGTTTTATTCTAGGATTTCAAAATTAAAGGAACTTCAATTCATAAAAGTATCATAAATTTAATCCATATTAAAAAATGATCAATTTAATAGTCTGAATAAAATGCCGAAGTTAATGTATAACCTCAGGAACACAATGTATAGATTTAAATCATAATACATATTTTAAATTTAATGTTACTTTCATTCATTCATTCATTACTCCCTCGTAAAATCGCAATATCGATGACGTGACATCACTATTAATGAAGTGCAATTCAATTAGGGTTGCTGATTACAACAAAAAAAAACAATTTGTGCTGTGGCTCGAAAAAAAATTTTGGTTTCTCAGAAATAATCGGCTGTGCTGGTACCTTTTTACCCTTGCTTATTTTATAAAGTCAGGGACGCTGTATATGCTACAGCATAGGTACTCTTAATGTTTATGAGCGCCGCCCAGCATGAATAAAGGGCAAAATAGTCTTATTCTTATTTTATTTTATTAATTCACTAATGATTTTATATTTCCATGTAGTGTGGCAAAAAATAAGCTTCAAGCGGTCGCAAAAGTGTAGGTAGGTATGTACTTAATACTAAACTAAATATAAACACGCAACGTATATTGTTAAAACGAAATTATAATTGGTAATTAATTAATACGAAATGACAAAATTACAATTATTTATTAACAACAAACTTTTTTTAAATTATTGTCTAATTAATTGAAATGCGATAATGTTCAACCCTAGGTAGTCTCGTGGGGAGTGCGCTGGAAGATCGTTTGATGACGTCACGGCCGACTCCCCACGAGACTATGGCTCGAAATTTGAAATTGTAGTATGCTAAAACATGAAATTATGAAGTAAATAAATATCAAATCTTAAAAATAATACTTAAAAATGAAATGTGACGCCATCTTTTTGAATACTAGATGTTTTCGAATTTTTTTAACGCTAAAAAACAGCACAGGCAGGCATTTTAGTGGGAGCTCTGCACGGCAAGACGTTCTGATTATTGTGGTTTTAAAATGGCGGCTCAACTAGTTTTATATAACGCACAGGCATCCGATGCTTGTGCGTTTGGCAGAGGGGAATGTTAGGCAAAGGCTACTCCAGTTCTATTTACTCCGAGGTTAGAGGCAGTATAGCGTTTATAATGGTGCGGTGTACACATCAATGCTGCGAATAACGTGCCAGGTAGTTGGCAATAGGCTCGACCCTTATCATATCGGACCAAAAATGTTTGACGAGATGCGGGTACTAATTTAAAGACATGAGCATTATTCGTTTGAGCACCTTACACCTTTCAAATGTCTTTAAAGCGCAGAGTTTTCAAATATCCCTCTTTGACCTTGCCTTAGAAATGTCTTTCAATTGCAGAGTTTTCAAATGTCCCTGTTCGCGTCGCTTGACATGACGGGCTACCAAGTCCGAGTTATGTTTCTGGACCGCCTCCGCGACGAACACGAGACAATGGAACTCAAAGTGGCCATACTGGAGTTCGTGGCCACGTGCGTCGGCAAGCAGCCCGGCCTCACCGAGGCTTTCTTCATGATCAACCACGAGAACGCCAAAGCGGAGGAGACGAAGGAAACAGATGACAAGAAACCCAGCGAAGAGAAGAAACCTGGCGACCCTGACGATTGCTACGAAGGCATTCTGGAGTACATGGCCGAGTACCTGGGGACTGTTAAGTCGGTAAGTACTGTTTTCGATCGAGTTTTAGAGAGAACCCCTTCCTGAATGTAGTGGTTCGCCTACCGGCATTAGATCCCGGGTTCGATCCCCAGGGAGTACAAACTTGTACACGGTTTGGTTGGTGGTAGTTCAAGTGCGCCTGTCGAGCTACCACCATCTTATCAAAATCTGTCGCCATAATAACAATGTTGCCAGCATTATTGTGTTCGACAGTTAACGATAAGGTAGCCAGCCCCTATGTCGAGGGTTCCAGGTGAAGCTCGATTCCATCTTCGGTCCTTATATTCTCGTATTATCAAGTGAGATGAAATTCAAGAGCTTCTCTGTCTAACATAAAAAAAGACTATTGAGTATTCGATTCGTTAGTACACTGTTGAGGTGGGAGCGAGAGGTATACCAGCTAATTCCTTATAACTAAAAGGCCTTGGCTCGTCTAGAACTTTCGTAAGTTGTACACTGGAACGTGTGTTTAAGGTGGCTCTTACAGAATCTTACCTAATATTGCTTGGCAGAAAAAGAAGTTGCATACTAACTTCGCGAAAGTGAGTGTTTGGGTCACAAGTCCCAAGCGCTGCTTCTGATTTTCCTCTATGTCAAACTATGGATGGACCAGCTACGCGCACGGTGAATCCATGAAATGTTTAGAGTTTACGTCTCATTTGAGTACCCTTCCTAGCGCACGTACAGAAAACTGGTTATTTACACTAAACACCTGATTCTAGATGTTTAAATGGAGCGATTGGAAAATCTTATAATTTTCTTTACAAATTACTTGCTTCAATTTATCGCTAACTATACAAGATCTCTAAGCATCATAAGTGCACCAAGATGCATTGTAATAGAAATGTATACTCTTTTCACAGGACGTCTCGCTGCTCCAGAGCCCACTTCTTGGGTGCGTAATGGGCTTATTCCACGCTCTCTGGAAAAATAACATGCAAATCTTGGTCAAGAAGCTTCGAGAGCATCCCAAATTCTGGGAACACATGTCCAGTCCCTTATTCAACAAAATACAACCGGGCTTGCGTACTTACTCGCAAATATTCAACGTATTAGGCATTGAACTGTTCACGTCTAGGGAAAAACTCGAACCCACTCTCAAAGCCGTGCTAGAGCAGTTTTTCAATACCAACTTGAAACACATAGACAATTGGATCGATTACATATTCTCCTTTGATGGCAGAGCTCACAATGAGGAGGTTGTGGACAAAGTGCCCGCGTGGCTAGGTCTTTTGACTTCGTGGAAAGATTTCACGACCATTTTCTGCAAATGCCTGCCGTTCAGTTTGAATATAGCGCACAAATCCAAAATGGTCGCTCCATGCATGACTGCATTACTGAATGAATTGGAAGACTTAAAAGACGGTAGGCTTGTCGTCATTCTGGCCGAATTGTATGTCATAATGCTAGCGAACTGGAAAGACGACTGCTTCGAGAACAGGAAGTTGAACGCGAAGCAAATCGACACCCTGTTGACACACACTGCGATTGTGTACGAGTGCTTGCACCCTCGTGCGATCCGCGCCATCCTCTCTATCTGCACAGTCGCTATAAGTAGTTTGGATTACGAAATCAAGGCCAACAGCGCTACGGCACAAAGCATCATAAGGTCTGTGACCAACATCAACAGTTTTGAACTGGAGAAACTGTTGGACCACATAAGAGACTTGCCCAAAACTGAGACCAAAGAGAATGGACACAAGGTAAAAGAAGAGATCCCCCCAGTGGTACTCTCTTTAGCTATGTTAGAACAATGCTTGGACTTGTACGACGACATGTTCTCGGGTTTATCGCAATGGTTTCAATCCAGCAAGTTTATCAACAAGCTGTTTTGCTGCTTGCAAACGTGCTTGCAGAGCCGGCAGCATTACCATACGTCGTTGGCCGCTCTGCGCTGTATCACGGCGTATTCTCGGGGCCCTTTCTCGAAAGACCTGTTGATGAGCGATGTCGATCAGTTTCTTTGGATGCAGCTGTTGCCGCCAAGGTTTGATGCCAATGGAACCAACCCTGCTTGGAAGCCCCAGGAGTGGTGGCGCGTGTACGCCTACAGTTTGGACTTTATTTCCATGATGGTCATGAAACATGGGCAGTTCTTTGCCAGTGATGCGATCACGTTCGTCGGCGTACATCTGGAGCATCTGATAGAGGCTGTGCTGATGCCCCGGCAGGTGTTCACAATGGACGCGCTCAATATGTGCGCGTCTACCTTGAATTTGGTGGTGCAGCTCGTGAAATTCGAGGCTCGATGGCGAATACAGAACATCAACTCTCTGATCGGTATCATGGTAAGTTGAACAATTTTTATTATTAGTGCAACCATTTTTCGATGATGAGGGTAGGTTGTTAAATTATAAACCACTTTTTAATTAATTACCTAAAAACCGTGTTCATGATCAAGTGTAACTATAATAAAAATCCTTGTCAGATTGATAAAGATTTTATTTCTAATGTTTCACAATAGCATCGTTATTAATTTTTTCACTTCAGAGATCAATACTCAATATCTTTATTGCAAACCAGTTGTTAATGTATTTTTTTTGTTTATTTGTTTAAAGTATTTTATAATACATGACAGCCCAATCGTGGCTGTAAATATAAATCGTTAATATTTTCGTGATAAATAACTAATTTACTGTACTTAATTCTCTTTGCTTTGCAGCGTAGCATAAGCGTGTGCCTGTACCAGTGTGTGACGTTGATGTTGCGCGCGCGCAGACCGTCTGATGCCGCGCCTCCGCACACAGATGACGTCGCGCATGCGCCCAACGTCTTGCACAGGTCACACAATTATTACTTTTAACACAAATGCTTGTCTAGTGTCTTGGTTGGCCGAGCGGTCAGGCACCTGCCCGGATAGCAGCGGACGCGGGTTCGATTCCCGCATCAAGACCATAATTTCTCGAAATTCTTTTTCTAACCACCAAATATTTGTACTAATTTTTCTGACATATATAATATTGAAATTAAAATATATAATGTTGAAATTAAAATAGAATAGAAAAATGCTTCTAGTTTAGTTTAGAACGAAATGTAGGGAACTTAATTATTATTACCATCAACTGCGGAAGAGATGTCAAGTTACGGTCAAGTTTAAGCTTTTGGTATACCTAATGTTTTGTTTTGTATCTTTGTCTTTAAGTACCTGTTTTTTCTCATGGTGTGCCAATAAATGTTACTATTCTATTCTAATTATGTTACAATCTTGTTTTTTTTTAACAATTTAAAAGAAACACGGCTCTAGAAAGGACAGGTGATGATGATGATTATGGTTTCAGAACCCTGGAGATCCTACACATGGCGACGCTGTGCTTGCTGTCGTTCAGTCCCGACCTGCTCTCCCTACTGGCTGACCCTGGCCTGGACTTGGAGAGGTGGCAGCCACTGGTGGAACTGCACTTCGGTGCTCCCAAGATCTCGTATGAGCCGTTCCCGCAGTTGACCTTTGGCACGCTGCTCGCTGCGATATGTCTGTTGACGAGGTCACTTAATCATGTAAGTTTTCAATAATAAAATTATTTTCCAAAAAGGAGTTGAACGGACTGATAATTGGAAAATTAGAAAATTTTTAAGTAACGTGTGAAATAAAAAGTGGAATCAATAACAGAAAAACTGAGAGAACATCTAACATGAGAGTATTAATATGTCGGCAAAGGTAGACCGACAGAAAGTTGGTTAGATTGTCCAAATGAATGGAATTAAGAAAGAAGTGTACTTGCCAACCCAATAAATATTAGGTACTAAGTTGAGTTATAAAAATGCTACATCATCATGGTATTTAAATTGTATTTACAAGAAAAAATCTACAATTATAAACATGCTGTGTGGTGACGGCAGAGCAGAATACCATTGTCACCACCCTTAACCTCTTCCGCGGGTGTCGTGCAAGGCGACTGTAAAGACAGCAATGAGTAGGTAATGGGCAGCAGCGTTCCTCTTATACCACCTAGAAATATACTGCAATTTTTGTGCTGTGATTTATGTTTGTATGTATATCATTATTACACTCATGAATTGTCAAAGTAACACGTTTAACATTGGAAACTGGAAACTACATAAACTACCAGAAGCAAGCTTTGTTCTAAAAATAAATAAATCATACTCATTATTTTATACATACATACATAAATCACGCCTATATCCCCGAAGGGGTAGGCAGAGGTAAACTAGCACCCACGTTTCGCCAGTTATGTTAGGTCCCATGTAATAGGTGGCGAGCCTATTGCCATTTATCGGGCACAAAAGTCGCAGTAGGTACATAGCTAGATGGTATAAGAGGAACGCTGCTGCCCATTCCTCATCACTGATTTATCCTTAGTCGTCTTGTACGACACCCACGGGGGGGGAGATTTGGGGTGGTGACAATTATATTCTACTCTGCCGTCACCACACGGCTGTCATTGTGTTATCTTCTTTGGGATGGCCGCCTTGGTCGAATGCTCAGATTGCTGGGTATTGGCCGAGAGGTCCCGGGTTCGAATCCTGGTAGGGGCAAACTTTGTGATGACCACAAATGTTTGTTTCCGAGTCATGGTTGTGTATATGTTTATGTAGTATATTTTCAACATTTATATACATAATTATATTAAAAATATGTCCGTCATCTAGTATCCATAACACAAGTGCTTAGGCTACTTACTTTGGGCTAGATGATAGGTGTGAGTGTAAATATATTTATTATTTATTATTATATATTTGATAGACCCCTTAACTGCTATGTTGCAGGCGTACCACGCCGACGAGGGCAGCGGCTCCCGCTCGCCGCGCGGCCGCCGCCGAGCATGCTCGTGCGGCAGCCCGGGCGACTCGCGGCGCGCGAACCGCAGCGAGTCGCTCACGAGCATCTCGTCCGCGGCGAGCGCGCTGCCCTGGCTCGACGAGCGGCTGCTCGCCGGCGCCCTGGAGGCTACCACTACCCTACTGGCTGAGCAGGTACTGGAATTGCGTGAAGAGATATAGGGGAGAAAAATTAGGTAGAGTGCGCGCCAGATAAGTCTGTGCGTGACATTGACACTCCTAGACAAACAAAATAGCAGACGGAGTTTTAGTTCTAATTTTGACCGCGCGCAGACTTATCTGGTGCGCACTCTAGCCTTGATGCGGAGGAGGAGCTCGCTAGCATCTCGTCCGCGGCGAGCGCGCTGCCCTGGCTCGACGACACGCTCGGGACAGTTCGAACTTTATTTTATTTTTAATGTTTTATAAACATTTTGTCCTATCTGTCATCCCAGGGGGACAGAGCAGGGTGACAGATCGGAATTATTTAAGAGGTTTTTTATTTTACATAAACTTGTATTGGAATTGTATATGACAAAACTTCACAGACCAACAACGGCAATTTGGTCTTCATTAAAATTTTGATAAATTAATTTTATAGATACTCCAATTTTAGTCACAAAAATTTTTATTAGAAGTTAAGATATTTATTTAGTCTCATCATCGGATGAATACATCATCTCAAATTAAATTTTTCTTCTAGGCGCTGCTCGCCGTACGCGACGTTAGCGTCCCAACGCGACACAAACAACTAGTCCGCCGGGAACTAAGCTCCGAGCTGACCGTGTTCCACGACTTTGTGCGCAAACGCATTCTGTGCGCGACGCATGCGCGCCCCCATCTTGTCCGCAACAAGCTGGGAGCCTGGCCCCTAGCCTCCGACGAAGACGAACTCAAACGCATCGAGGAAGCCCGAGCAGAAAATAGTCCTGGGGATGAACACCCCCCACCGCCACCGCCTAAGAGAGTCGCTAGCGACTCCATGAGAGAATACATCCTCCGGAAACATTATTTGTATAAGTGCGCTCAAACACCCACTAAAGGACCACCTTCACCAGTCTCTCACTCCACTCCTACGTCTGACAAGAAGAAGGAAACCTCGAGGAGTTCTAAACGCGTCTCTTGGGCAGAGACAACAAGAGACAGTGACGAAAGCCTAGACAGTTCGCTGCAAGAAATCGAGCCCGTCTATTCTAATTTAACGGACGTTCAAATCAACAACGACGAAGACTATTTCCATTTTATGTCTGTGGTGTTTCTTTATATTTGTCAAGCGGAGTTATAATGATGACTTCCTTGGAATTAGTGATAAGCGTAACAATAATGTCAGGCTGATAATGATCATAAGCGCATTAAATTTTTTTTTTTAATAAAAGTTTTCGTTTTATTGCTTTCCTAGAGGTGGAAATATTCAATGACTTTTACAATTTGAACTGGCTTACGGTTGGCCGAGTGGTTTAGGCACCTGCCCGGATTGCAGTGGACGCGGGTTCGATCCCGCATCAAGACTAATATTTAATAATTTTTGGATTTTTTTGTAACCACAATATTCTTTGGCTTACGCAAGTTACTGGCATACATATACAATTACGCCTATATTCCTGAAGGAGTAGGCAGCGGTGCATTGAACACCTACTTTTCGCCAGTTAATTTAGGTCCCATGTAATAGGTGGCGAGCTTATCGCCATCTATCGGGCACAAAAATCGCAGTATGTATATTGCTAGCTGGTATTTGAAGAATGCTGCTGCCACTGACCTAGAAGCGCCCCATCGAGTGACAGGGGTACTAAATTTGACGTTTGTTGCTTGCGTTTGACATTAAAGTGCGCGCCAGATAAGTTTCCGCGTGGTCTAAATTGGAACTTGAACTTCGTCTGCTATTTTGTTTGTCTAGGAGTGTAAATGTTAGCGAGCAGCGCCACCCATCGCGCGCAGACTTATTTGGCGCACACTTCTACAACAAATGCATCTTTATTATTAGTTCCGTGGACGGACACCAGTGCCATCAGCGCCAAGATGGCGATAATCAAATTGGCTTAATTTTTTGGATGGTCAACCTTTAATCCATCCAGTAGGCTTATTCGCTAACTTTTTTTGACAGCTGAAAGTGATGATCACCGAACTATTTACTTATCCATTACTACTTTACTATAATGCTATTGTGACACTTGTCCTGTGATAACAGTAATGTATTCGTAAATAGTTCGGTGATCATCACTTTCAACTGTCAAAAAAAGTTAGGGAATAGGCCTACAGGAGTACTTGTTTATTAGAGGTCAGTGGCTACTGCCCATTACTCATCGCTGTCTTTACTCTAACTGCCGCACTCAGAGACGTCAAATAACGTTAATGAGTACCTTATGTCAAAAAATGACAATTTAAAACTAGTCACTATTTTTACCGGGTATATGGTCTAGATTTAAATGAGATTTTTTGACATTAAGTACTCATTAAAAGTATTTGACGTCTCTGAGTGCGGCAGTAAGTCGCCTTGCCCACGGGAGAGATGACGAAAGTAAATGAATTATTTAAAATCTTATTTTCTATCTTTGTTATTTGCAGACGCCAATAACAAAGCTAGAAAAGATTACTGAGATTGTGGACCATGACGCCACCGTAGACGTTCGTTTTATTTCACCGGACAACAGACCGTGTTTTTTACCTGATTCGTGGTGCTGTATGGCTTTTAATGGATGTGTGTGCACACATGCACCGGACATCGGTTCAATTTACTCCGGAGTCCGGATGCACCACCAGACGATCTTGACGGTCCGTTATCCGGTGAAAAATCTAAAAACTCTTTTAATAATTTATCCTTACAAGAAATCGAATTTGGCAGTTTTTCAAAAGGATTTCCGTAAAGCATGAATTACGAATATTGTTGGGTCATTGAATAAAGTATTTAATAAGTGCTACATAAACCCACTGTTCGTATTAATGACTGTGTTATTATTAAAAAAGGAGTTGGCAACGCTCGTCGTCGGCGTACGTATATACCATAAATTATATTTAATGACGAACGGCATCTTTGATTACTATTCCACACTCCAAACAGATATTATAAATTTTCTTTAAGAATTTATGGACATAATCATTAGAATGTTAAACATTGAAATTGCAGTTTACAAAAAAAAATAGCAATACTGAATGTTTGGCTGTATGGAGTGGGTCTTTTTGCCTTATCCTAAATGGAAAAAATAAATAAATATTGAAATATCCCAAAATAACAAATTGGTATGGCAACATTTTTAACATGGCCGCATGTTGAACAAGACGATTTTCTTTACTGTTTGCCAAATTTAGCGATAAAAAACATAATTTGTGAGCGGATTACTATCAGTTGCCTAGTAAGAAGATTAGTTGGGTCGTGGCCCAAATTAACGGTAAGGCTTTTCGTCAACTGATACTGTTATTTGATGTTTTATGTCGGTTTCTGTTGGTGTTTATTTTGTCGAGTATTTGCGCGGTATTTATGTAGATTTGTTTGTGTTCTCCTATTCAGTGAGTTGAAGATGATGCATCACCCGAACATGCATCATCAGGCAATGTCTGGGCACCCGCCGCAGCATATGCCGGGGCACCAGGGTATGCCTGGTCATCATCAGTTGCCTCACCATCAGATGCACAGGGATAACAGGCACGTAACCCTCACTAGGTAGAGTAGCGTTCAGCTTTTTATTATATAATTTGCTTTTCACCTAAGCGGCTAAATGCAATACATAAAACACTATTTAAATGTGCTGTTTGGTTAACTCAATTACACCGTCGTCATCAATTTCTATTGTAAGTACCGCACCACATACATTTGACAGTCTTAATTTTGTAGCTTCGATGTGTTATAGCAAAAGTTCAATGCCTAGTTTTCAGTTTGCATACAATTGATGTTTATTCATTTAAAACTTAATTTAAAAAAAAGTGTGATGTAAGTAGTATCTACTTTGATGATCTCACAAAGGGGCTTTAATTATATATGTCAGTTTGAGGCAAGCATAGTGCTTCTAGTAATTCCAATAAGAATATTATATCACATATTATAATAAATTATTATATGATTAGGTACAACAGTAATTTAGTCCTTTGAGTAGGCCCATAATTACATCTGACACTATCTATCTAGACTAACTCTATCTAGAATTTCTATTTGCTATGGAATATTTGAAACTGTGTTTGGTACTTAAGCGGGGAATTCACAACATGGACATTCCCATGCAAATCTAGTTTGTATAGGCCAGACTGATGGTCCTACACTAGGCAAACATTGCACATACCTAATAGTAGTGAGGGCCACCGAACATGTCTGCAGACATATCCCTGTAGTTAATTCCCCTTTTTACAATTCAAGTGTTACACCTTGGCATCAAATTTTATAGTATATCCCTCTTGTGATTAAAGATATCTCAAATGAAACCAATTTCGGTTTTTACCTTCATCAATACCCTCACATCTCTATTTTCCAAAAAATATATAATATGTATGCTATGTGGATTCATAATTGATCAAAATTGTAGAATCAACAAGACAAAAGCAAATGTAACAGTCATATTTTTATTTATACATACATACATTAATCACGCCTATATCCCCGAAGGGGTAGGCAGAGGTGAACTAGCACCCACATTTCGCCAGTTAAGTTAGGTCCCATGTAATAAGTGGCGAGCCTATTGCCATTTATCGGGCACAAAAGTCGCAGTAGGTACATAGCTAGATGGTATAAGAGGAACGCTGCTGCCCATTCCTCATCACTGATTTATCCTTAGTCGCCTTGTACGACACCCACGGGAGAGATTTGGGGTAGTGACAATTGTATTCTACATTGCCGCCCCACACGGCATTTTTATTTATTTTACCAAGAAATAGCACTTATTTATTTTAAATATCATTAAGTAAGACATAAGTAGTAAAATAATACATTCTCTGTCATTGTGCTACAATTTCATAAGTCTCATTCCAAAATAAGCACTTTAAAGGAGGACATAGAAAATGGTTATCTGATAAACTAACATCAGTGGTTAAAGGATTACAATAGTAAACAACATCATCCTCTTACCCTGACCCCATTTTATTTAGGTCTGCGTAGTTTATTTTTTACAATAGAAAACATTTGAGTTTAACAAGTTATCCATAAGCAAAGCTAAATAGTAAATATTAAATTATTATATTGATTTTTATTTGAACAATATAAGTATAAAAAAAGAAAAATATGTTTTTTGACGAAAGTTGTTTTTTGAAAAAGCAAACCCAAGCTTCACGGAATGCATGGTACCTATTTGTAATTATATACTTTCTTTGGATGTTAGAAATCTTAACTCTGTCCCTCAACATTGTGAGCCAATGGGCTTACAATAATTAAAAATTTCAGGTAGTTAACTAACTCTTAGTCTTCGTTGGCCAAGTGGTATAGGCAGATTAAATTGCGGAAGACGCGGGTTTGATTCCCGCAACATGACTATAGATTTTCAAACTTTTTCGGACCAATTTTTCTTAGTAATAAATATGAGACCTGAAGAATTTATTGTAACATGTAGTTTTCAAACTGGTGATAACAATGTCTCGGACTACTTTTAGGATTGCAATTCATCATCACCCACCTGCCCTATTCCCAGGTTACCTGGGGCACAGTATGTTCCCTTTAATCAGTCAGAAGTCATCAAACGAACTGCTTAATTTTAAATCATTTCACACCAGTTAGATGCTAGTGATCTCTAATGAATAGTAAAGGAGCATGTTGAGAAACCTATGAAATGAGACAGTGATTAGGATGACAACTTTAATTTCATATTGCTCAACGCTTTTGACTTAGCACATAGCTGGCCACTTGCCTGATAACAAACCTCTGTTTTTGCCCTTATGGATCAGATTTCATGACAATAAAGCACATAAATAATAAAAACTCTTTCTTTATTACAAAGAAAAAGTTGTCAGAAAAATATCTTTGTATGAATATTTACTATATGAAATAAATGTCCTAAATTAACTACATACATACATACATAAATCACGCCTATATACCCGAAGGGGTAGGCAGAGGTGAACTAGCACCAAAAATTAACTATAAATTGATGATCTTTGATTTTAAATTGAAACAATATAGGTAATATTTATGGCCTGTTTCACAATCGACAAGTAAGTTCGAAGTAGCTTACTTCGCAGATCATCTGACAGTTGTAATATGAAATATATGTCAATTGAACTGCAAAGTAAGCTACTTCGAACTTACTTGTCTATTGAGAAACAGGCCCTTACTGCCGCACTCAGAGACGTCAAATAACGATAATGAGTACTTAATGTCAAAAAATGACAATTCAAAACTAGTCGCTATTCTTGTCGGGTCTATGGTCTAGATTTAAATGAAATATTTTGACATTAGGTACTCATTAAAGTTATTTGACGTGAGTGCGGCAGTTACTGCCGCACTCAGAGTCGTTCATTAAATTAGTGATAATGGGTATTTTACAAATTATCATTAAAACATCTAATTGACCGTTCCTCTCAGAGTCGAAAATAATTGATTGATTAGTTATGTGACAATTTTAAGTCAGGTTAGTGCAGTGCGTGTGTAATCCAGTGTAATCGGTAAGTGCGGAATTGCCACATGCAAAAAGCCATTAAACAATATTATTAGTTACACTAGTTTTTATATCACAAAAGTATTGTTTTCCAAAGAATTAGTTACTAATATCTATTTAATATAATATTTACGTAAAAATCCATAATAATAATTTAATTTAATCAAACTTGAACGGTAAATGCCATGACTTTTTATATTTGGCCACACCGGACCAAAAGTCATTTATTATAAAATTAAAAAGTCAATGTCAACAACAAATAATAATAAATTCCATGGAAATACCAAACAAAAACATATAAATATCAAATTATTTATTTTGTGATCAAAATTGATCAAATAGATATTAAGCTACTGCAAGTGGAGTCAGCCTGGGAAATCATTAACATACAAAAGTCTCAGCGGCACACTCAATATTGGCGAAATCATATAGGAAACGCCATAGAAAAAAGAAGAAAAAGCCACACGAACCCTATCTTCATTGAAATAATTGATTAGTACTGTGATTGTCTTGGTAAGTATTGATGATTTCTTTGTTACATGCATGGGGTTCGATAGTTCCTGGAGTGGAATGACTGAGGAATTTAATTGTAATGCATATGTGCACAGTAATTAGTATTTTCTTATATTGTTTTGTGCTTAGATTATAGAATTATCCTGTATTAAAAAGTATCTAATATTTCTTTGCAATTTGCAGTGTGATACAATAACACCATAACCTGTAAAACTACAGAGCTAGGGAGTTAATCTGGAAGTGGTCCATAAAATCCACCACTTTCCCCACTGCAAGGAGCTATCCATAAGCAGTAGAGGAGGTAACATTTATTTTCCACTAATTAAACTTATGAAAGTATAACAATTTATATAAATTATCTGTAATCTATATGTAACCTATTCTTATTATCTTTAATAATTATTATTCAGGCTGCACCTTCAATTATATGTGAAGTGCAGAACCCATTTGATAATGATGGTATTGCGCTGTCCATATAGACAATAATCAAAAAAAAACAGTATAAAATATTTGGGACAATGAGTTTGACCTAGACTTTGCTATGGGTACCTATTATATTTCATAAGGTTTTATATAAAATGGCCACTTGTTTAAAAACTTGTTAATATGAATCAAGTTGTTTTTATGTTACTTTAAGGAAAATTGTAAAACTTGGTGCAACTGGCTATTAATGTATATAGTTCAATCATAACATGCAATTAGAAAAATGATTTAAATTAATGATATTATACTTATCTTTTTTTCAGATCACATAGATATATTATCAAACAAATCTAAAGACTGACAATTACACACCAAGTCAATTTTGAATAAATATTTTATTACCTGGAGATTCAAGTTAAAAAGAAATGTGCTGCTGAAATGGAGGAAGAGAGGAGTAAAACTCTTTTGGAAATTTTCAAATTACAGTTCAAGGAATTAAAAACAAATTGGAACTCAAAATAAAATATTTCTTTTAAATCTACTAGTTTTATTCAAAAAACAAAATAAACCCCACGCAATGAAAATGAATTAGCAGAAAAATAAAGAGATTAGGGTTATAAAAGAATTTCACTGTATTATTTTAATTTTACAATTATTAGTTATATTTATTGTGACATTGCTTGATTAAATTTTGCTATATTCTGTTTGTGTCCTCATCGGTAAAAGGCAATTTTACAAAGTATTTCATTGTTCTTGCTTGGATAGACACTTTGGTGACAATTTGTGATACTGACTGTTGACTTAATATTTATCCATATTCCATCACATCACCACCTAGTTTCTGAAATAAATATATAGACAATGACAGATATTGAAAGTACATGCATACATACATAAATCATGCCTATATCCCGAAAGGGTAGGCAAAGGTGAATTAAACACCCACTATTCGCCAATTAAGTTGGTCCCGTGTGAGCCTATTGCCATCTATCGAGCACGTAAATCGCAGTATATTGCTAGGTTGTAGAGGATTGCTGCTACCCATTACTCATCGCTGTTTACCTTCAGTTGTCTTGTACGACACCCACGGGAGAAATGGGGATGGTAACAATTATATTCTGCTCTGTCTGAATGTAAAGTAATATTTAACTAACCTGAAAAATCCCAGTTGCTAAATACCGCAATGTTATTACTTCAGGGGCATTGGCAAGCCTGTCCTGTTTCGGTGCTTTTTAAATCAGGTTCCAAACTTGGGAGTAAAGTATTATTTACTGCCTGGAGTGTAAATCTGTACCTTGCATGAAATTCAAGCACATAGTGAAAGTATCAGAATAGTCGCGTAAATAGAATCTAGGTTGTGATTGTCTGAACCTTCTTACGTAATCTGTAAACTCCACAACGTAATTTATTATAAATTATTATTGAAAATATCACTATGAATGCACTGAAATATAATTACAAGTATTACAACAAAAGATAACCCTACTTTTGAAATGTCAAATAGACGTCACATAAGACCTAAGTAAGGGTCATCGGTTACTCAAAATTTAAGTTTCATTAGCGTCACTATTGACCCATTATCTGACTCTGAGAGGGAATTTTATTTTAAGTTTACTTAAATGTCATTTAATGATCATTAAGTCGACTCTGAGTGCGGCAGTTAGACACTTAAATTGTAAATTACTTTACAGGCCATTACATTATTATTGCTCATTTAAGAAACAAGGGAAAACGGTTGAAATGTTCAAATTCATTGGACACAATGCTGTATCAAGCCAAACTATCACTTCTATGATTTGTCATATATGAAGTGGGTGCTTAATATTGATTTGAGGTAAATTACATTGCTCTGTCAAGTTCATAATCTTTTACTTTGTGCATGCACACCTTTAAATTAAACTTAGTATGACATTATACATTATAATTTTTCTTGCTCCAGTAGCAAATTGAAAATATTTTGGATATTAGTAATAGCCCCATTTCATACACTTTCTCATATTGAATTTTTTCTTTCTCATATGAACTTGCTACAAGTGTACTTGACACTATTATTGGTACAACAATGTGACAATGGTTATTTTGGACTACGCAAGTAATAATAGCAGTATCATAGTTGGAGTTCACTTCAACATTTACACTGTTTAATAAAATAATTCTGTTTTAGGCCAGACTATTGAGCGGTCAGCCATTCATATGCAAATATTGTGTAATTTGTTGATACGTCGAGGGTTCTTTGCGGCGCTCTTTGTCGTGTAAACTGGTCCTGAAAGTAGATACAAAGAAACATATGACCGACGTCTCTATTGATGTGTCGTCGTCGACCTCCACATTTCTGTACTCAGACCAATATATCACGGCTATTGAATGAATGGAGCAGTTGGAATAACAGTGTCTCGAACGCAGGATGTTGCTTTCCCTGCCGCCTTTATAGTCGCCCCATGCGTGTATCTAGCCGGAGTAAAATGTAGTCGTCGACTCTTGCGATTATTCGGTGTGATCTGTTGAGTGTTTTCTCCAGTGATATATTAATGTGGTATTTTTTTTTCTAATTCGATACGATCGCCACGCGTTTATAAAAGGTATTTCTCCAGTGCATGCTATATATTATTGTGGTAATTTTTGTGCTAATTCGTTTTCGCCACGCGTTTAAACAAGGTATTAATTATCCTCCTTCTGTTTTACAAGTGTAGGTATACCACGTATTTTATTTCAGTGAAATGGCTGGATTGTCATATGTGGTGTAGTTATAGGGTTAATGACATCCATAGATTATGGAGAAACAGATATTTATGGGACTTGAAAATAGGTCTCGTTCTAACAACCAGTCACTGTAACCAATTTTGCAAATATACCTGGTGCGCGAAAAGTACAACGTGTAGAACTTCCCTAATATTGAATGGTACGGTCATGTCGCGATCAGTACTTATAGGTAGCACAGGTCGCTACTTATTTTTGAAACGCTCACACCCAAATAAATGGCTAACATAGTTTGTCTAGAAAGTCGTAAGTAAATATAGCATATTTATGGTATGGTATGGTATATTACAACATATTTTCTGTACATTCAATCATCAATAGCACCTTTCTGATGTGATGGATGATATGAATCCAAAGGGATAGATGACGTCTGCCCGACATGAACGGAAGAGGAAATATACTGTGCCGTGTCTACTTAACCTGGCAACAGAGCAGGAACAATGATTGTCTATTACATTATGTTTGTCAAATAAACCTTCACTAATTGGATTGCGCTGTTATTTGATTGTATAGTACCTACGTAACTGTAATATGATTATTTCCTAAGCTGATTTAATGTTGAACGATTCAGCAAAGTAAAAATATAAAAGCAACAATAGGTTCTTTAGTTCGTTAATTAATAGAAACAAACAAGGTCTCATAGGTACTTACTCTTATGGAAAAGTGATATTTTGTTACTAAAACAAAGCCTAAAAAGTAATTAATGTATTTATACTAATTACTTATCTATAAAATTGAGGTCGAGATTTGGACTTGTTTTTTCAATCTCTATCCTTTGAGAGAATGGTTGAACTCTTGGGAAAAATGCGTTTCGGTCATATTCATTCTACCTCCGTTCCTACATTGGTGACCTTTAACTCGAATAAGCCGTACGAAAAAACTGTAAATCTGTGGCTATATTGACCATCTCCTTAAATATTAGGACCTTTACATAATGAAATTGGCGTTTTGTCGCAGGTGCTGGCTCTGCGACAAAACACTGTCACTTTGATCCGGAATATATCCCCTTTGGTTAAGAATTCCAAATTCAAATCTGTAAATCCATTTAGCTGGTACATTGAGTTTCGATAACAGTCGTTTGTTTTTTTTATAAAATTCAATATTTCAAATACATTTCATTTATTTTCAATCTCTGAAACTTACCCGTTTTTACTCGTTCTGTCACCTACTGTTACTTGCCTTTACGGAATATACCCCCGAATACAGAAACACTAATCAAAGTCTGAGCTCTGCTTGACATTTAAGTATTGTCAAAATTGTCATTTTTCCATACAAATTCTGACAGGTATTGTCCACTTACCATTATAAGCAGTGCTCACAATTTGAGTAGCGTTTCTGTATTCGGGGGTTAGTGTATTACATTACATTTGAGTTTCAATAATAGTCATTATTTTTTTCCCCAATAAAATTCAATATTTCAAATACCTACATCGCATCATTTTTTCCCCATCTCTGCCACTTACCCGTTTTCACCCTTCTGTCACCCACTCTCACGCTCCTCACGAAATATACATATAGTGTATGGATGTAGTATACGCAGGGTGCCGATGGGCCCGTCGGGCGGTGGGCAGGCGATGGGGCTGGGCGCGGTGGTGCACCACGGGCCGGCGCGCGGGCCCCACGGCGTGCGACCCATGCCCCACCACGGGCCCGCACACCACCCCGCGGTGCCACCGGTCAGGAACCATCCGGTGAGTGTCACCGTACATCGTAGAGCCACTTCCACATCACTAGCCCTTTAGGCCTCTTGTACACACTCGTCTCTTTATGCCGTCAAAATCTACGTTTAACTCGCCGTGTGTAGTGAGAGTCTACTGCCTCTTGTCCACGCCACGGGCCCGCTCACCACTTCCACATCATCAGCCCAACCAGACGGCTAACACGCCCCGTACGGTTGAACAACCGTGACGTGGATAAGAGGCCTTAGGCGATACAATCAATATATGTAATTGTTTGTATAAGGCCTTTTGTACACACACGGTTTTTTCGCCGTGTGTATATAGGCACGGTCGTCAGTGTTGTATGGATCACTATGGAAGCTTGTAGACGTGTCTACGAACGGGGTGATTTTTATCAGTGTTGTATGGGTGTCTAGTCTATGGCCTCTTGTCCACGTCATGGTTGTTCAACCGTACGGCGCGGCGGCGTGATAGCCGTACGGTTGAAAAACCGTGTGTGTACAAGAGGCCTAACACGGCTGTTGTTGCTGCATACGGCGGCGGCGCCGTGCCGTGGCGCAGCCGTGCACGTCTACAAGCTTCTATAGTGATCCATACAACCTACACACGGCGAATTAACCGTAGATTTTGACGGAGAAAAACCGTGTGTGTACAATAGGCCTTCATGTCTCTACTGCTGGGACACAGGCGTTGCCAATGGATAGATGGAAAAATGATCTAGTGGTTCGCCCATCGTAATTAAAGTCCAGAGGTTACGGGTTCAAGCCCCGGGGGAGTACAAATTTGTACTCGGTTTGGTTGGTGGTAGAAGTTGGTGGAAAAAGTCTTACCAGACTTTTCAAGTCCGTCTGGCTAGCTTCCACCCTCTTATCAAAATCTGTCGCCATAATAATAATGTTAACAGCATTAATGTGTTCCGTCAATTTGTGATTAGATAGCCAACCTCTCCCTGTGGTTGAGGTTAAGGGTTCTATGTGAAGTTCGATTCCATCGGCCCTTATGAGCCACTGACCATCAGGTGAGACGAAGGCCAAGAGGTTCCCTGTCTAGCATAAAAAAATCTTTTTTGAAGATATCTTTGGTTTCGTATAGCTGCCATTATTATTTTTACAATCTCAAACACACACCGCCACTAGCAGGATTAGAACATAGCCGAACACTTTCAGCAACAAATGAAGGGGATGCGGCGCCCGTACGGCATGGGCGGCGGTTACGGGCCGGGCGGCGCGCCGGGCGTCATCCCGCAGTACACGCCGCGGCAACCGCAGCCGCACGCACACCCACCGCGCACAGGTCACTACACTCATCCATATTATGTTCTATACTCATCCATATCTGTACTAATATTATAAAGAAGTCTTCTATGCTGGCTTGGGAGCGAACAAATAACGTAGAATAGGCCAGCCTAAGGGAGATTGCCCGGTGTAGACCAATAAGCACCTTGGGGCACCCGAATGGTGGAGGGCGAACCACTAACAACAGCATACCCAAAGAGGGTTAGTGTCAGGCAGGCGGCCGGCTGTAAAACCTAAGCCAAAACTTTGAGCACTATGGATTGGAATGTTGTCATTCCAATCACTCTCTCCGTTCAACGGTTTCTCGACATGGTCCGTTCCGTCTCTTTTCTATACATTCATTCATCACAAGCACCTTTACGGTGTGATGGATGACATGAATCAAAGGGAGTGGATGGCTTGATGACGTCTGACCGATATGAATTGAAGAGGAAACATACTGCGCCGACCCCAGATAGACTGGGAACAGGGCAGGGAGAAGAAGATTATAAAGCTGAAGAGTTTGTTTGTTTGGGTGGCTAAACGCGATAATCTCATAAACTGAAAAAATATTTTTGTGTTGGATAGTCCATTTATTGAGGAAGGCTATAGGCTAACTAACAACCGACATTAACGCGAGCGAAGCCGCGTGCGACCGTAACGTATCCTATACTCATCCATTTCGCACCGTTAGAACTAGTGGCCTATCTCAACCATAAAAGATTTAGTTGGATTTAATTTACACCGCCTTTTGAATGTTCACTTTTGTGATTTACCAGAAATTTGATTTTTGACATGGGTCTCTCTAGTTCTACGATGCGCTATAATCTATACCTACTCCCAAATTGTCTATCTCGCGGTCCCGTAAAGTCGAATTAGTGACGAAAAAGATATCAAAAATATGTTTGATACTTCGTGTCAGCAGAATATTTGAATATAGCAACTTACGACCGCCTTTTTCGACAACTTTTTATTTTATTTTAATTTCACTTATTATTTTCTTCGCACTGACAAACATACATAACACGTTAGTAGTACAATAAATTACCCTTAATTATACCCGAAGAAGTGTAATAATCCGCATTTCGCCACTTATCCTAGTTCCCAATGTGATACCATACAAAACCTTTTACAGCGTTTTTTATTTGAGATGCCTCAATTTCGAATTTGTCGCGCAGTGGATATTACACTAGTAACAATAAACCCCCCTTATTTATACCCGAAGATGTGTATTAACCCACATTTCGCCACTTATCCCAGCTCCCAATCTAATACCACACAAAACCTTTTACACCGGTTTTATTTGATATGGCTCAATTTCGAACTTGTCGCGCAGTGGTGCCGTCACTACCGACGAGCACACCGACGGTGGCACCCAAACCGAACGGCACCGAGGTCCCCATCAGCAACGAAAGCAAGGCAGCTATGCCGTCGGCGCCCGCGCCGGCGCCGGCGGCCGACAAGCCGGACGGCGAACGCGCGGCGCCGGGCGACAGCGAGGCGGCTCGCCCGGCACCCGCACAGGCCAACAGTAAAGAGAAGACTCCCATGTGCCTGGTCAACGAACTGGCCAGGTACAATAAGGTATGCACAGTGTTTATATGTTTGAATTTGTCCGTCGTCTAGCTAGTGTCCGTAATAAAAGTGCTTATGCTACTTTTGGGCTAGATCAGAGATTCGCAAACTTTTTGTTGTTATAGACCACTTTTAAATTTTGTTTGTTCCGGTGAGTACAGACCCCCAGTAGATCCCCTGTACATTTATTTCATAATTCCAAAACTAGACCCCCGTCGAGGCTCCTTTGGGTCACTTTTACTTGGGTCACTTTGGGAATCAATGGGCTAGCTAGATGATAGGTGAGAGTGTCAAAAAGATTGAAATATTTATGTAAAATAAATTAACAATTATATATGGGGTTAATTGTAATGTGCTGGTACATTACAATTAACTCCTTACCTAGGACTAGATATGACTAGATAGCTAACATCATAAAGAAGAACGTTTATTCTAGGGCTTTTTAAAAGTCGTTAGAAATTATTTTCATACTTTCTTTCGTATCATAATTAAGATGCATTACACCGACCACTGTTTGCAGATTAAGCACCAATATCGCCTCACATCAGAAACAGGACCTGCACACAAAAAAGTATTCACAGTAACGCTTAGACTGGGTGATACCGAAGAATACACAGCGGAGGTATTGTACTTTTATCTGCATAAGCTATAACATAGCTGTATATTAGCAAAATGACAATATTCTCATTGATATTAATCTTACGCATGTTACTATATTTTATGACACTGTAATCTATAGCAATACTATAGTGTGTTGGTGTTCTAAACTTCTTAGAGACAGAAAGCAGTAAAATATGTTAGCAATATTTGCATATTTCACTGTATTACACAAAATATAGGGCGAAAACAATGATTAATTAAACTACAATATCAATAACACGCGGTCCTACAGAAGAAGGAGAACCTACCACACCAAAAAACTGTTATTTAAAGCATTAAACGGAAAATGCAAGGCAACTAAACTTCAGTAAGTTTGCTTCTGTCTCAGATTGAATATTGAAAACCACAGTTCAAGTAATATTAATTACAAATCGACCTTTCTGGTGATTGACAATTTTCCAGTGATAACTCAGGGATCGTGCAGAAGAATTTAAACCGTATTGTGTACGCGACAGGGTTCATCAATAAAGCGCGCACAGCACGCAGCGGCTCAATCGGCGCTGACGGCCACGAGCTTCCACCGCCACCGCCGCGCGCGCCCCAGCTCCACTCCGCGCCCAACTCGCACCACAGGCACTCGGGTACGCGTCCAACACATGCAACACAACACATGCCACTCCTACACATCCCACACCAACACATCCAACATAAACATATGAAATGCCAACATAATGCCACACATGAACAATACAACACCTCTGCCATGGCTGTAGAATGGGGTGATTTTATCCTGGCCCCGAACATTATGTCTATTGTTATTTTATTATTAGGTTGGGGAAAAAAGTCTTTTCGCATTATAGTATGTATAAACTTGTAATAAAATCTCTTTGGCTATACTATTTGTATCTGGCTGGTTTTGGTATCATTGAAAGTTTAAATTTTAAAGAACATAATTCCAAATTCAAATTAGAAAAATGTGTGATTTTCATTTGTTTTTCGTACCGCCAAGATGAGTGAATCTAATGAAGAAATTCGATACATTTTAAAATTTTACTACAGAAAAGGTAAAAATGCAACGCAAGCCGCGAAAAAAATTTGCGATGTTTATGGACCTAGTGCAGTGTCTGTGAGAGTAGCACAAATTTGGTTTAAGCGTTTTCAATCCGGAAATTTTGATGTCAAAGATGCACGTCGCTCTGGTCGCCCTATTACAGATAAAATGGATGCCATTTTTGAAAAAGTGGAGCAAGATCGGCATGTCAGTAGTTACGACGTAGCTGAAGAACTGGGAATTGACCACAAAACAGTTTTGGCGCATTTGAAAAAAACTGGGTACACAAAAAAGCTCGACATTTGGGTACCTCACGAGCTCACTGAAAGAAACCTAATGAACCGTGTACTCATTTGTGATTCTTTATTACGACGTAATGAAACCGAACCATTTTTGAAGAAGCTGATAACTGGTGATGAAAAGTGGATCACGTACGACAAGAACGTGCGAAAAAGGTCGTGGTCAAAGGCCGGTCAGGCTTCACAGACTGTGGCGAAACCCGGGTTAACTCGCAACAAGGTGATGCTGTGT